>OY728165.1:1207766658-1208966658 GCA_963277665.1 Viscum album | reverse complement strand
GCCGCACGGTTTGACAGATCGTGCGCCGCTCGTGCACCTTCCCCTTTGCTTCAAATTTCACTCCAGGATCTCCCGATTCTCCCATACGCCACCCAAAACAATTAAAACCAAGAAAAGTTCAAGTAAGGGTTACATACTAGAACAGGGGGTACTAAAATTTGAGAAGGAAATCCATTAATAAAGAAGGATCGAAATTATTTTATGAGTAATGTAGAGCCAACTGACCAGAGTACATTACATCTCACGTTTGGGATGGAATATGTTCACACTGGTTGAGTGGTAGATATCATAGGAGACCTTCATTGGGCCAGCAGAACTGGGAGAGAATGGAGGTGACACATCAAGCTGGTAGTTGTATATTCAGTATGCATAGAGAGCATCTGGTAAGTATCTTTTTTAAATATTTTATATAACATTACATATAAACAGTTTATTTTATATTCATATAGGAATTTGAGCATCCCAATATTACAGAGTATGACATTTATTAGAGGATGTACAATTATCTAGCCATTAGAGAGATTAGAGTTGATCGCCAGTGTTAGATTGTGGTCAGTATTATTTCTTTTTCAGTTTGAAAATAAACTACATATAATATTTTCACTATTTTAATTTCAAATTGAAACTGAAGGAGTCATATGAGGCTGTGACCTCTCAAACACTAGCTGAGAGTCAGGATGAAGATGGCTGATCAGACTAGTGCCCACCATTTCAATGAGTTGGCATGGATGCAGGTGAACCAATATTCCTTCAAGAAAGGTCGAGTAGTTGGTATCAGCTCTCATTTGACTCATGGGACTTATTATGGTACTGTTGTGATGTCGGAGTCCAGCTCGAGAGGATCTCATGAAGAGGCATCATCTTCTATCTCACAGTATCAAGAGCAGTTACGAGCTCAAACTGAGCTTATAGAGAGTTTGCAGAAGCAACAGGAAGATATGCGTCAGCAGCAACAGCAACAGTATGAGGAGGACATGCGTCGATGGCAGCAGCACGAGGATGACATGCGTCGATGGTAGCAGCAACAGCAGCAATAACATGAGGAGGACGTGCATCGATGGCAGCAATATCAACACGAGAAGATGGAGTACATGTGTCATTTGACTCGTAGTTTAGGGATGGAGTTTCCCCCACAATCTTCTCCAGCTCCTCCAGCTCCTCAAGAATACTATCCCCCCAGTGATTTTTTTGTTCTGTTAAAAACTTTTGAATTGAACATTTGTTTTAATATGAACGATTTACAGTTTTTATCTTTTATATTGGTGTGAATATTGCATATTTTTTTAATATTTTATTATTTTATCATTTATTATTAGTATTATATTTTTTAATGTTTTTTTATTTTAATAATAATAATAATAATAATTTATGGTTTTTTAATATTTTTCTTCTTAATATTGAGAATTTTAAAAAAATTATTTTTTATTATTTTAAAAATATTAATATTATTTTTTCCATCAATCGTAATTTTATTATTTTTTTATTTTATGAAGTATTTTCAAATATTTAAAATTTTAATTTTTTTTATTTTTTTTATTATTTTAATAATATTAATATTATTTTTTCATTAATAATAATTATATTGTTTTTTTATTTTATTAAGTATTTGTGATGGGGGGCCCATCACAAATAGATTATATTTATATATTAAAAGTTTTTGTGATGGGTTACTTTATGATCGCAATAACTTTATTACGACGGGATCGTCGCAAAAGGTCTATAATATATAAGCTATTGTGGTGGGACACCGACCCGTCGCAAATACTTTTTGTAACAGGCCCATCGTGGAAGGCTCTTCTATATATAATGTATTTAATCAGAAATCTATTTACGACGCGCCCAATTCCCATTGCAAGTATTATTTTTTTCACCGGGGCTATTGTAAAAAATACTAGTTGCGATGTCATTTTCTACAACGGGCTATTTGCGACAGGATCCCATCGCAAATAACCCATTACCAAACTTCAAAATTTCAATAGTGATAAACATGGGTAAATTGGTCCCTATTCTCATTTTATGATACTCGGGCATTTGTGCCAGCCCATGGGGATCAGGAACGCCCTTCGAGCCATGTCATGGGCTGGGTTTGGTGCCAGTTTCGATGGCGACTAGATTTAGTTTGTGACAGACCACCTACCATAGGGTTATATGATCCTTCTCCTCTGGTATCGGCCCTTGATTTTCCTCAGATCAAAATAGATCTAAGAAAAGGTGAAAAATTCTCACATGAAGATATCTAGGTTGAGATCAAAAGATAAGAAGAACGGTTTAATTAGACTCGAGTACTTACCATTGTGCATCAAACATGACGAATGGAAGATTGATCAGATGTCGTATGATAGAGATCTATTGATTCCATGTTTAGATCTTTAAAAGGCCCCAAATTGATAGATAAATATGTCAATCCTGCATAATATTAGATTAGGGGGAAGGGGTGGCTTAATAGATCATTCAGGGGAAAATTGGAAAAATTACCCAGAAAATTAGCTTGTGCATGGTTTGTCTGCACGGTTTGTCAAACTGTGCGCAAACCGTGCCAGTTGGCTCTTCCCAAATGGTTTGGCTGCATGGTTTGATCAAATTGTATGCAATCCATGCAAGGGTACCTAGTAAAAAGTTGTACTCACACTGTTAGGCCACAAGACCATGCGCCAATCGTACGAGGTGTCTCTATCTGAAAAAACACCATCTGTATGGTTAGGAAAACCATGCGGAATTCCGCATGGTTTACTTTAAATCATGTGCATAGTCAGTTTTATCAAAAAATATGGGTTATAGGCTCCGAAAAATCCTCAGATACCATCATAACATTTACTAACTCATTAGGCATCCATTTTAGGTCCAAAGTAAATATTTAGACCAAAAATTAAAGGATCCATACCAGATTGAAAAACCAGGTTCTTGTACCTTATCCCAACATGACGTCTCATGAGACTAAACATTACCCAGTTAATTGGAACAATATATGGTCAAACCTGTCATAACATGTTCATTAATATGTGGTCTACATTAAGAATCATACATAAGGAATCAAATATAAACATTAGGGTTACCCACATAAATAATTGGGTATCATAATCATGTTAGAAGGAATAAAAAAGGGAATATCATAATGGTGTCCATGAAAGCATCAATTTAAATTATAAATGGAAATTAATAATGTAAAATTGGCATAGATCATGATAATTTATATAAAACATAATTGAAAACATGTAAAAATAGTGTTTAAGAAACTTTATAAGTGAGTTGCTTTAGTACGTTTTAAGGGAAAATTTTAATAAATCTTTAAAATGAAAAAGTTATAATTGTTCGTATAAAACCATAAATTAACCAAGGTAGTTTTTCATGATAAAATGTTCAATTTTATAAAAATAATGTTGGCTTAAAAAATATTGTAGATGGTGCTTGAAAATGGGTAAGAGATCGGAAAGTTCCCTTTAATTAGGCTTGCTTATCAGGAAGAATTGAGAAGCGGGCCTTTTTAAAACATGTATTTCCCCATAAAATAAGGATTAACTGGACTAGATACATGATTTTAGAACATATAAACAAAATTTATCATAATTATATAAAATAAATAATAATTACATTGGGGTAAATAGAGAGAAAGTGTAACCCAAATAAAAGATAAAGGTTCGAGGTGAATCCCTTACCATATGTCAGAAAGTGATATGCACTTGATCTTAAAGTAATGGATAATAAAATTAAATCCTTTAAATAATTAATTAAAAACCTTTTATACATATTTTGATGTAGAATAATTTTATTAAGTTCATTAATATCCATTTTGATGAGTTATAAGATATAATTTCATCGTTCGGGGGTGTTTGTTTCATTAGTTTTCATGATTGGTTTGGTTGTATAAATGTATAAAAGATCATGTAAATGGGAATATATATATATAGAATTGTAGTTATAATTTATTAATAAAAATCCATAATATTAAATGGTTATATAAGTCATTTGGTTTTTTAGGTAAGTATGAATCCTTAGACAAGACATTAGTGATAATCGTTTATATTATTTTAGCATTTTTTTTATCATCCCAAACTAGTTTTGTTTCATTATTTGTTATTGTGTATAAAAGTCAGTTTCAGAAGATAAAAAGGATCATATAATAAATTTTACAACCTTTAACAACCATTATAATGGTTTTATGTCCATACTTGAATATATTAAAAGAAAATTAGAACTTTTCATCCTCAAAGACGATAAATCAACACCTTGCGGATGATATTTTTATTTTTAGAATAAAAGGTAGAGGTGAAGAGACTAGATGGTGTATTTTCCAT
Organism: Viscum album; assembly: GCA_963277665.1. Lineage (NCBI taxonomy): Eukaryota > Viridiplantae > Streptophyta > Magnoliopsida > Santalales > Viscaceae > Viscum > Viscum album. The sequence continues at coordinate 1,208,962,366 of OY728165.1, read as the reverse complement.
TAACATAATAAAATTATAGTATATATAAGATAATGTAGTTTTCATGCATTTTTGGATAGAGTAGGTGAGGATATTATAAGAAAATAAAAGAAATACGAAAGAAAATAAAGAAAGAGAAAGAGGATTTTAACTCTTGAATTCTTCTCCTTGGGGACCTCCTTAGAGAAATTGGTTTTGGTCTTTTGTTGAGACCAGAAACTCTTGGACATGAGTAATAGAATGTGGAATATTATTTTTAAGAAATTGGAAAAGCTTAAAATATTAATAGGTGTGTGGATAAGAGGTGGTGAGGGGTGGTATTTATAGTGGGGGAGAGGGGTATTTTCCCATTATTTTATTCGTTAGTTTATTATTTTTCCTCGAGACTATGAATAGTTTGAGAATTGTCACTAAATATATTAAAATAATGAAGGGGATTCTTAGAATATAGTGATAATATCAATAATGAATCAAGGAACAGTGTATTTAACTTATAATTTATATATACCGTAAATTGTCGTATTTTACTATTCACAAAAAATTTGAGTATATTAGAAAAATACCAAAAAAATAACCATAGACATATTTCAATTTGTTGAATTTAAAAATGAACTAGATTTTATAAAAATAATTTTCTAAATATGTGAAATTTAATTTTTTAATTAAAATCATCATTTACTTTGAAAATACCAATTTAAAAATTATAACTTATTTTATTAAACTTTGAAATTTAAATAAGGACTCATAAAATTATATTATAACCATAAGAAAATAAAATATAAATTTATGAATACATTTTAGGAAAATAAATTTTCTTTTAAATAATTTTATTAATTATAAAATTTAAAATAAACATTTATGTTATATAAAAATATCAACACTTAGTTAATAATTTCTAAAACATTTATTTACTTATACAATGATATAATTTTATCATATTAACATTTATAAGATACCTAAATTTTATTTATACTTTTATGGGTGAGGTTAATATTCCATTGGTCGGTTTATAATTCATAAGGGTCATATTACTATTCCAAAGGTCATGTTATTATTCCATTGGTATAGGTTCCTTAATTTCTAGAAATACCTCTTATTTCATTCATTATTCATTTATTAAGTTTGTATTGTGTTATCTATGATATTTTATGTTATTTATTCTATATGAAATAATTATTAGAAGGTTACATTTCTATGATAGAATTATGGGTTGTTACATAATTTTTATTATTTTTCACATGTATGACCAGAAGATGTATCAATCAGATGTGTGGTCTACCCATAATGACTAAATAAGATGTTTTTAAAGGTTTAATACCCTTAAAAGATGCGTTTCATGGGTTTAGAACCAAAATAACAACCTCCAAATTCCATGAAATCATAAGACAATAACTGTATAGTTATTTTTCAAAAAGTGGAGTAGATGGATTTTCAATCTAAGGTTTTATTTTCCTAAGATGACCAGAGAAATGCTTTCATTGTTTTAAAACACAAAAATAGGTGTTTTATACTATTATCCATAAAAAATTATCTCAAAATTATGTGAAATCATAGGAAATATATATTTGTGTTATTTATGATGTGTACAAGTAGATGACACATTAATCAGACCTACACTCTACATAGAACAACCAAATAAGTAGTTTTTAAAGGTTATACTCCCTTTAAAACATTCTTTAGGGAGGAAAAAACAACTAAACGAACCCCAAATATCATGAAATCGGAAGAAAAAAAACAACCATACATTGATTTTTGTAATGTTGGAGTAGATGTAATATTAATCTAAGTTTTTGTTTTCTTAGGATGATCAGAAATGTACTTTTATTGTTTTAAAACACAAAAATGTGTGTTTAATAATCAGATCCATAGAAAACGGCCTCGAAATGATATGAAATAATATGAAACCATATTTGCATCATTTTTTATGTGTATGAAAAAATTACATATCAATATGACATGAAATCTTCTCAAAATGGCTGAATATGCATTTTTTAAAGGGTTGATTCCCATTAAAAACATTTTTCAAGGGGTCAAAACCAACCGAATGGCCTCCAAATGATGTCTAATTAGACAACTAAAACTGTACAATGAATTATGAAATATTCAAGTAGATAGAAATTCAATCTAAGGTTTTTTTCCCTAGAAAAATTTAATCATTATTTCTTTTTTTTTAAACATAAAAACATGCATTCAATATGAAATATCCATAGAGTACAACCTCAAAATTAAAATAAAACATAAGAATAAATTCATTTTATTATTGTTTATGTGTATGAGGAGACGAAATGTCAATCAGGCATGTGGTATTCTCGGAATAATAGAATAAGCAGTTTTTAAAGGTTTGAAGACCTTTGAAAATGTCTTCCAGGTGGTCAAAACCAACCAAACATCCTCTTAATGTTGTGAAATCATAGGAAAATAAACGTTTATTTATTTCAAAAATGGTGTAGAAAAAATAATTTAAATATGAGGTTCTATTTTCCTAGGATGATCGGAAACACACTTTTATTATTTTAAATAACCAAAATGTATGTTTAATAGTCATATCCATAGGTAATTACCTCAGAAGGATATGAAATCATAATTAAACCATATTTTAATTGTATTTTATTTTTAAAAGTAGACATAACATAAATTGAATCTGTGGTCTTCCCAGAACTGCCAAATAAGCAGTTTTTAATGATTTGGAACCTATTAAAAATCTACGTTTAAGGGTCAAAACCAACTGAATGACCTCTGAATTCCATAAAATCATATGAAAAAACTCATATAGTGAATTTTTTTGTGTAAGAGAAGACAATAGTAACCGACCAAATAAGTAGGCAGAACATAAATTATATTTAATAACTTCCTGAAATGGTGGAGTAGAAAAAAACTATGAATGTCATAAAATTAGAAAGAAACAATAGTACGATGACTTTTGAAATGGTGGAGTAGACAAAAAAACAATTCAACTTTATATTTACGTAGCATGACTTAAAATGCACTTTTATTTCTTTAAAACAAAAAAAATGTTTGTTTAACAGCCAGATCCATATAAAAGGGACAAGAAATGAAAGGAAATCATAGTAAAACTGTATTTATATTATATTTTATGTGTATGCATAGATAGAACATCAATCGGATGTGTGTTATAGTCAAAATGACAGAATGAGCAGTTGTTAATGTTTTTATGCCCTTTGAAAATGTGTGTCAGGGTATAAAAACAAACTAAACGACCTTTGAATACCATAAAATTAGATGAAAACAAACATACATATATTTTTGAAATGGTCTATTAATTTGAATGTCAGTCTGATATTTCACTTTCCCGAGATTATAATACGATCACTTTTATTATTTTCAAACACAAAAACATGAATTTAATGATCATATCTATATTAAATGACCTCAGAATGATTTGAAATAATAGAAAACCCATATTAGTGTTATTTTTAATATATACGAGTATAAGAAACATCAATCAGATGTGTGGTCTACATGAAATGACCAAATTATCATTTATGAAATGCTTTATGCCCTTTAAAAACGTATGACAGGGAGTCAAAATCAATCAAATGACCTAAAAATGTTGTAAAATCATACAAAAACAACCATGAAATGATTTTCGAAATGATAGAGAAGATAGAATGTCAATATGAGGATCCATTTTCCCAGGATGGCCAAAAACACACTTTTTTGTTTGAAAACACTAAAATATGTGTTTATGTTCAAATACATAACAAACAATCATGAAATGATTTTAAATCATAGGAAATTCATTTTTTTATTATTTTCGAAGTTTACGAGTAGACTAGAGATCAATTAAATGTCTGGTATTCTCTAAATGATTGAATAAGTAGTTTTTAAAGATTTTATACCCTCTAAAAACATGCATCAGAGGGTCAAAACCAACTGAATGAGCAATGAATACCATGTAATCAAAAACAAAGTTGTATAATTATTTTTAAAATGTTGGAATAGACATAACATAAATCTATGTTTTTTTCGGGATGACTAAAAATAATCTTTTGATGTTTTAAAACGCAAAAATGTGCATTAAACGGTCAGACTAAACGAAAATTAACATGGAATGTCATAAAATCATAGTAAAACCATCTTCATATTATCTATGTTTTGTAAGAGTATATGAAAGATCAATCATAGATATAATCTACTTGAAACAACTAAATACGTATTTTTAGAGGATTGAAACCCTTTAAAAACATGCGTCATGGGGTCAAAACAAACCAAGATACATCCAAATGTCATGAAATCATAAAAAACAACTATAAAATGATTTTTTAAATTCTTTAGTTAATGAAACATCAATATGAGAATCTATTTTTATAGGATAACCATAAAATCGTTTTTATTGTTTTAAAACACCAAAAAAATTAACTTTGAAACCCATAGTAAACAACCTCATAATGAAATTAAATTATATGAAAATCATAATTTTATTTTTTTTGACATGTACAATCATAAAACACTTCAACAGCCATGTGGTATTTCTGAAATGACTATATAAGTAGTTTTTAAAGTTCTAACACCCTTTAAAAACGTTTCAGGGGTAAAAACTAATCGAACGACCTTCTAATTCCATGATATCAAACAATAACAACCATGTAATGATTTTTGAAATATTGGAGTAGATGTAATTTCAATCTAAGGTTACATTTTCCCATTATGACCAGAAACACGCTTTTATTATTTTAAACCACAAAAATATGTTTTTAATGATTAGATCTATATAAAATGAACTGTGAATGATGAAAATCATAAAGACCTCAAATTTTTATTATTTGGGTTGTTTATAAGTTTAAGAAACATCCATTAGACATGTGGTCTTCCCTAAATGACTGAATAAACAGTTTTTAATGGTTTTTTACCCTTCAAAAACATGCATTGTGGGGTCAAAAGCAACCAAATGAGCTTTGAATGTCATGAAATTAGATGAAAAAAAATGTGCAATCATTTATGAAATTTTTTATTAGATGAAACATCAATCATAGGTTTTGTTTCCTCAGCATGACTAGAAATGGACTTTTGTTGTTTTAAAATATCAAAACATGTATTTAATAGTAATATCCATTGCAAACGACCTTATAATGACATGAAATCATTAGAAAACCATATTTGTATTATTTTTTACGTGCACAATCATATTAAACATCAATTGTATGTGTATTATTCTCAGAAAAAATAAATAATTAGTTTTTAAATGTTTGAAACCCTTAAAAAATGTGAATTAAGGGTTAAAATGAACTGAATGACTTTAAATTCCTTGAAATTATTTCATAATAATCAAACAGTTATTTTTTAAATAGTGGAGCATACGAAATTTAAATCAAAGTTTATTTTTTCAGGATGACTAGAAACATATTTTTGTTGTTTTTATACATGAAAATGTGTGTTTAATGCTCAGATCCATAGATAACAACCTCATAATGCTTTGAAATTGTAAAAAACCTATTCTGTATTATTTTTTATGTGTATGAAAATAGAACACATCAATAAGATGTGTGGTATGCTAGTATTGACTGAATAAGTAGTTTATAAATGTTTGACGCTTATTAAAAATATGCATAATGGGGTCAAAACCAACCTACTGACCTCTAAATTCTGTGAAAGGTGATGCCTTGGTCAAAAACGACCAAAGCCTTAGATTTATTAAAAATGAAGAAATATTACAAGAGTCTAAAAGACGTGATCATATTAAAATCTTTTTCATGCATGGAGTAGAGAGCAATGGGGAGGTCTTCAAGCCAAGTAATTTCTTGATTGATTCCCTTGTTGGCCAGACCATATGCAACCGCATTTGCTTCTCGATAAATATGTGTGATGATATAGTTAGGATCGCTAAGAGAGCGGGAGAAATCCATCCATCGGGTGGTGATCGGTCAATCAAGGTGGATTATGCCATTCCAAATTTCATGGACAATGCTCGTCAAGTCACTTTCGATCCAAAGGTTATTCCAACCAAATGATTTGGTATAGCTTATATGAATTGAGATACCCAATATAGTTCTCTAATGCATTGGTTATTCTGAAGATGGAAGTTGACCATATGGATACTCCATTTATAATGTGAATGTAAGAGTGATATGGTAATAATGTTCTAATGCACCAACATAAATTTTCTATGCTTGCTAATGAGTTTTTAAGAAAAGGTTTTAATGGGTTTTCATACTTTCACTGGCTAATGATTATATTTATTTCCCTTATTGATCTTTTGTGATCATCCCATTTTTTAAAATGTTTTTCATAGGGTTTAAGGAAGAGTTAGTACAAGGATGAGATCAATTAAAAATTGTGAAGATAAATTATCATATTAAATCATGTATTATTTTTAAGATTTATGTTTTATGAAAAACAATGATAGTGAGTATATGAGTCTACTCATAATGTATGGGTTTAATATGTAGCAATTTTTCTTAATTCTATGAAACTGTAAACCTAAATGATATTTGGTAAAATAAAGTGATTTCAAGTTTAAAAAAAGACTAAAATTTATGATGTTTAATGTTGGGTCCTTACTGTTGGCATCAAATCAGGGTTTAGACAAATTTAGAGATAATGATTTTTTCTTAAGGGTTATAGATATCAGCATGGGTTTATGATTTCCAGGTTGATCATATGTTCAATGCCTTAGAAACCCCATTTTATGCTTTATGTTATAAAATTTTATGCTTATTAACAGTATTTTTGGAGATATTTATTTTTTAGGTAATTATGGGTTATTACTTTTTGGGATGAAAAATGAAAGTTATGAGATAAATTTGAGGTTGAAAATTTTTATGGTTATTTTTGAGGACTTTATAATTTTTTTAATGTTATAATAATTATATTGTTCTAGAAAAAGGAAAACCAATAGGATGGGTGACAGGCCATCACACCCAACAAGGCTGTGGGAATTGAACCAACAACAAAAGGGAGACAAGGGTGCATCGCCTACCACTGGCCTACATGAAGTCCGAGTTGGTATGATTTTTTCTTTTTAGTTAAATGATTTGATGGACTAATAATAATTTTATTTTTGAAACATATGTTTTATCGAATATATAACCTTGGGATTGGGAAGTTATTTGGTGATTATGTGATTAATGTTGTTTTGAAAGATGTTTACTATTTTGGGAATCCTATAAGATTAAGGTAAATATAATACTATGGGATTTTATTTTATAATTACAAGTTGAATTATATTTTGGAAGAATCAATGATTTTTTATGGGATTATGGTGATTCAGGTTATTTATTGAGATTATTAACCTATCGTGGAGAATATGTGATTAGGGATATTAGTTTTTGGTATGAGACATTAAGAGTAATTGATATTATTTGGAGATAATTATTCATATTTTTCTTGGAATAATATGTCATCAAATAATTTTTAAATTTGTATTTCAATATTAGTTTGAAATATATTTTTTGAGTAATTTTAAGTATAGTTGAATGGTCTATGTGGAAATTTGGTTATCACTGTTGAATTTTAGAGACTGAAGTGATTTTTAATCATATGAAGGTTTAGAATTTTTTGAGAATTAAATTATATTATCCTAAAAATTTTGGTTTTTTTATTGTTTATATATATTATAAATATATAGTTAATATTTTTGGATTATTTGATTCTCTGGAAGTTGATTCTAGTGCCCTAGGTGTGAAAAATTCATCCAAAATACTCATCGTTTGTAGAAAAAATGAATTTGTGGTGAAAATTAATGTAAGGAAAAAAATTATTGTCAAGTATATATATTTCCTTATGTTTTTAGTATACTAATATAATTAATTCCTTAAATCTATGAAAATGATCTTGAAATAGAAATTATATCTTTTTACTTTTCTTACTAAGAATTCAAAGATCTTTTTAAATCATCGCATATTTATGGTTTTGTGATTGTTAAAATTCTTAGAACAATGTTATCTATCACTCTCTGTCATAAATTTATAGCTATTTTTTCTTATATATCCAAATTTTTCTACATGTAACCCTAATATGTGTTATCTCTAGTGACCATCGTACTTCCCTATCTTTGTTTTAAAGTGGATGTTTTATTTTTTTTCCAATGTGGGATTTCAAAAAAAGTATTTTTGAAAAGTCAAACCTGTAGCTCTCGATCTCATGTTTAAATTTTGAGGATGAAATTTATTATAGGTGAATAATTTAATAAACCAATATTTTAATAAAGAAACAATATGTTTGATAAGTGTACGTGAAATGCCACATTGAGCTTGAATTAACAACTAAATATTGTTATTTAAATGTTACCATTATGACCTAGCCCTTAGAATAATAGGAATGAACATGATTAAATGAATTATTAAAATATTGTTCAAAAATTTATATATAATTCTTTGATAAATTAATTATAAATGAATTTAAAACCCTTTTCAAAATAAAAGGAAATGTTTTTATGAAAAAACTATTTAAATGTGCACAAGTGTGTTTTAAACCAGTGGATAAAAAGATCACCCTTTTTCTACTATATTAGTGAAATATATATATATATATATATAATATTGAATATATTGTTTAAAATTCATCTTATGTGTTTCCTATACATTATATAAAAACAAATCCAATTTTATGCATAAAAGAATTATTTTTCAAAAAAAATAGTTTTTCCACCTTTGGATGGTGCACTTGTTTTAAATATAGGTTTTAAAACTTTTAAATATCTAATTTTCAAAAATAAACTTCATATTTTAAATATAATTATCTAAATTTACTTTTTTTTTTAATTTTTGGTATTTTTCTTAAATGTTTCTTGTTTTGGTGAATAGTGAAAAATAATGCATTTTAATTGAAAACTGATTTTCATCAAATTTATTTATAGTGTTAAATTATATATTTGATTGGTTTAAAAGTATAATTATATCATTTTTTATCATTCAATACAATTTATTTTATTTTAATCAATTTCATATTTAATTTGGATATATAAACATTTCAATATTTGGAACATTTTTACTTTAAAAACTTGTTTTCTCGATCCGTCAATGGGGTTAATTTTAAATTAAATTTATCTAATTATGTGTTTTTAATATTGAAAAATGGATTAAATTTTTTGAATAATAATTTGAAATTTTTTTAAATAGGTTCTTTTTATTTTTGGGCAATATGAATAGTAACTTTAGTAATTTTGTTTTATTCCCACAGTTAAGGGTAAATCCGTTAATTAAGGGTAAAAATAATATTATAAATATTATAAAATTACCCTAACACCTGTTTTAATTTTATTAGATGATTATATTTCTTTCCCTATTAATTAAATTATTTTTAATGAGACTATTTATGACCTTTTGGATAAGAATATTTCCTTTATAATATTATTTTCAAAGGAAATTCAATTTTGTCATACTTTTGTTTTTAACAAGTGAAATATTTTTAATTTGGGGTTATATAATAGATATGTTTGACTATAAATATTATTTTTAAAGATAAAATTTTTATCTTCATCATCTTAGTTATTTATTTTTAGGTAATAAATCATTAAATTAAACACATATATAATGATGATGCAGTAGTTGTTTAATTAAAGGAAATATTAAATAAATGATATTAAAAATATTAAAATAAATATAATTTGATATAATTAATTTCATCCACGAATTATATGGATGAATTTTACAAGTTAGTGATGATTTAAAGTATTTTGTTCGAAGATATCATGTTTTTATGATATTTTTGAAAAGTCAAATAGTGAACAGTGTCAAAAATGACATTAATGATATTTTAAAATAAATAATATTTTATTAAATGATATAAAATTAATAAAAATATATAATTAATCAAAATTATAGGTATAATTATAAAAATTTCATCAATTAATAATTTATTGGTCTTTTTTAATTTTATATTCATTATATTGACCTTCAAAGTGTGAATTACATGATATCACATTAAGAATTAAAAAGGTTAAATAAGGGTTAAAACAAAAACATAAGTATTATAAAATAGTAAAAACATGTCAAATTTTCATTTTATGATAGTTTTTAGACCCATAATAATCCAATATTATAAATTAATAATTTTTAGTTTATTTTTATTAAAAAATAATTTATATTAATTTTATATTTTGAAGATTTCTAAGAGTGCCCCTCCCCTCTCTTATAAAAGGGAACATATTCTTATCTATTACCTATTTTTTTACAATATATATCCAAATCCAATTATTCTAACCCCTAACCACATTCTGGATATCTTATTTTAGGCAGAACATCATCCCTAGTGTTCTTAGGGTGTTAATCAAAGAAGATTGCCTGAAGAAGAGGTATCGTTTTTAATTAAGTATTTCTATTTTATTTCTTCTTCCACTACATAAATTTTTTTTTAAACCATGATGAGAAAATAAATCCAGTATCCTAAATATAATGAGATGTTATTATGTTAATACCATCAGCTAAATCCCTCTCCACTTCTATCAAATGTGAAAAGAATTATCATTTATATGTACGGTGAACTACCACCTCGTGAACCAATATAATTATTTTTCCATAACTATCTCTAAATAATGGTTATAATGATGGAATTAAAAGTTTATATTAATGAAATATTTATCATTACAAAATTAAACTATATCATTTATGTTATTACCTTTCTATTCACATGAAAATGATAACATTGTTCGTCGGTATGTGTGAACTATCACCTCCATGAAGCGATGTGATTCTTTTTTCTTCAACACATCACATAAATGATATATATGAGTGTATTTAAATTATTAGTATGATATTAATAATATTATGATCATTATTTAAAGACAAAATAACTCTTACCTTATTTCCAAAATGATCATTGAAAAATGGAAATGTTTCTCATGTGTACGTACGGCCTACCGTCTCTATGATTGTAACGTACTTAATTTTTCATATAAGTATGTAGTGAATGGATTTAAAAGTATAATTGATGTATAAAATTAATTATTAAATAAATAATATTATTCTAGAGATTATGGACTAATTACCCCTTTGATTATTGACATCATATCAGAGTCATTTTGGACTCAAGTATCGAACAACGTCAAAATGTATAATGTGAACAAAAATAATTAATTTTTATAACAAGTTAATAAGTGATTAAAAGAAATAAAAAACATTAAAAGGGTTGTTAAGAAAGTAAATATTTAACCTAATTTTATTATTCATGAAGATAATGAATGTACATGATGAGTCAGACTCAAGGTAAGGGACTCTTTAAAACATCATTTTAAATGTTTTAAATATTTATTCTTCTAAATGTTTCTATTTCATGTCCATGTTTTCAAAATGTATTTTTTGAATGAATTCATATGGAAATGAAGGTTACAAAATGGTAATTTTCTAATTTCTCTGAAATATTTTAAAAAATAAATCTTTTTAAAGTTTTTTGTAAGTGAATTTCTTTTAAAACCCCAGTTTTAAATTTCCTTATTCAACACTTTTTACAAAAGTAAAAAAGGAATGTTTTTTTAACTTATACAACATGAGTGGTTTATCTTGAATTCAAGATTATTTATTACTTTAAAATTTTATTTATAATTTTTCAAAGTTATTTTTTCATAAAATGGTTTAATTATTATGTGCATGGTTTTTATATTTTAAAAGTGATTTTTACAAGAAAATGGTATATTCATATCTAAAAGTGTTTCTATCGTGGGTTTACAACAGTTTTCAAGGTTTTTATTAATTATATACTCCTTGGAAATTATATAAAAATAGTTTCCCCCGTTATATCTCATGGGGGAGACTGATATAGTATATATGAAATGTTGAGCCCCATTATAGCTCATTAGTGAGACTGATATAGCTTATACAAAGGGTTGAGATCCATTACAGCTCATGATAAATTGGTGATCCTGATATAACTTATATGAATGGTGAGCCCCATTATATATCTCAAATTCATTGGGAACTCTGGAGATTGGATTTGTTTGTATGTTTATTCCATTTGTAATGGTTAATGTAAGAGGGATTTGATACTGATGTCCCAAGGCACCTACATAATTTTCATATTCTTCCTAATAATTTTTTAAGAAAAGTTTCTTAATGTTTTTTCATTATTTAATTAGGATAAAAAATGTATTTATATCCCTTATAGGGATTATGTTATCATCCTAAGTATTAAAATATTTTCACTGGGTTTAATGAAGATTTGTGATAAGGATGAGATCAAGGAAAAATTTTGAAGATATATTAGCATAAGAAAACATGTTTTATTTTTATGATTTTTATTTTATAGAAAAATGGATACTGGGTATAATAGTCTACTCATAATTTATGGGTTTACTATGTAATATTTTGTCCTAATTCTCTAAAACTATAAACCTAAAAGTTATTTGGTAAAATAAATTTATTTATAGTTTTATAAATTAGTAGAATATGTAATTTTTAAGGTTGGGACCTTATAGAAATGGTTTGAGGGAACTCAACCAAAAATGAATTAGAGATGAAATAATAAGAAAAATTGTTATAACTTGACCTTTAATGAGTACATGTCATATCTCATAGCGGTACACAGAATGCCTCAATAAGCCTAAAATTTATCATGTGTCATGTTCACATGAAATGCATTCCTCAAAATATATGGAATATCCCTAGGGGTACACGGTATGTAGAGGTATTTATAGAAATCCACATATTATATGGTTTATCTAATTTATTATGGACTATTTTTTTATACTCAAGTCATTCCCATGTATACAGTTATGTTCAGATACTTTCTAAAGTGCATTGATTGTATATCTTATCACATGACAAGTAAAGGATGATTTTTCACTCAATGTGTTCCATCTTCCAAACCCCATGTACCATTAAATGTACATTTAATTTTCCCTAATATAGATGGTGTGTGAGGATCCATGGATAACTGGGAATGTACTCCCTATACACGCCGAGTAATTTAGGTTACACGACGTGTGATGCCACCACACAGCATGTGCGTCAAATATCCTCATGGTCATATACTCCCTATACATTCCATGATGTCTAGTTAAGGGTTATACTGAATGTGAGTAAATCACTTTGTGTGTAAGTAAATCACATGGTGTAAGAATATTTAATTCAATGCATGAACCCTAGTTATTACATAGCAGGAACCACACAGTGTTTGTTCCTGTGAACTACACTGTGAGTAGTTTGTAATTTTCCAGAATTCCCAATTCATAACACATCTTCATCCATGCACCACCACTTCCTTCAGGATCACCATGAAATGAATATAAATTCCTCTATCTAGGTTTAATATGCATGGAATGTTGTCAGTGGATGAATTTCAGCCACCCTTTCCCTCAATAATCTTCTTTTATTACACTGTTCTACTACAAAAATGCCCAACCGTGTCTAAAGATCACCGATCTGACCCTAATCTAGTTCTCATAATCCATATTTATATTCACACCTAGATCATTATAATAATCTTGAACTCGAACCCACTGTAATGATCCATTATTCCAAATAATTATTTCACACTGATTGACTACTGAGTGTTTATAAAAACATCAGCCAAAGGAAATGATGATGATGAACATGTAAAGAACAGTGGGATAAATGTACAAGAAAATAACATGAAGAATTAAAATTGACCATTTTGTGGGTTGGACTCAATATTTTTCTGTAATAATGATGACTGAATATAAATAATAAAATATAAACAAAATCATAATCTAGGGATAACAATCCATCAACCGTAAATCAACATTCAACCCATGAATCAATTTTCATGAGGATTAATTCACGTTTGACATGGAATAAAAATAAAAAATTAAACCAAAATATTGAACCCCCTACTAAGAGTTTTTATAAATCACTAGTGAAGAAAAATTTTCATGATGATTCCATTGGAGAGATCCATGAACTTCATTGGCGCGGATGAATAGCTCAGTACCAATCATCGATTCATGATCCAATCATCATTTTCCAAATATCTCATATAATATCTCTCTCCAAATCCATAGGGTTATGTGGATAACCCTAGTAATTTCCCATAATTTGATTTAAATAGAAAAGGATTAGGTCATGGTGATTGAATAAGTAAATGTATCTATTTATTTATTCATCTTCTAATGATTTAACACAAACACCAAAAGCACGCAATGGTTATGTTGCGGCTAGAGTAAAAATAAAATTACATATTTATTAAAAGCCTTATAATTCCTATATGAGACATCATTTGGGATATAATACAATATTTTTGAAAACTTGTGTACATGGGATATTATATATTTAATATTTTTAATATCTTCATTTCGAGGCTCTTTTGGCCCTAGAATTCTATGTCAACTCAACAAATTACTGAGAAAATATTCCTAGGAATATAACAAAGTGATACTTTGAAATTTTAGAGATGTTAAATTCTCCCCCCATTTATGACTTTTGATCCTAAAAAGTGAAAAACCCTACTCTGATATGTGAATATGTTGATCTCAAATCTAGATCTCATACTTCGATGATCTCTCTTGGGGGTTTCTGTTCTGTCAAAAAACACACACCTAAGGAAAAAAAACTTTCCCATGAAGGGTTTTTTTCTCATAGGATCTCAAATTCCATTAGGAAATTGAAAAAGGTAATTCCATACTTAATAACCAGCTCACCTTGGTCGAAAATGTGCAATAATTCATGTACATATCTCAATGGTTTTGATATCTGGAAAACACCAAAAACTCGGTCTAACTACGGTCATAGGTTTAAGAGGTAGAACACCATGCTAACCCAATATAGTAATAGGGGGAAAAGGCCTATGGACCTCATATATAGTCAATTTCCTCACCCAAATTTCCATAATCCACGATGAGGCCCCATTATCAAACTCCAATGGTCATCATCGTCAATGTAAAAAGGACTCTTGAAGTTTCTAGGAAGTCTTTATCTACCCCTTAATGAATTTCAACTTTCACAACCATCACTAACACCAACTCTAGGCCCACAATCGTTGTTCTTACTATATCTGACCAGTACAATGGTGATCTATAGGGTTTTCTATACATGGACTGAAATTGGGCTACACTAATTGTGGATTGGTAACATTTGTGATACGGAAACTCCACCGATGGTGATTTTCCTCTGAGATATATCTTAACACGCACATACAAACCTAAATCATGTCATCTATATCTTAAATGGTTTTCTTTACCTAGTGAACTATTTGGGGTATAAACATTGTGTTTAACTAACATTGAGTCTCAAATTTATCATGTATCTTTTTCATAATTATGATGTGAAGTAAGAATCACAATCTAAAATGGTCGTTGAGTGAATTCTATGAAGTTAGAGCTCCTCATGCAAGAATATGCATCCAAAAATTTCCACAAATATCAACTCTTTGATGTTTAGAAAGTGGGACAACTTAGTGAGTCTATTAATGATCACTCAGATAGAATCATAGATAATTTTCGATCTTGGAATACCCACCATGAAAATCCACCTAGATTCCATCCAATTTCAACTTCTATCAAGGTACCCTGACCTCCACTTATTAGTAAGTGAGACAATAAGAGTTAAACTCCATAACACGCTATTACACCTATAGATTCCCAAACCGATCCCAAATAATCTCGATACATCCTCACCTATCATGGATGTACTGATAAGGGAAATCATGAAACCACCTCATCACCTCCTTTTACAGTATAAATGGTGTCAATGTCTATCATAAAACAAGGATTATGTGCTTCTCATATTTAGAAAATCCATCTGAAACATGTCTAGTTGATATATGGTCATGAAAGAACTTGCAATTGATATCCCAATGTTGTGCCTCCCTAACTCACAGAGGAATAAATGGGGTGACTATAGATACACAAACTTATATGCATAAATATTACATCTTAGTATATCAATATTCATTACATAACATAACGATCCATTCCAGAATCATCTAGGTATAGTGCATTTGGAAACTTATATGCATAAAAACTGGTTCATATGTGATCTAAGTCATCTCCCTCCAAGTTCTTCATAACTATCACCCTTTTTAGACATACCATACAGAATACCATTCTTAATATCATGGGTAAATGAAACATAATAAATGGTGATCTCAGATTCCCAGTAATGGTAAATATGGGATATATCAAAATAACATGAGACTATGGGTATGTGAACATCAAAATAACATTTTAAAACCATACCCTATATATCATTGATCATAAAATAGGGTCATGGAAAAAATCTTGGTATTTAATAATACAAGAATCATAATGGAATAAAACAACATGATCCATGAGAGCATAATATTTGCACAAGATGTAGATTTTTGGCATGTACATAAGAATAGAAAATCAAATGTAAAGGTTTTCTACCAAGACATTCATAACATGTTAGGCTTGGGATAACCACCCATGTACCTACTTCAGGCTTGTGATAACCTCTCGTGTACCCTATTTTTGGGGTTGGGATAACTTATTGTGTACCATATGAGCTCATAGGACATTAATCATTACTTAATATATTGAAGGGAGATATAGCTACCACCCATCACATAATACATACATTTTTGTTACACAAGATCATAAAACATACATCATATCATATCCCAAAGAAAATAATTGAGTCTCATAAAAATTTCATCATATCATTACTCATTTTAATGAAATGGGATTTATAATTATCTCCTCAATTCATTGTATCATAACCCATGGAAAAGGAATGGGTTTCATAAACATATTTTAAACATAAACATAGAACATTCTGATAAATAATAATAATGGTGTCCTTGGATAATATCCCCAATAAATCATAAGTTATATCAAATGATGTCATATTAGATGGAAAATTATTTTTAAAGAACGATCCCTTGGAACATTTCTTTAATAAAATAAAATTTCATTAAAAATAACATTTTTAAAACTAGAAATTTATAAAATATTGCATAAATTATTTTTGTTTAAAATAACCATGAAAACATATAAATAAAATTTTAAAATTTATTTAAAACATTTTTTGAGGAAAATATACTTTCCATATTGAAACCCACTTTTTAAAAACGTAAAAAAATATCAAAATACTTTTATTTGAAAATAAACTTTCAAAATTTTGAAGGAAACATTAAAATAGAAAGTGTTTATGATGTTAGGAAATTTCAAACATGACAAAAAAATATTTCTTTCACATTTTCAATATAATCCAAATGGTACTTGTTTTGAAAATTACTTGAAGATTCCTTTTAATATGATTTATAAAAAAATAAAAAGGGTAAAAATTAATTTAAATAATCCTAGAGTAACATTAAAACATTTTTGAAAACATTTTTATAAAACATGGACATAGAAGAAAAATGTTTTTTAACCAAAGAGAGAAATAATGTTAGTTTTCTTTAAAACCATTATTTTGGAATCATGAGTACATAAAGAGAAGAAAATGAAGAGAAAACATTTATTCTCATGAAATAACCATAGGAGAAGAAAATTCAAGTTTTTATTGAGATATGGATTATAATATTTCATAATCTAAGTCATAATGATAAAAAAATCTTGATTAACAATGAAATCATGACATCAAACTCTTACCACTTTGGTAACTTTTGAATCATAACCCCATTAAAACATAACATCAAAAGAAACATTAAATATCATGAATAGAAGAAGAATGAAGATATATAATGTCAAAGTGGTTGTATATACACATAATAATATAAGATAGGTTCATAACATAACATATTCCCCAAATAAGAAAAATCGATACAAAAATCTCTTAGCTTAACTCTTGATTTCCTTCGTACAAGTTAGAACCCACTCTTATTTAGAAAACTTTTTTAGGTTTAACCTATAGCATTCCAATTGGATTTATAATATCATCATGGACTCTAGGATATAGTTAGGTAATTAATGAATACATTTGGTTAGGTCCTAGCCAAACTAAAGGGTTTTCAAAGTGTGAATATGGGAGGAGAGTGGGTCACCTTTTATAAGTGGGGGAGAGGAAAAGCTTTGAATTTTTGAAAAAAATAAAGTGTTACCACATTTTTCACATCACACAAGGATCAAAAATATATAATTCTAAAAAAATAGATTTTTATGTCAAATTGTGGCCATAAAATCGGTTTTGGACAAGTTTCTAGGCCATTTTACCGATTATGTTTTTAGTATAACCCCTAGTAAACTCATTTTAACCTTAATTGATGTAATTAATTATTACTATTTTTACTTTTCATTTTGATAAAAATAAATTACCATATTATATGATATTAATTATATTGATTCTAAAAATTAATTACATTTTTCTAAATTAAATTCATAGAAATGGAAAAAAATTATTTTAAAATTTAACCATCAGATGCAACAGAAAAATGGTTTCAGAAAGAGAAAATGTTCAAAAGATTAAAATTTTTAAATCAAAATTTAATATTAAGTTGATTATAGTAACATTAATAGGATTAATATAAATATATATATAATTGAACTAATTTTACTTTTAAAACCTTATTAAAATCAATTTATCTTGAAAATTCTTTGAAGGAAAATGTAGTTTTTAACAAACACAATATTTTTCACTATTCACTTAAAAGGAAATTATTTTGAGAAAATTATAAAATATTCACTCCAAGATAATTTATACATATTTATTTCAAAAATAAAGTTATTTTTTTCAAATTAATTTTCTAAAATTGTAAAAAAATTAATTTTAAACTAAGTGATAAAAAGTAACAAAATTGATTTTTAGAAAAATACAGTTCAAGTGAGAAAATTGATTTATTATTATCTTGTGCCTATAAAACACATGATATTAATGATAAAAAATTTATTAAATATAATATATATATATACCATTAAAAAAATTCACCAAAATATATTTATTTAATTTATTGAGATAAAATGCATTTGTGTGCATAAAAATAGTTTCTTTTAGAAAATGGTTTTCTTTATATTCAAATGTTTTTTTCCATTTATAATTAATTGGTTAAAAGAGAATTAATTTATATATAATTATAAAACATATATTTTAAAATTTATTTAATCATATTCATACCCATCATTTGAATGGATATTCGATAACTATCATATTAAATAATAATATTTTAATAGTATGTCATGATTCATTTAAACTCGATGTTATAAGTAATGAAAGGTAATATTGGTATTGTGTGTAACATAAGATATAAAAAATTAAATTTATTTGAGAAATATATATTTCAAAAATCTTGGGGTGTAACATTCTACCCCCCTTAAAATGAATTTCTCCCTCGAAATTCCATCAATTTGGTATAAACAACTGAGGATAATATTGTTGTATTACATCCTAAGGTTACCATATAGCTTCTTAATACTTGTAGTATAACCACAAATATTTGACCCAATCAGTGGTCATATTTCATAGAAATTTATATGTACAATCCAAGATCTCCATTAGTTTTCCTTATAATAAAATCATGCTCCAAATGTACGACCTCTGAGAGCAGTACATTTGAAGGATCAAGTATATACTTCCTCAGGAGAGATACATGGAAATCCTCATAAACTTGAGAGAGGTTCTATGGAAGAATAAAATAATAAACTACTATCACTATAAGATCAAAAATTTCAGTGGGAAAAATATACATAGGTATTATTTTTAACTTTATTATTCCACATAGAAATTTATAGAAACACATTGTCACTAACTTAAAAATCCATATCACACATGAAATTTCTATCATAATTTATCTTCTGACATTGTACTACCCATATGTGTTGTTTAATAGATCTATGTTTCTCTGGCCTTTCTTCTACCAACACTGGTCCTAATATATTTCATTCTCAAACTTCACCCCACTCCATTGGAATTTTACACATCTTTTCATAAAGGGGTTAATAAGGAACTATATGAATGCTCAAGTAAAATCTATTATTGAAACAAAACTCAACTAGAGAAAGTTTTGATCCCAACCACATTTATAATCCATATAATAATATCATATAATATTCTCTAGGGTTTTAATTGTTCTCCCAAATTGACCATATGTCTGAGGATGATATGTAGTACTGAAACTTAGCACTGTATCTAGGTCATACTGATGACTTCTCTAAAACATTGATGTAAACCTCAGATCCTAATCAAATGCTATAGAATTTTATACTCCATGAAACCTTAAACTTCATTAATATATATCCAAGTAAGATTATCAAAATATAATAATTCTCTAATACTAATGTATAGTGCTTAATTTTTAAGGTGAACGACTATAACCAATATATAATTATGAAATTTAGATTTTTTGGGGAGTCAAATTATAAAAACCATGGTGATTTTTCCCATTTATATTCTTGTGTGGATAATGGTTATATAATCCCCTTATACTTTCATCTCTTAGCCTTAACATGATAATATAACAAGTACCAAGACACCAACTCATCAATACTCTCTTCATATTTCCTTGCTAGAAATAATCATTCACGTAGATCTGTGGTAGGTGTTATACCCTTATTGTCCTCCATTTATAGGTTCAAGCCCTACATCCTTGTTGGATGTGATAGGTTATCACCCAAAAAGTGGGTTATCTTTTACCAAAACTATATTAATATAATTTCTTCAACATCCCCAATCTGCAATAGCCCATAATTACATCAACATTAAATATCAGATAAACCCTAAAGGTTACCTATACATCTAATCATATTCCCAAATAAATTAAAGGTGTTTCTCCTTAATATATTTTTTCCACTAGAACATATATAAAACAAAAGGGTTTTTTTTGTAAAAATATCTTCCAAAATCCATCTTGAAATTCCCTACTATGTATTGGAGGATAATTGTTTCCTAATTAAAATGATTCACTTTATCAATTATGACTTCATAATATTTCCATTTTTCTTTTACCTTCATAAGTTATTGTAGCTTATCATCCTCATTATCTCATGGATTGGGGCATTGATTTTCATAATTCCCAAAATCATTAAATTTGAAACACTAGAATGATGGAGTTTAATTATGTGTATATTTCTCTATATTCATATCATTATCTAACTTATTCCCATCACTTCAACATTCATCCACTCGATGACCTTACTTTCCACACATACAACATTTTCTATCCCCCTTAATATAATCTTCTCCATGTTTCCTTCCACACTTTTAAAATAAAGGGAATATAATCTTCTTCTCTCTAAGGTTTTTAGAGTTTCCCATTAATTTCATCTTCTTTTTCTTATCAAATCTTTGAAATTTATGGGTCACTCTAATTTTAATTTCTGACTTGATAGCACATCGAATGATTTATTCATATATACTGAATTTCCTTATAGATAACACTATTTGGATACTTGGTTTTAATCCACTGAAGAATAAAACGACCTTATATTTTGGTTGGATGATAATAACATAGATGTATCTCAGAATTATTGTAAAATTTTATTCATAGGTACCAATAAATTCTTCATCCTTTTGTTTCAACTCAAGTAATTACTTCTCCATATTCATAAAAATAATATAAGGGAATTACTTATTGAAAAATAATCTCTTAAAATCATCCCACTATATGGATTCAATTTTATATTATTTCCTTATATTCTTAATAATATTACACTATTGGTTTACTTCCCCTTCCAATTGATAGATGAAAAAATGAATTTTTCATGAAAAAACTCTAAATAATAGAAAATATCATTTTTATGGTACTAATCCACTACTCAAAAATTAGTGGATCGGCATAACCACTAAAATAAGGTGAACATTGCCTCATGAAGGACTCAACATAACATTTTTTCCTCCTTTTATCATTTGGAAGTTCCTCGTGGTTATTATATTGGAAACTTTTTGTGATCGTATCAAATATATTTTCATTCCATCTCCCATAAAATTTCGCTACTCAAGAGGACAATCATTACATTTTCATTTTCACTCAGCATTAACTAAAACCAAAAATAAAAGAGTAAAAAACAATAATCATATTTGGGAACCACATAATCATTAAAAATAACTTATAGGATATCTATATCATGCCATAATTCTTTTAATCCATGAAAATTTAGGCTTAACCTAGGTCATTCATTACCATTATTAAAATCCTTAATTATGGTTCGTAAAGAGTTTGTGAATTTAAAAATCATATCCCCTGGTAGTGTCAAACCAAGTGTGTAGTAGGACCATTTTTAGGTACTATTTAATGATCGAGTCAACCCCAACACACATTTTTAAGATTTATTACCCCTAGGTATATCTTTTCTAGAACTAAGAAGACTTGTAATATCAATATAGGGATTTATTTCTAGTAAAACCACACTCATTTATTCATTATAACATAGGAAGTTCCCCTATACTTATTATTATCCTAATGGTTCTCACTATTATTTTCTCATCCTATTTTATAAAGGTTTAACAAAACATTTCTTGATACCAACTCTAGATACCCAAACATATATACATAAATATCACATCTTAGAAGTTGAATATTCATTATATAACATAAAAATCCACACAAGATTAATTTAGGTCTAGTTCAATTGGAAACCTAGAAACATAAATAATTGATTCATAGATGAGCTAAGTTATATTCCATAAAGTTATTTATGACTAAAACCATTCTTATACATATCATACATAATACCTTTCATCGTATCCTAGGGAATGGAAACATAATAAAGGTTTGCATCAGATGCTTAGTAAGGTAAAACAAGGTAGATATCAAAATAATATGAGCATATGGGTATGAGAACATGAAAATAACATTTGAAAATCATACCCTACATATCATAGATTATAAATGTGAACCATGGAATAAATCTTGATAGTTTATAAGAAATGATTCATAATGGAATCAAAGAACATGATCCATTAGATCATAATATTGGCATACGAAATAGATTTGTGGTATAAAAATAATAATATAAAATCTTAGGTCAAGGTTATCCATGAATACATTAATAACATGTTATTATTGGGATAACATCCGATGTTTCTACTTGAGGATTGGGATAACCTCTCATATACCCTCTTTTTGGTATGGTTAAAACATCTCATTTACCCACTAATCTCATAGAACATTAATCATTACCCAATTCATTTGAGGGAGAAATAGGTCCCACCTATCAAATATTCTGCACATTTTTTCACTATAAGATCATAAAAAATTCATTTTATCATAACTGATATAATGAAAATGAGTCTCATAAACCTTTTATCATTTTATAACCCATAAAAAGGAAATGAGTTTCATGATCATCTCATAAATTCATCATACCATAAACCATGGAAAAGAAATGGGTTTCATTAACATCTCTTTATCATAAATATAAACCATTTAGAGAAATAATAAAAATTTATCCTTGGATCATGTCCCTAGAAAAGCATAAGTTATATCAAAGGATGTCATCTTAGACAGAAAATTATTTTTAAAGAAAAATAACATGGAAAATTTCTTGAAGAATGTATTATTTATTTGAAAATAACCTTTTTAAAGCTATAAATTCATAAAATATTTTGGAAATACTTTTATTTTAAAATATACTTGAAATATTATAATGTATTTTTACAAAACTATTTAAAATATTTTTTAAGGGAAAAAGATTTTCCACTTTGAGAAACACTTTTTTATAACATAAAAGTTTTTCAAAATTCTTTTCTCTAAAAATAACCACTGAAACTTATGAAGTACTCTTTAAAACATTTATTGGTCATGATTGTGGGAAATTTTTTACACATTGAAAAATATATTTCTTTCACATTTTCAGTAAAATCCAAACGATCCTTATTTTGAAAACAACATGAAGATTCCTTTTAAAAAAATTTAAAATAATCAAACAAGGGTAAAAATGAATTTAAAAATCTCATAATAACATTAAAAAAAATTGAAAACATTTTTATAAAATATTTATATGGAATAAAAAAGTTTATTTGACCAAATGGATAAATAACTTCGATTTTCATTAAAATCATTCTTTTGAAATCATGAGTACATAAAGAGAGAAAAATGAAAGGAAAACGTGTATTATCGAGAAATAACATAAGGAGAAGAAAATTCATGAGTTTATTAAGATATAGATCATAATATTTAATCATAAAAATCATAATAAAAAATAATCCCAATGAATAATGAGAGTGTATAATCAAATCCTTATCACTTTGAAAACTTTTAAATTGTATTCCCATTAAAAAATAACATAAAAAAGAAACTTTAAATATCATTAATATAAGTAGATTCATGATATAATATGTAAAATGGGATGTATATACGCCTAATAAAAGAATATATGTAGGTAAAATAATTTATTTCCCAAAGAAAACAAATTTAGACAAAAATCCCTTACCCTATGTCATGAATTCCTTTGTACATGTTTGAACCTCCTCTTCTTCAAAAAACCTCCTTAGTTTTAATCTTGGACCTTCATATATTAGATTTATAATCTCATAAATAAATATAGTATGTGGGGAGGGAATTAATAAATATATTTTAGTAGGGATATTACAAACTAAATGGTTTTGTAATTGTGAAGAGGGGAGGATAGGGGTGGAATATTATAAATGGGGGAGAGGACAAACATTGAATTTTTTAAAACAATAAAGTTTACCACCATTTTTCAAATTCCAAAAGGCATAAAAAATTTCCATTATCAAAACTTAGAGGTTATAACATTGAAATATTTCCTTCTAATGGGTGTTGGAAAAGTTTTTTGGTCATTTCACACATTATCTTTTTAGTTTAACCCCCAGTGAACCCTTTTTACCCTTAACCCTGGTAATTAATGTTTACTGTTTCTATTATTAATTTTTATCTAAAATTAATTTGACATTATTATATAATATTAATTATGTTGATTCCATATATGGAATACATTTTTCCAAGTCACATTCACAAAAGTTGAAAAATATATTTTACAATTGAACCCTCACAAACGACGAGACATCGGTTTTCCAAATAGAAATTGTTAAAAAGTTTAAAAAGTTTTTATTTAAAAATTAAATATAAAATTTATTCCAATAACATAAATTAAATTAATATAAATACAATTTAATTTTTTTTAATTTAAATATATATGAAAATAAAATTTCTCTTGAAAATTTCTTGAATGAAAAGGCATCTTTTAATAAAAATTATTATTTTCACAGTTTACTGGAAAATTTATCTTTTCATAAAATTATCAAAAATTAAATCCAATATAATTTTGACTTGATGATTTCATAAATTAATTTCAATTTTTTAAAATAAATTTTCTAAAAGTGGAAAATTTTATTTTTAAAATAATTTAACAAATAAAAAAAGATTACATTTTATAAAAATATAGTTTTATGCAAAAAAATCGAATTATTCTTATCTTATGCCTATAAAACACATAAAATGAATGTTAAAATTTCGATTGAATATATAATATTTAAATTTTTTTGAAATAATTCACAAAAAGTGATTTATTTAAATTATTAATATAAAAAGTGTTTGTGAACAAAAAAATATTTTTTTAGAAAATGATTTCTTTTATTATCAAATGGTTTTTTTATTTTTATTTCTAATTAATTGGTAACAAAATAATTAATATTATATGCAGGTTTAAACAAAATATTTTCATTATTTATTTAATCCTATTCATACCCACCATTCCAATGACTACGTGATAAGTATTATATTAAATAATAGTATTTTAATAGTATGATGTGTTTTATTTAAACACGGTGTTGTGTGCAACATAATCTATTAAAAAAATTAAATTTATTTTAAAATAAATATTTTAAAATATTTAGGGGTGTTACATTAATAACCATTTACTAGAGGTACATTTCATCATCCTTGTTCATAATTTTCAACTACATAGATGTCAACTGTTTCATCTCCTCAATCACAAACAGTGAATAGAGAAAATTGTTTTGAGCATCTTCAACAACCACCACGCTATTGGGTGGATCCCATGATAGTACTACCTCAAAATTTTTTGGGTCTATTGTCACTCATATATCTAATAAGATGCATCTTGAAAAATGGACCTCTTGAATAAGGAACCAACACTTCAAGATCTTCCCATAAGGCGTACTCTCATAGCATGCACTAATTCATCCTAAAGTGGCCTGTGTGATCTACCACTAACACTGAGTACAAAAAGATGTCACTAAATAAGACTATAATAAACTAATTCAATAATGGTTGAAGGATTTGGTCTATAAGTCCTACATACACTATTGGGGCATTCAACACACTGAAGGGTGTCACCATGAACTCAATGAAACTGCATCGGATTTAGAAAGAATCCTTTGATATGTTCTCCCCTTGAACCTGAGGATGGTGATAACATGTCATGTAGTCAAATTTGAGAACCAATTCATCCCTAAAAACTGTTTAAATAATTCAACGATTCTTATGTGTGGATACACTTTCTTAACAGTCACCTAGTTTAGGTGATGATAATCCATGCCTAATATCAAGATCATATATACCTTATAGGAGAACAAAACTGGGCTCCCTAGGGAAACACATTGGGTCTAATAAATCCCTTACTCTACATATTTCACTAACCACGCCTTTATCTCTCACAACTACAAGGGGTTATCCGATATTCTCGCATAGATATCAAGACATACCTAATGAATTTTTATGCAGAAAACAAACCTTTTATGGGGATTTAAGCCTGGTATATCCTCAAAAAATACATCCCAATACACCTCCAACACCATAGAAAACTAAAATCTCATATAATTAACTACTCCAAGGTCCATACAAGCCAAATGATAAGAAATTTACTTTATTCTTCAACACATGATCCCATTTTTCTCTTCCTAGGATTCCTTCTCACTAAAGAAGGAAATTTTTTTCCCACAACTCAGATACATAAAAACCATCATTAATAACAATAAATTGAGCATGTATAGTAGGTAATTAGTCCATATTGAGGTAATAATAATAGGGTCTCATTGACATTATGGAAATATTCTATGTGAGAACCTCTCACCTCCAGAGTTAGGTCACACTAATGATAGAAGTGTGTGTTCATTGATCCTCTCTGATGGAGCCTACAAATATTGGGAAAAAAGGGCTCTATCGGCATTGATAAAACTAAAAAATGGGATGTGTTTAGTGAATTTTTATTTTGAATATGTACTAGAACTAAAATTTTAGAATATAAGACACATGTCATACCTCAAACCATGATCGAAGCCTCTAGGTCATAAGCCCATACTTCTCAAAGATATCCTTTCCCTTTCCCACCTCTTCTCTATAACCAGGGCTCAATCTGAAACCTTTTAACTTTAAAATGACCCCAAACATAAAATTCAAATTAATTCATCCACCATACCTCAACACTATCCAATATTGGTAGTATTGACTCACTCGCATGGTTTTAAAATAGTTCAAAAGAGAGCATCTAGGTGGGGGTAAGTTTCCCTCTTCCTTACATGCCCAAATTCATGTTAAACATCATCAAAACATGGATATATAAATGTATTATGTCACCCTAGATAAGTATCACTTCTAGGTAAACCATCAAGATGGATCCTAACTAATAAAAACCCTTACACTATAGGATTTTTCTAGTCGTCTACCACCTGAGAAAGGTCATTGGATCACCATGAAACCTGGGTGATCTTAATATATGAAACTAATGAAGCACACTCAGAATAGTTGTGTCATATTCTAGGACTATCAGGACCAAATTCTTCTCAACCTAATTGGAAGAATCTACTTGAACCACTATAGGTGGGTGAATATTCCACTGAATGGTAGAGACATCTCTCTCTCTATCCACTCAGAGGAAATTCCACTTGCATAGATCCATAAAATAATTACATATCACTAAGTGGATCATAACCACAATCTTTATATAGAATCCAATATTTTTTTCATTTTAGAAGCATCCAATAATATCCAAGACGCCACATGTTCAAAATAAAATATTTGGGGAGTAAATCAATAATTAAATTAAAACATAACCTATTGTTATATAATTCATGTGTCAATTCTTTCTCTACTACTAGTTACTATATGTGTCGAGTCAACAAGAAGGAAATCATTATTTTGGTGAATGATACATTGAATTCCACATAAACACTGGATTATCTATTCTAAGACCTAACTCAATAAAATTTAACATTGTTTCTTCAGTTCCCAAACCAAACCTCGCAACTAGAAAATCTCCAAACTCTAGTCCTAAGATGAATCACTCTATCATGACCTGACCCACTAGGTCCCACCTAGCCAATATTAATCTAACCATGACACTCCAATACCACCTTCAATAGACCAGGAGCTAGTGACTAGTGTCAAGTAGGAATATCACACACATGATAGGCCTTATCATAAAGGACCTATACACACATACACACACACATCTCCATACACTAGTATAACATAGAAAGGTAGATAAATCATAATATAAATGAATTCATAACATTTGTCCCATATTATATTATAACAAGTAGTATAGAAAAATCAAAGGTCTAAATACATCCCACTAGAGACATAAAAACAACACAACCTACTGAAAACATGGTGTTAAATACATAAAATATATTCCAAGATCCATCTAAGGTCTATCTATAATAACTATGGTCCAACTAAGTTTCACCTACTCTTAGTCCTACTAGTACACCAAAAAAAGTTTATATTCTACATAATTCATAACATGTGTAGGTAGATACCATATAGGGGGAGTATTAACATACATAGTAGGACACTCTAAAATAACCAAACAGAAATAATTAAGAGAGTAGTCATCTCATAACTATGAAGGTATGTCAAGCAGAATATAAGACATAACAATATATAATAATAAATTTTATATTCTCAAGATAGACTCTAAATCTATAGGTGTGGTCATAACCTCACTACCATCATAAAATTTTTCTAGATGATAAAAATTAACACTATTCTTGGAGAACTCACCCCATGAGTTATTCCATCATTAATGATACTCTCCTGAGAGGTCTCACTCACTAGATCATACTATATTTATGACAGTAATCTAAGATAACAAACTCATCGGGTCATTCCATGAAGAAGAATAAAGGAAACAAAGAGGAATGATCTAACATATAAAATCCATCATACTACATATCATCAGAAGAAAAAATCTATCAATACATGTATAGGGGTTCATTCCTTAGTCCATGGGGTATGCAAGACCCTATATGGAATAACCTACTAAGTAATGGATCTTACACCCATGTATGTTGTCCATAAAAATTCCAAAATCCCCATATAATGAAGAATAGAATGATAAAGTATCACACTATGGGACTCTAGGAGGGATTTTATTACTCTATCTGAGACTAATCCCATATAGGGGATCGCATCATATTCCTATGACCTGATATATCATAGTACACTAACAGATATAGAACATGGGAATATTCCCTATATAAATAGTTCTATAATATTCTTAGTAACACACCCATTCTTGCATAAAATCTAAAAGGATAAGGGAAAGGGTTCTAACTATCCCTTTATTGAGTACATGACATGACTGATAGGGTTACATCGATTTCACACTAATCCTAGAACTGCCCATATTTCTCACTCGCATGGAATTAATTTCTCAAAATTCATGGCATGTACCTATGGGTATATGATGTGTAGAAGTAGGTTTGATAGTCATCATGTTGTCTGGTTTAGCCTGTGTACTATAATCTATGCTCATGTATTCATGGAATTCCTATGTACACTATCCATGTTCGAGTACTTTCCAAAATACATGGGGTGTACTTCATATCACACAATGTGTAATATCCGGGATGTCACTCATCATGTTCCATATTCCCAATTTCATGTTCTTTTTGAAGTACACAGTGTGTTCCCCTCACACATGAAATGTGGGGTCCCATGGATACCAAGGTCTGTACTCCATGTGCACACTAATCCGTTTAGGTTACACTATATGTGATTCCACCACACGATGTGTGGGGGGTCACAAGCCGTCATGGTCATGTCCTCCCTGTAAAATCTGGGATGGCTGGATCAG
Organism: Viscum album; assembly: GCA_963277665.1. Lineage (NCBI taxonomy): Eukaryota > Viridiplantae > Streptophyta > Magnoliopsida > Santalales > Viscaceae > Viscum > Viscum album. Next base: position 1,208,932,584 of record OY728165.1, on the reverse strand, counting down.
GGTCACATGGGATGTGTGTAAATCACATTGCAAGTGATATTTTACATAAGAAAATAAACCCTATAAACTATATATGGATAACTACATGGTGTTTTTTCCTATGAACTATACATTGTATAGTTCATAATTCTCTATAATTCTCGATTCTTTGTGCATCTTTGTCTACAAGATGTCACTGCCTTTGAGAATACTGTAAAATGCCTTGTAATGCCCAAATCTAGGTTAATTTAATGTCACTAGTATATATATTCTATCCATGCTTTCTCTTGGGAATCATCTCCCATCACACTTTTCCTTCGTCATAATTCCCAACCATGTATGAAGAAAATAGATCTGATCCCAATCTATCTCTGGTAATATTTAGTCATCATTGCACCTCAATCATGCCAGTAATATCAAATCTGAACCCCTGATAATGATACATAGTACTAAAGAACAATTTTTTATCGATAGTATGTTGTGTATTTATCAAACTATTGGCTGAAGTAAATTTCAGTGATGAACATGTGAAGAGTGGTGGAAGAAATGAAAAAAATGTGAAAGTGAGGAATGAACCTCAACCACAATTCAGGTTGGCCTCAATCTATTTCCATAAGATCAAAAAAAATAAAAAAATATAAGAAAAGATAAACAAAATCATAATCCAAGGATAAAAATAAATCACCCATAAATAAATACTCAACCTATTAATCAATTTTTAGGAGGATTGATTAATGTTTTACATGGAATAAACAAATACGATATTAAATAACATAAAAGAACCCTACCTCAAATTTTCATCGATCACTGATAAATAATGATTTCCACATCACTATTGTTAGTGACATCTATTAACTTTTTTGGTTATGATGAACTCCTCGGTATCGATCATTGATCTATAATCTGGTCATTGTTTTCCAAATCTCGCATCTAGTTCTAGAGTGACATGGTCCCAACTAATAACATGGGTATGATCGGGCTGATACTATTTAAATTGAGACACGTGAAACATATTATGAAGAGAGTAAAATCTTGGTGGTAAAGAAAACTGATAGGAAACATCACCAATTCATTAAAGAATCTAGAATGGTAATACATATCAAGGACCCAACTTAACTTTATTGTCCAAACAATGATACCTCAACCTCATATAAACTCACAGGAATACCTAATCATCCACAACAAAAGTTAAAATGAGAAAATGATTATCTAAATAATATTTCTAAAGGATTTAGGTAGTTTCCCTTATCTTCATGATCACATGTATATTTTAAGTCATATTGTACATGAATTTTGGTCCAAATAGTGAGGTTCCCCAATTCTCAACCACACAATGTGGATAAAGTCATGGATATATGTACAATGCCTCATAATGGGTCATATGTACCATGTTATGATAAAACAAATTATATGAAAACTCTAATAATGTTAAATGATCTTCCCTTAAACTACTAAAATATATATCACATGTCTCCAACATATCTTCCAATGTTTTCATAGTACATTATAACTTCCCATCAATTTGGGTATGATATGTTATGCTCATATTCAATTGAATTCTAAGGGATTTTAATAAAGACTTCCAAAATCATGAGGTGAATCTTAGGTCTCAGTAAAATACAATAGAATCTATAACCCCATGCACTTTCACCACTTATTAAATATAAATCTCTTCTAATTCATATATTGTGTTCATCTCTCATATTGTAATGAACAATGTTGACTTCATGAGTTGGTCCAGAATCACCCAAATTTTTTCATGCTTCCAAAAATAATTTGGTATACGACTGAAAATTCCATAGAAATTATCTCCCATTTCTGCAAGGGTATGATCAATGATTGTAATATTTCAGTAGGCTTTTGATTTTCAGCCTTATCCTATTGATAAGTGATATATCACATAACATAATCAACAACCTTCCTTTTCATACCTAGCCACTACAAATAGTACTTTATATCCCTATAAAGTTTCTAAGAACCCAATAGGATATCCCATTTTGAATGATGACAAACAAAAATAATTTGGTCTTGGAAAGATAGAGGAAATACAATATAACCCTGAAGGTGGAACATCAATTTTTCATCTTTTGTCTATCCATAAATGGTCTCACCACCATTGAGGTTTGACCTCATCATAATACAAACAGGTTCTAAATATTTAATCTCCTTGAATTATTCAATTATCTTAGGGGTTAGGGAAATCTAAAAAATAAACACAACATCATATTTCTCATCATATTCCAATTTCATGTCATGATTACCCCCCATTAGATACCATGGGTCTTAGGCCTCCCTAACCACTTGGTTATATGGATTCTGAATTAATTCATTATCCACTAAATTATAATTTCCAGGTGTTTAAACCAAGTTATATTCAATCCTTTATACATATTCCATCCAATTTCTCTATCTCAAGTTAAATTCTCTTTGTGAAATTCTTTTTAAACTTGTGTGATCTATAATCATAGTGAAATTTTCAAAAAAGAGATAGTGATTCCAATTTTCTAAGGAATGGACCACCATAGCTAATTCTAGGACATGTATTAGATATTTATTTTCATGTTTTCTTAATTATAATTATTCATAAGCAAAAACATGCCCCCCTACATTATAATATACCCTAAATTATATCAAGGATATTCACAATAAATAACATAGCCCTTGTTATCTTCTGTTAAGATCATGATAGATTTTTAAGTGAGTTGAGCATTTATTTACTCAAATGATTTCTAAAAATCATCACTCCAGTATAATGGAATACACTTCCTTGTTGATATATTCATGGGAGAAGTCAAGATGTTAGAAATCACAGATAAAGTGATGATAATAACCTATTAATCTTAAAAATAATATTTATATCAAAGAAATTATTTGGTGGTTTCAAAGATATGATTGCATCAATTTTAATCATTTTGATGTATATGGATTTATCTAAAATAAAATTCATAGGGATCGAACCACTTGTATCCAAAAGCCACATTTTTATCATTTTTCATAAAGTAATTGGTCTCAAAATATACTCAACATGATCTCTAAGATCCTTTTAGAATCATCTTTCATGGAATAATAGACTAAGATAAAATTAAAAATTACAATAATTATAGAATTTAGGTATCAATGAAATATATGATTTACTTTTTTCATGAATATTGATGATGAGTTTGTGAGACCAAATGGAATGACTAGGTATCTCTAATAATTGTAACAAATCTGAGAATATGACTTTAAAATATATTCCTTCTTGACTCAGATCTATTGATAGCTTGATAAGAGATAAATTTTGTAAAACCATTGGTATCCCTTTAACTGATCAAACATATCATCAATTTGAGGAAGTGGGAATTAATTATTTATCGTAACTTGTTTTATATCATGATAATCAATACAAAGTTGAAGAGTACCATTCACCTTCTTGAAAAATAGATCTGGAGTTTCCCAAGGTGATTTACTTTGTATTATAAATCCATTACTTTACAATTATTCTATTTTAACATTTAATTATGGTAATTCCATTGGTTCCATTATATATAATAGAAGTAAAGTAAGATTCATTATTTGTATTGGGTCAATAGAAAATTTAACTTTCCTATAATGTGGTAGTATGGAGATGTTTCCCATGAAGACATCAGTGTATTGACCTATTATTCATGGAAGATATCTATGTTTAGTTTCATTAATAGACACCATGGTGATTACTTCAAATTGGTATGATATGGTTCTGACCTCTGTTAAAAATGGCCTTTTTCTTCTCTTATTAACATCTCATTACCCTTTTAATAACTGAACAACACCTTCATGAGATGTAAAAGTCACTCATTGAGAAAATCAGTCAATGTGATCCTTGAATTATACAAGAAAATAAATTCCAAAAATGAGATGAAACATATCCATTTCCTAGAGATTAAACTCACAAAAAAACTATATTGATTCAATAGTGATGAAACATACTGAATATTTAATTTATCTACACTCCCATTTACAAGAGGGGTCTTGATTATCATGACATGAGACATCATTCCCATAGAAAATATTAGTTTTTTTAATACTCAAGAAGTAATAAAAGAATTAGAATCACTAGTGTAAAATAGAACATGAATTAAGGTAGATTTATAGAGGATGTTACCTCACATTATTGAGGGACCTGTATATTCTCTCATCATTCTCTTCTTAACTCCAAAGAGCTTCCTATTTATTCCCCCTAACTGATTCTTGTTTCCATGTTGAGGTGGTGTATGATGAGGTATCGAGGTATCTCTGAAATAACATTGACTACCTTGGTTCTAAGGGAGAGAACTATTTAGATGAGATCATACTAGTTCACCATGATAAGCTTAAGATAGGTTATAATAATCACCACTATTTTACTTCATGGGATTTTAACAATAGTTCATGAGATGTACCATGTGGCCGAAGTTATATCAATCTCAATGTGGTATTGTACAATCCCTTTTCATGTGCTCCAACAAACCACATCGGAAGAAACTAGAATAATTATTTTGATTGGGAGGTAAAGAAACTGATCCAATGGATTTTATTTCTAGTGCTTCGCTACCTTGAGAGTAGTTTTCCGTTATGTTCTTATTCCATGCACCAGAGTTCCCATTAGTGTCTAGGAGGACAAAGGTTTTCACCCAATTGAGTTCCTCAGTGATTTATTTCTCTACTACTATAACCTTGTTAATAATTTCCATCTAATTATCTATTTATAACATCACCACTATAGAATGATTGTCATATTGAAGGTCCACTTTGAACATCCTTGAATTAAGTGATTCACAAGTTACCACCTATATTGTGAAATGGGAAAGGTCACCACACTCCATCACATAGAGTTTTTCTTTATTTAGTTGAGAAAATTTCATTGTTCATGATACTCAAAAGGTGTTTGGATAGATTTTTTATCACAATATAACTCAAACCCCTCTCAAGTAGGGCCCCGGTCTACTTTAAATTGAACAAAAAGTCTCACCTGTTAGAGTTTGTGTTTTAAAACAAACTTTTTGTACATTGTATTACATGTTTATTCAAATATGTGAATATTATTAAAATATATTAGTATATATTGTTAATTATTCTACATGTCATTGATGTAATAATTTCCTTGAGTATCTATTTCATTAAAAATGAAAAACTAGTTCCCTACTATGATGGAACCTTGAAATTCCCTAATAAAATTATTAAACCTAGTTCTAAGGTCATACAACATTCTATGATGGGGATTATAGTATGTTGACTATCGGGTGTGACTACTCTTAAGTGGATGGGACTTCATCTGAGGAATTTTTCACTTGGTAATATACAATGTGATAGATTATTAAAACTGTAACACCTATATAAATTCCACATGTTTATGTGTCATCAGATATTCCTATCTATGTGAATATGTAATGGTACTTAGAAATTAATATTATAATTAATGAATTTCAGGACACATGCACTTATATTTACTGACTAAGATCATGATTCCATTTGTTTGTGGGAAATAGGGAATGTTGGGTGTATGATGACCCAGACATTTCATACATAGATATTAAACCTTAATAGATAAATATTATTTATATAACATAACTATCCATTCCAAAATCATTTAGTTATAGTACCTTTGGAAACTTGGACCCATGAAAAACTGGTACATAGGTGAAATACATCTTATATCATTAAATTCTTCATATCTAGCACCCTTATTAGACTTATCATACATAAAACCTTTCTTCAAAACCTGGGAAATAAAATATAATAAAGGGTTCTCTTAGATTATTAGTAAGGGTAAATAAGGGAGATGTCAATAATCATATAATAATCGTATGATCATAAGGGTATGATATTAACATTTGAAAACCATACCCTTCATATCATTGATCATAAACATGATTCATGGAATAAATCAAAGAAGTCATAAGACATTAATCATAAAAAATAAAAGTACGTGATAAATGAGATCATAAAATTTTCATACGACATAGATTGTGGTATCCGCATAAGAATATAAAACCTTATGTTACGTTTACTAACTAATACATTCATAACATGTTAAGCTTGGGCTAACTACCTATGTATATACTTTGGGCTTGGGATAACCTCCCATGTACCCTCTTTGGGGATTGGGATAACCTCCCATGAACCATTTGATCTCATTAAAAATTAATAATTGCCCAACTAATTATCGGGAGATATATGTCCCACCTTCCATATAATGGAAATCATATATATCTGTTCCATAATATCTTAATACATTCATCATATTAGAACCTATGAAAATAAATAGGTTTCCTAAAAATTATGTCATTATATTCATAAAACATATAGAGAAATGATTAATATTGTATCATCGGATCATATCCCTTGTAAATATAAATTAACGTCAAAGGATTTTATCTTATATAGAAAATGATTTTGAAAGATCACTTGGAACAATTATTGTGTAAAACAGCCTTTCCATTTTATAATCCATTATTTTTAAAAAAATAAGAAACAATGAAGAAAAAAAATTCATTTTAAAATAAACCCATAAAATTATAAAGTAATATTAAAATAATATATTATTCCTTATGGTGTTAAAATCTATTCACACCATATAAGTTAAAAAAACATTCCTTTTACAGTGTTGCAAAAAGGATAAAAAGTACCACGTTCAAAAAATGATGAGAAGATTTCTTTCAAACCATTTTTTATAAAGTCAAACATGGGAAAAATGAATTCAAAAAATCAAAAATAATTTTAAAATAATTTTAGAAAAACAAAAAAAACATGGATATGGTATAGAAATATTTTTTAATGGACACTTAAATATAAATAATTCTGAATATTGATGGGATTGTGAATAATCCCTTACCTCGAGTTCATATTACATTGAAAGCACTTTAACCTCATATAAAATAAATTTATATGTATTATAATTATATAAATGAGTAATTTTGGTACTTATAATATCATATATTATCCCTTTATAACATGTTAACACCCCCTTTTATAAATGATTCCTTGTTAAAATTGTCATTTATAGGTGTAAACCGTTTCGTTTATCATGAGTATTTCAGTTCAATAGTTCTAATACTTATACATTTATCTTGGTTACATAACCTATATAATATTAATAATTATATAAATATCATTTATATTAATAATAAAAATATTTATATTCATCCATAAAAGTTATATATATATAAATGAATTACACCGTTCATGGAGACGTTATGTCATACGTACCAATGACCATTGTTTTTTTTTATACAGATGTAATAAAATAAAGGTAAATAATAATTAAAATTTCTTGGATAATTATTACATCATATATATGATATATATTCATAAACTTAATCCACATTACCTGCTAAATAAAATATAAATAAAAACACAATTGCATCGCTTTGTGAAAATGGTATTCCACATGTAAACACGAGCGACATTATAGTTTCTCAAAGGTTTGTATGGTAAGAAGGTAGAAATGATATTATAATTAATGAGGTATAATTATTTCATAATAAACATATATAAACATTAAAAACATCATAATTCCAATCCATAAAATATGGTTATGAAAAATTAATTGTATCTCTACCTGGAGACGATAAGTCGTACGTACGCACAAGCAATACATTCACTTCCCATTTGATGAAATAAATGGTGTATTATGGTGGTTTCATAACCATGATAAAATTTCAGTATATTTTGGAAAATTAATTTTAAATTTTATGATAAATACTATAGATTTATAATAGTTATAAGAAGAAATAAATTTAATGAGTTTGTGTGAGATGATTGTCTCTTCTTTGGGAGACCAATTATAAATCCTTACTTAAGGAACCTGAGGTAGGAATTTTTAGGATAGAAACAACTAGAAAACTTGTATAAGGATTTTTATAAGATAAATGGGTATGTTATTCTTGATATATATGGATAAAAGTGGTGTGAATTAGTGAGGTAGGAGGTTCCTTTTTATAATTGAGGTGAGGAAAACTTTTAGAATTTATAAAGAGATTAAATAATAATAAATTCATTATCTATCCATATTCATCCAAATAGACATGGATTTTAATTTTAGATAATATAATTTTATAATACCATAAACCAATATAATTTAGATATGTTTTATTTTAATTTTAAACCTTATCATTTTTATTAACCCTTAGTTAACCAATTTTAATTTTAACTATGGGAAATACTTTTTCAATATTAAAGGGTTTTAATTTTCACTTATTAGTTGAAAATTGGACTATAAATTTCCAAATTATTACCTTTTAGACCATATCATATCTAAATTTTATTATTTCAATATTTTTATAATTTATAAATAATTTAATATAACATTAATTTGATAAAATATAATTATTGACAATTTTGAAACTATTAATTGAATTTAACTTTAAATAAATAAATAAAATTCTGAAATTTGAATATAAATATTTCACACCTATATAATATTTCATATTTATCTATAAAATTTTTGGGCAACATTAATTCATTGAAATTATATCACTTTTAATAATTTTAAAATGTAACATCCCATTACCAATCTGATAGGTATGCCTTTAACCTTGTTGTGGTTTCTCCTTTTCATTGACTGGGTTGGGTTGAGAATTAATTCTAAGGATACCTATAATGGTGAAGTGGGATATTTTTTGTACTTTTATTTTTATCCATCCTTTTCAGAAGGCTGTTAGAGGGTTATATGGAGTGTAACTAGGTTACACGACGTGTAATGGTTGATGGGTGCATATCTTGACAAAGTTTATATCGTGAGAATATTCACGCCATGAAAGGTTACACAACATGATGATCCTTTACACATCATGATTCATTTAATGAAAATAGATTTTTTTTCATTGGTTATGAAACTTACTTATTTCATAACGTGTAATGGGATTACTCGTCATATAATACCATAACTACAGTTTTTAAATAGGCAACACATCTGATCTATCTCTTTTGGATCCTATCTAAATTCATTTCCCTTGACCTAAATCTTTCCCCAGGTGATCTTGGAGCTCTTAAAACCTTCCAGATCCCTTATTTCACTGTTCCATCGCCATTGTGTTGGCGGTGTGATTCCCAAGTAAGATTTCTCCCTCATTTTTTATCTTTCTATCTTCTTCATCCATTGATATTTCAATAGATCATCCTAGAATTTATGGATATATACTCTTTGATATTGGATATCATTTCAATGTCGAGTTTTGTGGTCTTCTACTCCATTGTTCTCATTGGAGAATTCTGTAATGAGTGTTTAATTTTATGAAAAAGTTAGGTGATTCCATCCTGTTTGGTCAAATTAAATAACCATGAATTTCTTGATTTAACTAACTTAGTGTTTTAAATTAAATTTATCAAAATTTATTTTAATTGATTTTATAAAACCCAATTCTAGTGAATTTGGAGATTAGAAATGGTTTTGGCATGAAAATTTGGAAAACCCACAGCTCCATTGAATTGGGGTGTGTATATGAAAATTGGTTGATTTAAATTGTTTAATTTAAATTGTAGATTTTATGGAAACTATTTCAATTAAATTTTTTAATTTAATTGTCAAAATAAATTTTGAAATTGATGGAATTGGTTTTGAATTTATTTCAAACTTGAGAAAATGGATTAAAAAGTTTTGATAGAAACCCAGTGGCTTTATTTAAAATGGTGTATTTTTTATTAAAGACTATTTTGGTTTTAAATTACATTTTTCATTTGAAATTAGAGGAATGGGATGGAATTTTATTTTATGTAGTCTTAAAATAAATTACTCATCGTTGATTCTGTAAGATCTCATGAAATCCTTTGGTAGTTTGTGATTTATTTGGACAAACCCTATGATTATACAACATTATAATACATCAATGTAACAGGTCACATCCCAAATAGGATGGTGATGAGCCTCCACTATCCAGTGTTAGAGGAAAGTTTGTATAAACATATTTCCATGATCACTTAAAGAGTGTGTATTCCAATAGCCTGGAACTTTCGTACCTATTTGGAAGATGACCATGTTTCTCACTTGTTTTATATTTGAGATATAAATATATACTAATGTTTTCAAAATAATTTACATAACTTCTATATTTATATAAACTATTTTATATAAATTTTTTATTTAATCCATTATCTTATAAAAATTCCATCACTTGTAATGCCTTTTCATAACGTATTTTTTCATTCTTTTAATTGTATAGCATGATTTATTTAAATATTCTCTAAAATGGAAAAACTAATTATTTTAAAAATTAAAATAATTTATTTGGATAATATATTTTTGGCATATGATATGGAATCCTTGGTGAGACCCTACTAGTATTTTTATCTTACACACTACTTATGTCTTCGGGTGTTTGTAGATTACCTTCTTCCAAGTTCAAGCAAGGGGAAAGGATCTCTTATAGGTTGATCTAGCTGTTGAACATTGGTTTTGGTGATTTTTTCCATAGGGACTTGGGTTTTTTTTTCTTGTTTTGGTACTTATTTTGTATTATTTTTGAATTTAATACCATGTTGACTTCTAGTACATTACTCTTAGTGGTATTTATTTTGTATGCATATTGACTTAATTGTCTTGCTTCTCATATGTTTTGTGTAAAATTCATTCCCTTTTTCATGTTATATGATGTTAGGTACTAGTATCTAACCCATGCGGATCGGTAACTCCCTTAAGGATATATCAAGGCTAGCTTTATTATCAGGTTAATAGGGTACTTGGGCTGGTTCGTGATATATAATAATTTATTATATTTTGTTATTAAATGGAGAAATACTGCATTAGTGTTTCATAAGAAATTAAAATCAATATATAATTACTAAAAATTAAAAAAAATCATGAAAATAATTTAATTAATCTCAATATAAACACATATATTCATTCATAACTTACTTTTGTCCCTATATGGGAACATATGATATATTAAAAACAAAAAGAGTGACATTTTGTAACGTTCTTTGATTTAAATAATACATAAATCATTTTTCTAGACAATTATTCATTAAACAACTCAATTTAGAACCTAAGGTGTTAGGGATATAATTAAATTCATCTAATAAGAATTATGATTAAATATATATCCTTCTCGCTTATTTTGAATCCAGATTAACCTAATTTACCCTTTATCAAAGTGATAAATTTGGTCACATTAACTATTCATATTAACAAAAGTTAAAAGGGGTATAATTACTAAATTTTAACCTCTTTATTATAAATATGTAATTAATTTTATCTAATTCAATGCCTATAAATTTCAGAAATTAATTTTAAGTTTTGTATGAAAAATAAGACAAGGAAATATTTTTAGAAAAATTATATTTTAACCATAAAACTGGAATTATTCTTATCATGAACCTAAAAAAATTCTTGAATGTTTAAAAAAATTGATCAAGAAAATAATATATACGTTTCATTATAATCACTATAAAATAATGATTAATTTAATTTATTAATAAAAATACATTGTGAATATAAAAACATTTTTCAGCAAAAATTCACTTTTTTAAAAATAATTTTTATTTTAAATTATAATCCTTTAATAAATAATTAATTGATTTTATAAATTTTTAGACCATTTGTTTTTTATAATTTATTTTTTACTATTAATATCCATTAATCCAATGAATGGGTTATAATATAAACCTAATATTTTAATAATGTTATGTGGTTCTTCTAAACTCGTTGTTGTGTGTAGTGCAAGCTATCAAAGAAATAAAATTATTTAAAGAGAAATGGGTCATAAAAATATCATGTTGTTAAATTATACCCCCATTAAAATGAGTTTTTCCTTAAAAATTAATCTCCCCAAAAAATGAGTATAGATTTGTTTCGTTACATCCTCAGGTTCCCATGTAGTTTCTTCAAATTTATGATTTCAGTATAGAACTTTAAATAGGTGAGTAGACTTATTCCATAGAAATTTATCCCTAAAATCCATTATTTCTATCAGTTATTCTTTATAAGAAAGACATTTCTCTAGTTGTAAAACCTTTGTGTTCAGTACATGTGAAGGATATGGTATGTACTTCATCAGGATAGATATATGGAATACGTCATGAACTTCAAAGAGATTCGATGGAAGCTCCAATTGATAAGATACCATCCAAATATCATAAATAATTTCAATAGAGAAATTATACTTTGGGATTAGTTTTCCTTTCCTTCCACATCTCATCACCACCTTCTAGGGAGATATTTTTAGTAATACGTTATCATCCACTTCAAACTCTATATCTTTACAACAATTATCAGCATAAATTTTTATATCAGCTCTGAGATGATTTTATGTGCTATTGAATATATCTAAACTTATATTTAATTTATTAAGTATATTATTTCCCAATATATTTATTTATTCTAACTTTATTCCCTTATGTAGGATTTTTGTACTTCTTACCGTAGAGGGATTCATAAAGAGTCTTCTGAATGTTGTTGTGAAAGATATTATTATAAAAAAAATCAACCAAAGGAAGGTTTTGATACCAAAATCCTTTTAAATACATAGAGAAATATCTCAACTTGTATTATAGAGTTTTAATGGTACCCTTATACTGAACACATTTCTAAGTATGATATGTTGTGATAAAATTTATCTTTGTATCCATATCCTATTGAATACTTCTCAAAACGTCAAGGTAATCCTTATATCCTAATCATATACAATAAAATATAGTACACTATGAAACCTTGATACTTTCTTAATGTATATACTATAAAGATGATCCAGAGATAAATATTCTATGATAGTGATGAAGTGTGATAATTTCATAAGGTGGTCAAATAAAACCCATATATCATGATTACCTTTAGAAGTTTTAGGGATTCCAATGACAAAATATATTGTGATTTGTTCCCATTTATTTTCTAGTATGGGTAATGGTTGTAATATACCTTTAGACTTGTGTCTCTCAATCTTAACTTTTTGACATGCCAGGCAAAAAGAAACATATTATGCAATATCTCTCTGTATGTCATACCTCCATAAATACTCTTTCAAATCACTATACGACTTTATAATTAAAGGATTAATAAATAATGAAGAGTTATGATCTTAATCTATAAGATATTTATTCAAATATGGTACCTAAGAGACACATACATGGTTTCTAAACCTTATTATTCCATCACAATCAAGGTTGAATTCCAGAACATTTCTCACCTTCTTTTACAACTATACATCTTCCTTCTACGCATCTTTAATCTTAACATGAATAGATGTTTGAAAACTCATTTGATCCAGATATGATTTCTCTATTACTTTAATACTTCTAGTTTCATCCTTTAAAAATCCATAAATTTTGTATCTTGTGTGATCCACATCAGAGATATGCTAGCAAGATCCTTTCAAATTAGATCATCTTTCACCTTGTTCACTCTCAGAGGGTGGTAATGTATTGAGAATTCATAATATTTAATCAACTCTAATCATATTATTTGTTACCTTTTCATATATTTTTGAGTGAAAATATACTTTAATATTTTTTGATCAGTATATATGTTACACCTTTATCTATAGAGATATTGCCTCTATATCTTTAATATAAAAATTATCTCAGCTAACTCCAAATCATGAGATGGGATATTTTTCTCATCTACCTTCAATTTTAATGAGGAATAAGCTATAAACATATTCTTCTTCATGAGTACACATCTCAATCTATTCATTGATGCATCACTATTGATTATGAACCCTTATCTAGTGTAGGGTAGAGTTAGCAATGGTGCACTGACTAGCCTTCTCTTCAGTTCCTTAACACATTCCTCATATTCAACCATCCAAATGAACCTGGAACCATTTTGAGTTAACTTGATGAGTGGGTTTTATGGTATTGAAAATTTACAAAAAAATGTTACTATAATATCTAGCCAAACCAAGAAAACTACAGATTGTAGTCATAGTGGTTTGTTTGGGACATTTTTTAATAACTTCCTTATTTGAAGGGTCTACTAATATACCCTCACATGAGATTATATGACCCAAGAATGAAACTTTATGAATCCAAAATTCAAACTTGGAAAATTTTTCATATATATTATCCTTTTATAGGGTCTTTAACATAATTATAAAATTATCTTCATGGTCTTCCTTACTCATTCAAAAATTAATAATATAATCTACAATGAATAACAAAAATTAATATAGCTAGTATATAAAGACTCTATTCATTAAATCCATGATGATAGAAATAGAAATAGTAATACCAAAAGGAATCACTATAAATTCATAGTGTCCATACCTTTTATAGAATGTTGTCATAGGTATATCCACCTTCGGATCCATCAATTGATGTTATCTAGAATAAATACCATTCTTGGAAAAGTATTGATCTTTGTGTAGTTAATCAAACAAGTCATCAATACAAGGTATAGGATACATGTCCTTAATAGTGATCTTGTTAAGTTCTAGATAATCAATGCAAAGTCACATTGATCCATCTTTCTTATTAAAAAAAATAGGTTCATCCAATGGTGATACACTTGGCCGAATGAATCCCTTGTCAAGATTCTCTTATAGTTTCTTCTATAATTATTCTTAATCAATCAAGGCCATTCTATATGGTGTCTTGGAAATAGGTATAGCATCATGTATGAGTTTTATTGAAAACTCAACTTCATGATTCAGTATAAGGCCATAAAAATATTCGGGAAAGTCATAAATAAACTCTTACATAATAATCATATCTTTTATTTTGAGTTTATCCCAAACCATATGAGATAGATGACCATTTTTAATATGAGTAATGAACCATAAAATGAATTTACTTTGATCATCAGTTCATTTTTTTCATCACACTAATAGGAGATCATAGGTTAGTTTAGAATATTAAATTTAACTACCCTTCCTTAATAATTGATGTGGGATTTATGTAAAGAAATAAAATCCATGACCAAAATAACATTGAATTCAAATAGAGAAAGAATGAAATGATTTTCCAGAAACACATTCCCATATACTTCAACTATAGAAGAATCATATACTTGGGATTCAATAATTGTACCATTAGGTTTTTTATACTAATTCAACATCTAATCATTGAGGTGATATTGTGATACCCTTATCATATTCCTTAAAAATAAATAAGTAGGTAGATCCTGAATCAAATAAGATATTAGAAGTTCTAGAGTGGATGATAATTGTACCTTTCATTGTGTCATTATCAAACCCTTCATCAGAAATAGTGATATAATGATATTTCCATTTGTATACAGGTTTAAGAGTTTGCTGACTATGACAATCATAATTAACCTTTGTATTTGGGCACCAGTTATCACAATGACCATACTCTCAGCATATGAAACACTAGATTGTGGGTGGTGAATTATATGGAAATGTTTATTTATCCATGTCATTCGATAACTTCTTCTCATAACTTCGGTATACAGTCACTAGATGGTCTTCTTATCCACACTTAAAACATTTTTAATCCCCTTAATAAAATTTCCCCCATGTTTCCTTCCACACATTGAGAATAAGGGAAGTTTTGTCTTCTTTTCTATATAGTTGTTATAATTTCATTTAAATTTTATATTTATTTTCCATATCAAAACTATGAGATTTATGGATAACTTAAATCTCTATTACCACCTTGATAGCACATCACATGATTTCTTCATATCTATTGAAGTTTATTATGGCTAATTCACTTTAGGGAATTAGTTTTAAGACACTAAATAATCAATCTATCTTACTTTTATGTTATATGGAAATACTAGAATCATAGCTCACAAGCCTTGTAAAATTTTCCTCATAAGTACCAATGGATTCATCATCCTTCTATTTCAGATCAAGTAATTCCTTATACAAATTATTACAAAGAATATTAAGAAAATAATTATTGAGAAATGTGTTCTTAAACTCATCCCACTCAATAGATACAATTTCATCATGTACCCTTACGTTCTTGATAACATTCCATCATTGATTTTATTAACCTTCCAAATGAGGAATAACCAAAATAAATTTTTCATGATCTGAAGAATAGAGAACATAAAATAACTTTTCAATAGTACTGATAAATTTCCTAGAAACTAGTGTATCAGTAGACCAACTAAAAAAAGGTAGAAGTTTCCTCATGAAGGACTCAATAGAAATGTATTCCCTCCTTTTCTCATTTTGAAGCTCTGTGTGATTTGTAGCTTTGTGATAGAATAAAAACAATATTTTGTATTTCATATCTCATAAAATTCATCTTATTTGGAGGGAAATCATTGAATTTTCCATTGAATTCATCATTAATATGATTCCTTCATGTTATAACCATTAGATAAAACCAAAAAACATAGTGTGAGAAATAAAAATCATAGTTTAAAACCACATAGTCATGAAAATTATTTATAGTATGTCTAAATCATGATAACTTATTATATGAAAATATAGGTTTAAACAAGGTCATTCATGATCATTACCAAAAATTTAGGATTTTATCTTATAATTATACGTATCCATAGGGTTATTACTAAACTGTTCTCATCCTAGTTTCTAAAAGTTAACTAAACCTTTCCCTAATACCAACTATAGAGACCCATACATTTCATATATATATATATGACATCTTAATATATGAATATTCTTTATATATTTCACCCTTCTTAGACTTATCATACATAAAACCATTCTTCATAACCTGAGGAGAAAAACATAATAATGGGTTATCTCATATGATTAGTAATGTTAAATAAGTAGGGTATCAATAATCTCATTATAATAACATGAGTATAAGGGTATGAGAATTACATTTGAATGCCATACCATGAATATCATAAATCATAAACATGATCTATGGAATAAATCATGGAAATGAATTAGACATGAATCATAAAGAAATAAAATAATAGCCATGAGATCATAACATTGACATAAGGCATAGATTATTGAATACACATAATCATAGAAAACATTATATACCTTTTTATCTCATTGAATATTAATTATTAGCCAATGAATTGGAGGTAGATATAGGTCCCACCCATCTCATAATTAAAAACATGCATATGTGTGCCACAAGATCATTAAAACTTCATCATATCAGAACTCATTAAAAGAAATAGTTTTAATAAACATTATTTCATCATATTCATAAATAATATATAGAAAGAATAAATATGGTATCATTGTATCATATTCCCTGTAATCTTAAGTAACATAAAATGATGTCATATTCGATGGAAAATGATTTTTAAATATCATAAGTAATGTTTATTGTGGAAGATAACTTTTCCATTTTAAAATACCTTATTTTAATAAAAATTGAAATTACAACGAAAAACGTTTTATTTTAAAACAACCCTATAAAAATGTAGATAAATATTCATCTAAAATTATATTCATGATGATAGGAAAAAAAATTCATGTTGTATAAGTTAAAAAATATTCCATTCACACCATTTTAATAAGGTTAAAAATTACCTCATTCTAAAAATGACAGGAAGATACCTTTCATACCATTTTGTATAAAGTCAAACAGAGGTAAAAATGACTTTATAAAAACATAGTATAATAGTAAAGAAATTAAAAACTGTTTCAGAAAATAGGCATATATAAGATAAATATTCCTCGGTGGAGACTTAAACATAAAAAAAATCTCGAATACAGATGATATTATGAAATTGTCATTACCTTAATTATGTATTTATTAGAAAGAAATTTAACCTATAATATAAAAAATTTAAGTTTATTATAATTATATAAAATATTATTTTTCATACTTATAATATCATATATTATCCCTTTATAATATTTTAACACCCCCTTTAATCAATGATTCTTTATTAAAATTGTAATTTCTAGGTGATAATTATTTCATTTATCATGAGAATTTCAGTTCAGTACTTTCGGGACTTGTACATTTATCTTGGCTATATTAACTCAAAAATTTTAATCATGATATAAATATAATATATACATTCATTATATACATATTTATATTCATCCATAAAATATATATATATGTAAAAATGAATTACACCATTCATAGAGACGGTAGATCGTACATACATGTGAACAATGTTTTAATAGTATCATTACTATATCATATATAATCATCAAATTAATACTCATTATCATCCACATAAAATAGAAATGATAAACTAATCTCATTTCTTTGTGGAGGTGGTAGTCCACACGAACGCACCAGGGACGTTATCATTTCCAAATGGTCTGGAAGGTAAGAAGGTAGATGTTATATTACAATTGTAGAGTTGTAATTATTTTATATTTATCATATATAAAAATTAACAGAATTATAATACCCATCCATAAAATATGGTGATAAAAAATGATTTGTATCACTATGTAGAGATGGTAAGTCGTACGTATGCATGAGCGATACATTCACTTTCCATTTTATGGTAAATAGGGTGGATTATGGTGGTTTAATTATCATGATAACATTTAAATGTATTTATGATACTTAATTTACTATTTTTTGATAAATTACATATATTTATAAGAGGTATAATAAGAAATAAATTTAAAGAGGTCAGGTAAGACGATTACCTCTGCTCTGAGAGACCTCCTTTATATCATACCTTATGGAACCTAAGTTTGGTATTTTGGGGATATAAAAACCAAAAGAACATGTTTTAATAGGTTTTTAAGATATATGTGTAGTTTTAGGTCGGTCTATAATGAACAAAGTGGTGTAAATTAGTGAGGGATGAAGTTCCCTTTTATAACTGAGGTGAGGAGACCTTTTTAAATTTCACTAAAGATTAAATTATAATATATTCATTCTTAATTCATATTCCTCAAAATGGACATGTATTCAAATATAATATTATATATGGTTTTAACACCATCAAAAAAATAGAGTTTTGAAAAGTTTTAATTTAATATTAAACCTTTTCATTTTGATTAACCTTTAGTTAACCAATTTTAATTTTTACTATAGTTACAACTTTTTCAATATTAAAGGGTTGTAATTTTTAATTATAAGGTAAAAATTGGACCATAAATGGATAATTTGGTAAATTATAGAACATATAATATTCACATATTCTTATTTAATAAAATATATTATTTTTAAATAATTTAGTAACATATTAATTTGATAAAATATCTTTATTGTCAATTTTGACACTATTTATTTAATTTTACATTAAATACATAAATAAAAATGTGGAACTAAAATATAATGATTTAACACCCCCATAATATATGATATAAATCTATAAAATTTGTGGGTCACATTAATTAATTCAAATTATATCACTTTTAAAATTTTAAAATTCATTTATTATATTATTTTATTAAATTAAGAAATAATGAATCAGTGTTTCATAAGTAATAAAGGTCGTTATATAATTACTAAAAAAAATTAAATATATATATATAAGGGAAATAATTTTAATTATATTAAAATAAACACTTACATTTTTTCATAACTTACTTTTTCCCCACTTGGGAAAATAAGATATATTAAAAATAATTAGAGTAACTTTTTTTAACTTTATTTAATTTAAATAATATATATGTCATTTTCATGGAAAAGTTTCAACAAACAAATCAATTTAGAACCTAGTTTTTAAATAGTAGAATTAAATGAATCAAATAATAATTATGATGAGAAATTATGGCCTTATCACTTATTTTGAATCTAAATTTTTCACGATTTACCCTTTACTATGGTGGTAAATGATACCAATGTTACTATTAATATTGAGAAAAAATAAAAGCATCCTAATTCCCAAATTTAATCCTCATGATTATAAATATTTAATTAATTCTATCTAATTAAATATCTATAAATGGTAAAAAAATTATTTTACATTATGTGTAAAAAATGCAACAAAAACTTCTTTTAAAAAATATATATATATATAAGAATAAAACTTGATTTATTCGTATCTTATAACTAAAAAATATTTTTTTTAATGTGTAAAACAAGTGATCAATTAAATTATATATTTATATATTACTAAAATAATCCACCAATAAGTATTAATTTAATTTATTATTAAAAAATACATTGTACACATAAAACTATTTTTCAGAAGAAACAAAAACATCTCTTTTATTTTAAAATAATTTTTATTTTAAATTATAATCCATTGATAACTAATTAATTTATTTTATAAATGTGTATACCATATATTTTTCAGAATTTAGTTATTAATTTTCATAACTTCCAACCCAATGTCTAGGTTATAATAGAAACATAATATTATACTAATGTTATGTGGTTCGTCTAAACTCATTATTTTGTGATATGCAAGATATCGAAGTAGTCATATTATTTAAAGAGAAATATTTTATAAAAATATTGGGGTGATGTAGTTTGAATCAATAATTTCATAATTTTAATGGATAATTCAAGAAAGTATTTTCCCTTCCATCTTTATGGACGTTTCTATCTCAACCATTTGATTGGAATGGAACTATTTCCATAAATTCCATGGTCATGGTGTAACGATGTGTTTATTTCAGACAGTCAAATAAATATATATTATGAATATAGGTTGAGGATATGTATGTGAAAAATAGAATATGAGATATTGAGATAAAGGGATTATATTATATAGTTTTCATTCGTATGTGTTTGTGGACATTGTGAAATTAAATTATTTCTCTTGGGTTCCTTGACTTGTTGTTAGATGGTAATATTAGACTTTAGTAAAGAACACTTAATTCCATTGAGAAAAAAATCCTATAGGGTAAGACACTATGTGTATCCATTGATCTCAATTAAATTCTATTTTAATTTAATTCGTGTGATAAATATTATTCTCAAGGATGAGGAATAATTTTATTCATATTTTATTGACAAAAGATATTAAATAAATTTTTATTCACCAGACTGTGAATAGAATATTTATTTTATTTATTTTATTTTTAATAAATATTTGTTTTCAAGATTATGAATAAAATATTTAATTTAATATTTATTTAGGTATTCAATAAATGTAAAGAAAGATGAGTAGACCAAGATCATTTTAGGTGATAAATATTAATTTACAAACTGGTAAAATAATATTTATCATTATTCCACTTAGAACATAGCATAAAATAATGATATTAATATTTAATATGGACTTTGGTAAGATTATGTTTATTATATTATTTAGTGTTTATTGTGTAATTAAATAATATTTTAACATAAAATTTATCTCTATAAATAGATGGTTATGTATATTGTGTAAGGTTATTTGAGAATTGGGAATTGTTGTTCACAAAAAATGTTTCCCTAAAATTCCACCTTCTCCCATCCTCTCAATAATTAGAAGAACACAAATATCCTTCAATCCCAAAGGAACTATAATTGATTAAGATGAAAAACACAAGAGGATTAATGTGTCATGCTAGCACCCAAAATTTGATCATGGTTGTTTGGATATCAAAATAGCTTGTGTGGATCACAACTGGAGGGGTTCTACACTTGGATCCTACAAGCACAAAAATAGTAATTAGAAAATGTGTTTTCAAATGATCAATAACATCATCATAAAATAAGGTTCCTAAGGCATGGTAAACATTATTTATATCTAAAATAAATTAATTATAAAGTTAATTTTTCATTATACACTCTCTGGGTTCTGGGATTTTTTATGTCAATATTCGATGGAAAATTTTAATTGTTCCTGACATTTACATATTTTACAATTGGTGAATGATCCATAAAATCAAACAAAAACTTTTTGGTTATTCACCCACCGGGTGCTTCCACTATGTCTTAAACCTTCAAGTGGTATTAGTACGATCAAATTTAAAATCATAATTATTTATTTGATTATTGATTGATTATGTGCAATAGTGGATACATCATTCATTTATAATTTATTCATTATTTAATCTGATGATTAATTAACATTCATTTTTCATTTTATTTATTTCAATAAAAATTTAGATTTTATTAAATGTCATCAAAAAAATTAAGAATAGTCGTAGATGCCATCAGGAAGTGCTAAGGATTCTGGTTGGTGAGACTGGGTTATGCGGTGTGTAGCTAGAGTACATGTCATATACCCAAGTGCACTAAACCTAGACATTTCACGGGATACAGGACATGTCAAGAATTTATTACACATGGTGTATTTATTTCGCACTGTGTGTAGAACTGGATGACCTGGAACATGGATATTTGGAATACACATTGTGTAGTTGGCATACATGTAATGTAGTCTACACGATTTAGCATTGAAATTTATGTTAATTGTATGGTCAAATACATGGTTACAGACCGCATGATATTAACATCCAATGTGATTAATGAAACATGTAGTTGGTTAGTATAAATCTTGCATTATCAAATTTGAAGATCATACTGAGTCATTTAGTGAGTTGTGAAAACACAAAACAAGGATGATACATGGAATGTGTCTAGTTAGTACACATAGTTCAGTCCCACTGAGATACAAGTTAAATCCCTACATTATTATCTCGGGTACACGATAATCAAGAAACACAATGTGTAGATCATAAATACATTCCATGTAGTCTCCAAATAAAATATAAAATTAAATTAAATTAATATAATTAATTATAGCATTAAAATATAGTTACATTTTTTCAGCAGCTGTATTTTACTATGTAATGAATATTTTAAATAAATAAAATCGCTCAAATAATTTATTGTAATTATATATATTTATTGGTTATGCCATTTATTTTCCATGAATTGATTTATGATGGGTATCTCCATGATACTTCATATGGTCATTAAGATAAAGGGAATTAATTAGTTAATTAATATAATAATTTTTATCTTGATAATAACGAATTAATATAAATGAATGATATCTAGTGCATTTTTTCATATTTGTTGCATGTGTGTGACTGATCATGATCTTCACCAAGACTTATATATGCATTAGTTTTATTTAATTTAATTTATTTCTTAGTTTTTAAAATTATTTAATATTATATTAAATATGATGGTCATCATTTCATCCCTCCCACCTTTATTATCTAGGACCTACGTGTCTAAGTTTATTTATGTAATTCCACTTAACTAATATGTTAGTTCCCCTCACCTGTGTGTGAGTTATAAATACATGTAATAAAAGAGATATCCCAAGGCACATGGAGAAGGTTCAAGATTAAACTAATATGATACCAACCTAGTTGATATATTGGTGGATAGGTGGAATGTTTTAACTCATGTCAACACTAGAACAATGAGTTTCCCCTTAAGTATTAGGTTGATTTATTATCCTCTCAATAAATTAACTATTAGATAAACTAGTGATCAGATCAATTATTTATTTATTTATTTTTATTTTATGCATTATTTATTTTTTGGATAAAATAACGCAATCACATAAATAAATGACCTAATATGCAATGATAAAATTTAAATAAATGGATTAGTCATAAATGTTTTATCAAAACATGGTTAATCACTTTTGTAAAATCAACATAATGTTAACAAGAAAAGTAAAAGATAAAATAAATAAATATTTTACCCATAAGAAAATAAAATTCATCAACATAATATTAATTCAAACATTCCCTTCTACTAATAGATTTGGAATGAAATCCATAGAACTACGTGTTGAACCAACCCATATTGGGACACTTAATTTTATCATGGATTTCTTATGAATGTTTAGGGATTAATTAACCATATTTCATTAAGAGAAGTGATCTAAGCTAGAATTGGTGTAATTTGGAGGCAAGTATTGAGGAAATATTAGTCAGTATTTATGGATTTGGGATTCCACTCAATGGATCAAGGAAATTCAAGCGCGCATTTAGAAAATAACTTCCAACCTAAATACCTTTGAGTAATTTATCGATCCAATGCTTGTGTTATATAAAGGGGTATATGGATCTCTTCCACTATAATTTCTAAAATACTAGAAATTTCAAGTTAAATGTTGAGGGAAATTATGACTTGATAAAATAGTGGGATCCTTAATAATATTAATTTCATTATGTCTCACATAAATGGTAATCAATTGAAGTATTAATAATCTTCTCTAGTATAATTCAATGGTGGGGTCTACTATGACTTGATAAAACATGGATACTTATAGCATACTCGATCATCTCTATGTTTAATATAAGGAGAGATATTTACAAGAATGGTTTGAGATATCCAAGTCTCTCATTCAAATTAATATTATAGAGACTGTTCCAACTAGGCCTCTCATAGTCAAACTCATTGGCTACATTGTGGACCTAGTGGTTCTGGGGTTTAAAATTCCTAAATAACCACGCACTAATATCATTCTTTTATAAATCACTCAAATCTTCTCCAGATTTTTTGTTTTTTTAAATATGAACATCATAGAAAACTCACTTCCAGATCTTCTCATATTACTTCACCAAGTTGATGAGAAGATGAGTCATGAAAATCCTTCAATCCTAATTATGAATGATAGAAAATTCTATGCGGAGAGATCTAATCCCAAAGTTTCTTCACAATTCCCTTCCAAGAAGAGAAATATCAAGGTAAAAATAGGGAAATATGATGTTGTTTGTTTTCCATGTGGTAAGAAAGTCCACTTAAAGAAAAATGGTACCCGTGAAAAGAAGTTGAAGCTTCAGGTGTGTTTGTTATCAAGTATAATCAATTTATTTCTAAAAATTGGGTATTAGATAGAACATTTGGTGATCAAATGTGTAATAAAATATAGAAACCAATTATATTTAAGAATATTGAATTAGGGGTGGTAGATCTATGAGAAAATAATGGGGAAAAACTTATTGTCTTGGTTATTTGGTACAAACACCTTATATTTCTGAAAAAAAAAATATTCATTTTAAAAGATTTTTATTATATTCCATATATTAATAACAAAATTATTTTTGTATCCAAACATGATATGTATAGATTTATTTTCATGTTATTAAAAAAAATCTTCTT
Source organism: Viscum album (assembly GCA_963277665.1). Lineage (NCBI taxonomy): Eukaryota > Viridiplantae > Streptophyta > Magnoliopsida > Santalales > Viscaceae > Viscum > Viscum album. The sequence goes on along the minus strand of OY728165.1, from coordinate 1,208,907,843 downwards.
TTATGAAGATATAATATATTTTGGTAAGTAATATTTAAATAACGTTCTCTATGTGTTACATTAAAATAACCAAGTAATGTGAAAAGGTGAAAGGGTGAAATAGTTTCTTCAATTAGTTAATATCAATGTGTATTGACCATTTTATAATGAATCTAGGGGTGGGTAATCATTCTTAATAACATTTATTGATTATTTTAGTAGATATGTATATGTCTAGTTGATGAGGTGTAAGTATGATTCCTTTATGAGATTTAAGGAATAGCAGAATGTTGTTGAGAACTGGATTTGTAAGAAGATTAAGAAACTCTGCTTAGAACGTGGTGGAGAATATTTTAATCAATAATTAAATTATTATTTTTGGGATTTTGGGATCCTATATCAACTCACTCCTCCTTATACACCTCAATGTAATGGTTTAATCAAAATGATGAATCACACCTTATTAAATATGGTAAGATTAGTGATGAGTCTATTAATTTTCCATTATCCTTTTGGTAATACATGTTATAAAAAATAGTATACATACTAAACTGAATTCCAAATAAAATGTAAATTAGTATTCCATACCATTTTTAGAGTGGAAAGAAACTCATGTTTTCATACTTGTGTGGGGTTTCTAATAATTTTTTAATGAATCTTCAAGTAATAAGCTTTCACCCTGAGGAACAAAGTGTACAATTATAGGATTCCCCAAGGTAAAAAGTGGATATTAACTATAAAATAACTTATAAAAAATGTAATATTGGAAATAAACACCATATTACTTGAAATTGGGAACATATCAAAAAGAGATATGAGCGAAATAGAATCTTATGAATTCCATGCTCATGGTACACAAGAGTTGGTGTAGGAACAGATTCCAAAAATCCCCATGAAAGAAGATTTTATGGAGAAAAAATTACTTCATATGCTTACAAGAGAGGTTACAGAACTAGAATGGTATGGTTTTATATTCACTGAGGATAGAGACTCATTATTTGTTGATAATAATGATCTTTTAACCTACAAGGAATAAGTAAGTGGAACAAATGTTTCCAAGTGGAAATAAGTTATGAATTATGAAATGGATTCTATATACCAAATCAAATTATGGATTTTGGTAGATCCTATAGTGGATGTAAATATTTTTGGTTTAAAATGGTTATTTAAGAAGAAACTAGAAATAAATGTAAATTTCAGTACTTATAAGTCATGACTGGTTATAAAAGAATTTAAACTAAATCAAGAAATTGACTATTATGAAACCTTTTCACTAGTTTTAGTGTTGAAATATATCATAATTATAGTTACCATTACGGATTTCAATGACTATGGGATTTGTAAAATGGATAACAAAATATTGTTCCCTAATAGAAACGTTCATGAATATTTTTATTTGTCACAACCTAATGGTTTTGTGACTCAAAATGATGCTAAAAAGGTATGAAAATTAAAAATATCTATTTATGGTTGAAATAAATCATCCTAGTCCTGGAATATTTGGTTTTATGATTCCATAACATAATTTGGTTTCTTAAAGAATTAATTTCATCCTTATTTATATATATTATTTAGTGAAAGTGAAATATGTTTCTTAATAGTTTATATTGATGACATGCTACTTATTGGAAATGAAATACCAGTCTTCAAGTTTGTCAAATCCTTGTTGAATAAATTCTTCTCCGTGAAGAACTTAGGTGAAGCATCATATATTCTTGGGATCAAGATCATGATAAATCTAATAGGACACTCAACCTAAGTCAAGGTATATATATACTGACAAGATACTGAAGAGATTAAAAATAGAGTAATATAAGAGGGTATTATTTCTAATTTCACATGGCATTCATATTTCTAGGAAAATATGTACTTAAGCACATGAGGAAAGAGAGAAGTTGGAAAGGATTACATATGAATTTTTTTTGATTGGGTCAGCTATGTATGTTCTGTTATGTATTAGTCTAGATGTCACATATTCCTTGAGTGAAGTATGAAGATATAAATATAACCTAGTTGACTGGAATTGAATGGAATTCAAGACTATCCTTAAGTATCTAAGGAATAATAAGGATATTTTCCTAGTTTGTAGAGGAGAGGTGGAACTAGTCATTATAGGATATTTAGATGGTAGTTTTCAAAAATACAAAGATGATCTGAAATCATAGATGGGATACATCTTCACTCTAAATGGAGGTGTTGTGAGCTGGAAGAGATTAAATAAAGTTGTGTTTATAGATTATATATCATATTTTGAGTATATTTTTGAATACTAAGGCAGCTAAATAATCAGTTTGGATATACAACTTCATCTAAGGGCTTAACATATAACCTAGAAGAAAAAACCAATCACTCATTATTGTGACAATACTACAATGGTGGATATTGAAAAGGAGTTGAGGTCACATCAACAAATGAATCACATACTTTTTATGTATCATCTCTTGAGGGATTTTTCTCATATAGGAGAAGTTACAGTGTAAAGAAAATCCACAAAAGACACTATGGTGAAACTCTTAACTGAATCATTGATTCATCAAAGACGTGATCATCATGTGAGGTCTGGAGAAATTAAATTCATAGGAAGTTTTAACTAGTCCAAGTGAGAATTTTATGGATATAGTGTTCTAGAACAAAATTTTTTTACATAGGATTATACATATATTCAATGATGTTAATATTAATAAGATATATTATTAAATATTTATCATTGTTCTACATGAATTTGATGTAATAATGTCCTAAAGTATCTATCGCATTGAAAAGGGAATAGATGTTCCACACTATGATGAGTTATAATTCCATAAAGATATTCTTAAACCTTGTTTCGTGGTCAAATAACATTATATGATGGGGAACATAGTATGCTGACTATCAGGTGTGAGTACTCGTAAGTGGATGAGACTGTATCTCATGAAGTTCACAATTGCTAATCTCTAAAATAAGAGATTATGATAAAATACCCACTCATAAAAATACCACATGTTTATGTGTCATCATATATTCCTATTTGGAACCATCTGTAATGGTCCTTAGACTTTAATATTATTCTTAATACATGTTATGACTTGCATAATTATATTTACTAATCAAAATTATCACACCATGTGTTCATGGGATGTAGGGTGTATTGAGTTTTTCATGAATGACACTTCATTAAGGGATAAGTCATGTAAGGATTTTTTTTCCTTCCAATATTATGGAAGTTGATATATCAACCCTTTTATTAGAATGTAATTGTTTCCTTAAATTAAATTTTCATAGTGTAAATACATGATTATATTAGATAATAAAAGAAAGAATTATTAATCATATATGTTGATGACATGGATGTGAAACCTACATAATGAGATATTTAGATAAAGGTATTTACTATACAGTGATCATTGAACATAAATTAAAATTTTTATTAAGACAAAGGGGGAGTACAAAAGAAATCATTTGTATGTGGTTTTTCACATTGTGACATTATGTTCTTTCTCTTTGGTTTCATAACACATTACTAGATAGAAATATTATACTTTAGAAAATCTATCATAATGCCAATGAGAAATAATCTTAGAGGTCCACACAATAATTTTTTACATTTATCTTGATAAAAAATTGAATTTAATTAATGGAAAAAATATTATTCTCAACACCGAGGATTAATTTTATTCGTGTTTTATAAATCATAGATATTAAATAAATTTTTATTCACCCAACTATGAACAGAATATATATTTAATTTATTACATATTTAATAGGTATTTATTCACTGAATTGAGAATAAAATATTTATTTATGAATAAAATATTTAATTAAATATTTACTTATAAATAAATTATTTAATTAAATATTTATTCAGGTATTCAATAAATTTCTAGGAAGACGAGAAGACTAAGATCATGTCCAATGAAAAATATTAATTTGGAAACCTATAAAAAATATTTATCATTGGGTCCGTTAGTGATTTTCTAGGATGTGTTGCAAATCCTTGGTCAATACTTTATTTACCTAAGCATTCAATATAGTGCACACCCAGGGTCTATCTCAAGGAGCCATCTCACACATCATCGAATTTCCATTATCACTATTTATATTATAAATAATATAAAACTAAATACTATGAAGAAGTGGGTCTAAAATATGAATGAAATATTAATATATATATATATATATATAATATTACTCAATGTGAAAAAAATTAATATAGATGGAATGGCGTTAGATACAAAAGAGATTCTCCCAGGATATTACCCATAGTGAACCCTCGTCATCTCTTTATTATTTACGAATCAACTTAATGCAAATGCTACATCATATACATGAACATACTCTCCAACCCATGCTATGAAAATATGGTTCACTCAACGATCTCCAAGAAACCACACATCCACCTCCTCGATTGAGGGAAAATATTGCAGAAGAGAAGGTTAATCCTTAGGTGGAAAGTGGTGACACAAAGGCACCATACCCAATAACATCCCCCTTGAACTGACTCTAAGATAATATTAAACAATAAACATGAATGTGTAATGTCTTGGGTTAAATAGTGGATTAATCCCCTGATAACTTCCTCGGGCTATTTACTCATGATCACAAGTATAATATATCATAGTAGAGAAGAATGGGGTGGAAACACAAAAGTTAAAAAATAAGTGAATGATATGAATAAGAAGGGTAAAATATATTAAAAATGGATAATATTATTAAAAATAAATGAATCTACAAAACTATAGAAAATGGAAACATATAATTTCCAATACTTTGAGGTAGGGGAATACATTTTTATAGGAAAAATGGGTGAGGCATTTGGTTCCATAATGTTTCCTTGAAATGTTTACGCGTTTTATACCACATTAATGACCAAATTTCTAAATGTATTATTCAGAAAATTTGTTCCAAATTTTAGTTCTCATTTTAATTCAAAATTTCATCTCCATACTCCATGTGTAGAATAATTTATATCCTAATTAATTCAATATTTTTTTTTGGATTAATGATTTATAAATCTTCATTCAAGGTTGATTGTTCAAAGGCTACCTTAATGACTAAGTAACTCCATGAAATTTTTTGGTGAAACAATTCAATGAGTTTTATTTCATATCCATCTATAATCACCTCAATTTGAATTTTATATCCTGATTTAAGCCTCATTTCTATAGGTGGGTCCACTCTATCCAATCAAAAGGTTTTTAACATTGATTGATTTGTTTTTTACCTTATTTTTTTGAATTATATCTAGGTCAAAAAGATAAATTTGTATCCCAAGAATATAGGAACACTAAAAAAATAAATTCAATTTGATCAATATTTTAAAAGAAATTCTTGAAATACTAAAGTGATTAAAATATGATAAAATTCTATAATTAAGAAATTTTCACAATTTATCCCAAAACACACCATAAATCTAAAATTGGTTCAAATAAGCTCAAATTTATAAATTGGTATAGATTAAATAATTGAAAAATATATATGAAAATTTATTAAAATATTATCTCTATCAATTCCACCACACATAAACCATGTTTTTTCTCAAGCATAAAATCTCAACATTGAAAATCATAGGGCACCAATTTTACAAACAATCAAATTCCAATGCAATAAAATCAAATAATTTTCAATGTCAAACAAAATTTTTTTAAAAAAAACATAAAATATCAATTTAATTTCTCAATTTTAAAAGAAAAAATAAACTCATTTATCTTTCATTTTACCATTTAAAAACGATGGTACTTCTCATTTAATTCATTCAAGATCCTCAATTAATTATCATTAAACGTGAAAAATCATGATCTTCCTCACTTGTGAATATTTTCTCTCATCACTCATGATAGAATTTAAGTAAAGTTATTCTCATATCATGAATACAAGATCTTTATCCATATCATTATAAAGGAACTAATTTCTCCATTTTGTAAAGAAAAAAGAAACATAAAATCATGAGGATTTCAATAAAGGTTCAAATGACTCCTAGGCTTAAGGTTGGTAGGATTTGATACTTTAAAAATTAAGGCTTAAAGAGGAGGTTTATCACTAAAGTACAATGAAAGATATCAAAATTAAATGTGTAATTAAATTATCCCATTCAAATTATTAACTCTCATTTCTCCAAAACTCAAAGTAAAGGTTATGATCAAATAAAGCATAATGAATGGTTTATGCACCCTCATAATTATATTATTTTATTTTATACTTTTATTTATTTTAAAATAACCTTTTCATTTTTTTTATTTTTTTTATAAATTTGTGTATAGAATAAACCTCACATCCACCACTTAAGAACATATGATAAAAATCATCTTTCTAGTAATGGTGACTTTTGGTTTTCCCAAATCAAAACCCATTTTTCTCTTTTTTTTTTGTTATGTTTGTAATTTTCCATTTTTTTAATTCAAGAGGGGAAAAAATTAAGTACATTGAATAAATCAAAAATCTTACTTTATTCAAAAAATAGAACCCCCACACTTATTCGCTAAATTTTATTTCATCCCTTACACCATGAATTCCTTCAACCCCACACTTCAACTTTAAAATATCATGAAAATACTAAGAGTACGGTAGAAATGGATAAAATCATATTAAAACATGGCTCATCCCTATAAAGGTCATTCATGGTATCTATGGGATAAATAAATATTGATGTAAAGGTGGTCTTTTAAGGATATTTTGTTTATCAAAACATTCCTAAATAATTTTAAATATGTTTTTTCACAATCATAGATTTGATAAGTTAAAATGAAAGTTTTGGTCAGTGACATATCTTAAGATCACTCAATAAATATTATTAAGATAAAATTGGAAGTATTTGGTCTAGAAATCATCTAGGGAATATAAATATGATATTTGAAAATCACTAAATTCATAATTAATAATAAAAAATCAATTCACATGAATTTGAGAAATTCAAATCATAAAAAATGATTGGGAAATTTCATTTACATGAATCAATAAATTCCCTCAAATCATGGGTCCTTATTTTAATATCCTTGATTCAATTTAATAATACAATTATCCATTTTACTCATTCAATCCCACTAACCATGAAATATAAAACATGTAATCATAATATTCCTAAGAATATCATGTATACTAGATAAGTCAAGTAAAGCATTAATTCTAGCATGGGCATGAAATTTGAGTTTAAAGCTCAAAACAAGATTGGGACAAAAATGTAGAGTGTTTGAAAACTAAATAATAAAATTAAACTCTCTTTTGAAATTAATCATAATAATATTTCCTCCTTAGCTATTTGGGGCTTCCTTGTTCCATCATGAACCTAAAAAATAAAATTACCAAATTAAGCACAATGATCATTTCATTTATGCTCAAAAATATAATATGTAGTGGTTTTCACGCTAGACTAATCCTAAATATGAAATTGAAATATAAATTCTAGGAAATAATGTAATGATAAGTCTTGGTATGATCCCTCAAGTGGTCCCTGGATTCTTTTACTTCTTCCATAGGGCATTTCCAGCTATTATTCATAATCTATCGGTGGGTGTATCTTCTTGGACTTCAACAACTACATGTGGCTTTTCTTATCTTCCATTTCTGTGTTGTTGTTGTTAAGGAGAATTCCATGTATAGATTACACCATATCTAACCCCTTCTCAAAGTTGTATAGTTTTCATGGTGGGGTAGGATGAAGTATGTAACGTCCTCCTCTTTGGTTTCTACTTGTGTAACATCTTCTTCTCTATCTAGTGGTACCTCAAAAGAATAGTCAAAGAGAAAGTCAGAGTGTAATTCTATTTGAATAAAATGAAAATATTAAGTATCAATATAAAATTATTCCCCGTCAAATTAATCATATTTTAGCTTTATTTACTTATGAAAATCCACTTGGATCTCCTCATGAACTTCCTCCAACAAATATTCAACATTTTGAGGGACCTCCATATATTCCTCAATAAGTGCAAGTATATTTTCTTCATCTTCCTTTAATGAAAAGAAAGGATTGACAAAATCTAAAATTAAAAAACATAAGAAGTGATACTCAAATTAGATTGAATGAAATCAAAAAATATAGAGTTTATGAAAGGATTATCTCTTTAATTTGGTTCGGGTTCAATCAATTATTCATTGATAAGTTCCTCTTGACAACGAGTCTCTGTGTATGGAATAAAGTAGTCAAAATCCTACATCCTTTCTTAAAATTACACCACTTGTTTGGTTTCTTAATATTTCATGGCTAGTGTGACATGAAATGGTACAGGATATTCTACTTTCTAGGGATCGGGGAGATCATTTTTACCTCATAATCATTCCATAATTAATCCAAATCATGTTGATCTCCCACCCGTATCTTAGCAGATAAGTCTTTCTCATCATGAATCCACTCTATCTCATTATGGTTATCTTCGATCTGATTTGTAAAATGGTTAGTTTATTTATATTCCCCAATCTTGGCCTCAAATTCTTGTATTTCCTTTTAAAAATCAGGGGAAAAAGTGGAACATCTTCCTTGGCCTCCTCATTTTCTTACCCAGGTTCTTGTTCAGGATTTAGCTATTGTTCCTGAGTTGTGAATACAAATTCAGTTATTCATTCTATTTTTCTCTCTAGACCCTATATTTCTTCTCAAAGTTATTTTACCTGAGATTTTTTAATTTCTTATTATTGTTTCACCTGATAGTAGTCAATCAATGCATAATAATCACAATTTGAATACATCATGAACAAAAAGTGTTTTTTTTATTCTGAAATTTAGGATATTTTTTTTGTTTTTCATTATGAAAAAATAGTGTGTGAAAGTGTTTTTCCTCCCTATAAATGGATCCAAATTGTTGTTCAAAGTTTTCTCATGAATCCCCAGTTAATATTTTATTTACATAAGCATGCAATATAGTTCACACCCAAGGTTGATCTCAAAAAGGAATCTCATGCATCATTGAATTTCCATTGACACTATTTATATTATAAATAATATAAAAATAAATAATATGAAGAAGTGGGTTTGAAATATTCATGAAATATATATATATATATATAATATAATTAAATGTGTACAAAATAAATTCATATGGACAAAAAGGATATCCTCCCAGGAGATTACCCAAAGTGAACCTTCATCATGTTTTATTGGTTCCAAATCAACTTAATGAACATTCTCTATTTTATGCATGAACATCCTCTCCCACACATGTTATGAATATATGGTGCACTAAATTATCACTTAGATACAACACATCCACCTCCTCGATCAAGGAAAATATTATAGAAAAGAAGGTTAAACCTCGAGTGGAAATTGGAGACATAAAGGTGAATTAACCAGTAAGATCCCCTTATACCTAACTCTAAGAGAATATGAAACAATAAAAATGAATTTTTAATGAATTGGGTTTAACACTAGATAAATCCCCCAAGAACTTCCCTTGTTTAGTTACTTTTGATCGCGAGTATAAGAGATTGTAGTGGAGAAGAACGGGGTGGAAACACAAAAAATAAAAATAAGAGAATTAGATAAATAAGAAGATTATAATATATTAAAAATTAATAATAATATTACAAATAAAATAAACTAATATACTATAGAAAATTTCCACATATAATTTCCAATAATTTTATAAGGATAGGGGATACATTTTTGTAGGAAAAAGGGTTGATATTTTTTATCTAGAATTTTTCCTCTGAAATTTTTTATATTGTATAACCCAATAATGACTGAATTTTTAAATGTAGACTTATGTAAATTTTTTCAGTTTATTATTTCTCATTTTACCTCAAAATTTCATCTCTATCTTCCATGTGTAGAAGAATTTATATCCCAATTACTCTGAGATTTTATTCTGGCTGAATGGTTCATAAAAATTCCTTCAATGTTGAGAATTCAATAGCCACCTTAATGACTGAATAACTACATGAAATTTATTGGTGAAATGAGGCTATGAGAAATATAATTAATATACAGATATAATCACATCAATTAGAATTTTTTAGCCCAAGTTATGCCTAATTTCTGGAGGTGGAGTCCATACTATCCGCCCGAAATGTTTTTAACATTTATTTATTTGTTTCATCCCTTATATGTTCGAATTTTATCTAGGTCAAAAATAGAAATTTGTATCCCAAAAACATAAGAATCCTAAAAAATAATCACTCAAAATTTTTATAGAATGGGGTAAGATTAGGTTTATTATATTATTTAAGTACTATTGGGTAATTAAATAATATTTTAAGATAAACCTTAACTCTATAAATAGATGTTTGTGTATATTTTTTATGGTTAATCAAGAATTAATAATCGTTTAACACAAAGGACTTCTCTCTAGAATTTATCCTTCTCTCCTCCTCCAAATAATGATAAGAACAAAAGAAAATACTTTAATAAATAAGGAATTATAATTGATAAAGATAGACAACATAAGAAAATTGATTCACCACACTAGCACCTGACATTCCATTGGTTTTGTTTAGAGATCAAATAATCACATGTGGATCGCCACTAGAGTGATTCTACACTTGGATCCTAAAATCAAAATAAAATTAATTTGATAATGGTTTCTTGAATGATCAACAACATCATCATCCTAGAAACTTCCTAAAATGAAGTAACCTTTCTTTAGATCTAAACCAAATTAATTGTAAACATAAAATGAATAAGATTATCTCTCTAGTTTTGGGGATTTTTATGTGAATATTTGATGGAAATATTTTTATTTTCATGATATTTACATCATGAAAAATTGGTGAACGATCCCTCAAATCCAAAAATACATGTATGGTTATTCTCCCCCCATGAACTTCTAAAAATTCAGAACCTTCGCGAAAATTTTCATGAAATATCCTCAAACATATACACTATGATATTTACTTTAATGTCTTCAATGAATCCCAAGAAATTCAAGATTATATTCTTTTAGAATACCCATTCTTCTACTTTATCAGGTCATGAATCACCCTAAAATATCAGTGGAATGTACCTTTGTAATTCAAATGAGTGATCCACATGATGTGGTTCCTTAGGTCAGTTTCCTTTTTTGGTATCTTGAAATTCATCCATGATGATTTGATTGGGATATTGATTCACATGTGGTTTAGGTATAATCATGTTCTTGGAATAAACTTCTTACTAATTTATAATTCTCTTAATAGGTGGCATCTTCCTTGATTCATAGAAAAACCACCACTCAATTACAACCCAATTTTTTTGGTCACGTGTCTTGTACGATATATCAAATCATTAAAAAAAAGGTTGTAAAATATCATATAAAGGATTTATTCCTCATGGTAAGTCTTGTAATGGTTCATGATACTAGGATCTCATCGACTAAACCCATGATGATGAGATGACGACATTCCTAGAAGTGTTTGAAAATTTTATATAACCAAACTACCTCATTAACATGAATTCTAGTTTAACTAAGTTAGATATATCATTTTATAATTACATTTCTATTCTCGGCACATCATATCTCAAGATCTATCATTCCCGATTGGTGAACTGGACCAAACTGATACCATTTGTAACATCCTGACCCAAACTCATTTTTTTTTGTATGAATAAGATGCCACTAACCTTATATTATTTTCCCTAGACAATAAAGGATGGAAATAAATGTCATGAGATTTAACTGATCATAGGGGATGAATTTACCTTAAATACATAACAAAACCTTCGATGGATAGAAATAAGAAGATAAAGTAAACATGATGCATGATTGAAAAAAAACCAAAACCCAATGTAATAATAAGCCAAAAACCAAATCATATTCACAACAGTAATAAAAACGCCAACAAGTCATTAAAAAATCCCAGATATACAATTACATGAAGGAAATGAAGTGGCACCATGACCAATACCACTATAATATCATCTCTAAGTTACAAATCACAAAGTACATGCCTATAACATCAAGGTTATCCATTAGTAAAATATGAGACCTTCCTTATTCATATATCATTATAAGGAACATGTGCATATGAAAGGGGTAAGTATAAAAACCCATTAGGAAAACATCGTGACATACCATACAAAACTCTAAGACAAGAATGAGTTAGCTGATAATAATAAACAGAATAAGTAAAAACTAAGAGAAGATAAAAATGTTAGAAGATAAGATACAATGTAGTAGTAATGAACATAACTCGCACCATGAAGGAATCTCATGTCATAAACCCACACACCCATTAAAATTTCCAATCAATTAATTCCCAAACCACAATGTACTCTAAAAATCATATACTCATGAGTGGTACCCATCCCTCTAGACCCAATTCATCACCTAGTGGTATAACCTAGTGCATCCCAACTCTAGCATAAACAATTAAGTATAAAACAACAAGGCCCCCAATATACATTATAAAGTGACACATCCATTTCCATTACAAGTTCTCAAACCCAAAACATTATTCGAAAACAAAAATCACCTTATCATTTTTTCAAACACGTTATAGAAATCACCCAAAATCAATGGTTTCAACATTAAGAGATAAGAGGTATAATTCCAAGGTTTACATTATAAAACATAAACAATATATTTATAATACCAAATCCTCTAGTTTCTAAGTATAATTATAGTGGGAGATAAGCTACTTACTTATAATGGTTTCATTTTGAAGGATCTTTTTGTGACATTGTAGATCTAGGCTCTCCTCATATTTCTTTTAACTGGGCACTAGTAAACCCTATTAAAATCTATCATATATCATAGATACGGGAATAGAGATCTATTATAGTGATTTTACCAAAGAATAATGGGAAGTAAAAGAAATAAAAATAGAATTATAATGCTTACCTTCGATTCCCTTGATCCAATAGATTGAGACATAATGGAATTAACCTCTGAAGTGAAGAGAATCACCAAAATCATAAAGTGGAATCATCTGATTTGGGAGTCCTAGTCACCAAAGAAAAAGTGAGTATTTTAGGGTATTAATCAAGAGAAAAATGTAATTTTAAAACTTAATTAATTATATCACACTATTTGGCCACACGATTTAGAAAATAATATGTTAACAGTGTGGGTACTACTGAACGACACATGGAGCTACATGGGTTGGTTGTATGATTTGTAAAATCATCATCCAAATATGAAAATCATTATTATATTTTTTATGAGAAAACATGATTACCACATGGATTACCCAAACCATTTTCCTATCTTAATCCTTCACCTGGGACCCCTTTTCGAGTTTCATGGTTTTCTGGGGAGAACCACATGATTTCCCATAATCATGTGCTAACTGTAAAGCTTCCAAAAATCCTTTAAAAATATCAAAACCTCCCGAAACATCAAAAAATTAAACCCAATCCCTTTAAAGTCTTAAAATTATAGTATGGAATAGTAAAATACCTCAAATCAGGTGTTTTATAATATTGAATCTTCTTATTGAGTTAAGTAATTTATAATAATAAATAATGATTATGGAACACATTAGAATTCACCTAATGACCATTCACTTTTCTTGAAAAATTTGTGTATGTGTTCTTTTATTTTGTTCTAATTTTTTTAAAAACTTAATAACCCCCATCACATTTCTAGGATTTTTTTTTAAATATTAAAAACGCAAAAAAAAATACAAATATATGTGGAGGCTCGTGAGTGATTATGAGGCTCTTCCAGTTCAAACCCATGCCATCTCAAAAGTTGTTCATATGGGATTTTAATTTTCTATTTTAACTACCCTTCAACAAACGAAATTTATGTATTATTCCAAGATGAAGTTAACATATACTTATATTCCCACAGTAACCTTCCATGAGGAGTGTCTTCTAACTCATGGTAATTTGGTAATTTAAAAATAAAAAGAAAGAAAAATAAATTATTTATTAAAAATTTCATGTGGAAATTTAATTAATATACAATTATATATACCTTTATGAGCATATATCCCTAATAGATAATAATTATTATACCATTTAAATTTAATATAAATATAAATAAATATTAATAGTCCATTCATAATAGGCATAACCATGGAAGTAGATTATAAAAAGAAAGAAAATAAAATAAAATAAATGAAAGGAAAATAAAAGAAAATATAAAATGAAACATAACTAAAAGTTACATATATATATTTCTCCTTTTTATGATTTGTATTTTAAGAAATAAAAAAACAATTTCAATCTCTATTTTAAACATTTTATACATTCAAAAAATATTTTAACCCAAAAAATAGAAAAATATAGAGATGAATATAATGTAAAGAGAAAGGTGAATCTTACCTTTATCAGTATTTAAAAAAATCTTTGATTGAGTTATGAGATTGAGAAATTACTTTGATATAGTTTTATATAAATAGATAAATATTTAGATAATATGGAGATAGAAAATTAGAGAATCCATGTCCCAATGTAATAGTCTGATAACAGATAGAAAACCATTATTTTATATAGATTTTCTAGTTAAATCTTGAAATTTAATTTATGAAATATATGTAAAATTTTAGAATTAATGATTAACATTTGAATCATTTCTTATAAACATTTTCTATACCTTATAATCACTAATATCTTAATGTCTTGTATCTTCCCAAACATTTCCATCCCACTCCATTGTGATATTTGGGAGTTCGAGGCATTGGGAGGAGTTTGGTGGAAGGAGTGTTATATTGGAACTAAAATATCATCTGGGATTAGGAGGTCACAACATGAGAGGATTACCATTAGTCTATGTGTATCTCTACAGTCCTAAGTTTTGAAACATTTGGGGGTGTCAAAGTGCAAGGGGTTCAAAGTCTGCTTTTGGAAAACTGTGGAACCTTATTAAGGTTTAATAAACCTTAATAAGGTTTTGATTAACCATAAAAATATTCTGTGATGATTCCTTGGTCATGGAACGATGTCTAAGTCCATAGTGTGATGTATTATAATAATATTCATGAGATTTTTTGTAAGTAAAGGTTCGCGGTATGACCCTAGGTCATGGTACATGGTCCTGGATGCTGGAATTTGGTTATTTTATATTAAGTATGGTCGTAGTTTGGTGATGTGGGTCATGGATCTAATCATAAATGATCATGTAAAATTTTAAAAGTTTATCTAGCCTTTAATAGTGGATATGTGGAAGGATTCGTGACATGAATCTTGATATTAGTTTGATTTAACTTAGTCACAACATAAACATGACTTGAACTACAAAGTTTTACCCTATTTTCTATAAAGTTATCTTGAACCACCAATGTTAATAGGTTCATTTATAAATAACATCTATCCCCCTTTGATATATTTAGATACCTAGAATTATATTATTGAGTATTCCTTCATATAGGATTAGTTCAACCTCTTTTATTCTTGTTTTCTTCAATATACTTTGTTAGGGGAAGGATATTAAAGTGGTTTGGTGATTTTTTTGGGGTATTGCATCATTTTTTTTATAATTATTGATATTTTCTAGTTTTTTAAGTTTTCATTTTTTGAATTGGTCCTTGAGATCATCCCTTCTCCATATTGTTCTTCTACAGTGATCATTAAAGCATCATTTGAGGTAGAGGATTTGAGAGATCTCATTTATTCTATATGTAATATGGAATTACATTTTTCTTGTTTTCTTTAGGTGAGGATTATGGATATTCCTAATAAAGATAATGAAAAGGACCTGATGAATTTGATTTTAAAGGTGGATCCACATGTGTCTTCTTGATTCGTTAATATTTATCAAATGTTTGATACTTGTTTTATACTATTTCTAAAAATATATGTTTCTGTATAGACTTTTGGGTTTTTTTAGAATTATTTTCTAGAATCACATTTCAAAAAATCATAATTACTTAAGTATGTTAATTAACTGGTTGTGCGGTAAATAGGAATTGACTTGAAATTATGTTTGAATAGGGAAGAATATAGGATTACATGTTTCTAAAATATATTTTCATGTGTTTTTTGGATACTTATTATTTATGTCCATGATTTGTGGTTTTTTGGGAAGTTATATGGTAAATGTGGTGTTTGATTTTTTTTTGTGAATGGGAAGTGTATTTTTCAATGCTTGATATATAGATTGGGCAGTTGGGATGTGATAGTTGATATGTGTTGGGTAGCTGGGTTTCAATTTTTAACTTAAGATGCGTTGTTGGTTGGCTATGTGGTGGTTGATTAATATTGGTTTGTTTTTTGTGTGGTTTTTTCAGTGGGACTACATTTTCCTTTCTATGATTAGAAAGATTTAAATCATAGATTATTGTGGAATAATTTCATGGTTGGTAGATGATATCGTTTTGAAGTTTCTTGGTAGTAGTAAAATATAACTAGTAATGGTAAAATGGTAAAATTGTGGTACATAAATTGAATTAATGTGTTTATGTAATAAAATATTAATTCGTTAAATTTAAAAGAAATGGATATTGATAATTACATAAATTTGTTAAGAATGAATTTTAATTAAATATAAAATTGAATAAATTAATGAACATAAATTGGTTGGTAACTGGGGACACTATTAATGGTGTATGGTGTGAATAAATGGGAATTGGTGAATGTTCGTTATGATAATATTTTTTTGAGAATGTGCTCTAGTTGTGTCTTTTTAGTTATCAGTGGTGATGGTGTGTGGCAATGGTAATGTGGTGATGATGGGGGGAGGGGATGGTGCCATTTTTGTGTGAATATATTAGATTGATCATGTGTGTGTGTGTGTGTCTATTTATTTATTTATTTATATTTATGATATACATTCCTTGGGATTTATTTACTCACCCTACCTGATTCGGGTAACTTAATATATTCCCAAATGTTTTGGGCCCTTGATGTTTTCCCCAACATCCAAGTTGGTGAGGATGGATTTCTAACATCCCCCTCTACCCTGATATCCCATAGGTTGTCGATATTTTTTATGTTGGTGCATGGTGGGGGTAATTCATGGTATTATTAGGGTATAAGGTTGATTTCCTTCATGCCCACAATACCCTTCTATAATGAATATAGATGTGATGATGATGGGGTGATGATGTGGTATGTATAATAAGGGTCATGAATGGTAGGAGGAGGGGATGAGGTTAATGTTATTCATTTTAATGATACCTTATTATATTGGATATGATATGTATGGAAGATATGTGGCATGTGGTAAAGATATAGGTGGCGGTGTTATGATATTATGTGTGGTTGTACGATTGATGATGGGACGATTAACATAGGTTTAGGTTTAGGATTTCTTGTTATGATGATGTGATGATGGACTCAAACTAGAATGTGATTTTATATCCTATAAAAGGTTGGAATGGGTAAGGTTATGAGCATACCCACATCAGTATAGGAGGGATTGAGTACAAGATTTTTTATGTTGGGGAGATACCAGATGGAAATGGAAAGGTATTTTTTCATTCCTATTTTCATAGGGTGGAGAAAAATAATTTGGAAACTATAGTAATGGAAATGTTTATTGTGGATTGTTTCTGGTGCATCTGGACCACCAGGAACAAGGCTAGGGTATAAGGATCTTCAAGTTCTTATTTAGTTATGAAAACATATTCTAGGTGTTTAGCAGTAGATCTAGTTTCTCTTTTGATTAATTAGAAGATTGTCTTCTCCTAAATCATGGTCATAAATGGAAGAAGAATGGTTCCCCCTCACACCATTACTCCATTAGTAAAATAGATTTTGTGGAAACCCCCTATAAATGTCTTCAAACTCAATATTTATGGCTCATGTAACCTTGGAAACATGAGAGGGTGTTGTTTTCAATGACTTTAATAGCTCAGTGATTATTTCCTTCATTAGCTACTATAGTCAAGGTGACTCTCTTTTGGTGTAGGATAAGTATTTACTTAATGGGATAAATTTTTTCTATCAACTAACATTTCTCTCACAGAGATTGAAACTGATTCCACAAACATATTTAATTCTCTTCATGGGAGGATCAATTACCCCTGGACCATTTTTTATCTCAACCATAGATACAAGGAACTCATTAGAAGAGTTTGCATGAACCAAACATTGTGTGAAGGAAACCATGTCATAGAAAGCCTTGATTCAAATTGTAACCAAATTATTCCTATCATTATTTATTCTAATATTCATTCATATCCCCTGGGGTGTGATAATTTTATTTGGGATGATTCCATTTACTCTATTACTTTAGGCCACCTTGAATATCTTGTCCTCTTACATTCAATTATTAATAAAAAAGACCTACTTTGACCTAGGTGATTCACAATTCTATTATTTGTTCACTAAATCATTATTATGATTCTCTACATTTTCATGGGAAATGATGTGTATGATCCTACTGATTATACATTTTATACTCTCCCCTATATATAAAAACTATGTTCAAGTTTACAAGGAATGTTTTACGACCAATCTAGATAGTGCTAGCTTAAAGCTTGGGACTGGGTATGGAGCTTCTACCTAGGACTTTACATGGTATTTTATATTGATAATTGTACTTTTATAAGATATTATTTCATTGTGGGATTATTTTGGATCATGGTTTATTTATATTATGATGTTTATTGGTGATTTATTTCTATAGTCCTATGATATATGTGGGTAATACCTCTCATTGTATGATTTAAACCCTCAGTGTTAATAGCCAACTCAGGGCCTATTGGAGTTGGGATTTAGGGGTCACTCTTATCTTCACTATAGGTTTAGGAGGGGTTCCTGATGGGTTTGAGTTAAAAAAATTGGCATAAAACCTTTTGGTAATGAGATAGGGTGGGTAATAAAGTTAATAACCAATAAGGATTTCATGTATTGGTAGGAAAATGGTACTAGTTGAGTTTAATGCATGGAATAGGCTTGGGATACCATGTAGGACCCATGATTTTAGGTCCCCCCATGATCTAATTCAAGGACTTTAAAATTACTGAACAGCCAAGTGAAATGGTATTTCTTAGAAACCTAGTAGAGGTACATGCACCATACTTGTTTTTTCTTGTATTTAAAATGGGGTGTTTTGGGTAAATCAAATGAATTTAATTAAGTTAATTTTGTGAAACTAGTATTAGGATGTTTTTATTCTATTTATAGAGATACCTATTTGTTTATTTCCATATGTGGTTCAGTTAGATGAGGTTAAATAGATTTAACATGTTGAATATAGAAGGTTTGATCTAGTTGAGGAGGGTGAGACATAGAATAATTCACTATGAAAGTTTTAGTATCAGGGGTTAGAAAATCATGTGGGGGAACATCTTTGATTGGGAGATAGGGTATTGATAGGTTGATCTTGAAATTTACTTTAGTTTTATCTGAGATAGGGATGACTATAAGGTTTCTCTGATTTTTAATCAGATGTTGAGAGCATCACAAGAGTGATGAATCTTGTATCTTAGGGAGAATAATGTGGAATATGTTCTATTGGATTATTTCTATAAGAAAATTCATCTTGCGTTTCTATCATAAATGATGAGGGAGGTAGAGATATATGAGATACTCTCTCTTCATTAGATAATCATAATAATTCAATAGCTCTGAATCAAGTTTAAGTAATTTCTTTGTCTTACCTCTAATCTCTTTTTGGAAGAGGAGTTTAGATCTCAACACTTGTAAGAGGCACTAAATCCTATTAATTTCTATATAGTAACCCTATTTATGTTCCCAATTTACTTAAAATTGAATAAGAATGTAAATTTTAATAAGTGGGAGCATTATTAGTCAGTTTCATCTTAAGAGGGAATCCATCATAGTTCTATTTAGAACAGAGTGTTGTTAGTAGAAGATCCTAGGCATCCAGACCATCAATGTTCTGATGAGTGGGGATTCAACCATTGCAGTTTTTATCCTCCCATTTCTTATGGTCTAGAAGTTCCCATTCCCCAAATGATATATTTATTCTAGTGTTATTTTCTTATGGTGTACATGGTTTTTAGTGATCTTTGTGCTTGTCCATTCTTGGGTCCTATCCCAGTATGGTAGGCTAGATCACTTATCATCTCCAACAATAGTAGTTGTTTTATAGTCCATAATAATGGTATTTTATTTCATCAGGAGGAAATAGAGCTAGTAGAGGCCACCCAATAATGTTCCTTATCATTAGGGATAAAGTTATGAGTACAATAATATTAGTGGTCATTAATAGATAGTAAAAGGTTCTAGACATGGATAGATTCATATAATGGATTTTCTAGCATTGGATTGTCCATAAATTTATTGAGGCACTGTGTGAATATCTTCCACCCTAGATTATTCTTTGGTTGATTATAGAGAATCTCTCTCATTTAGTAAACCAAACTTATTTTTTTTTCCATGGGAATCAGAGTGGAGAGGTTGCTAGTACCCCTGGTGTTGACTATGCTTGTTGGAGGAAAGATGAGTGTGCTTGATATGTGTTGAGGTTGTGATCTGAAGATGGGGAAACATCAAACATCAGCGAAGTCATTTTTTTATTTATATACAGTCCTAAAATTCCATATGTTTTATTGATTGGTTATATTTTGTGTGTTCTATTATTGATTACATTTGGAGTAGGATTTCATTCTCTGATGAGGAGAACTTAGTGTACATTGGTGAGTGGGAGTATCAGGTGATTTGTATATGTTTAGATCCATAGTTATATCAGGTGAAAGTGTTATCTATGGATTCAATATATGTGTAGGTTGTGTAATTTTCTAGATTAATAGAATATTTATTTGATGCTTTTTCTAATGAGTTTTTGGTTTTACCCCCACAATATGATATCAATCTTGGGATAAAGTTGTAGCAGATTGATTCTATTATTTTGATGGATCCTTATCAAATGGAACCATATGAGTAATGGTATATGGAGATTTATATTTATTATTTGATTTTGAAGGTTTTTATCCAACCTAGTGTGTTTCCATGGGGTACACTTGTGTTGTTCTCCAAGTTGGTGGATGACAGCCTATAATTGTGTATAGACTATTGATAGTTAAATTTGGTGACAATTAAGATTTTTTAATATCTTCTAAGTATCAATTATTGTTTTTTAATTATTTGAAGGGAACCATATAGTTTTTTAACATTGATTTATTATATGGATATCACTAGATGAGGGTGAATAAGAAATATATCTAAAATCATGTTGGAAAAAAATCTCTCAAGGTATCATTGAAGCATTTTTGAGGTGATTGTGTTTGTTGACAAAGACATCCTTGATGGTTTGTTTGTTGAAAAGGTGGGTTTCTAAGTTTATTTTGTTGATAGAGGCATAAATGGTGGTTTCTTGGGTTCAAGAGATGTTTTTGATAATCCATGATTGATAGAAGAACCTCAAAAAAGTAATGGATGATCTGGAGGCAGTACAAAAAGAGCAGATACAAGGTGGTGCCATTTTCTAGTGTTTGCCAAATTTTTGGGCCTAAAAATAGGAAAATGTAGAGATGTGTTTTTGGAAAATGTAGGTGCACAAAAAATTGGAGTGGTGCGCAAAATAGAGGAATGATATTTTTCGCGAAAGAGGTGTTTTGAGATCAGAAGCTCAAAAATTGGCAAAGGCATGAGGTGCGCGAAATTTGGGAGCAGTGCGCGAAATATAGTGTTGCGCTTTAGATGTGTTTTCCTTGCTCAAAGAGGATTACATTCTCAAGGAGGTTTTTTTGCGTAGGGGTTGAGTTTTCCTACAAATATGAATTGACCCCCTCATTTAAAGCAGCTCAAGACTTAGAGAGAATCAAAGCTCTGGCACACAAAATTGAAATATGCAAGGTAGTTACGCGTAAACATCAAGTTTGTGCGTAAAGTCTGGTGTTTTCATGTAATTAAAAGGTTGTACGTAAAGAAATAATGTTCCGCATAAAAGAAGTGTTTGCGCATAAATAAAAGGTTGTGCGTAAAACAAGTGTTTGCATGTAAAGAAAATTTTGCGCATAAAAGAAGGCTGCTGCACGTAAAGGAAGTGTTTTGTGTGTAAGGGAGGTGTTACGCAAAAAGTTGATTTCACGCAAAAGAAAAAAATTACATGCAAGGCTAGAGGCTACGCGTAAAAATTGAGGTTTCCCAGTACACCCGGTGAAAAGTGAGATTCATCAATGGGTGAAAGTTGGACATCAACAGAGCATCTATCAATAGTTAAAGATGAAAATTTCATTAGAGATAATGAAGATACCTACAGGTCTATAAGCTATGTGTGGATCCTTTCTAGATCAATGAGAAAAGGAAGAGAAAGAAGTTTATCCTTTAAACGGGTAGTGAACCAGAGAGAGAAATAGGGAGTGACCCTTGGGAAAGCAGTGATCTAACCCTAAACATTGTAAAGGCAGTGTTCTTGGGCATATAAGTGATCTAGCCCAAACATTATTGGCAGGTACCTTTAGTGGATTTGTTATATTGGCACATCATCGTTGTATACTCCTTGGACGTAGCCCTATGAGGGTGAACCAAGTAAAAATAATTGTGTCTTCCTTCTTGCTTCCCTAAATTGCATACAAAGCATCATCATTAGATAAATAAGGAGATAACAAGATCAAAATTAACACATAAGTGAAAAAAAGTGTCCCATATGATTATTGAGGTCAAGATCCAGTGGGGTAGAAAGAATTTTGAAATAGAATTTCCATATCCTGATTCACCCCCCCCCCCCCCCCCTCAGGGTATTTAGGCCCCTTTTGGTCCTAACAAGACATCATTCAGTTGTTGGTATGGGAATTTTGATTTTTTTTCATGAAATTAGTATCACAAACACCCATTTTTTTCAATGGGACTCATGAAATCTAAATTCCAGGAGTTCCTGGATCATTTCCTAGTAGTGTTCATCAATTTCATACTTGAATACTCAAGGGAAGAGTATGATCATGTTGAGAAAATTGTGGATATTTTTCAAGTCCTTCAACACCATTATCTTTATGATAAAATGTCTAAGTGTAAGTTTTGTACACAGTACGTGTACTTCCTTCGACTTGTGGTGTATCACTGAGGGGTTTCAGTAGATCCATTGAATATTAAGGTTGTTGTTTCTTAGGAATCACTCAAGAACGTCCTGGAGGTTCTTAGTTTCCTTAGTCTTATAGGTTAATATTAAAGGTACATATCTAATTTTTATCAGTTCTAGGATTCATTTACAACCTTTACTAACAAGGATTAGGGTTTAGTATGGAATGATCAGTGTCAAGGAACCCATGAATACATGATGAAGATGTTTATCAGTGCTCTTGTTCTCCTTATACCAAAGGAAGGAGTTATGTTTGAGGTATTATATGAAGCTCTCTGTCTCATTTTATGTTTCATCTTGATGTATCTTAGATCAGTTATATCATATGGTTCTAGAGAGTAATGTCCCCGCAAGAATAATTATGCCACCCTTGATCTTGGTTTGTAATAGGAGGTTTTTTCATTGAAGATATGGTGAAATTACCTCATTAGTCAGTGCTTTGTGGTTAACACATATCAAAAGATCCTGAGATATTTTTTCTATCATCTAGATTTGAATTTTTAACAATGGAGGTGGATAATGTTTCTCCAGGACTATGAATTTAAGATCTATTACACCCTAGGGAAGGGTAATTTATTTTCTAATCTGTTGAGTATAAATTCATTGGGAGATTTTGTTTGGTATTATAGATCTTTATATAGGGTGACTGGAGATTTTTTAGTGATGTATCTTGATGTATAAAATGATAAAAGTGGAGGTTTAAATTTTTAAATGATAGTGAAATCATCGTTAATACAGTGGGAAGAGGAGTCTCCATACGGAGTCTCATAGTTAGAGGTGATGTAAGACCATGTCCTTCATGGTGATTATCTAGAGGGAGTGTCATGGGATTACCAATATTAAATGATTTTTCAAGGGAGACTATTTGTTTCATTGGTAGTGTGTGTGGAGGTTCTTCTAGAGTTCCATATCCTAGTAGTGGAAATGAATTCTAGTTTATATCCAAGATGTATCTTGACTTAAGGGGTAAGATTTAGTCTCCTTGGTTGTAGTAGTTCATGGTGGTGTTCAGGTTGTGATTTTGGTCCACCCATAGGTTAAGGTAAAGCATCATATTCTAGGTGGTTTATTGCAAAAATTGGATATACCCGCGTATAAATGGGGGACATATTGATGTATTTCATAACCGGTATACCATGAGAATATGAATGTTGTTGTTTTTTTCGTTGATAGTGGATCGGTTGATGAAGTTGGACACCTTCCTGATGATTAGGTTGTTAGGGGGCATGAAGGTATTAGAGAGGCAGTATGTGGATAAGGTGGTGTGGATTCATGGGATTTTGAGGATTATAATTTTTTATCAAGATCCTCATTTCACATCATGTTTCTAGGGAGTATTGCAACATTCATTTTTCTCCCATATGTATTTTATAATTTCTTTCCCTCTATAAGTAGATGGTAAACCTAATTGGACCATTCATACTCTAACTGATATGATACAGTCTTGCGATTTGGATTCATGAGTGGATGCACTTAATGAAGTAGAATCCTAATTCATATTCTTAATAGAGTTTAGGACCTATACAGTTTGTAGATGAATATTGTATATTCATGAGGGGTTACCATCATCATGTGAAGTGGAGTTTTGGTTGGAGGAGTAAGCTTTCTCCCCAATATATCAGTCCATTTGAGGTGTTTTGGTGTATTGAGGAGGTGGCATATTAGTTGGTTCTTCCTCTATATATAAATTGGATTCATGAAATCTTCCAAATTTCCAATCTTTTTTTAAATTTTTATGATGACTCCCAAGTTATTGACTAGGAAGATACTGATTTCAATGATGACATGATTTTTTTGGAGTGAATGATTGAGATCCAAGATTGTTGGGGAAGGTGTTTTGTGGTCATGTAATTCATCTAGTTCATTTACTTTATAGGTATGAGGGTATACATAAGAGTACATAGGAATGTTAAATGCATATGAATTCTAAGTATGTTAAGTTTTTTTCAGTTTTTCCTTGTTCTTTTTTTTCTAATTTGATGAGATGTTTGATATTTTATAGAATTGTATGAGATGGTAGAAGTTGATATTTTTCCTAATTGATTCTCCTAGTATTTATTTAATATTGTAAAATATTTTATTCCATTTTATATGACTCTCTCAAGTAGTTCTGGGTTAGAAAGTGTGTGTTTTTCCTTTTTGGTCCTAGATTTAATTCTCAAGGATGATAATTTTTTTGAGAAGTATTTTATGTAGCCGATCTAACAATTATTACACTCTACTTTTTTATTTTTGGGTGTTGGGGTTATTAAGGGTAGTTTAGAGGGAGGAGAGTTCTCTTGCATCTAAAATATTAGCTGGTAATATGATGTTGTAGTGAAGCCATTCTAATTGAAGAACAATTAGATAAGTATTAGTTGATGTGTAGATCTATAATCTTAGGTCATGGTACGTTAGGGTGTGTCGCGACATAAGGAGTTTGAAGGAGGATTTTGGAAAAGTGTAGAAACTTATAAGGGTTTAATAAAACCTTTTAAATTTTTCTTAACCCTTAAATTATTTATTATTGATTCCTTGGTTATAGTGTGGTGGATAATTTCTTGATGGAACTGATACCAAAGGGGATTTTTTAGATTTTCCATGAGTCGAGGTTCATGGTGTGACCCAATGTCATGGTTTGAGGTCTTGAAGGTTGTAATTTTGTGATTCTATTTTAAATATAGTCATTAAATGGTGGTTTAATTCATGGAAAAGATTTTCCTTGATCATATCAAATTTTTAATTTTGGGTGAGCCTTGAATAGGGGATATATAGGAGGATTCATGATAGGAATCTCAGGATCGGTTCAATTTGACCTAGTTGTACCATGAACATGTCTTATCATAGTGTGACGTTGTTTTCTAGTATGATATAAATTTTCATCCCTTGTTTTCCATATTTTCATTCAAATTATATTAATCCATCATAAACCAAATGTGTGTTTTTGGAGAATCTTGAGACACCTTTGATATCTTTGATCCCTTACATCATAGGATCAAGGATTCTATCATTTAGGGTGAGTTATTCTTATTTTATTATTATTTTCTTCTATTTTATTTTTCCATGGAAGGTTGTGGAAGTGGTTTGGTAATTGTTTAAGGGCCTTAAATCATGTTTTCTTATGATGATTGATGTTTTCTAGGTTGTTGGGGTTACCATTTTATATTTGGGCCTTGAGATCACCTCTTCTTTATGTTTTCTTTGCGCAACAACCATCAAATAAATTGTTGAGGTAGGGTATTTAATAACTATACATTATTTTGTTTGTAATGTGTAATTAACATGATATTGTTTTCTTTGGGTGGAGAGTATGGATTAACCTAATAAATATGATGAAATGGGCCTAATGTAACTATAGTAAGTAGGTGGTTTTCATGAGTTTACTTGATTCTGTTATATTTCTCATGTGCTTGATATCCACATTATACTATTCAAAAAACATATTTATTGCTACTGAGACTTATGTGTAATTGATATGATTTAGTTCATGGAATTTCCTTCTAAAAATATCTAACTACATAAAATATGGTAATGAACTAGTTGTGTGGTAAATAATAAGTAATGTGAAATAATGTTTGAATAGGGAAGTACATAGAATTTCTTAATACTAAAAACTATTTTCAATCATTGCTAATATGATTATTTTTTATGGTTTTAATTTTTTATTAGTATTGGATATGTGGTAAATGTGGAAGTTGGGTTGTTAGTGTGGATTTATTAGTGAGTTTGTGGTGGTTATTATATAGATTAAGCAGTGGGTATTTAATAGTTGATATGTTTTGGGTAGTGGGGATATAATGGTTCACATGAGGTATATTGTGGGATGGTTTTATTGTGGTTGATTGATATTGGTTAGGCTATTAGTGTGGGTTGTGTAGTGGGACTTTAGTTTCCTTACTATGGTTAGCAAGAGGTAAAATTGATATTATCATGGGATATTGGAATGGATGGTTGGTTGCCTTGTTTTTTAGTTACCTGTTGGAAGAATAATATAATTGTTAATGATGTAATGTTAAATGGGTGTTCATATAATTTAATTAACTCATCTATATAATGACATAATGCATGAAATGAATAGAAAATGGTTTTAGATAAATTTTGTAATTGGATAATAATGGTTTGTCAATAAATATGGAATTTAATGACTTAATGAACATAAGTTGGTTGGTAAATAGTAAATATAAACAAAATGTATAGTATGACTAAATATGAATTGGTGAATGTTTTTTGTTATTGTTTTTTATGGGAAATTTGGATGGTTATGGCATTATATATGATAGTGGTGGTGGTGTGTGGTGATGGTAGTGCAGTGATGATGGTGGGTAGTGGTGATCTTTTTCTGGAGTGATCCTTCTATGTTAGGCTACGATGTGTCTATATATATGTATGATGTGTTTTACTTATGATTTCTTTAGGCACATAAACTGAGTTGGATAACCTTTATGAAACCCAAATTTTTTGGGTCCTCATTGTTTCCCCTAATATACAGGTTGATGAGAATGGATGGATGGATACCCCATTTTATTTTGTCTCCCTTCAAGCATGGTGATCGTGGTATTGGTAGATGATGTGTAACACCCGAGATTTTATGAGAAATATTTTGTTTTTATGTATAATGTTATATAAAGGAATCTTTCACTACACACAACACTGTCTTGTCTTACTTTACACGCAATCACGACCTTCCACGATAGCGTGTGTTGTACACAATTCCGAGTTTCACTAAACAACGATATGCTATTAAAATATTATATAAACTATCTGTTATGAAAAGTAATACCCACTTTTTGAAATTTTATAAATTTTATCTTTCAAAATGGACTTCATTTTTGGATTCGGAATATCGAAATTATCCTAGGGTGAATTTGTGATATTTTTCTGAAAACATTCAATTTTTGATGAATAGTGAAAACACTAGGTTACTATTTAAAAACCGAATTTTTATTTAAATAATTATTTATTTTATTTAAATTTATTTTAGGTAAAAATTGATACATAATACATATATAAGTTCAATTTAATTCGTTGGATTCATTTTATAATAATTTTAGATATATAAAAATTTTATTGAACTTTTCACCGTCTTTTACCCATCTCCTAGGAGAATTTGAAAATGTACATAAAACTTAATATTACCACTTATGTGAATGGAATTTTGAAAATCCGAGAGACATGGTTAATATCAAGTAGTAAAATGTGGTTCAATAAGATAAAATTAATTTTTGGTTAATAGTAACTTTTTACTTTTATTTACCACGGTTATAAGTGAATAGGGTAATTAAGGGTAAAAATGATATTATTACCCAAACACATGTCCTAATTATATTAGATAATTTTAATTCTACCAATAACAACCTTATAATAAAATATGACCATTTAGGTCCACTTTTATTAGATTAGAACACTTATTATTATTTTATTTAAAGAAGAGTTAAAAGAGTAAAAATCAAAGTTTAATAAGTAAACCATTTTTAATGTAGTGTTATACATAAGATAAATTAGACTATAAATAGTCATTAGAAATATAAAACGATTTACTACATAATTTTATTTTATTTATAATTTTTATACATTAAATAATTTAATTTATTTATAACACAATGACGATGCAGTAATTACCTTATTAGTGAAATATTAACATAATAGATATTATAAATACCCAAATAAATGTAATTTGAGACTTTTAATGATTTAAACTAATTTTATAGGTTAATATTACATGTTAGTATTTATTTAATTAACTTTTTTCTAACTAATCATTCTGTTATGATTTTCACAAAAATCAATTACCAAATAGTGTCAAAATTGACATAAAATAGTTTTTAAAACAAATATTATATTATTAATTTTTATTTTATTCTTAAAAATTCAAGGTTTGGCCAAATGACTTAGATGAGGTTATATATATTAATAATTAACAACTTGGGGTTATTTTGTCTTGTTATAGTAAGTTTAATAACCATATAGTGTAAGAAAACAAGAAGACACGGTAAAAGTAAAATTATTTAACTTAAAGTTAAAACTAAATGATAAGGTTAAAATAGTAACCTAAACTTGTCTAAAACCTATTGTTTGAGATTATTTCGACCCATCCCCACCTTATCTTCGAAATAAATCAATTTTTAGCTATTAATAACCGAATATGACTTTATAATAAAATAAAATTTTATGTTTTTCCTAAGGTGCCCCTCTCCTCCATTATAAAAGGGAACCTCCTCCCTCTCCTCCTCACACCACTTTGAGCCTTCAAGATCGGAAAAACCATGACAATTTCTCTTCTACACTTCCCTAGAAACATCTTAGAGGTCCTATTATTCTTAAAATACCATCTTTAGTGCCCTAAGAGAAGATTAAGAAGAGGCGCTTCAAAGAAGAGGTAATGTCTGTTACCGATTCTTTCAAATTTATTTCTTCTTCTAATTCCTCTTCATTAGTTGTTTCATTATGAAGTAATAACGTCAGTATAACTCATATACTGATATGTTATTATAAATATGAAACAATCCTATTTCACCTTCTATCCATCCTACGGAAAATGAAATCACCGTGCGTGCATACGTACGGAATACCGTCTCCACGCCATGGTGTAATCTGTTTTCCTCCACCACTTTACTTGGATGGGTATAATGGTATGAATAATAACTATATATGATTATTGTAAAGTGATATTTATTCTGAAATAGTATACATACGCTTCAATACAATTCCACAATCATGGGAACAATATCATCGCTCGTGCGTACGTACGGCCTACCATCTCCACGATGTGATACGACTCATTCTACATGATCTTCATTTAATAATGATTATATAAATGGATTGAATGAATAAATATGATATATTTTAAACTAATAACATTCTGTAAATGAGTTATCTATAACCTAAAAAGAAGAATAAGAATTTATTCAACAAGACATGCATAAGAACATAAAGCAATGAACACCCGAATAACAAGTAGCAATCAAATATTACTAATAAGAATATAAGAATATGATAATATATGATATAATAACAATTAATATGATTATATAATAATTCAATTACATTATTTAAATCATTATACAGGAGGTTCGGACACGTACAAAGCATATCGGACGTAAGGTGAGGGAAAATCTCACAATCTCATTTTTTATCCGAGATTGTTTGTACTTTGGTATTTACTGGGGTGTATTTATCATCCACATCCATGTTTCCTCAATATGTAATATTATTTCTATCCTCCTACAATTTTTTAAATCCAATATAACTCTTTGGTGAGTTTTTAGTAAAAGATATGAAAGGAATCTTTTGTCATTTTTAGTACGAGGTACTTTTTGACTTTTCCATCCAAAGTACGAGAAGAATGTTTTTTTTAACTTATACGGCCTAAATGGATTTTTAGAAAATTATTTCCATGAAGCTTAATTTACAAGTTTTCAAGTTTATTTTTAATCAACTTCTTTTAGTTTAAAATTCTATGACATTTTAATAAAGGAAAAAAAATTTGATGTAGAAAGGATATTTTCCTCAAGAATAGAGTTCAAGTGTTTTATCAAAATTATTTTCCATATAAGATAATATGGGGTTCTGTTTCTAGCCCTATTTTTACATTGATTTGTTTATTTTATGATGGAATTATTTTTATTATGTCCTTTTATCATATATGGATTATGTTATGATGGCATGATGTTTAAGAATCCCATATTTATTACATAGGTTATGCTATGATGTATGATTTATGATCTTGTGGAACACATAAGAATGGTATCATTATGAGATGGGTGGGACCTATATCTACCTCCAATTAATTGGGTAAATATTTATATCTCATGAGATATACATGGCTGGAAAGGTAGGTTAATCTGGTTGGGTGAAACATGACTGAAACGAGGAGCGAACACGGTTCAGAAATGGACTTTGTCCGCTAAGATAGTCTTGGAAATGAGTCTTGACTACTAAGAAATGATTCTCTATGATTATGTGTGTATGCCACAAAGTTTCATGTTTTAAGTTATGATTATTGGGATTACATTTCACCACTATGATTTATCCCATGTTGTGTTATTATGATGTCTATTGCAGGTTAAGATTTCTAAAATGTTATATTCTTATGAATATGATATGATTGATATTTATTTTGTTTACCATTACTGAGCATTTGAGCTCACTCTTTTTTATGTTTTCTTTTCCCCAGGTCTGGAAGAAGGGTATTAAGTAGGTTATGCCAAAAGGGACTCTAAATATGATGAAATAGATAGGAGACAATGTAGATGCTTTATGAACCAGTTGTTTATGTTTCCCAGTTTTGAAAGAAACTATACCTATACGGTCCTTTAATGGTTTGTTTATATGTTATAATAAGTATTATTCAATTATGAAGTAAAAACAATGTTTGTAAAGTGTGGGTCGTTATAGTTGGTGTCATAGGAAAGGTATAGTTAACCTTTGGAAACTAAGATGTGAAAGCATTAGTAAGAAACCTAAGGATAAGTATAAGCATAGAACCCAGTCTTAGTGTTTTAGAAATGGCCTTGAATAACCTATGATAAGACCTTAAGCGTGAAATTTTATTCTTCATTATGTGATTTTCCTATTATGATTAGTGTTTCTCATACTATGCTTATTGTTTTTAGTCAATGGTTGGAACCTGAAGGAGCCGTGTTAATGCTGAATGCAACGGGAAATGCAATGATTGTCCTTATGAGCAACCAAACATTATGGGAGATGGAATGAAAAATCTTTTAGCCATGATAACACAACTTTCTCAAGATATGAATCATGCAGGACTTCCAAATGAGAAAAGGAAGGAGCAACATTCTGTTGAATCCTTCATGAGGCATCATCCACCCTCATTCAGCGGGTCTAATGATCCATTAGTTACTGAACAATGGATCAGTACTACTGAAAAAATATTTTTAGTTCTTCAATGTTCTAAACATGATAAAGACATCTTAGCATTATATCGTTTGGAAGGTGAAGCTGATCAATGGTGGAATCTTATTAAGAATACGAGGCAAAGGGATGAAATTGAGTCCATGGAATGGGACGAGTTTGAGAACTTATTTTTCAATAAGTACTTCCCTCGTATTCTTCGAAAAAAGATGGATAAGGGGTTTCTTGAACTAAAGAAAAAGGATGATAAATATGTTGGTACCTACGAAGAAAATTTTAAAAGACTTGCAAGGTACGCTTCCGGAATTATTATCCAACCTGAGAGTAAAATCGATCGATTCTTTAGTGGCTTAAAACCAAGTCTTTGAAGGGATTTATCCATAAGGGACTTCAATAGCTATGAGAAAATCGTTTGATGTGCTCTCAAGGTGGAGATGGAGTTTGGAGTAACCCATCAGTCATATGTGTTTGGTAATAATAGGAAAATGGAATTCAAAGTAAAATCTAAAGAGCACACTGAAAAGAAGATGAGTTTTCCCATGTGCTCAAAGTGTGGAAAGAAACATGGGTGAAGTTGTCTTAAAGGGACAAGTAAATGTTTCAAATGTGGAAAAGAAGGTCATAGGGAATTTGAATGCTGCAATGATGGGAAGAAGATGTCTAGTGATGCGAACAAAGAAAATGCTACACAGAGTGCACCTCCTACACTTTAGTGTTACAAGTGAAAGGAAATGGGGCATTATTCTAATCAATTACCTAATCCAAGGGTTGTTAATGATGATTGATGTCAACAAAATCTTAAGGTTAAATAAAAAGGAAAGTCACATGCAATTTCTATCAGTGATGTGGAGTACGATAACGAAGTGGTGAAAGGTACACTTACCATCCACTCTAAAGTAGAAAATGTTTTATTTGATTCTGTATCCACCCACTCTTTTATTTATGAAGAATTTCCTAAGGGTATCGTCATATTACCTCAACAATTATATTTTGAGTTAGCTGTGACAACCCCTAATGGCACAACAGTCGCATCAAAAACTTATAATTCTTCTCCGATTGAAGTTTGTGGGAAAGTGCTTCCTAAAAATCATGTGATCCTTCCTATAGTGGAATTTGATGTGATTCTTGGCATGGATTGTATTTCTTTATATGGAACTCATATCAATTTCCAAAGAAGGGAAGTCACATTTCATATTCTAGATCAATCTATGATCATCTATCGATGGAAGTATGAACATAACCTTCCAGTGGAAATTTCTTCCATCTTATGGGTCTTGATTCCACTAAATGAAGGTTATTTATCTCAAATGGTTGGTGAGAAACTCACAATTAAGAATATGCCCATTGTACGAGAGTTTGATGGTGTCTTTCCGGAGGAATTGATGGGTATTCCACCAAATCATGAAGTTGAGTTTTCAATAGAACTGGTACCGGGTGTTTTACCTATTTCAAAGACACCATATAGAATGGCCCCAATTGAGTTACATGAATTGAAGAAGAAACTCCAAGAGAATCTTGATAAAGGATTCATATACCTTAATTCATCAACTTGGGGAGCACCTATTTTGTTTGTTAAGAAGAAAGATGGATCAATGAGACTCTGCATTGATTATCGAGAACTTAACAAGATCACTATCAAGAACAAATATCCTCTCCCACGCATTGATGACTTATTTGAACAACTATGCGGAGCTCAATACTTTTCCAAGATTGATCTTTGTTCAGGGTATCATCAATTAAGGGTCAAAAAGGAGGATATACCAAAGACGGCTTCCCGTACAAGGTATGGACACTATGAATTTTTAGTGATGCCATTTGGTCTTACTAATTCCCCTACTATCTTCATGTATCTAATGAATAGAGTCCTTAGAGACTATCTTGATCAGTTTGTGGTAGTCTTTATAGATGATATTCTTGTTTATTCAAAGAGGAAGGAAGAACATGAATATACCTTGAGAATTGTATTAAAGACCCTAAGAAAGGAGAATCTTTATTCCAAATTTACCAAGTGTGAATTTTGGCTTCAAAAAGTTTCATTTTTTGGTCACATAATCTCAAAAGAGGGGATATCTGTGGATCCAGCAAAAACAGAGGTTATCGAAAGATGGTCAAGACCAACAACAGTAACTGAGATCTGAAGTTTTCTTGGTCTGGCTGGATATTATCGATGTTTTGTGAAAGATTTTTCAAGGTTATCTAATCTACTCACCAGGTTGACTCGAAAAGGAGTTAAGTTCTTTTGGACGGAGGAGTGTGAAGAGAATTTCAAAGAGTTAAAACGAAGGTTATCATGTGCACCTGTGCTCACACTACCGTGTAGTGGAGAAAGGTTTGTGATCTACAGTGATGCATCCAAGAAGGGATTGGGGTGTGATCTCATGAAAAATGATATGGTGATAGCTTATGCCTCATGATAGTTTAAAATTCATGAGAAAAATTACCCAAATCATGATTTGGAGTTA
Source organism: Viscum album (assembly GCA_963277665.1). Lineage (NCBI taxonomy): Eukaryota > Viridiplantae > Streptophyta > Magnoliopsida > Santalales > Viscaceae > Viscum > Viscum album. The sequence continues at coordinate 1,208,873,795 of OY728165.1, read as the reverse complement.
GCTGCGGTAATATTTGCATTAAAGATTTGGAGGCATTATCTTTATGGTGAAAGGTGTGATATTTATACTGATCATAAAAGTTTAAATTATATTTTCACACAAAAGGAGCTGAATATGCTCCAAAGAAGATGGTTGGAGGTGATTAAGGATTATGACTGCTCAATTCATTACCACCCTAGGAAAGCAAACAAGGTGGCAAACGCATTAAGTCGACAAGACCATGCTAGCTTATCCATGATGAGGATCACAAAAGATCCAATATTTATGGATTTACAAAGGATGGATCTTGGAATTATAATGGAAGAGGAAAAATCTTATCTTTCTCAAATGAATGTTCAACCATATATACATGTGAAGATTAAAGAGGAACATAAAGAAGATGTAGAGTTACAAAAGAAGGTGAGAAATGTTCCTGAATTCAACCTTGATTATGATTGTATAATAAGGTTCAAGAATCGGGTTTTTGTTCCTCCCATCCCAGAATTAAAGAAGGAAATACTGGATGAAGCTCATAGTTCTTCATTATCTATTCACCCATGAAGCACGAAGATGTATAGGGATCTGAAAGAGTACTTCTGGTGGGATGGCATGAAAAGAGATGTTGCTGAATATGTCTCTCGTTGTTTGGTTTGTCAGCAAGTTAAAGTTGAGAGACAAAAGTATAAGGGGATGTTACAATAATTACCCATACCCGAATGGAAATGGGAAAACATCACTATGGACTTTGTCACTGGACTTCCTAAAACATCTAAAGGCAATAAAGCTATCTGGGTTATAGTTGATCACCTTATGAAGTCGACACACTTCATTTCTATTAGAGAATATTTTTATTTTGATCAGATTGCTAGGATATATGTAAAGGAAGTGGTAAGATTGCATTGAGTACCACTTTACATTATATCTAATCAGGATCTGAGGTTTACCGCAGAGTTTTAGTGAATTCTTCAGCATAATCTGGATACAGAGTTGAGTTTCAGCACTACTTATCATCCTCAGATAGACGTTCAGTCTGAAAGAACAATTCAAACTCTAGAAGATATGATAAGAGCTTGCTCAATGGATTTCAAAGGTGGTTGGGATAAACACCTACCATTGGTGTAATTCTCTTATAATAATAGCTTTCACTCCAGTATTCATACGGATCCTTATAAAGCTCTCTATGGAAAGAAATGTAGGACTCCAACTTGTTGGGATAAAGTTTGAGAAAGAAAGCTATTAGGACCTAATCTTGTTGACGAGATGGCAGAAAAGGTCATATCTATTCAACAACACATAAGAGTAGCTCAGAGTCGACAAAAAAATTATGCCGAAAACCGAAGAAAAGACCTATAGTTTGAAGTGGGTGATAAAGTGTTCTTACGAATATCTCCTTGGAAGAAAGTAATGAGATTTGGAAAGAAGGGCAAGCTGAGCCCTAGGTATATTGGTCCTTTTGAAATATTGGATCGTGTTGGGAAGGTAGCTTACTGATTGGCGCTTCACCGAATCTCTCTCAATTTCATGATGTGTTCCATGTATCTCTCCTGAGAAAGTACATACTTGATCCTTCACATGTACTCATCTCAGAAGTTGTATCGCTGGAGCAAGATCTTTCTTATGAAGAACAGCCGATAGAGATTCTGGATCATAGAAAAAAATTTCTACAGAACAAGACCACTCACTTGGTGAAAGTTTTATGGACGAACCACCAATTAGAAGAATCTACATGGGAACTTGAAGATATGATGAGGGAGAGGTATTCTCATCTGTTTGTTACAAAGTGATGAATTTTAAGGGCGAAATTCATTTTAAGGGGGGTAGAATGTCACACCTGAGATTTTATTAGAAATATTTCTTTTCTATGTATAATTTTATATAAAGGAATCTTTCACTACACACAACACTGTCTTTGCTTGCTTTACATGCAATCACGACCTTCCACGATAGCATGTGTTGTACGCAACACTGAGTTTCACTAAACAATGATATGCTATTAAAATATTATTTAAACCAGCCGTTATGAATAGTAATACCCACTTTTTGAAATTTTATAAATTTTATCTTTAAAAATGGACTTCATTTTTTTTATTCGGAATATCGAAATTAGCCTAGGGTGAATTTTTGGTATTTTTCTGAAAACTTTCAATTTTTGATGAATAGTGAAAACACTGGGTTACTATTTAAAAACCAACTTTTTATTTAAATAATTATTTATTTTATTTAAATTTATTTTAGGTAAAAATTTATACATAATACCTATATAATTTCAATGTAATTCATTGGAGTCATTTTATAAAAAATTTAGATATATAAAAATTTTATTGAACTTTTCACCGTCTTTTACCCATCTCCTAGGAGAATTTGCAAATGTACATAAAATGTAATTTTACTGCTTCTGTGAATGGAATTTAAAAAATCCGAGAGACACGGTTAATATCAAGGAGTAAAATGTGGTTCAATAATATAAAAATAATTTTTGGTGAATAGTAACTTTTAACTTTTATTTACCACGGTTAAAAGTATATAGGGTAATTAAGGGTAAAAATGATATTATTACCCTAACACATGTCTTAATTCTATAGGGTAAGTTTAATTCGACCAAGAACAACCTTAGGAATAAAATAGGACCATTTAGGTCCACTTGGATTAGATTAGGACACATATTATTATTTTATTTAAAGAAGAGTTAAAAGAGTTTAAATTTTAATAAGTAAAACATGTTTAATGTAGGTTTATAAATAAGATAAATTAGAATATAAATATTCATTATAAAGATAAAAATATTTACTACATAATGGTATTTTATTTATAATTTTTAGACATTAAATAATTTACTTAATTTATGACACAATGATGATGCAGTAATTACCTTATTAGTGAAATATTAACATAATTGATATTATAAATACCCAAATAAATGTAATTTGAGACTTTTAATGATTTAAACTAATTTTATAGTTTAATATGACATGTTATTATTTATTTAATTAACTTTTTTCGAACTAATCATTCTGTTATGATTTTCACAAAAATCAATTACCAAAATAGTGTCAAAATTGACATAAAGTAGTTTTTAAAACAAATATTATATTATTAATTGTTATTTTATTCCTAAAAATCTAATTTTTATCCAAATAACTTAGATAAGGTTATATATGTTAATAATGAACAATTTGGGGTTCTTTTGGCTTTTTATAGTAATTTTAATAACCATAGAGTGTAAGAAAACAAGAAGACACGGTAAAAGTAAAATTATTTAACTTAAAGTTAAATCAAAATGATAAGGTTAAAATAGTAACCTAAACTTGTCTAAAATCAATTGGTTGAGATTATTATGACCCATACCCACCTTAGATTCGAAATAAATCAATTTTTAGCTATTAAAAACTGAATATGACTTTATAATAAAATAATATTTTAAGTGTTTCTTAAGGTTCCCCTCTCCTCCCTTATAAAAGGGCACCTCCTCCCTCTCCTCCTAACACCACTTTGAGCCTTCAATCTTATACAAACCCTACCAATTTCTCTTCTCCACTTCCCTAGAAACATCCTATAGGTCTAGGTCTTCTTAAAAGACCATATTTAGTGCCCTATGAGGAGATTAAGAAGAGGCACTTCAAAGAAGAGGTAATGTCTGTTACCGATTCTTTCAAATTTATTTCTTCTTATACTTCCTATTATTTAGTTGTTTAATTATGAAGTAATAACATAAGTATCACTCATATACTGATATGTTATTATAAAAATTAAACAACCCTATTTCACCTTCTATCCATCCTATGGAAAATGAAATCACCACGCGTGCGTACATACGGAATATCGTCTCCACGTCATGGTGTAATCTGTTTTCCACCACCACCTTACTCGGATGGGTATAATAGTGTAAATAATAACTATATATGATTATTTTAAATTGATATTGATTCTTAAATAGTATACATACACTTAAATACAATTCCACGATCATGGGAACGATATCATCGCTCGTGCGTACGTACGGCCTACCGTCTCCACGATGTGATACAACTCATTCTACATGATCTTCGTTGAATAATGATTATTCAAATGGATTTAATGAATAAATATGATATATTTTACACTAATACCATTCTGGAAATGAGGTATCTATAACCTAAAAAGAAGAATAAGAATTTATTCGACAAGACATGCATAAGAACATAAAGCAATGAACACCCGAATAACAAGTAGCAATCAAATATTACTAATAAGAAGATAAGAATATGAACATATATGATATAATAACAATAAATATGATTATTTAATAAGTTAATGACATTATTTAAATCATTATACAGGAGGTTCGGACATGTACAAATCATATCGGACCTAAGGTAAGGGAAAATCTCACAATCTCATTTTTTATCCGAGATTGTTTATACTTTGGTATTTACTGGGGTGTATTTATCATCCACATCCATGTTTTCTCAATATATAATATTATTTCTATCCTCATACAATTTTTTAAATCCAATATTACTCTTTGGTGAGTTTTTAGTAAAAGATATGAAAGGAATCTTTTGTCATTTTTAGTACAAGGTACTTTTTGACTTTTTCAGCCAAAGTACGAGAAGAATGTTTTTTTTAACTTATATGGCCTAAATGGATTTTTAGAACATTATTTAAATGAATATTACTTTAAAAGTTTTCAATTTTATTTTTAATCAACTTCTTTTAGATTAAAATTGTATGACATTTTAAGAAAGGAAAAATGTTTTTGAAGTAGAAAGGATATTTTCCTCAAGAATTGAGTTCAAGTGTTTTATTAAAATTATTTTCCATCTAAGACAATATGGGGTTCTGTTTCTATACCTATTTTTACATTAATTTGTTTATGTTATGATGTAATTATTATTATGATTTCTTTTTATCTTATATGGATTATGTTATGATGGCATGATGTTTAAGAATCTCATTTTTTATTACATGGGTTATGCTATGATGTATGATTTATGATCTTGTGGCACACATAAGAATGGAATCATTATGAGATGGGTGGGACCTATATCTCCATCCAATGCATTGGGTAAAGATTTATATCTCATGAGATGGACATGGCTGGAACGGAAGGTTAATCCGATTCAGTGAAACAGGACTGAAACAATGAGTGAACTCGGTTCAGAAATGGACATTGTACGCTAAGATAGTCTTGGCAATAAGTCTTGACTGCTGAGAAATGATTATCTATGATTATGTGTGAATGCCCAAAAGTTTCATGTTTTAAGTTATGATTATTAGGATTACATTTCACCACTATGATTTATCACATGTTGTGATATTATGATTTCTTTTGTAGGTTAAGATTTCCAAAATGTTATGTTCTTATGAATATGATATGATTGATATTTCTTTTGTTTACCCTTACTGAGAATTTGAGCTCACCCTTTTATATGTTTTCTTTTCCCTAGGTCAGGAAGAAGGTAATTAAGTAGGTTATTCCATAAGGGACTCTAAATATGATGAAATAGATGGGAGACAATGTAGATGTTTTATGAACCAGTTTTTTATATTTCCCAGTTTCTAAAGACACTATACCTATACGGTCCTTTCATGGTTTTGTTATATGTTGTAATAAGTATGCTTCAATTCTTAAGTAATAACAATGTATGTAAAGTGTGGGTCATTATATGATGAGGGTCATGCATTGTAGGAGTAGGGAACTAGGTTGATTTCCTTCATGTTCATGGTGCCCTACTATGATGAATATGGATGTGATGATGATGAAGTATGTATAGTGGTTCCATACATAGTAAGAGGAGGTAACAAGGTTGATGTTCTTCTTGTTCATCATACCCTATTGTATCGAATGTATAGTGTGTGGATGAGATGTGTCATGTGAGAGAGTATAAGGGATGTAGTGTTATGATATGTTGTGGACTTATACAGTTGATGATAGGATGATTGTAAAGTGTTGAGAGTGCATTATTTTTATGATGATGTGATAATAGAATGATTCCACCATGAGATATTGAACTGTTCAGGATGTTAGGGTAGGTATGGTTGCAAATCGACCTACATTAGTATAGGATGGATTGAACATAGGAAATTTGAAACTGGGGTGTGATAGAAAAAAATTAGTGGGGAATCAGTTACATGATACCATTTTTGTTATATTATTGATAATATCTTATTATACTTGGATGCGATACTTGGTGAGTGTGAACTAGTGAGGCTAGGTTGTAGTTGAGCTTGTGTAGGTTCATGTAATTTCTATTATATGTTCACTGAAGCAATAGTATGAATCTTCCACATTTTCATGAGATATCTTGAGTATGATTCTACCGAGTATACATTTTATGCTCACCCATATAGATATAAATTGCTTTTTAGGATTATACGGAAACATTGGTGACCGAGTTGAACAATAATAGCATGGAGTCTGGGATTGTCTATGGAGTTGTTGCCTAGGAATTTACATGGAATTTTACTTATATACTTGTATTTGTATGACATATTCACGCAATATAGGATTATTTTAGATCTTGGTTTATTTATATCATGGTTTTTATTGGTGGTTTATTTGTGTATTCTTGAGATATATGATGGTAATGCCTCCCATAGTATGTTTTATACCATTTCTTCTTATTGCCAACCCAGGGCCTATTGGAGTCAGGCTTTGAGCGTCACTCTCATATTCACTATAGGGCTAGGAGGGGTTCCTGGTGGGGGAATTCATGAAATTACTTTTCAATATAATCTCTTTAGAACATTTATGTCACTATTTTTATACTTTTTTATACAGTATAATTACCAAATCTTCATTGCATAAAAATTTATATAATTTATAAATTCAAGACCTTATATATATCATTGATTGGTCCTAATTTTTATCTCATAAAATTTTTCAAAAATTTACCACTTCTTGTACATATCATAATACAAACTAATGTCAAAATTGTTTTATATTTCTTATATTGCAGAAGAACTTGGGTCGACATTACATAAGTGATTATGTAATAATTATGAAATTTAATTTAATTTTTATTATAAGAACTACTCTTATTAATATATATTACTTATTTATATACTTTTTATTTTTAACTGATAATTATTCAAATTATTCTCTAAACATATTATATGAAAGTGGTTTATAATTTAGATAAAATTTCAAAATACCATTGATTATAAAAGAATTATTATGATACTTATAATTAAAATATAAATTATATAAATTGTTTTATACTATAATCATATATTATATTCCATAATTAATCTATAAAAACATTATTATTTTCATATATATTCCAAATCGTATCATATATTTTTTATATTTCATCATTTATTGGTGTATTTTAAAATTTACATTAAAGACATTTTTTATTTACATATTATCTCACTTATATATCAATATTACAATTTTTCAATTGATTTTTCTAATGTAGATTTAAATCTATAAAATTTCAAAATTTAAATAAATTCTTTAAATAAACTAAAAATAAGAAATCAAATTAAAAAAAATATTATGTAGACTCTAAATATTAAATATTTTATATAAAGTATACATAATCATTTTTAATATATAATTTATCATATTACGATTACCTAATTAATCATATTTGAATATATTACCTCTTACTCAAATGGTTATATAATGACTAACCCACAAAATATCTCTTTAAATTCCCACAATTACTCATTCTTATTTCTATAAAATACTCAAAAAAATTATAATTCCAAAACCGATGAAAATAGTGTTCATAATCCTCACCATGGTCTTGCTATGTCTTATACCCATTCCATGATATAGTCTATCAAGATTTATATTTTTTATCCACTTTTTTATTTATCATTTTTCTACTTTTATATATTATATTTTTATTTTATTAGTAAATTTTATCCATGTATTGTCCTATCATAAAAAATATCATGGTGTTTTATTAAAAAAATCAACTATGATGAAAAACCCTATTCATATCCCCATATTTTTTATCCATAAAAATAAAAAAAATAAAAAAATACTAGGGGTTTAGTGGGAACCTTTATAAAAGCATAAAATTCATAAAGAAACAAAATAGAACCCCGCTATAAAGGAACCCACCCATAGAAAGCATCACTATATAGACTCCCCAACAGGATCAGTCCAATAATTCTAAGATAAATCCCTAATATCCAATTTAGGGTGGCACTAGATGTATCCTTCAACCTTAACAACTATAACATCTTTCAACTCTAAATAAGTCTCAAAGTCATACAGTGGAGGTCCAAAATCCAAGAAAGTGACACCAAGTAATGATTTGTACCACTTTAATTTCTCTTTGTCTAGTTCCTCAAGATATCTCCCTTCCTAATTCTATCTCACTCCTCCTCTATCAATTTGAAATTGAGACTTTTTATCTTTATGATTTCTTCCTTTATAGCCTTACAAAAAAATTTGTAAGCATCACTACTACATGTATGGGTTTATTTAGCACTACCCTTTATAAATGATAAAAAAAGAACTAATAAAGGGGTTGTCTTTATCAGAACTAACAAAAATCATTGATAAAAGTTACTTTTATCAGCATTAAAAATAGATGAAGAAAGTATCCCTTTATCAGCTCTTTTTTAGTGCTGATAAAGGATAATTTTATTAGTGCATTTATTAGTACTGATAAAGGATATATTTAATAATATATATATATATCATTAAAAACATATATTACTATATAAATATATTTATATTATATGAATATAATATATTTTATAAAATATAATTTATATAATACTAAATATGTAATCACACTTAAAATATAAGATTTTAATTGAAAAATGGTGTATAAAATAATTGAAACTTAATATTAATTGAGAATTTTCTAATTATAATTGATTAATAATCATTTATTAACAATTTAATGATAGAAAAATTAAATAAATTAATAAATGATGTAAAATAATTTGAAAACTTTACCTAAACATCAATTGACCATAACTTTTGATATGCATGTTTGTTTGAGCTATACCATAAAAAATTAACGATTAAGAAAAAAAAATATGATTTGATGAATGGGTAATCTCTGGACAATGTTTTTTCAAGGTCGAAAAAGGTTCATAAATCCTCTAAAACTGAGTTTTTTTGGGGGTACCTTAATTATAAGAAATTTAAAGGAATTTAATCCTTGTTTAAGGGGGTTTATTATCATTTTTAGATAGAGGCTCAATTTATTCTCAAGGTTTGCACTCATATGAATAATATGGAATTCATATTTTATCATTTTTCATATTTGTTTTATTTATAATTAAATATATATGCATATATACAAATTTTTATATATTTACACATAAAATTTTAATTTTTTAAATAAATATTTAAACATATTTACATATAAAAAATCTTTCTAAATATTTAAACCATGTCTAAATAAAGAAATATTAACCATTTTATTTAAAATAAAAAAATGTATGAATATTTATATACCTATAAAGTGTATATATAATGTTTATATATATAAAAATATATTTATTTATGTGATCGTATTAATAAACAGATATATATTTATCTATATATTTTAATATATTTATATAAATATTAATATATAATATATGTAAATAATTATAAATATGTATAATTATATTTATGTATGTATGTATGTATGTATGTATGTATGTATGTATGTATGTATGTATGTATGTATGTATGTATGTATGTATGTATGTATGTATGTATGTATGTATGTATGTATGTATGTATGTATGTATGTATGTATGTATGCATGTATGTATGTATGTATGTATGTATGTATGTATGTCTGTATGTCTGTATGTATGTCTGTATGTATGTATGTATGTATGTATGTATGTATGTATGTATGTATGTATGTATGTATGTATGTATGTATGTATGTATGTATGTATGTATGTATGTATGTATGTATGTATGTATGTATGTATGTATGTATGTATATATGTATGTATGTATGTATGTATGTCTGTCTGTATGTCTGTATGTTTGTATGTATGTATGTATGTATGTATGTATGTATGTATGTATGTATGTATGTATGTATGTATGTATGTCTGTATGTCTGTTTGTCTGTCTGTATGTCTGTATGTATGTATGTATGTATGTATGTATGTATGTATGTATGTATGTATGTATGTATGTATGTATGTATGTATGTATGTATGTATGTATGTATGTATGTATGTATGTATGTATGTATGTATGTATGTATGTATGTATGTATGTATGTATGTATGTATGTATGTATGTATGTATGTATGTATGTATGTATGTATGTATGTATGTATGTATGTATGTATGTATGTATGTATGTATGTCTGTATGTATGTATGTATGTATGTATGTATGTATGTATGTATGTATGTATGTATGTACGTATGTATTTATAAACACACACACACAAAACATATTTTATAAATGTATTTAAAAATAATTATATAAATATATAAACATAAATATATGAATAAATATATAGATAAAATATGTAACTAAATATATATAAATAAGTAGATATGTCATAAAATATTTAATAAAACAATATTGATAAATGGTAAAGGCACAAGTGTATTAGGGTATAGGTCCCATGTTTGAATCCATGTAAAGATGTATGTTGTTGTGGATAGGAGTAGTGATCCAGTGCTGATAAAGGACAGGGGTGGGATAAAAGAGTTCTAATAAAAGATGTAGGGGTGCATCAAGTGCTGATAAAAGGGGCATTTATTAGTGTTTTTTAGTATTGATAAAAGTGACCCCATTTTATCAGCCCTTAGAATATAAACACTTTTTTACCACTGATAAAGGATTTTTCTAACACTGATAAAAAAAATTATAGTAGGGTAACTATAAACTTACCATTTAGGATCGAGTAGAAATGAAATAACCCCTTGTTTTTCTCTTCCATGGAATCTCCCTCATTCTTAAGACTGCAATACTAAAAAATATTTGAGTGTTAACCTATAGGAACCTTACTATATTTCATGCATCCCTATGATCTCTATTTTAAAAATTATTTTAGAGTGTTGATATTCCCTTCTGATCTAGTCATCATTGGTTTGGGAATATTGGAGTAATATTTCATCCATGTAGGTTTCCTCTTATCTCAGATTGAGTATTCCTTGGATTCTATGGCCTCTTTTTTCTCTCTCTTTTTCCCTAACTAGAAAAAAATTTCAACCTAAAAATCCTCCTCAAAGTCTAATGTAGTCAAAGAATCATCACATTCTCCTCTTCTATACACAAGGGTATCGACTATTTTAAATTTCCCATTTTTATTTCATATCACCTATCTTTCCTCATCTATAGAGGTTTAGCTTAGGGGTTTCAAGATTAAAGGTAATATTTTTAAAATTGAAATGAGGCCCATTTATATGGAAACATTTAGTTTTAAAATGAAGCTATGTTTTACCATTTTTTGTTTAAAATTTTCAACCCACTATTTAAGAGTTTTTTTGTGTCTCCTATACTATAGAATGGAGAGGATTGGGTATCCAAAAGGGGGGTGCATAGTGATGTAGTAAGTATTCTGGGGTTAAATAGTTTTTTGGGTGTGGACTACAAGAGCAATGAAAAATAATGGTATTCAATATCTTATTGGAGTTACTAAAATGAAATCTTATGTTTGGTTTTTATCTCTAAAGGGTGGCATCTTGTCATGATATAACAATCAGAGAAAGATATGGAGGCTTATTAGGGTGTGGTTTTTCACACAGGTTTTCTGTATAATCATTGTAATTCAACTTTCAGGCTTTTACTTGTATTTTTTAGAATCTATGATTTTTAGAAGAATTCTTAGAGTTTCCATATGAATTTTAATCCTCAGTATTATAGGTTTTTTTCATGTTAAATATATGAATCTTAATTTTTTTACTAATGTTATTTTTATGCACTTTTTTCATTAGATATTATCAAATTTTCAATTGAAATTAAGTTTTTATCCAACGATCTATTCATTTACTCCCCAACAATTGAAATTATAGGATGGTTATCCATTTTTCATATAGATTAGATATGGTTGATTCATGCTAAATTATTTCTTCCCACATCAAACTATATAACGTGTTAAATGATTTTAATCTATGGTAGCAATGTTTAAAAAATATTATGGTTTGTGACATTATAGTGAAGAAACTGAAGAAAAAAATAGAGAATTCGGACAAGATAAGTGACGGTGATTAGTATAATATGAGATACTTAGTGACAAGCATGATTCAAATGTATTTGGCTAATAATACTCTATGGGTGGTGATGAATTTGATAGTTCTAGATTATATCTAACTGTCGGATGAAAGTAGGTATAAATAAAAATACCTTATACATTGTTTATATCTTAAAAAATGATTGTATCATTTTTGAATTCCAAATAATGGAGATTTATGTAACCATCTGGACAAGTTAACCAAAATTCTGAGGGTGTTATATTCAGTGATGATCAATATTAACTATAAAGTTAATGTGGTGCCTATTGAAATGGAAGAAGAATGTAAATATTTGCTTATCAGGGGTTAGTTACCAAATTTGTATGATAATATCACTACCACATTAATGTTCAAGAAAGACACTCTAAAGTTGGATGATTTTATTTAATTTTTTGTTTATAAAAGAGACTTGGTGAAAGACCAATGGTGGTGATTCTTTAACTAATAGTGGTATTCTAGATATGAAATATGGATGTAGTAATCAGATATTTCGATCAGAAGTGAAAATAAAATTCAAGTGCTTTTATAATAATGAGGGACATGTAAAGAGGTTATGTGAATTTATGAAGAAGAATCTAAAAGAAAAAAAATAGGCATGACACTAATTATGAGGATAGCAGTGTAAGCCTTATATAGGGTGAGGGTGATTTACTTTCATTCGTTGTTTATTATCACGTATTAGATATTTATAATATATGGATGATTGATTAATCATATTCATACCATATTACATTAAATAAATAACTATGTTCGTTATATGAATAAGAAAAATTTGGTGTATTAAAGATGGTAAATGGATATTCCATGGGTTTCATTGGTGTTAGTGGTATTTGTATCACTAAAAAGTAGTATGTACACTGATGTTGAGGGTTGTTCAACAAGTGTCATGTATATTCCATAACTTTTTATCTACTTGTACTATTTATAATGATGGGTTTATAATTTATTTTGGAAATTTAATATGGAAGTTATACAGAGGATATGTGGAATATGCATGAGGTATAATGGTTAACGTGATTTATAGGATCAATGTAAAGGCGTGCAGTGAAGATAAAAATGCAATTGTGAAATGGAATTCATAAGATTTGTGCACCAGGTGATCATCATGCATGATTGAAAGACCATCAACAAGTATGATGAAATTTTAAAATCCAAAGAAAGTATGTTCAAGTGTTTCAGGTCTTACACCTCATTAAATTTTTCTTCATATAGTGACACTACTAAATAATGAATTAAAATCAAAGATTTCGGTGATGAACTAAGAGTTACAGACTACTCAGAGGATGTTGAGAAGAAGGATATATTAGTTTTTGTATGTACTCTTGATTACATAGATATCACTATTATAGAGTTCAAGGTGTTTTTGGTTCTAGTTTTGTTCACTAGGGTAGTAAAGACACAGGTATGATGAAGAATTCAGTATTTGGATTTCTTTTGTAGGAGGAGTGTTCATGTTTTCATTATAAATGAAAAAAGTGAGGTGTAATATTTTTATATAAAGAGTGATGGTTAGTGCGAAACAACCCATTTTTCTTTCCAAATGATTTTTTTGGATGATACTTCCTTCTTTTATGGGCTTAAGGGGGGATTGTTGAGGTATATCCTATGTTGTTCTAATTTAAAGACAATGTTTTTAAATTTTAAATGAGGATTATTGATCTTGAAACTTTCAAGTTTAAAAATGAGGATAAGTTTTATCCTTTTTTTTGAATTCTTCAACCCAATATGTGAGATAATTTTTTTGGGGCCTTATACACTATAAAATAGATAGGAGAAGGATTCCAGAAGAGGGAGTTTTTAGTGACATGGAAAAAAGTTTGGGACGTAAACATTTTTAGGAAATGAGCTATAATGAGTAGTGTAAAATCAGGTTTTTAAATGGATTTTTTAAGGTTCTACAATTACATAGTGTGTTAGGTTTTTATCTCTGAAGGGTAATGAATTGTCACAAGATGATAATAAAAGAAAAAGTAAGAGTGGTATTGGTGTGTGGTTTTTCACATAGGTTTTATACATATTATTCTATGCTTTACATAACTATTTAATTTAACTTCACATAAACATGAATTCCCTTTGATGATCATACATTCATATACTGTGTTTTATATGTTGTATTCATTATAATGTGCCCTTGGTTTTCTACATTTCTTTTGGGAATTAAATATATACATTACTATTATGTGTGGCTTAATTTTACAAATTATCAGCATTTTTTTCTCCTTGGGTATTTGGTTTTCCTTCCTGTTTAGTAGTATTAATATAGACTATATATCATTTTGATACAATGGTCATTACTACTCCCTATAATGTTTTTTTACCTTGGATTGGATCCATGTCATGCCTCCTATGGGAATTCATGTGCTTCCACCTATTTTCCCAAGTGTGTCACCTTCTATTAAGTGAATTGTCTCCATGTTCTAAGTTTTCCATACAGTATGCTTCCCACTAATTCCATCTATACCACATGAAGCTTCCCTAACATGCCATAATGGAATTACACTACTTCATTTGGAGTATAGATTCTCTCTCACCTCATTCGATAATCATCAAGTCTAGTTCTAAGAGCTTCAAGATACTGTTCATAAAGATTTAAGGGGCAAAACATGAAAAATAATAGGGAAAGTAAGGTTTCCCAGCCATCTTCACTCCCCTTCATCCTATCTGTGATGATCCTTATAACGGGCATTTTGTTTCGGTGGATACTTGGCTAAATAATGGTGGAATCTTGGGTCTAGGATTACATTGGACCATAAAGTGTTTTAGATATTGACACATTATCATCATATCTAGTTTTAGGATTTGAATATTGATTCTATGAGTGATTTACTTTCTTTCTAATAATGTTTGATATTGTATCCTTCATGGGTGTGTGTGTGTGTGTGAGTCTATCTAGGAGTGGGTTACATTGATTCTACATGACTAGTTTTGTTGCTTACAGGTAGTTCAAAAAGTTTAACCTCTTTGGGTAGTTTCTTTGGTTATATTATTTTTATTCAAGTATTTATTTCCCAATGTGTTTTCATTTAGTAATAAAAAATTTACCAAGGGTGGTGTTCTCATAGTTCATATAAGATTACAGTTATCTGAAGGATATTACATCTTGGTGTTCTTTTTTGTTTGTTGTTTCTTTTCTTTTGGTTCTTGTAATCCAAAATATTGGTTTCAAAGAAAATAGTCCAAATTTATTTTAATTAACAAATCAAATTTATCATATCAATTTTTAATACACTGATACTCATCAGTGGATTATCTATCATTCTTTGGTAAAATCACCAATGTTTCTCCAATAACTGGAATCATAGCCTATTAAAACTTAAATAATGGGATCTAAAAATATTGATATTGAAAACTTTTATAGTGAAAATTATTTTAACCAGTCATAGAATAAAATTACTTCACTTATAGATCCAAATGAATTAAATTATGCTCTTAATTAAACTAAAGACAAATTGACTACCTTTCCCCTAACAGATAGACCTATGTCACCTATGTTTATGTTCCTAAAGAGGTCCTTATAAAATTCCATAGTCTGAAGATTTTGTGTTTAGGAGATAATATGATTAGATTGGTTTCATATGAGTCATCTGGTACTGGTATATGGTATAAAATTGAAACCCTTTACATTTTTATGTCTCATGATGGTAGATTGTATAAGAAAATGATATTATAGACATTAAAAATGTGATATAGAAGTGTATTCAGATCACACATTGATAATTTATTAAAAAAATAGACATTCACAATATAGATTTAAATAGGATGATAAAGACCAATCCATAATAATTTTAACATCATTAGATGATTCTATTAATTATGTTACAGATTCTATGATGTGTAGAAAAAAAAATCTTACTCTTGAGGAAGTTAAATATTCCTTGGTCACCGAAGACCTTCAAAAGAAGGGTAAAGTTAAGGCCGATGCCAAGGGTCTAAACATCAGAGGTAGATGTGATTCTAGGGGTAGAAGTAGGTATAGAGTTCATTCTATAAAACATGGATCTAAATATAAGATCAAAATAATTGATTTTTTCAATGTAAACAACCTACTCGCATAAAGAGGATCTATCCTAACTAGAAGGGTGACTATAATGAAAATAGTAATTACTATTACTTATTAGTTGAATAAGATTTTGATAATTTTGATGTGTTAAATGTCACTAATGTCACCATATCTGGGTAATGGATCCTTTATTTGTATGTCTATTATACATGTGTCTTGGGAAGGACTATTTCACTTAGTTAAGGGAAATAGAATCAGGTGAGGTGTTCTTAGGGAATAGTAGGAGTTGTCATATTATGAGGATAGGATGGGTTTCTTTAGAGATTCATGATTGTACTGTCAAAATTTTTTATGAGTTTAAGTGTTTTTAACACCCTAAAATTATAAAGGAACACTATTTTATATCATTTACACCATAAAACACTAAGCTTAAACAAACAATGAAATACTATTATTTAAATATAACTGTTATAAATTAGTCATTAAATCGGTTGGTGTGGATAGTATTAAATGATTTATGAAATATATATATATATGTCCTAACTGATATGAGTTTATTGAAAAATTCATAATAAATAATCAATCATCTTTTAATAAAGATATTTAAGCTACGAAAAAATATGTTTCCTTAAAAAATTATTTTTATTAATTTTTATGATAAAATATTATAAATATTTTTTTTAATTTTTAGAAATTATAATATATAAAATGAACAAAAAAATTCAATTATTATATCAAAATTAATTTAGGGTGAAATTTTGGGATTTTTTTAAAATGTTTGATTTTTTACTGAATAGGAAAAATTATCGATTTGTCAATTACTGTCATTTATTTTAGTTAAAAAAATTAAAAGTTCCATTGTATTTTTTATTTGGTATTAAATTTAAATATGAAACATTTTATTTATAATAATATAATTAATATAAATTTAATCATCAATTTTTAAAATTTTGGAATAAGTTTATTTTTATGCTTAAAATGTTGTTTTTTAAAAACATTTTTTAAGTGAATAAAATTTACCCATTTTATTAATTCAAATAAACAATATTTAAAAAAATATTTAAATTAAATTAATATATTTTAAATATATTTATATTAATTTAAATTAATATAATAATGATTTCTAGTCATATAGTTAATATAAGATCATTTATTTCTTGAAAAATGTAATTCTTGAAAACCAATTTTTTGAAAATAATGGAGGGTTTGATTTTAAATATAATTACACCACTTATGTGATTTTAATTTGATAAAATTTATTTCATATTTTTAATCATCCTAATGAATATTAGGTAATATGTTCAACTTAATTTTGTTCATAATGAATAGTAAAAATAGTAAAAAAACAAGTTAACGTGGTGAAAAACTAGAATAGTAAAGGTGAATAACCTTATAGGTAAATAGAATAACAAGTTTAAAAAATTGAATTTTATAGATTTTTATTGACTATATCACCCTTAAACTACATTATTTATCAAATCTCATGGCATTTGGAGTGAGAGCGACTTCCCATTATTGAATAGTTTGGGGTATTTGCAAAAATGACACTCCCTCTCACTAATAAAAGGGAACATCCTCTAATTTATTTTTTACACTTTAAATGCCCTTTTTCAGCCAATAACTATCCAAATTTATTCCTTAATTACCTACCCACATCCTATATTCCTTGTTGTAATTATAAATCCAATCTAGGAATGCTTTAGGTATAATCCTAAAGAGGTGGTCTGAAGAAGAGGTATCGTTCTTAACTGAGCATATTTGTTTTATTTATTCTTCCACATCCATTAAATATTAATAAATAATGTTGATATAATAAACCATTATCTCCCATATAATTAAATTTTATTATGTTAATTTAATAACCTACATTTATATCCTCTTCCATCAAAATGGAAGTGAAACCATCGTTCATGTGTATGGTGAACTACCGCCTCACGAACCGATGTAATTCTATTTCCAACATCACCTCTCACAGAATGTTAATTATAATGTATTTAATGTTTATATATGATATTAATTACATGTTAATAATTATTTAAAATTAATATATCTTGTACCTTCTAACCTTACTGTGCATTGAAAAATGATAACGCCATTCGTGTGTATGGCGGATTACTACCTCATGAAGCGATGGGATTCATCTTTTATTACAAAATCACATGGATGGAATATGTATATTTATTTAAATAAATAATATTATATTTATGATATAATTTTATTTCTATAAATATAAAATAACACTAACTTCTTCCCAACATGATCTTTGAAAAATGAAAATGTTACTCATGCGGACGTACGGCCCACTAACTCCATGATTGTAACGTAGTTTAATTTTTATTACCATATTTCATGGTTGGTATTAAAAGTATAATTTATGTATAAAAATTATAATTATTTTGTTATTATTATTCTGTAGGTGATGTTACAATGAACCCTTTTACCACGGTCAACACACTGATTCTGTTTTGAAATTATGAACTGTGTATCCTCAAAACACCCGAAATGTACATAAGTAAATAAGTAATTAAAACTTTCATTAAAATAAATTAAGTGAATGGTTTTATTATAATTTATTAGTATTTTAATATTTTCTTAATATAACAATTAATTGATATAATTTAATCATATAAGAGATAAAGGACATACACGACAAGTCTAGACTCGAGGTAAGGGATTTTTCTCAGAACTTCCTTCATTGAGACACATGTTGTTTTATGCCCCTAATTTTATTTAAATGGTGTATATATTTCCCTTTTTCTTTATTATATCATTAATCCTTTATAATTCATGGTATTTTAAGTTACAATTTATTTTACGTCATCCAATTTAATTTAATTTGAATGTTACCAAGTGGTAAGTAATTTCATAACTCAATTTCTTTTCATTGGGTTATATTACTTATTCATTATATTTGATATTATAATATTATGTGTGTAATGTATTTTTATTATTTAATATTTTATTTATACTTTTTTATTTGGATTTAAATTTGATACACAGAATCAATGGTATGATCTTTATAAGACATTTCACATAAATTTCCACTCTATTGAGACATATTTGTTATTTTAAACCTATTTATTTTTATGAGGTGTATCTACTACCAATTTAAGATGTTATATCATTAATCTCTTTATATTTATGGTAGTTAATGTTTCATTGGAATTTATTTCTTTCATGGGTGTTATGATTCAAAAGTTACCAATTAGGTAATGGATTATGCTTAAATATCATTTTAATTGGGATTATTTATATTGGAATTTACATTAAATGAAATTACTTGATAATTATCTAATAAAACCCTTTAATTTTATTTTTCTCTATTTATTCATGGAATATTCTAGTAATTGTACAATTCTTCTCTTTAGTACCTAAAATTATTGAGATATTGTTTTTAAGAAGAGCTAATTTATTTCTCTTTTCGGTTGAAAATAATTTTTTTTCATATCTATATTTATAAGGCCCCAGCCTTAAACATCTCTTAATATTGAATTAAATGAATAATTCACATTTAGGATATTTCCAGGTTTAGAGTTTTAGAGAATTAGAACATAACTACTACATCTCAAAAGATTACAAAGTAGACACTTCTACTAAGTTTCCATAGAAAAAAAAACTCTTAAAAAGAAACATGTCAAGTTCCAAGTTTTATATAGCATGACTTTCCCTTGATCCCATCCTTGACCCTATTCCACATTAGGTCCGATGAAAAAAATTTCAAAAAAACTTGGGGTGAGCATAAAGAGCTCAGTAAGGGATACACAAAGAATGAAAACTGTTAGTTTATCAAAACAACAAGTAAACCATGTATACTTTATCAAAGTAATACTTTTCACCTTTATGAAGTAGTAAAAACTCTTCACTGAATAAAAGATCATTACATACCCTGTTGTAACCAAAATATTACCATAAAACCCATAAAAAGATCACATAACATATAAAGGTAACTTGGGACATAAACATACTTAAGTGGAATAACCGTACGATCGACTTCCACACATATCACTTAATGGAATAGCCATACGGCCAAATTCCACACATACTTAATGGAATAGCCATAGGGCCGACTTCCATACCCAATGCATTCGAGGTTATAACATAACCACCTGTCCTGGTATTCACGGCACCACCCGTCATATGGCTTATCACATAACCACCCATCAAATGTCCAAGTACCATTATAAAAATCATAAGACATAAAAAAAATATAATGGAAAGAAAACATTTCCACACTTTGATCACAATATATCACTTAAATATATTGACATAACAAATCCATTATAAAAAATCATTTTCAATACCAAAATACATAAAAGAGTATATGGTATTTATTCCATTTTAAAAAACATTACAGATTGTTCAGGAAGCCAAAGACCAAATACTACTCGCAGCGGTAGAAAAGGTTGTTATCACCACGTACATTAAAAGAAACATTCCTTTTTGTCTTTTTGTAAAACTCTTCATAGAAAAATATTCCTTTTGTATAAAAGTAAAATTCAAAGGGGTTTATACACCGTATAAAAGAAAGTTGTGTATAAAACGAAATATGCCTCAATGAAAGGAGATTGAGACGAAGTCCCTTACCTCGGGTCCGACTTGACTCGATCATTCTTTAACATCCTGAATAATAAACTTGAGTTAATTTCTACTTGCTTAATAACCTTTTCAAGTTAATTATTACTTGTATATCACTTATTACCATGTTATAAACATTATGTAATCATTTAAGTTAATAATTTTTGTTTTGTCGATATTTGGTTCTTAAGTCGAAAGTGGACTTCTTACAATTACATGTTGTTCATGTGGTCAAAGGTTCATTATATCCAGAATGACATTCCTAATTTGGATATCACATATATCATATATATCCAGCATATACATGTATTTATAATATTACATAATCATTTAGAGGTAAGAAATTAAATGCACCGTTCATGGAGACGGTAAGCCGTACGTACGCATGAACGCTACTTTCATTTCTTTGTCATATTAATGGAATTAAAACTAAATGATAGGTATGTATATTTTAATTCCAGAATTATATTCATCATTTAGATGTATCATTCATCATATATATCCATTATATACATGTACTTTTAATAGTACATTACATTTGGGGATAAGAAATGAAATGCACTGTTCATGGAGACGGTAAGCCGTACGTACGCATGAACGCTACTTTCATTTCTATATCATACTTTAATGGAAATAAATAATAATGATATAGAGGTATATTATAATTCCAGTATAACATCATATATAATAACTTTAAATCCATCCTTTATACGTCCCACATATGGCATTAACGAATCACATCACTTTGAGGGGGCGGTAGTCCGCACTTCCTTAAATGAAGATATCGCGTTTACCCATAATGGAAACCATAAAGGTATGCCCAAAATGAAAAATAAAGAGCTTAAGTAAAACATAAACATATTATATATCATATATAAATATAGTGTCATCTTAATGGCCACCTTTGAAGGTGTTAAAAGAATGTTGAACAATCATCGTTTCGGGAGGCCGAAATTTGCCATCCACGGAAATAGTATGTTCTTTAACCATTATATGTAGGTGTGTGTAATTGTATCTCGAATCCTTATTATAAAAACATCCTAGTATATTTATGATACTGTAGTTGTTACAAAAGAAATAATAAAAATAGTTTAGGGGGTTAGAGAAGCAAAATAAAACAAAAGGACTCAAGTGAAGACATTACCTTAAAATCGGGTAACTCCCTTTGGTTTGAGCTCAAAGGCTTCCCTGGGAAGACTTCTGCCCAAAGTGAGTCTTTAAGGAGTAAGAGAGGGAAGTGGAGAGACAAAATGGTCCGGGTTTTTCTGAGACAAAGGCTTTGGAAGTGTGGGTAATGAGGTAGAGGTGGGGGCCTTTTATAAGAGGAGAGGAGAGGCACTCTTGGAAATGTATAAAATGTAACTTTATTTTCAAATGAGTTTCGGATTTTAATGGTCCCAAATTGATGTTTTTCGAGTATAAGGTTATAAGGGTTCAAAATCCACCCATACAATAGGTTTTCGACATGTGTAGGTCTTAGATTTTACATTATCTTTCCATTTTATTTAAATCCTTTATTAATGAGGTAATCGCTTCATCATGATGTCATAAATAATTTAATAAATTTAATGTCTAAAAATTATAAAAAAAATATCATGATGTAGGAAATATTTTTAGATTTCGAATGAATATTTATAGTCCAAAAGATCATTTATTTAGACAAAATTAAAAATATTTTACTTAGGTGATACATTCTTGGTCACATTTAACATTCTTTAAAAATAAAAAGATAAAAAGTCACTTTCTCACAAAAGTGATTCCCTGGGGCCCCCAGGTTAGGCACAAGTCATCCCATGGTCTTCCATGAGACAACCTGTGGCCTTAGGACATATGTTGTGGTCTTTTTGTATTATTATGATATCATTTTATTATCTTTAACTACCTGATTACTCATTAATCAAGATAATTAAAGATAATTACCATCGTTACTATTCATAATGTCCAAAAATAAAAGAGTCTTAATTAAATAATTTGGACCTTATGATTCCAAATATGTAATCTATTTTACCAAATTCCAAACACATAAATTGCAATAATTGATTTAAAAATAATTCTCGTTGTCAAAACAAATAGCGGGTTTTTTTTAAACAATATCTATGAAAAGTTTGGCATTAGTTTATGCCTAATTACAAAGTGAAATTAATCCCAATGACCATAATTGAATTATATGGTAAAAATATATTCTAATTACACTTTAAAATAAATTAAAAAGAAAATATAACCATATAATTAAATTATATGAAAAATCAATTTTGATGTAAAATGCAGTATTTTTCACTATTCATTAAAAATGAACATTGTCAGAAAAATACCAAAAATTTATCCAATATAAATTTCAATGTCCCAATCATAATTAATATGTTTATTTTGACAAATATAGATTATAAAATTGTCAAAAGTTTGATTTAAAAAGGGTTTTCCATCAAAAGGCAGTAAAACAATCTTTTAAGAATATTAGTGTATTCCATGCATAAGATTGTATTTATTTTCATTTTAAGCCTCTAAAACACTATCTTAATCATTAATAGACATAGATAAAAATATCTATTATTCATTAATTACTTGGGATGTTACATACTTCCCCCCTTTAGAAAATTTCATCCCCGAAATTTATTTACTTATCGAATAAATGGGGGTACTTATCCCTCATTGCATTTTCAGATTCCCATGTTGCCTCTTCCATCATGTGGTTTTTTCACAAAACCTTTACTTGATTAATCACTTTATTCCGTAACACTTGCTCCCTGTGGTCAAGAATCTAGACCGGTTGTTCCTCATAAGATAGGTTCTCTTCCAGATGAACTACCTCTGGACTCAAAACATGAGATGGATCTGGCATATACTTCCTCAACATCGAAACATGAAAAAAAATTTGTACCTGAGATAAACTCGGAGGTAAAGCCACTCGGTAAAAAACTGATCCAACTATCTCCAGAATTTCTTATGGTCCAATAAACCTTGGACTTAGCTTTCCTTTCTTACCAAATCTCATCACACTTTTCCAAGGAGAAACCTTGAGAAAAACATAATCACCTACCTCGAAAGATATATCCTTCCTCCAGTTATCCACATAACTCTTCTGCCTGCTCTGAGCTATTCTCATGTGCTTCTGAATCAACTGAACTTTTTATTCCATCTCATCTACCAATTATGGTCCCATCAGCTTCCTTTCACCCACTTCATCCCAAAATGCTGGAGTTCGACAACGCTTCCCATATAATGCCTCAAATGGTGTCATCTGTATACTAGAATGAAAACTGTTATTATAAGAAAACTCAACCAAAGAAAGATGTTGGTCCCAACTTCCCTAATAATCCATCGAACAAGCTCATAGCATATCCTCCAAGGTCTGAATTGTTCGTTCTGACTGCCCATCTGATTGCAGATGAAAAGATGTACTAAAATTGAATTTAGTACCCAACGACTTCTGAAGGCCTTTCCAAAAGTTAGAAGTAAACCTAGGATCACGATCGGACACAATGGAGAGAGGAACTCCATGTAAACTGACTATCTCTTTAAGATACAAATGGGAAAGTTAATCTAGGGAAAAAGTATCTCGTATAGCAAGGAAATGAGATGATTTAGTCAAGCGATCAAAAATAACAAAGATTGCATTATTACCTCTAGATGTCTTTGGTAATCCCACGACAAAATCCATGGATATATTTTCCCATTTCCACTCTGGCACCGGTAAAGGCTGAAGCATCCCTTTCGGTAACTGCCGCTCTGCTTTAACCTACTGAAAAGTCAAACACTTCACAGTAAAATCAGAAATATCTCTTTTCATTCCATCCAACCAGTAATACTCCCGCAGATCCCTATACATCTTAGTACTGCCAGGATGAACTGAAAATGGGGAACTATAAGCCTCACATAACAACTCATTCTTCAACTGTGAATCACCAGGGACACATAATATCTTCCCAAACCTCAAAACACAATCATTATCAATATTGAATTTAGGCAACTTAACCTTATGAACCAGCTCTACCTTTTTCTGCAACTCATTGTCTTGCTTCTGTGCTTGCTTGATTCTGTTTGATTGGGATGATCTCACTGATACCTGAAACAAAACAGAAGAACTTCCTGCACCAAAAACTTCTATTCCAAAGTTCATCAAATCAAAAACCAAAGAATCTCGTTCCAAACGTAGCATGGTTAATGAAGCATTACTTTTTCGACTCAAAGCATCAGCCACTTTATTTGCTTTTCCCGGATGGTAATGAATTGTACAATCATAATCCTTGATTAATTCCAGCCATCTCCTCTATCTCATGTTCAATTCTTTCTGAGTGAATATATACTTTAAACTTTTGTGATCAGTATATATTTCACAATTTAATCCATACAAATGATGCCTCCAAATTTATAAAGCAAAAACAACAGCAGCTAATTCCAAATCATGTGTAGGGTAATTTACCTCATGAGTTTTCAACTGACGTGAAGTATAAACAATTACCTGATCATTCTGCATAAGGACATAGCCAAGTCCCTTCAACGAAGAATCACTGTATATAACAAACTCACCATTCCTGGAAGGAATTTCCAAAACTAGAGCATTCACCAATCTTCTTTTCAACTCCTGAAAACAATCATCGCATTCTTTTGTCCAGATGAACTTAACACCCTAATGAGTTAGCTTAGTCATTGGACTAGATAACCGTGAAAAATTTTCAACAAACCTTCGGTAGTAACCTGCCAAACCAAGAAAACTATGGATCTTGGTTACATTTGTGGGTATTGGCCATTCTTCAACAACTATTGTTTTAGCAGGATCAACAGTTATGCCATCTTTTGAAATAATGTGACCCAGGAAAGAAAGTTGTTGTAACCAAAACTCACACTTGATGAATTTTCCATACAGTTTCTTTTCTTTTAAGGTTTGCAAGATAACCCTTAAATGACTTTCATTCTCATCTTTACTTTTATAAAACACCAAAATATCATCGATGAAAACAACCACAAACTTATTCAAGAACTCATGGAAAATTCTATTCATAAGGTCCACGAATACAGTGGGTGCATTGGATAACCCAAAAGGCATAACTACAAATTCATAATGGCCATATCTAGTATGGAACGCAGTCTTCGGAACGTCTGCTTCTTTTAATTTCAACTGATGGTACCCCAACCTCAAGTAAATCTTCAAAAAATATTGAGCTCCCTGGAGCTGATCAAAAAAATCATCAATATGAGGCAAAGGATACTTGTTCTTAGCAGTAATATTATTCTAGGCCCTATAATCAATGCAAAGTCTCATTGAGCCATCTTTCTTTTTAACAAACAATACAGGAGCACCCCATGGTGATGTTCTAGGTCGAATGAAACCTTTATCTAATAACTCCTGCAATTGTTTCTTTAACTCTAAAAGTTCAACTTGAGCCATTCGATAAGGGGGTTTTGAAATTGGCTTAGAATCAGGAACTAGGTTAATAGTAAATTCAATTTCCCGATCATGAATAATACCAGGCAACTCATCAGGAAAAACATAAAGATACTCATTTACAACTGGCACATCATTAATCTGAACTTTTCCTTTATTTTCAACAATATGCGCAAGGTAACATTCATTTCCATCTTTTACAAGTTTCTCAACTTCCTGATATGTTATCAAAACAAGGGTTCATTCTTGTACACAAACTGAAAATCCTTCTGAAAAGAAACCATTTTAGCTCTGCAGTCAATCTTAGCATGATAAACAGAAAGCCAATCCAAGCCCAAAATAACATCAAACTCTACTAGAGGCAAAACAATAAGGTTTGCGGGTAGATTCTTTCCACACACAAGGATAGGAAGGTTCTTATAATTCCTTTTTGTCTCAACGTTCCCTCTGGGTGTTTTTACCATAATTTTAGGGTTCATATCTTGAGATGGAATTTCCAATTTACTAGAAAACTTATCAGAAATGAAAGAATGTGTAGACCCTGAATCAAACAACACATTGGCATAATCTGAACAAACAAACAGTGTACCTGATACTACTTCATTCGATGGCCCAACATATGCTGAAGTTGTTGCAAAGGAT
The DNA here is from genome assembly GCA_963277665.1 of Viscum album. Lineage (NCBI taxonomy): Eukaryota > Viridiplantae > Streptophyta > Magnoliopsida > Santalales > Viscaceae > Viscum > Viscum album. Next base: position 1,208,847,063 of record OY728165.1, on the reverse strand, counting down.
TTCACCACCCCTTTCTGCTTGTAGTCTGGCTGCATTCCCCCAGTTGAGTTCTTCGTTGGACACTCGTTTGCATAATGACCCATTTCATTACACTTAAAACATCTTACCATTGGCTTTTCATTGCCTGTTTGATCATCTTCCTTACAGTTACGAGCAATATGACCGGACTTACCACACCGAAAGCACTTACCAGACTTGGATAAACATTCTACAGGATACATTTTACCACACTTCTCACAGGATGGATATTTGGTTTTCTTACCTCCTTGCTTCTTTGATGAATTCTTCCCCTTTGTCTACCAACTGGACCTCTTATTCTGTTGTTTGTCATAGAACACCTGATCATCGGAAAACTACATTTCCACCTTCTTCGCACATCGAACAAGTTTTTCATAACTTTTGAACTCACGAGAATCTAAAGCCCTTCGATAATTTGGCTTTAACCCTGAGTAAAAACAGTTTATTTTACTATCAAGATCTCGTATGAAGTTTGGAGCATACCTTGCCAATCGAGTGAACTTTGCTTCATAAGCATCCACTGAATCATTCTCCTGCCTCAATTCTAGGAACTGTTTTTCCATCCTAAGACGAACCACCTTAGGAAAATATTTTCTCAAGAAACATACCTTTGAATTCATCCCAGTGAAGATCCTCAATCTCATCACTATCCCTGATATTTTTCACCATCAACCACCACTGATCAGCTTCACCTTCAGAATGGTAAACAGCAAGGCTAACCTTTTGATGTTCTGAGCACCCCATGACATCAAAAATCTTCTCCAGTGATTTAATCCACCCTTCAGCTTGTACGGGGTCGGATGATCCTCTGAATGATGGGGGATGTTGCCTCATGAAATGTTCCACCACTGACATGTTCCTCTGCGGTTGATCTGGCTGATCTTCGTGCATGGATACCACCACCATTTATAGCCTGAGTCAATTGTGCCATCACTGCAACAAACTATTCAGTTCTGATTCTGACCATCTCAGGTTGCTGATTTGGAAGGTTGTCTTCCTCCTGATGTCGTCCCAACATAGCTGCTTTGTTTCCTCTATGGAAAACCATTCTGAACACAGAAATATGTTAGGCGAAGCAACATGGTAATCTTTAAATGCTATATCATTTCAATCATACCATAAATTAACTTATAATTTAACAATTTTCTAACTCTTAATGTTTTCTAAACCGACCTCTGATACCAACTATAAGGCCCCAGCCTTAAACATCTCTTAATATTGAATTAAATGAATAATTCACATTGAGGATCTTTTCATGTTTAGGGTTTTAGAGAATTAGAACATAACTACTACATCTCAAAAGATTACAAAGGAGACACTTCTACTAAGTTTCCATAGAATAAAAAAATCTCTTAAAAAGAAACATGTCTAGTTCCAAGTTTTATATAGCATGACTTTCCCTTGATCCCATCCTTGACCCTATTCCACATTAGGTCCTGTTAAAAACATTTCAAAAAAACTCGGGGTGAGCATAAAGAGCTCAGTAAGGGATATGCAAAGAATGAAAACTGTTATTTTATCAAAACAACAAGTAAACCATGTATACTTTATCAAAGTAATACTTTTCACCTTTATGAAGTAGTAAAAACTCTTCACTGAATAAAAGATCATTACTTACCCTGTTGTAACCAAAAGATTACCATAAAACCAATAAAAAGATCACATAACATATAAAGGTAACTTGGGACATAAACATACTTAAGTGGAATAAACGTACGGTCTACTTCCACACATATCACTTAATGGAATAGCCATACGGCCAACTTCCACACATACTTAATGGAATAGCCATACGGCCGACTTCCATACCCAATGCATTGGAGGTTATAACGTAACCACCCATCCTGGTATTCACGGCACCACCCGTCATATGGTTTATCATGTAACCACCCGTCAAATGTCAAAGTACCATTATAAAAATCATAAGACATAAAACAAATATAATGGAAAGAAAACATTTCCACACTTTGATCACAATATATCACTTAAATATATTGACATAACAAATATATTATAAAAAACCATTTTCAATACCAAAATACATAAAAGATTATATGGTATTTATTCCATTTTAAAAAAAACATTACGGCTTGTTCAGGAAGCCAAAGACCAAATAATACTCGCGGCGGCGGAAAAGCTCGTTGTCACCGCGTATGTTAAAAGAAACATTCCTTTTTCTAGTTTTGTAAAACGCTTCATAGAAAAAGATTCCTTTTGTATAAAAGTAAAATTCAAAGGGGTTTATACACTGTATAAAAGAAAGTTGTGTATAAAAGGAAATATGCCTCAATTAAAGGAGATTGAGACGAAGTCCCTTACATCGAGTCCGACTTGACTCGATCGTTCTTTAACGTACTGAATAATAAACTTGAGTTAATTTCTACTTGCTTAAGAACCTTTATCAAGTTCATTATTACTTTTATATCAATTATTTCCATGTTATAAACATTATTTAATCATTTAAGTTAATAATGTTTGTTTTATCGATATTTGGTTCTTAAGTCGAAAGTGGACTTCTTACAATTACATGTTGTTCGTGTGGTCAAAGGTTCTTTATATCCAGAATGACATTACTGATTTGGATATCATATATATCATATATATCCAACATATACATGTATTTATAATATTACATAATCATTTAGAGGTAAGAAATAAAATTCATCGTTCATGGAGACGGTAAGCCGTACGTACGCATGAACGCTACTTTCATTTCTTTGTCATATTAATGGAATTAAAACTAAATGATAGGTATGTATATTTTAATTCCAGAATTATATTCATCATTTAGATGTATCATTCATCATATATATCCATTATATACAAGTACTTTTAATATTACATTACATTTGGGGATAAGAAATGAAATGCACCATTCATGGAGACGGTAAGTCGTACGTACGCATGAACACTACTTTCATTTCTATCTCATACTTTAATGGAAAGAAATAATAATGATATATAGGTATATTATAATTATAGTATAAAATAATATATAATAACTTTAAATCCATCCTTTATACATCCCATATATGGCATTAACGAATCATAACACTTTGAGGGGGCGGTAGTCCGCACTTCCTTAAATGAAGATATCGTGTTTACCCATAATGGAAACCATAAAGGTATGCCCAAAATGAAAAATAAAGAAGCTTAAGGAAAACATAAACATATTATATATCATATATAAATATAGTGTCATCTTAATGGCCACCTTTGAAGGTGTTAAAAGAATGTTGAACAATCATCGTTCCGGGAGGCTGAAATTCGCCATCCACGGATACATTATGTTCTTTAACCATTAGATGTAGTTGTGTGTACGTGTAGATTGAATACTTATTATAAAAAAATACTATTATATTTATGATACTAGATTTGTTACAAAAGAAATCAATAAAAATATTTTAGGGGGTTAGAGAAGCAAAATAAAACAAAAGGACTCAAGTGAAGACATTACCTTAAAATCGGGTAACTCCCTTTGGTTTGAGCTCAAAGGCTTCCTTGGGAAGACTTCTGCCCAAAGTGAGGCTTTAAGGAGTAAGAGAGGGAAGTGGAGAGACAAAATGGGAAGGGTTTGTTCGAGCCAAAGGCTTTGGAATTGTGGTTAAAGAGGTAGAGGTGGGGGTATTTTAAAAGAGGAGAGGAGGGGCACTCTGGGAAAGGTATAAAATGTAACTTTATTTTCAAATGAGTTTTGGATTTTAATGGTCCCACATTGATGTTTTTCGAGGATAAGGTGATAAGGGTTCTAAATCCACCCATCCAATAGGTTTTGGACAAGTTTAGGTCTTATATTTTACATTATCTTTCCATTTTATTTAAATCATTTATTAATGAGGTAATCGCTGCATCATCGTGATGTCATAAATAATTTAATAAATTTAATGTTTAAAAATTATAAAAAAAAAATATTATGATGTAGGAAATATTTTTAGATTTATAATGAATATTTATAGTCTAAAACATCATTTATGTAGACAAAATTAAAAATATTTTACTTAGGTGACACATTCTTTGTCACATTTAACATTCTTTAAAAATAAAAAGATAAAAAGTCACTTTCTCACAAAAGTGATTCTATGGGGCCCCCAAGTTTGGAACAAGGCATCCCATGGTCGGCCATGAGACAACCAGTAGCCTTAGGACACATGTTGTGGTCTTTTTGTATTATTATTATATCATTTTATTATCTTTAACTACCTGATTACTCATTAATCAAGATAATTAAAGATAATTACCATCGTTACTATTCATAATGTCCAAAAAAATAAGAGTCTTAATTACATAATTTGGAACTTATGATTACAAATATGTAATCCATTTTACCAAATTCCAAACACATAAATTGCAATAATTGATTTAAAAATAATTCCCGTTGTCAAAACAAATAGCGGGTTTTTTTTGAAACAATATCTATGAAAAGTTTGGCATTAGTTTATGCCTAATTCCAAAGTGAAATTAATCCCAATGACCATATTTGAATTACATGGTAAAAGTATATTCTAATTACACTTTAAAATAAATTAAAAAGATAATATAACCATATAATTAAATTATATGAAAAAGCAGTTTTGATGTAAAATGCAGTATTTTTCACTATTCATTAAAAAATGAACATTGTCAGAAAAATACCAAATATTTATCCAATGTAAATTTCAATGTCCCAATCATAATTAATATGTTTATTTTGACAAATATAGATTATAAAATTGTCAAAATTTTGATTTAAAAAGGGTTTTCTATCAAAAGGCAGTAAAACAATCTTTTAAGAATATTAGTGTATTCCATGCATAAGATTGTATTTATTTTCATTTTAAGCCTCTAAAACACTATCTTAATCATTAATAGACATAGATAAAAATATATATTATTCATTACTTACTTGAGATGTTACATCCTTCCCCCCTTTAGAAAATTGCGTCCCCGCAATTTATTTACTTATCGAATAAATGGGGGTACTTATACCTCATTGCATTTTCAGATTCCCATGTTGCCTCTTCCATCATGTGGTTTTTCCACAAAACATTTACCTGATTAATCACCTTATTCCATAACACTTGCTCCCTGTGGTCAAGAATCTGGACCGGTTGTTCCTCATAAGATAGGTTCTCTTCCAGCTGAACTACCTCTGGACTCAAAACATGAGATGGATCTGGCATATACATCCTCAACATCGAAACATGAAAAACATTGTGTACCTGAGATAAACTCGGAGATAAAGCCACTCGATAAGCAACTGATCCAAATATCTCCAGAATTTCATATGGTCCAATGAACCTTGGACTCATCTTTCCTTTCTTACCAAATCTCATCACACTTTTTCCAAGGAGAAACCTTGAGAAAAACATAATCACCTACCTCGAAAGATAGATCCTTCCTCCAGTTATCCGCATAACTCTTTTGTCTGCTCTGAGCTGTTCTCATGTGCTTCTGAATCAACTAAACTTTTTCTACCATCTCTTCTACCAATTCTGGTCCCATTAGCTTCCTTTCACCCACTTCATCCCAAAATGCTGGAGTTCGACACCGCTTCCCATATAATGCCTCAAATGGCGTCATCTGTATACTGGAATGAAAACTGTTATTATAAGAAAACTCAACCAAAGAAAGATGTTGGTCCCAACTTCCCTAATAATCCATCGAACAAGCTCGTAGCATATCCTCCAAGGTCTGAATTGTTTGTTCTGACTGCCCATCTGATTGCGGATGAAAAGATGTACTAAAATTTAATTCAGTACCCAATGACTTCTGAAGGCCTTTACAAAAGTTAGAAGTAAACCTGGGATCACGATCAGACACAATGGAGAGAGGAACTCCATGTAACCTGACTATCTCTTTAAGATACGAACAGGAAATTTGATCTAGGGAAAAATTATCTCGTATAGAAAGTAAATGAGCCGATTTAGTCAAGCGATCAACAATAACCCAGATTGCATTATTACCTCTAGATGTCTTCGGTAATCCCACGACAAAATCCATGGATATATTTTCCCATTTCCACTCTGGAACTGGTAAAGGATGAAGCATCCCTTTCGGTAACTGCCGCTCTGCTTTAACCTGCTGACAAGTCAAACACTTCACAGTAAAATCAGCAATATCTCTTTTCATTCCATCCCACCAGTAATACTCCCGCAGATCCTTATACATCTTAGTACTGCCAGGATGAACTGAAATCGGGAACTATGGGCCTCACATAACAACTCATTCTTCAACTGTGAATCACCAGGGACACATAATCTCTTCCCAAACCTCAAAACATAATCATTATCAATGTTTAATTTAGGCAACTTACCCTTCTGAACCAGCTCTACCTTTTTCTGCAACTCACTGTCTTGCTTCTGTGCTTGCTTGACTCTGTTTGATAGGGATGATCTCACTGATACCTAAAACAAAACAGAAGAACTTCCTACACCAACAACTTCTATGCCAAAGTTCATCAAATCAAAAACCAAAGAATCTCGTTCCAAACGTAGCATGGTTAATGAAGCATTACTTTTTTGACTCAAAGCATCAACCACTTTATCTTCTTTTCCTGGATGGTAATGAATTGTACAATCATAATCCTTGATTAATTCCAGCCATCTCCTCTGTATCATGTTCAATTATTTCTGGGTGAATATATACTTTAAACTTTTGTGATCAGTATATATTTCACACTTTACTCCATACAAATGATGCCTCGAAATTTTTAAAGCAAAAACAACAGCAGCTAATTCCAAATCATGTGTAGGGTAATTTACCTCATGAGTTTTCAACTGACGTGAAGCATAAGAAATTACCTGATCATTCTGCATAAGTACACAGCCAAGTCCCTTTAATGAATCATCACTGTATATAACAAACTCACCATTCCTGGAAGGAAGTGCCAAAACTAGAGCATTCACCAATCTTCTTTTCAACTCTTAAAAACAATCATCACATTCTTTTGTCCAGATGAACTTAACACCCTTGCGAGTTAGCTTAGTCATTGGACTAGATAACCGTGAAAAATTTTCAACAAACCTTCGGTAGTAACCTGCCAAACCAAGAAAACTACGGATCTCGGCTACATTTGTGGGACTTGGCCATTCTTCAACAACTTTTTTTTAGCAGGATCAATAGTTATGTCATCTTTTGAAACAATGTGACCCAGGAAAGAAATTTTTTGTAACCAAAACTCACACTTGCTGAATTTTCCATACAGTTTCTTTTCTTTTATGGTTTGCAAGATAACCCTTAAATGACTTTCATACTCCTTTTTACTTTTAGAAAACACCAAAATATCATCGATGAAAACAACCACAAACTTATCCAAGAACTCATGGAAAATTCTATTCATAAGGTCCATCAATATAGCGGGTGCATTGGTTAACCCAAAAGGAATAACTATAAATTCATAATGGCCATATCTAGTACAGAACGCAGTCTTCAGAACATCTGCTTCTTTTACTTTCAACTGATGGTACCCCGACCTCTAGTCAATATTCAAAAAATACTGAGCTCCCTGGATCTGATCAAACAAATCCTCGATATGAGGCAAAGGATACTAGTTCTTAACAGTAATATTATTCTAGGCCCTATAATCAATGCAAAGTCTCATTGACCCATCTTTCTTTTTAACAAACAAGACAGGATCACCCCATGGTGATGTGCTAGGTCGAATGAAACCATTATCTAATAACTCCTGCAATTGTTTCTTTAACTCTAAAAGTTCAACTTGAGCCATTCGATAAGGGGGTTTTCAAATTGGATTAGAATCAGGAACTAGGTCAACGGTAAATTCAACTTCCCGATCATGAATAATACCAGGCAACTCATCAGGAAAAACATCAAGATACTCATTTACCATTGGCACATCATTAATCTGAACAGTTCCTTTATTTTCAACAATATGTGCTAGGTAACATTCATTTCCATATTTTACTGGTTTCTCAACTTCCTGATATGTTATCAAAATCAAGGGCTCATTCTTGTACACAAACTGAAAATCCTTCTGAAAAGAAACAATTTTAGCTCTACAGTCAATCTTAGCATGATAAACAGAAAGCCAATCCATGCCCAAAATAACATCAAACTCTACTAGAGGCAAAACAATAAGGTTTGCGGGTTGATTCTTTCCACACACAAGGATAGGAAGGTTCTTATAATTCCTTTTTTCTCAACATTCCCTCCGGGTGTTTTTACCATAAGTTTAGGGTTCATATCTCGAGATGGAATTTCCAATTTACTAGAAAACTTCTCAGAAATGAAAGAATGTGTAGACCCTGAATCAAACAACACAATGGCATAATCTGAACAAACAAACACTGTACCTGATACTACTTCATTCGATAGACCAACATCTGCTAAAGTTGTTGCAAAGGATTTCACCACCCCTTTCTACTTGTAGTCTGGCTGCATTCCCCCAGTTGAGTTCTTCGTTGGACACTAGTTTGCATAATGACCCATTTCATTACACTTAAAACATCTTACCATTGGCTTTTCATTGCCTGCTTGATCATCTTCCTTACAGTTACGAGCAATATGACCGGACTTACCACACCGAAATCACTTACCAGAATTGGATAAACATTCTCCAGTATGAATTTTACCACACTTCTCACAGGATGGATATTTGGTTTTCTTACCTCCTTGCTTCTTTGATGAATTCTTCCCCTTTGCCTGCCAACTGGACCTCTTATTCTGTTGTTTGTCATAGAACACCTGATCATCGGCAAACTCCATTTCCACCTTCTCCGCACATCAAACAAGTTTTTCATAACTTTTGAACTCAAGAGAATCTAAAGCCCTTCGATACTTTGGCTTTAACCCTAAGTAAAAACAGTTTATTTTACTATCAAGATCTCGTATGAAGTTTGGAGCATACTTTTCCAATCGAGTGAACTTTGCTTCATAAGCAGCCATTGAATCATCCTCCTACCTCAATTCTAGGAACTGTTTTTCCATCCTAAGACGAACCACCTTAGGAAAATATTTCTCAAGTAACATACCTTTGAATTCTTTTTAGTGAAGATCCTCAATCTCATCACTATCCCTGATATTTTTCACTATCGACCACCACTGATCACCTTCACCTTCAAAACGGTAAACAGAAAGGCTAACCTTTTGATGTTCTGAGCACCCCATGACATCAAAAATCTTCTCTAGTGCTTTAATCCACCCTTCAGCTTATACGGGGTCAGATGATCCTCTGAATGATGAGGGATGTTGCCTCATGAAATGTTCCACCACTGACATGTTCCTCTGCGGTTGATCTGGCTGATCTTCGTGCATGGATGCCACCACCATTTATAGCCTGAGTCAATTGTGCCATCACTTCAACAAACTGTTCAGTTCTGATTCCGACCATCTCAGGTTGCTGATTTGGAAGGTTCTCTTCCTCTTGATGTCGTCCCAACATAGCTGCTTTGTTTCCTCTGCGGAAAACCATTCTGAACACAGAAATATCTTAGGCGAAGCAACATGGTAATCTTTAAATGATATATCATTTCAATCATACCATAAATTAACTTATAATTTAACAATTTTCTAACTCCTAAAGTTGTCTAAACCGACCTTTGATACCAACTATAAGGCCCCAGCATTAAACATCTCTTAATATTGAATTAAATGAATAATTCACATTGAGGATCTTTTCAGGTTTAGGGTTTTAGAGAATTAGAACATAACTACTACATCTCAAAAGATTACAAAGTAGACACTTCTACTAAGTTTCCATAGAATAAAAAAAACTCTTAAAAAGAAACATGTGTAGTTCCAAGTTTTATATAGCATGACTTTCCCTTGATCTCATCCTTGACCCTATTCCACATTAGGTCCTGTGAAAAACATTTCAAAAAAACTTGGGGTGAGCATAAAGAGCTCAGTAAGGGATACGCAAAGAATTAAAACTGTTAGTTTATCAAAACAACAAGTAAACCATGTATACTTTATCAAAGTAATACTTTTCACCTTTATGAAGTAGTAAAAACTCTTCACTGAATAAAAGATCGTTACTTACCCTGTTGTAACCAAAAGATTACCATAAAACCCATAAAAAGATCACATAACATATAAATGTAACTTGGGACATAAACATACTTAAGTGGAATAACCGTACGGTCTACTTCCACATATATCACTTAATGGAATAGCCATACGGCCAACTTCCACACATAATTAATGGAATAGCCATACGACCGACTTCCATACCCAATGCATTGGAGGTTATAATGTAACCACCCATCCTGGTATTCACGGCACCACTCGTCATATGGTTTATCACGTAACCACCCGTCAAATGTCCAAGTACCATTATAAAAATCATAATACATAAAACAAATATAATGGAAAGAAAACATTTCAACACTTTGATCACAATATATCACTTAAATATATTGACATAAAAAATCCATTATAAAAAAACATTTTCAATACTAAAATACATAAAAGATTATATGGTATTTATTCCATTTTAAAAAACATTACGGCTTGTTCAGGAAGCCAAAGAACAAATAATACTCACGGCGGCAGAAAAGCTCGTTGTCACCGCGTACGTTAAAAGAAAAATTCCTTTTTGTAGTTTTGTAAAATGATTCGTAGAAAAAGATTCCTTTTGTATAAAAGTAAAATTCAAAGGGGTTTATACACTATATAAAAGAAAGTTGTGTATAAAATAAAATATGCCTCAATGAAAGGAGATTGAGACGAAGTCCCTTACCTCGGGTCCGACTTGACTCGATCGTTCTTTAACGTCCTGAATAATAAACTTGAGTTAATTTCTACTTGCTTAAGAACCTTTTTAAAGTTCATTATTACTTTTATATCACTTATTAACATTTTATAAACATTATTTAATCATTTAAGTTAATAATGTTTGTTTTGTTGATATTTGGTTCTTAAGTTGAAAGTGGACTTCTTACAATTACATGTTATTCGTGTGGTCAAAGGTTCTTTACATCCAGAATGACATTCCTGATTTGGATATCATATATATCATATATATCCAGAATATACATGTATTTATAATATTACATAATCATTTATAGGTAAGAAATGAAATGCACCGTTCATGGAGACGGTAAGTCGTACGTACGCATGAACGCTACTTTCATTTCTTTGTCATATTAATGGAATTAAAACTAAATGAGAGGTATGTATATTTTAATTCCAGAATTATATTCATCATTTAGATGTATCATTAATCATATATATCCATTATATACATGTACTTTTAATAGTACATTACATTTGGGGATAAGAAATGAAATGCACCGTTCATGGAGACGGTAAGCCGTACGTACGCATGAACGCTACTTTCATTTCTATCTCATACTTTAATGGAAAGAAATAATAATGATATAGAGTTATATTATAATTCCAGTATAACATCATATATAATAACTTTAAATCCATCCTTTATACGTCCCACATATGGCATTAACGAATCACATCACTTTGAGGGGGCGGTAGTCCGCACTTCCTTAAATGAAGATATCGCGTTTACCCATAATGGAAACCATAAAGGTATGCCCAAAATAAAAAATACAGAAGATTAAGGAAAACATAAACATATTATATATCATATATAAATATAGTTTCATCTTAATGGCCACCTTTGAAGGTGTTAAAAGAATGTTGAACAATCATCGTTTCGGGAGGCCGAAATTGGCCATCCACAGAAACAGTATGTTCTTTAACCATTAGATGTAGGTGTGTGTAAGTGTAGCTCGAATACTTCTTATAAAAACATCCTAGTATATTGATGATACTGGATTTATTACAAAATAAATCAATAAAAATAGTTTAGGGGGTTGGAGAAACAAAATAAAACAAAAGGACTCAAGTGAATACATTACCTTAAAATCGGGTAACTCCCTTTGGTTTGAGCTCAAAGGCTTCCTTGGGAAGACTTCGGCCAAAAGTGAGGCTTTAAGGAGTAATATAGGGAAGTGGAGAGACAAAATGGGCAGGGTTTGGCCGAGCCAAAGGCTTTGGAAGTGTGGGTAAAGAGGTAGAGGTGGGGGCCTTTTATAAGAGGAGAGGAGGGGCACTCTTGGAAAGGTATAAAATGTAACTTTATTTTCAAATAAGTTTCAGATTTTAATGGTCCCACATTGCTTTTTTTTAGGATAAGGTGATAAGGGTTCTAAATACACCCATCCAATAGGTTTTAGACATGTGTAGGTCTTAGATTTTACATTATCTTTCCATTTTTTTAAATCCTTTATTAATGAGGTAATCGCTGCATCATCATGATGTCAAAAATAATTTAATAAATTTAATGTCTAAAAATTATAAAAAACAATCATGATGTATGAAATCTTTTTATATTTCTAATGAATATTTATAGTCCAAAATATCATTTATGTAGACAAAATTAAAAATATTTTACTTAGGTGATACATTCTTTGTCACATTTAACATTCTTTAAAAATAAAAAGATAAAAAGAAACTTTCTCACAAAAGTGATTCCATGGGGCCCCCAAGTTTGGCACAAGGCATCCCATGGTCGGCCATGAGACAACCAGTAGCCTTAGGACACATGTTGTGGTCTTTTTGTATTATTATGATATTATTTTATTATCTTTAACTACCTGATTACTCATTAATCAAGATAATTAAAGATAATTACCATCGTTACTATTCATAATGTCAAAAAATAAAAGAGTCTTAATTACATAATTTGGACCTTATAATTCCAAATATGTAATCCATTTTACCAAATTCCAAACACATAAATTGCAATAATTGATTTAAAAATAATTCTCGTTGTCAAAACAAATAGCGGGTTTTTTTTGAAACAATATCTATGAAACGTTTGGCATTAGTTTATGCCTAATTCCAAAGTGAAATTAACCCCAATGACCATAATTGAATTAAATGGTAAACATATATTCTAATTACACTTTAAAATAAATTAAAAAGATAATATAACCATATAATTAAATTATATGAAAAAGCAGTTTTGATGTAAAATGCAGTATTTTTCACTATTCATTAAAAAATGAACATTGTCAGAAAAATACCAAAAATTTATCCAATGTAAATTTCAATGTCCCAATAATAATGAATATGTTTATTTTGACAAATATAGATTATAAAATTGTCAAAAGTTTGATTTAAAAAGGGTTTTCCATCAAAAGGCAGTAAAATAATCTTTTAAGAATATTAGTGTATTTCATGCATACGATTGTATTTATTTTCATTTTAATCCTCTAAAACACTATCTTAATCATTAATATACATAGATAAAAATATCTATTATTAATTACTTTCTTGGGATGTTACAATATTTTCCTTAAAATATTTTAAAGAATATTTTTTTAGTATTCCCCAATTATTTATTAAAGAAATTTGTACCCATTTTTGACTTTTAAAAAAATATTTTTAAATTAATCTTCTTGAACAATTTACTTTTTGAATTTTTATCAAAAATGTGAAAGTAATCTTTGTTTTAACATACTCAACATGAATATAATATTCACACCATCATGAACAATCAATTATTTGAAGAATACTTTATAATTTTCCATGAATATTTTTTAATAAAATTGTTTATATAATATTTAAAAAAATTGATTTTATAGAAGTGATTTTAAAGTGAAAAGGATATTTTCCTCAAGAAATATCCCATGTAATCTTTTAAAGATATTTTCATCAACAATGATAACATTTCTTGTTATGGATTACTTTTAAATTATGAATATATGTATATTTAATTTATAACTAGATTATTAAATATTAATTTTATGGTTCAATACATGCCTTATGTTCATCTCTCAAACACATTCATTATGAAATTTACTTTGATTATGATATGAGATAAGATTATGAAACTAATTTTTCCCCATCAGTAATTCTTATGTCTATTCCTTATGATTGATTTCCATTCCATAGAACATATAATCATGAACATGGTATTATGGGTACACCCAAATATAACTCCAATTAATTGGGTAAATATTTATTCTCATGAGATGTCATTTATGAAATTAGGGAGTAAACATAATCCATTCTGGGACTTTTTCCACAATATGATATTATTTAGGCGGTTAGCCTTAACTCATGTTTATGTCATGTTATATGTTAATACCAAAATTACTTTGTTTCTATGATCTTGTGATACCATGTAATTTATGTTATTCTCTTATGTGATTACTCATGTGTCTTCTCTTTTATAATATCATGTTATACCTTTGAATCACATGTTATGTTTCCTTATCATGTTTATTGCGTTATTTGGATTTTCATCTCACACACTTTTTCTATGTATTCCTTAGGATATCCCATGAATTATATGATAGATAGAGGATTAAGGATCACATTATGGAGAAAAATAATAATTTTTACTTTATTCTCACTTTGATTTTTTATGAACATATTCTTCTAAATAAATTATGCCTTACGGTCTTTAGGTTGTAATTTAGGGATGTTTATGTTGAAAATCATGTAATAATATGTGTAAAAGGATTGGGTCACTATAGTTGGTATAAAATCCATACCTAGTTATTTTTTGTGAAATTTAATTATAAAAATTTAGCGAGATCCCTAGGGATAAGTACATTGATAAGTCCAAGTGTAGGAAAATATCTTGAAATTTTGGTGAAGTTTAGAGTGAGTGGTTTCAAAGAATTTACATCCCTATCTAGATACTATAAGTAGATGTCGATCTGGTATAGTTGTACCTAGTGGTTATAAGTCTAAAAAGGGTGCATTTGGATTTGACTCAATCATCACCTGGTTTACGACAACTGGTCTTGTGGAACACCTGGTTTGACACTCCAAGGGGATATGTTTTAAAAAATCAAAAACTCGTTACGAACAATCATAAAGGATTTGAATAAATGATAATCATGGATGGCCTAAGTTAAACCTAAGGTTTCATAGATTGAAATAAGGTTTCATGATTTAGACATTATATAAATTATTTTTCATAATTATGATTACTTTTACTCATATCATGATTACTGGTTTCTGTCAATGGATAGAACCAAGAAGAATGACGTTAATGCTGAATGTGGTGGAAAATTTGGTTATTTGGGGAAACAAAATGGGATGATGAATAAAGTTAAAGATTTTTTTATTCCTAATCAATTATCATGATATGTGATTAATTATATGTACCTTAACCAACTCTCAGACTCACCAAAGAAAATAAGTATAGAGTCTGTTAAGAAATAAGGTGGAGGAGACCATAGAGTAAAGAAGGCTAAATTTACTTCATGAAATAAATGAGTTAAGATACACCTAAGATAATGTCTCAAAGTAATAGCAAAAAGTTTTTGTGTGGAAAATAAGGGTATAGATCATTGAATTGTCGAGGACAAATTATGAGTTCAATGGAGAAAAATAAATATCATCCTAGGGATCCATTTATAGTTTGTTATTTTAAATGTGGGGAACCTTGGAATTATCTGAGTCAATACCCTATTCTAAAGGTCAAATCCAAGACCAAGGAAGGACCTATGTTATACCAATCATTCAGGTGAAATTATTAAATTATTTATGTATTTGGATTTGAGAATTAATTTGTATAAGTATTTTTATCAATGGTGTTTTGTTATAAGAGTCATGAATCATCTAATGATTATATAAGCATATATGATTTTAATATGGATTTATATTGATTCAGTTTGTTTATATAAATGATTATTATATATGGTTAGGGCATATACATTTTTTTATTAGACTTTAAGAGTGATTTATTTTATTTTGAGATAAATGTTAAATTTTTCTTTGATGAAATGTGATCAAATCATTCAAATAATTGGGTTTAAACCACATTTAGAAATATTTTTTAGAATTTTATGGTTATTTATTTATCAAATGATCTAAATTGAACTTTGGGTGTTATTATTGAGGCTTTAAAATTTAATGTTGTATTTCATCATATGAAGATTTATCCATTTTGGGAACTATCATTCCTTGTGCTAACCATTTTGGTTTTTGTTAATGTATAAGGATATAAGGAATTATTTTCTATTATGTTATTTACTATTTTATTTTTTAGAAGTTAATTTTAGTTCTTTTGGTATAAAATATTCCTCTTGAATACTCAAAGTTTGGAGAAAAAGATGATATCATGGTGGAAATTGATTAAAGTATGAAATTATACTTTTAAAGTAAGTATATTTACTTATATTCATAGTATTAATGGTAAAAGAATACATTAACTCTAGTAAATGGATATTGAAACAAAAAAAACTATCCAAGTACCTCTAATTCTGATGAACTGATGGTCTTTTTACATATATTTGATTTATAGTTTTATGGTCGTTAACTTTCTTATGATCATTCAATTACTTATGATCAATGTTCCTTATCACTCTCTATTTTTACTTGGATGTTATTTTTCTCATCCATGTACATATTTTCAATTCCTAATAATTTTATCCTATTTGGAAAATACATTTCTGTATTATTCTAAAGGACATTCGTATTTCCGTTTTCCACTTTTTCATAGGAAGTTTTATTAACCCTTTTATGATGTGGGTTTTTCAAAAAAGGTATTTCAAATTTTAAAACTTTTATTATCATGTTAAATTTAAAATTGTTAGGATAAAATTTATTGAAGGGGGAATAATTTCTCACGTCGATATTTTAAATGAACACTATTTTAGATATCATATACAACATGAAACACTAAACATAAATTAACCATAAAATATTATAATTTAAATATAATTGTTATAACCTAGCCATTAAATTTAAAATTATGAATAATATTAGATAATTTATGAAATATATAAAAATTTACTAATCAATATAAATTTATTGATAAATTATTAAGAAATAAGCACTCAAATATTAATTAATATATTTTATTCTACAAAAAAATATGTTTCCTTCAAAAATAATTTTTATTTATTTTTGTGATAAAATATTATAATTAATATATGGTAATTTTAGAAAGTATATTTTATAAAATTAATATAATTTTTTAAATAATTATATCAAAATTAAATTAGGGTGATATTTTGGGATTTTTCTGAAATGTTGGATTTTTCAATGAATAACGAAAATTATTGATTTTTCAAATACAATCATTTATTTTCATTAAATAATGTAATTTAATAGATTAATTATATTTTTAATTTGGTATTAAAGTTAAATATGAACCATTTTATTTATAATAATATAATTAATTTCATTTTATTCATATATTTTCATGATTGTGGTATCAATTTATTTTTTTGCTTAAAACACAGTTTTCTGCAAACTGTTTTTAAGTGTATAAAGTTTATCAATTTTAAGTAATTAAAATAACACATATTAATAAATATTTAAATTTAATTAATATATTGTACATATATTTATATTTATTTAAATTCATGTGATAATTATTTATATTCATATAGTTAATATAAGATCATTTATTTCTTGAAAAATGCATTTCATAAAAAACTGTGTTTCGACAAGTTTTACAGGTTTAATTTTAAATTTATTTATAATAATTATGTGATTTTAATTTTATAAAATGTATTAAATATTTTTTATAATCATAATTAATATTATTTAATAAGTTAAACTTAATTTCGGTTATAATGAATAGTAAAACTTGTTATTGTGGAGAAAAACAAAAATGGTAAAAGTGGGTAACCTTAGAGGTAAATATAATTAAATGTTTAATACATGGTTATATTTAATTTTTGAGGCCTTTACAAACCATATAACCCCTAAAATACATTATTTATAAACATTGGAAGCACTTGGCTTGAGGGAGACTTCCATTATTGAATATTTTTGTGTATTTACAAAAATGTAACTCCCTCTCACTTATAAAAGGGAACCTTCTCTCATATCCTTTACACACTTAAAAAGAAATTTTATTAGTAAAATACCTAAAAAACCATTTATTACTTCCATAACCATTTCCAATATGACTTTTTTACCATTAAGTCAATCTAGGAATGCTTTAGGTATAATCCTAAAGATGTGGTCCAAAGAAGAGGTATTGTTCGTAATAAGGCATCTTTGTTTTATTTATTCTTCCATATAATTAAAATATTACTAAATAATTATGATATAATATAATAATTATCTATAATATAGAGAAATTTTATTATATTAATGGCATAACCTACATATATCTCCTCTTCCATCAAATGAGAAGCGAAACCATCATTCGTGTGTACAACGAACTACTGCCACACAAACTAATATAATTTGTTTTCCATCATCACTCTCACGACTATACAAAATAATAGATTTAATGCTTATATATGATATTAATGACACATTAATCATTCTTTAAAATTAATATATCATATACTATCTTACTTACCATCCATTGAAAAATGATAATGTCATTCGTGTGTACAGTAGACTACCAACTCGCGAAGTGATGTGATTTGATTTTTATTATTTCATCACATGGATGGAATTTTTAAGAGAATTTAAACAAATAATATGATATTTATGATATAATTATAATTGTATAAAGAAAAAATAAAACTAAATTATTCCCATCATGCTCGTTGAAAAATGGAAATGTTACACATGCGTATGTATGGAATACCATCTCCATGATTGTAAAGGAGTTCATTTTTTATAACCATATTTAATAGTTGGTTTTAAAAGTATATTTTACAAATATTAATGATAATTATTTAATATTTATATTCTGAAAATTATCTTACAATGGACCCTTTGACCCCAGTCAACACACCAATGTCATTTTTAAATTATGAACTGAGTGTCCTCAAAACACCTGACGTGGACATAATTGAATATGTAATTAATTATATCATTAAAAAATTATTTAAATGGTTTAATTATAATGGATTAAACTATTAAATGGTTATTAATGAAAAATAATTTATATAATTTTATCATATAGGATATAAAGGAAAAACACAACAATTCTGGATTTGAGATAGGGTTTTCATCTCAGAACACCCTTCTTTGAGACACATGTTCTTTTATGCACCTCATTTATTTTAAATGGTGTATATACTATTCCTTTTCATATTATATCATGAATAATTCATAATTTTTGTTATTTTATTTTATAAATCATTTTACTTCGTCTAATTTAATTTCACTTGAATGTTACGAAGTGGTAAGGAATCTCATAACTCAATTTGATTTCATCGGGTTATATTACTTATTTATTGTAATTTATATTCTAAGATTATGTGTGTAATGTATTGTGATTATTTTATGTTGTATTTTTAATTTTTTAATATCTATTTAAATTTTATACTCATAATAGATTCATTGATTAATCATTGGTATGACCTTTGTAATATATTTCATCTCAATTTTCACTCTATTGAGACATATTTAGTATTTTGCATATATTTATTTTTATTAGGTGTATTAACTTCCCATTTTATATTTTATATCATTAATATATTTATATTCATGGTATTTAATTTTTCATTCGAATTTACTTATTTCGTTGGGGTTATGATTCAAAATTTACCAATGCGGTAAGGTTTTATTCTTCAAACACATTTTAATCAAGATTTTTTATGGTTGAATTTATATTGAAGTAAATTACTTGATAATTGTATAATAAACACATTTCATTTTATTATCCTATGGTTATTCATGAAATATTAAATTAATAGTACCATTTACATCTCTTTGGAACATAAAATTTTTGAGAATATATTTTTTAATAAAATACAACTTTACTTCTCTTATTAGTCAAAAATGTTTTTTCTTCCATATCTGTATTTTCCATAAAATGTTTTAAAGAATATATATTTTTTATTATCCTATTGTTTATTAAAGTTATTTTTACCCATTTTTTAATTTTAAAAAAAATTCAAAAGGAATATTCTTTGATAATGTACTTTTTTACTTTTTACTGAAAATGTGAAATGAATCATTTTTTAACATACTTGACATGAATGGAATATTCCCACCATCATAACCAATAAATTAATTGAAAATTACATTATAAGTATCCATGGTTATTTTTGAAGAAAAAATTTTCTATAATATTTTGTAAAATTATTTATATTCTGAAGAAGTTAATTCATATTAAAAATTCCATTTTCCTCTATAAATATTCCATGTAATATTATAAAGTAATTTTCATCAATGAATAAAACATTTGATGTTATGTATTTCTTTTAAATTATGAGTATATGTATCTCACATATATACTTATCTTATTCTTCCATAATTTTATGGGGTAATATGTTCCTTACGTTCATCTCATAAATTCCTTCATTATGAATTTTCCTTTGATCATGATATGAGACAAGATTATGAAACTAATTTTATTTCCATGGGTTATTATTATGTTTATACCTTATGATTGGATTCCATTTTGTGGAACATATAATCATGAACATGTTGTGATGGGTACACCTATATATCATTATAATTCATTTTTTGAAATATTTAGTCTCGTGAAACATCATGTATGGGATTAGGGAGTAAACCAAATCCATTATGGGATGTTTCCCACCATGTGATATTGTATAGGTAGTTGGCCTTGACTCATTTTTATGTCATATATATGTTACTACTACAATTACTATGATTCCATGATCTTATGATTCCATTTTATTTATGTCATGATCCCATGTGATTACTCATGTGTCTTCTCTTTTATGATATCATGTTATATCTTTGGCTCACACATTATGTTTTCTTATCATGTTTATTTCCTTACTGGGATTTTTAGCTCACCCATTTTTTCTATGTATTTACCAGGTTATCTCATGTAGTTGAGGAGATCTAAAGGATTTAAGAGATCATTATGGAGAATAAAATAAATGATTTTTATTTTATTTTTTTGACTTTAATTTATTATGAATCTAGTCTTCCAAATACACAAGGGCTCACGGTCTTTGGGTCATAATTAATGGGTGTTTATATTTAAAATAATGTAATATTATGTGAAAAAGGCTTGGGATGATATAGTTGGTACCCGAGCTGAAAAGAAACTTCATTTAACAATGATTAGTTGATAAAAAATCCATACCTTTAGGTAATACTATGGAAGTTTGATAATTACAGAAGGATTCTTCACTTTTATAAAAGGAAATCTCTGAAATTGTCTATATGTGTTAGATGGAAGGGTACGTAAGAATTAGCTTAATGCCTCTGGTGATTCTGTTCTAGATAATACCACCCTTTGGTATATAATTTTAGGGAATGTAAGTTTCAAAGGCCTTGATGGGATTGTAAAAAAAAGGTTTTTTTGAGTAATATCACTTATAGTAGTCTTCCATTATATGAAGATTATGTGTATATGAAATCTAGAAGGGTTAGATTTGTTAGGTCAATGTATAAGGCTAGATAACCCCTTGAGTGTGTCCACTCTGATATTCAGGGTCTTTCTGGGGTCACCTCCCATGGTGGAGGCATCTACTTTGTATCCTTTATTGAGAAATACTATAGGAATATCTACATTTATATAATAAAACACAAGTATAGTACTTTTCATAGTTTTAATAAATGAAAAGCTAGTGTAGAGAGTGAATCTGGTAACAAACTCAAATTCCTAATAACTAATAATGGTTTAGAGTATCTATCCACTAAATTCATATATTTCCATGAATCTAATGGTATTAAAAGGTATAAGACTATTTTTGGAAACCCTGAAATAGAATGGATTAGTATAATGAATAAATTGGACTGTATTAGAAAGGGTGATTTGTATGTTGTCTCATTCTAATCTCTCCAGGTCTATATGAGATGAGGCTGCCTTTATGGTTTTCTATTTGATCAGTCTTTATTCATCTTATTCAAATGTTTTTAAAACACTATATGAAATCTGGATGGTTTCTCCCCCATGTATTTCACACCTTAGTTTTTTTATTCATAGATTATTCTCATACTCAGAATGATAAGCTATTTCCTAATGAAGTGAAGTTCATATTTTTGGGATATGAAAAGGGTTTTAGGGATATCGTTTATAGATCGAAAAACAAGGTTATCAAAAATGTATCATTAGCTATAATTTAGTATTTCATGAGTCTAGTCTCTCTAAATGAAAAAAAATAGAATCTATAAAGTCTTCAAAGAAGGATACTGAGTCTTCTGATAAAACTTATGCAACCATATGTGTTGAAATTAATTTGGAATCTAAAGACCACCCCTAGTCCGGAGCTGAATCTAACCCTCATATTCCTTATACTCAAGGTGAATCCAATAATGAATCATCTTGTGAACCTAAAACATGAGAGAAACATTATCTTAGAGATTATTAGTTTACCCAATCTAGAGAGAGAACAATAATAAGGCCTCCAACCTGGTTCAACCAAACTGATGTGGTTGACTATGTGTTTAAAATTGTTCGGGACTTGTTTAATGGGGAATCTCAATCTTATAAGAATTTTGTTAAGTCCAAATAAACTATGCAGTGTTTGTCACCTATGAAATAAGAGATTAACTCACTATTTGATAATAGAACATGGGTTGTTGTAACCAAACCTAATAATCAGAAAATTATAGGTTCTAAATGGATATTCAAGAAAAATGAGAACAATTTTGGAGAATCCAAAATCAATTACAAAGTTATAATGGTAGCTAAATTTTTCCGTCAAAATGAAGGTATTGATTATAGTGAGATTTCCTCCCTTATTGTTAAGAATTTACTTATAAGGATTCTTCTTTCTCTTTCTACCAAATTTTATATGAAAAAAAAATATTTTTTTCATGGTACTCTTAATGAAAAAACAATTATATGTGTCTTCCTGAGGGTTTTTTAAATTTGTTTAAACCTATTAAATTTTTCCTCCTTAAGAAGTATTTTTATGGACTTTATCATTCTTCTGAGAAGTTATAAGAAAGTTTAGATTCTTTTATGATTGAAAATAATTTTTTTAGAAGTAAATTTGATGCATGTGTCTACTTCAAATCTATTAGACATGAATTTATTTACCAACTATTAAGTGTTGATGACATGATATAATCTGAAAAAATATCAAAATTATAAATTCTACCAAGATCCAATTTAATTTTTTCTTTGATATGAAAGAACTAGGAAATTATAATCAAATCATGGGAATGGACATAATTATAGATGTAAATGCTTTAACCTTGTACCTATCTCAATATTCTTATATAAGAAAGTGTTGAAAAGGTACCGCATTGTGCACATTAAAACTAATAGTATTCCCTTAGGAAAACAGTTTAAATATCCCTTGGAACAATCCCCTAAAAATGATGATCAGGTTTCCTTAATGATTAATATTCCATATTCTAATGTTTTAGGAATTATTATGTTTGTAATGGTATGATATATATAA
Organism: Viscum album; assembly: GCA_963277665.1. Classification (NCBI taxonomy): domain Eukaryota; kingdom Viridiplantae; phylum Streptophyta; class Magnoliopsida; order Santalales; family Viscaceae; genus Viscum; species Viscum album. Next base: position 1,208,823,868 of record OY728165.1, on the reverse strand, counting down.
GATATTATGTTTGTTGTGGGTACTTTAATCAGGTTCATAAGGAAACTTGGTAATTCTCACTAGAATGATTTAAATTGTATCCTTGGGTACTTTTATATTTCTTCTATGATGTGTATTCGATATGGAAAAATGACAATTTTAATGATTATATTGTTGGTTTTGTTGTCTCTATTTATACTGTAAATATTGATACTCATGAATTGCTAATTGTATTTGTATTTATAAAATATGAAGGACTAGTCACCTGGAAATGAAACATGAAATCCATGGTTTCACTCTCCACCACTGAGGAGGATTATATATCCTTGACATAATAAATTAAGGAAGTTATATGTTTATAAGGTTTATACTAGAATTTTAGTTCATTGTGATAGACAATATGCATTGCACTTGTCTAAAAATTATGTATGTTATGGAATATTGAAACATATTGACATTAGACTTCATTTTCTAATGGATATTATAGAATCTAAGATAGAAAGTGTCTCCAATATACCCACTAGAGAGAATCCAACTTATGGTTTTACTATGGTCTTCCCATTGTCTAAATTCTAACATTGTTTAAAGTTGATAAATTTAGTCTGGATTATATAATTTAGGTTGTTAGAACACCATACTTAAATAAATTTTACTGGAAGGTGTATTATCGTTACTCTATACTGAACATGGTTATTTTATTTGAATTCCTTTAAGATTGTAATTCCATGTGATGATCATACATTTTATATTATGAATTTTATATGTTTTATTTATTATGTTGTGATGTTGATTTTATTTGTATCTTACAAGAATTACTCTTATACACGGCTACTGTGTGCGGATTAGTTTTCCAAATTACCTTTCACTTGTTTTACCTTAGGTATTTGGATTTCTGTACTAGTTAACATGATTAATCTGGACTGTAGATCATTTTCATCCAACGGTTGTTTCTACTTCTTAGCATGTATGTCTACCTCGGTTTTGATCTATGTCACGACTCATATTTCTATTTGGGTTCTTACACCTATCTACCTAGTTTATCCACCTTATGATATGAAAATTCTCTTTGTGATCAGAGATTTAAACATGGAATTCATCCTATAGATTCCATATACACCACCTGATGCTTCCTTGACATTCTATAATGGTATTCTTTTACTTTGTTTGGGGTGTGGATTCTCTCTAACCTCATTCTGTGATTATCTGGTTTGGTAAAGAGAGAATTGAGTGACTATTCTAAAACCTTCGTGGGGGATAACTCATATAATAAGAAGAGGGAAACCAAGGTTTTCTGAACATCCACACTCCCCTTCATCTATCTAGGCTGATCCCTACATTTGGTGTTCTATTTTTATGAAGACTTGGTTGTATAATGATAAGATCTTGGATATACGATTAATGTGCACCAATTGTTTAAGATATTGAAAATTTTTCATCATAACCATGTTTTGAATTTGAATATTGGATTTGTAATTAATTTACATTATTTTCAACCATGTTTGATACTATATCATTCATGGGTGTGTGTTTGTTAGTCATTCTATATAAGAGTGGATGGTGTTGATCTTACATAATGGGTTTGGTCACTATCACCTTGATCGATATGGCCATCCTCATTGAATAGTTTTCCTGGTAGTCTTCTTTGAATTTGTGTTTGTATTTCCCTGCTTGTTTCTTTTTAACAATAAAACAAATAACATGTGGTAGGGTTCCCACCATGGACATAAGATCACATTAATCCAAAGAACATTACATATTGGTGTTATTTGTTGTTTTCTCATTTATTTTATTTGGTTCTTGTAATATAGAAGCTTGGTTTTAAGAAAAATTATTCAATTTTATTTTAATTAACAAAAAAATATAATATCAACCATCTATATGCATTAGTGGATTCCCAATCGTAATTGGGGACAACCACACAACATTGCCTCTAACACTATGATTTCACTATAATACAAGTTTTTTTATTTTACATGGATTTTGTAGACTCTATAAATATTTTTTAAATTCTTGGAGTAGTCACTTGGATTTTTACTCCTTCATATTCAATGGTTTTCCACGTTAAAAATTTTCAACTCAATTTATTGTTTGCTAGTATTTTTCTGCAATTCCATTTTCAAATGAGATTCTTAAAATTTCTATCCCTTTCAATTTTTTATACTATGATCGGTCTGTTTCCTCCCCAACATCATCAGTGTTCATCCAAACCTCTCCCAAGATCCCAAACACATTCTGTATCTAATCCCCTATATGACCACCCAAACTAGAAAGTATATTCATACATATATTTTCTATACCCCTAACCGGATTATTTGAAAGACTCAGAACCTCTCTTTGAATACCCTTAACCTCAAACATGTTCATAAGATCTCTCAGCACCCTATATAGTGTTTTAGACATACAATGACCACTCAATTACACAAGCTACACTAAATTATTTTTTAAATAGGATATCATACTTCTAAAGATATCAGCATCTCTAGGATCTAGTTTTGAAAACCTGTATCTTTTCACATATCAATGATAGGACCGCCCTAAATTTAAGCACCATCATTATTAGCTATTATCCTAGGATACCTCACCCCAAGAGTAGAGACATCAACCTCATTTCTATTATGGGAATCCTCAGAAATATCAAAATCCAAGTCCAGTTCTAGTCCTTCATTTGACTAGAAACTTCCAAGATCAAAATTGGATACCCTCCAATTCAATTGAAGGAGGTAACAGCACCATAACACCACACAACGTTGTAGGAATTTTAAATATAGAAAGTATTTTGTTCGATAATTAAGCACAAGACTTCACTATCCTTTGTTGGACAATGTTACCAGTGGCATTAGTATCCTATGAACCTATCTAAGTATTCTCCTTCCTTGCCTAACCTGGGTCTCAGTGAAGACGATGACCCTATAAAATTTGGATTTCTCATGACCTTAATAAAAGTAGTTGAGATTAAAGGAGGGACTCAATTCAAATGTCTTCATCTTCTTGAATCAGTATTCATGCAAAATTTTGATTCAAAGAAACTTAATCAAAGGATTGGATATTTCTATTTTCATAAAAAGATGAGGAAAATATGAGTTTAGTAATGAATTTAAATGAAAATATAAATAAATAAATCTACTATAGGTATTACCCATAAGCTTCATAATCGAAAGATGGATGAAAGGTAAGAGAAAACATGAAATGTGCACCCAAACCATAGCCATTAATGGGCCATGACCCATGTGGAAATAAATCAACCATCTGAATAGAAAAAACTAAAATGATCCAAAAAGTGAGAGGGTCTCAACCATGACCTCATTAAATAATCTTCCTCTAGAAGAAATAATAAAAATATATGTGATTCGAGAAAACCTAGTGAAAAAATAGTTCTTCAAACCCAAATCAAATTTGATGTGTAAAGTGAAATCATGGAAGTACAAGAATCATATACCAAAATGAGAAACCATCACTAATCCAAGAAGTGTTAAAGCATTATAAAATTCCAATAGTAAGAAATCCATGACTAGAAGAGCCTCCAATATACTAATAACCTTTAGGCCAATTTTGATGGCTAGAATCTTTGAAATACCATCCTTAAAGTGAAGATCTGTAGAGAAGGGATTTCCCCCTCCCAATAAAATATCATCTCAGGTTATGCTCAAACCTGAGTGTCGGTTACAATTAGGGTGGGTATTTTTATGTCTTATATCTAGAAAACAAGAATTGTTCAATTATCCTATTGGCGACTAAAACAACTATAGGTTCATATGAAAATTAAATCAAAGATGCCCTTTCATTGATAGATCATAATCATTTTATAGTGGTCCCAATGTAGAAATTTTCTTGTAAATTATAGGGGACCATACAGAGGGTATTTGGATTCTCAATAAAGGATCCAAATACATTCAACCTTTAATAAAAATAAAGATAATTCAATGATAAGGTTAATTTTTTTTTAATATAATCTGATTTTCCTCATAATATTATGTGTTCTCAATAGTATTTACGTAATCTAAATTAAATGTTTGACTACTCATGTAGATAATGAATTTTTTACATGATGATGTTACCAATCTTAGGGAAGATCAAGAAGTTAATGTTGAAACTATAGAATTATTTGGGGATCAATAGCATTTGGTGAAAAAACAATAACAATACAACATCATAAGGTTGAATAAATTATCAAGGAAAGAAGTGAGGGTATAAAATTTTAGTTTGGATAATATCAATGTGGCTATAATTTTGACCCCAACAAGTAAATTTCTATTTTTTATGTTGGGGTAGCAACGAGGATGAATGTGTCGATTCATATAGATTTATTGGTTCCATTTATAACATATAATGAAGTAAAACATTTGGGAAGATATAAATGTGATGTTGTGATATAATTAATCTATTTTACAGAAAAAATATATAATCAAAAGTTGATTTAATTTATATTATTCCTTGTAGTGTTTATTTATTTTTGATTATTTTTATAGTAAATATGTCTTAATGGTCACTAGAAAATCCTATAGATGCTTTTAGACTCTTCTTACCGAGTTTTGTCTTAGGGGTTTTTAGGGGACAGTAAATCCCCACCCATCAGTTACTTATGCACACATTATAAAGCATGAAACATGGAATTTGGTCATCATTAGTCATGATGATAAATCATTTCAGGTGAATTACAATCAATGATATTTTATTTTACATTATTTATTTTATCCAATTTCATTCAAAATTGATATTTTATGAAATAGAAATGGAGTGCTAAAAATAAACAATGTGCATCAAAACCAATGTATCCCTATCACAAAGCAATGATGTGGTATGCTTCACTTGAAAATAAAATGGTATATATTTAAAATAAACAATAAAAAAATTATGTAATATAAATTAATATATGTTCCTTTGTTTATATGGAGATTTATGCATCAAAATTTGAAGCAACTTCCACCCCACACCATGTGCTATGGAAGGTGTCTCGTGTAAATAAGAAGGGTAAACTAGTTGATGAAAATAGAAGAGGTATGGAAAACATGTATAAGTATGGAATGATATTAATTTTTTATGATTTATAACAGTATTACATAAAAATATCTATTTATTTTTATATATATTTTATATGGTTTAAAAACAAGAATTAGTAGTGATCGTACCGAAAAAAAATACTTTCAGTATATTTAATGCGGATAAAATAATATTGTTGTGTTAGAGGGATAGGTTTTGGAGTGTCTCCTATAACATATTTCGATATGAAAAAATTGAAAGAAGATACATATCAAATGATGAAAGGATTTTAGGTGAAAATATATGCTTTACAAGATATTATTATTCAGCCTGGTTTGGGAAACCAATACATGTGAAAGGATCAATGAGAACCTGTAGTGGAACAAAGATCAGTGCATGAATAACCAAATAAACCTACTTTCTTTTAGGCTACTCATCCCCCTAAACCGCATTCTTTACCTAATGTAATCAATTTTTTCATTACTCTTTCTACTAAATGTGAATCAAACATTTTCCGATAAATTTATATTAATAAAATTATATAGGTTAAATTTGTAAAACATTGTTTGGTTTGAAAAATCCAGATTTGTTTCATTGGATTCTTTTGTTGTTTTATGTTTATAAACTTGGGTAAATCATTCCCAATTTTCATTTATGATACCTGTTCACTTGTTCCATCCCGTGGGGATCGAGAATTCCCTTTGGGCCTTGTCATGGGCCGGGTATGGTGCCAGTTTCGGTGGCGATCGATTCGGTTCGTGACAAAATGGTATTAGAGGAGGTTCGCTGTCTTTGGGTCATGTTATTTGGGGAACAGTCAGGATAGTATGGAGTTAAAATTTTCCGGACATGGAATTTCATTTATGAGTAGTGTGGCTAATCACCACACCTCGTGATGGGATTCAAGTCTCCAGGGGAAGTCGGGACCTTTCGGAGTCCTTTGGTTTTCTTGGTTTATTGATGATTAGGGGAAATGAAAAGAGAGTTGGGTTAATGGTCACAGTAAGCTCTCAGGGCCTGGAAAACCATGTGGAGCTGGGGATATTCCCTAGAACACTCTCTATGATTGTGAATTGATTGGAATATGGCCACCAATCATATTTCCAAGTCACCCACTAAAACTAGTTTCCTCTCGCATTGTCTTGTGTTATTTAGTTTTGAAATCTTAGAACTTTGGTTTTAAAGTGACTTGGCTTTAAGAAGTGTAAAGTTTTTGTGAAATGATTTTCAAATAAATATGGAATGTTTTGATTTATGAAATAGTGGAACAGAATATTCAGAATTATTTTGAAATGGAAAATGGTGTGCTTACACATCTTTTGAAAGTAGAAACTATACTGAAGTTGGTTTTGAAAAAGTGTTTCCAATAGGGTTTTCTAAACTATCATAGGGTGTTTTGTTGGGATGATATGTTATGAAATTGATGTGAATAACATTAAATTTATTTCTTATATAAATGGTTGTGTCTTTCTGAAAATTTTAGTAATATTTGAATTGGGATTTGGATCTCCTGGTTAGCAGTTTTGAGAAAAAGGATGTGTTGGTTGACCATTTTGGTTTTGAAAAGTGGAAAGAATCTTTGTGTTAACCTTTGGTATTTCCAAGATTGACCACATGCATGGGTTTATATGGGATGATGGATGGTTGATGGCATGATTGGATGAGTGCCAGGATGGATATGAGGAGGGTGCGTGTGGCACAAAAACATGCATGTGTGAGGCCCATGGGGTACCATTGGTGGATACGCTTACTGCTAAACCGTTTGTTTTCAAAGAAATGGTTTGTATTATGGGTTTTTGAAAATTTTGATGTTGTGGGATGTTTTGAGTCCAAGAACACCTCCTGGTTGAACTGTGATTTGGGTTTGTGTTTGGTCGGTAAGCGGTGTTGTAGGGACGGTTAGTGGTCTCTTTTGAAAAATGTTTTGGGATGCCTTTACGGTGGTTCCCATCATGTGTTTGGATCTGGTTTTTGGAATTTTTTGACCAATGGACTAGCTTGGTTGGGTCCTTGGGTTCTCTCATTGGATAAGGTACACCCCCATTAAGGGCTAATGCACAACTGAAGTGCAACCCATATTGTTTCGCCTTTGGAAAATCCTCCAGTTGATCAATATAAGGAATATTTTATCGATCATTGTTGATTGAGTCTACACCCATTCATTTCATTGATTTGTGGATCCTCTTGTAGTGGGATAGTGCTTGTGGAAGTTTGAAAGAGACCTTAGTTTCTTAAGTTTCCTGATTCATCGAAGGTGGAAGTGTTTTGTGGTTGTTAGTGTGGATGAGTGTCTTGATGGTGTATAAGAGGGCCTCTGGGTTCTCCATATTATCTTTGAAGCAGGAGTTATTATTAAACCACCAATTTTTGGATTTTGGTCATGAGAGGCTATTGTGTCCACTTTTTGGACTTGTCTATTGTTTAGGGACTTGGCATAAGGTCTCGTTCCATGTATTGTTTCTATCAATCATAAGGGTCATGTTCGGTAGCACATTGTGATGTTGTGTGCTCATTTGACTATAAAGGTGAAGGTTGCGCAATCCTATGAGGTTCTATGTTATGTTGGGAGTATTTATCCCTTGGGGAAAACATAAAATACTCTATCTTAGAGGAAGGTGTTTATATGTGTCCTTCCCTTCTATTGTTTCTCACCCAAAGAAACAAGGTGTGATGTGTGTGCATCTTCTGATCCCTTATTTCAGTGAAATGTCTGGTTTTGGTAAAGTGAGTTATGGAGTTTGTTATATCTTGATGAACCCATCAGGGTATGCAGTGTAGTTGTTTGTGGCACTGAAAGAAGAAGTTCCACATATGGTTTTCCACAGCATAACTACGAGGCCTAAGATGCTTCAATATTTTGAGCTTCATCCATAGGTCTCAGAGAGAAGCTGGTGCGTAGTCAGGGGAAACCCCAGAGTCGTTTAAACCCTTGTACAAAGTCATATCCTCAGTATGAAAGATAAGAAGAGTTTAAACCTATGGTGTTATCATATTTCTTCTGTTGTTCCCGTTCAGTGGAAATAAGTGGAGGGTCTTGTATCCATGTCATCACACAATGTTATTCCCTCCCCCTTTGGTTTCCATTGAGTCTTTAGAGAATGGTTGGAAATTTGGCTAGAAAAGTTGAGCACACGATTTTCACATGGTTAGTTCTAACCATGAACAAAAAAAAATAACCATGCAGATATAAGGATCCACAGAGTTATCGCACAGTTTCCCAAACTGTGCAGACTAATCGTGCGGTCATCCCAACTCCTTAATTTTGGGGTCCTTTCATGTCGGCCCACGTCGGTCTATTAAGATGGTTGTTTCTTGTGGTGGGGAGACCCACCATGGGTATCATGCATATTATTTTGTAAATTTCTAATGGATGTATACCCCTTGTACTAGGGCTTCTGTTTGGGCCTCCCCCTGTTAGTTTCTTGATTCTGTCTCGGGAAAAAAATTTAAGTTGTCTCTTATGGTGGGGAGCCCATTTGTGTCTCTTCATACGAGTAACTCATATTTTTTCTTGGACTTGTCTGGGAAGTAGGTATTATCATTCGGAGATATCTAACTACCTACATCTTCCTTGGGTAAACATTGATATTGGAGAGTTCCCAATGGTTTAGTTATAGTAGGGTAAGTGTAACCTTGTTCGATGTTGTTGTTTATTTGGGTAAATTGATTGAGTATTGTTCAGATTGTGTTTGAGGAGTTTTCATTTGGTAAAAATCATGAATGTGCTTGATTGTTTCAGTAAAGTGGTGTAAGTTTGGTTTGTGAGAGTATTCCTTCCTTCATTGATCACTGGAGGTGTTTTGGCTTCTAGGGGAGAAACCTGGCAAGGGAGTACCTCTTGGTTTCTTAGTTGGGTTTGGTTGTTGCTTTGGACTTATTGTGACTTTCTGGGGTGGAAAGTTTTCATGGTGGGGAGAATTGTCACATACATAGCTTATTTAAAATTTATTTTTATTTTAATTTCCATTAATTCTTTATTTTGGGGGTTTCCAAAGGTTTTATGGAGAATATGTGAGTTTTGATGAATTGGGCCAAACTGTGAGCCCAATTCCAGATTTAAAAATAAATTTTGTTTCTTTTATAACTATTTCATTTTTTTTAATATTTTTCACTCATTCCAACTCCTAAATGTCCTCCCCTGATATATTAACACCACAATTAAAATTTGGAGCCTTTAGAAATCCATAACCAAGGTTTATTTTGGTTTTTATTTAAGATATTGGGCATGTCTGGAAGCCCATATCAAGTTTTAAATATGAATTATATTTATTTAATAACTTATTCAATATTAGGTATTTTTCAGTGATTCTAAGTCTCACACGATCCCATTACACCCAGACACACCCCCAGCCTCTTTCCCCCCTCTTTGGGGCACTTAGGCATTGCGATATAGGGATTAACTTCTTAGGGATCCTCAAATCGTCCATATTTGAGAAGGTAAGTTGATTCTTTCATGAATCTTTTAATTTTCACTCTTTTCCCCCATTTCAGTCCCCACATGACCTTCTCATCCCCATTAAAGAGTCCATATCAGTTTTGGTTACTTGGAAATTCAAATTTTGGTTTATTTGGTTCATTTGATTCAAGATGTTTCAAGTAAGTGTTTCATTCCTTGATTTATTCCCCTACCTTAGGGTTTTGTTCACCCTTTCTTGAAGTTCCTCATGTCCAGAAGTTGAGGTTCGAACCTAGGGTTTTATTTGGTGTCTTTTTGGTCAAATATTGGGGTATAGGTCTGGATTTATCTTCCTTGAGGTGCAGCGGTGGTGCGGTTGATGTTTCGCACCATGTTTTGAGGGTTTCGACATAAAAGGTAGGTGATTCTATGTGTAATCATTTATAGATGAGTTAGTTTGCTTGAATTAATTATTATGCATGTTCCTAATATGTTGTGTGTGGTGCAAAAACTGTTTATGTTGGATTTGGTTAAGCATTTATTTTTATAGTTTCATTTTAGCTTAAAATTGGGTGTTTTTCATGTGTAACCCTTTGGGTATTGTTTGGGTGTGTTTTATAACATATGAAATTGGTTTAATAAATCTTGTTTGGGCTTAAAATTATGATTTGGAAGGGTATTGGTGTTCCATTAGGTTTTAAAGAGTTTTTTAATGGGTTTAAGGTGTAAAACCTTATTGTACTTCTTGAAAGTGATTTTGAAAATGTGTGCTTTTCAGGTGGATCTTTTGTTGTATTGTTTGAGGTGTTTGTATAACACTTGGGGGTAGTTTAATAAATGTTTTTGGGGCTGCCAATTCTGTTTTGAATTTGTATTGGTGTGATTTTTTCCTTGAAATACGGTTGTGAAATTGGTTTTATGTGAAAAGATTTAGTGCACTCTTTAGAATTGTTTTTTGAAAGTTTTGAATGGTTTAATGATTTATGTAAGAGGTGAAACCATATTGGAAAACTATTTTGGGTTGTTTATACTTTTAAATGGACCATTTTAAATGTGAATAGTTCTATCATGTGATGTGTATCCTCTTGGAAAAGTTTTATAAAAAGTTTTATTGGATTTACTGAAATGTTAAAGAGGTGTGAACGTGATGTGGGCTGCTTGTGTGAGTGCGGTGTGAAAAATGGATTTTGTTTATAAAAATGATTTTATGAAACATGTGAGTGGGTTTTTATGTGATGTTTATCATATTTTTAAGGACTTTATAAAATTGTTAAAGGATGTGTTGAATTGTGAAAGTTATGCAAAAAGTGTTGTGGGCTATTTTGGTGTCAGTTTGATTTCAAAATGCATTTGAATGAAAAGTGGAATTTGTGACTTGTGTGGTGTACATGGGGATGTTTGGTAAATGTGTGATGTGGAAGTGATATTTTCATGTGAAAACTATATTTCTTGGCTTGTTGAACTTGTTTGAGCAAAAAGGTAAAACCCAGGTATCTAGGTGGGTGGATGTGTACTAGTATGCTAGTGAATCTGTGGGGTTTGGCCTTAGTTTCACTTAGCAAGATTGACTCTTACAACTCTAACTAAACTATGATGATTATTATTGGGTACCACTAGGTTATGGGTATGTTTCCTACTAGTGGCTCATGCATGAGAATGTATATTTTTTGTGGTTACTCTCACCGAGATACGAGGTACCTAGGACCCACAACTAGCTAGTGCCTAGGGGTTATTTCCTATTGCTTGTGCTCATTATATACTTTATACTTACTGTCGGCATATGGTATATTTGAATGGAAAAATTTAGTAGATTTTTAATTTATATTAAATGTGTTGATTCTTTAAATTAGCCCACTTGAAAACTCGTTTTTTTTTAAGTTTCATCTTTTAGAAATTCTAAGTATAAATTACAAGTTTTTTAAAACATGCATGCTTTTCATCTTCGAATGTTTATCACATGGAATCTCTTAGTGGTGGTATCCTACTGGGAATTGTCTCACACCCTACTTACACCCTTGGGTGTAAGTAGACTTGGTTATTTTTTTTGTCGCAGGTTTGGGTACAACTTTTGTGCCAACAGTTCGGGTTTTCACCGGTCATTCATGATGTGTTGTTGTGGAGATGGCTTAAGGGTGATGCCTCTTGCCATGTTGAGTTTCTTGGGATGTTATTTTTTGGTTTTGTACCTTTGTTATAGTCTTGGTGAGTTGTTTTAGACTATGTAATTCAGTTCTTAATTTTTGTAAAACATTGTTTGGTTTGAAAAATTCATATTTATTTTATTGGATTCTTTTGTTGTTTTATGTTTATAAACTTGGGTAAATCATTTCCAATTTACATTTATGATACTCGGGAACTTGTTCCAGCCCGTGGGGATCGGTAACGCCCTTCGGGCCTTGTCACAGGCCGGGTATGGTGCCGGTTTCGGTGGCGATCGATTCGGTTCGTGACATAATGATAAATGAGGTATGCCTTTAACAAATTTTTTCAAATAAAAAACTTGTAACAGTTGATGAAAAAAGGTCTGAAATGAGGTATGGTATTATAGACGGATAAAAAAATGGGGAAATTGAAGGTCGAATCAATACAATCTAATGAATCAACCAAGAAAAAAAAGACCTTCTGAGAGTACCTTCTCTCCATCATTTCCACTGCAATATATATTATCATTAAAAATTCTTGAAGAAACCACATTCAATGATGGAGATGTGTTCTATATTCCATATGAAGAAGAAATATTCGGAATTATCATTAGAGACGTAGTTTTTCTCGAGAGTATAAATGAGATTATAAAGTTTGAATGGTTGGGATTCTCAGTTGTGAATACATACATAAGGTGTATTTTCATAATAATTTTACCCAAAAAATGATCTAATATGTTCATTAAATTTAATAACTACCCATATATTCTACAAGAGTTTATATTACTAATATATAAAGTGAAAGCCATGTAAATCATGGTTTGGATTCATTAATCCTAGTATTGTTTCTACAAATGAAATTTTACTAGAATTAAAATAAATTGATGTGAATTTTTTTAGATAAATAATCTGTTTGAGAAGAAAATAATAGACGATGGACTCTTTTTATACCTACAATGCAAGGGTAAAACTATGCAATTTAATCATATAAAATATCTTTTTATTTTTTTCAATACTTAATTGTTTTTGTTCTTTTAGAAAGCATTCAATGTTGGTCACAATCAATTTTGATACCCCAAATATTTATTTTTTGTATCCAATGCATGGATTTCCATCAAAACAACCACACATGATGTGTATTACGAATTTTAAATGCATTGGAATAAAATTTTTATAGACGAACTTCAAATTATATGTTTCAGTTTGTGTTTTAATAAGAGTTTTGTAATAATAGGGTGATCTGTAAATATATGTTTGTCATTGTATGAGGTCAGTGACTGAATATAAGATGCCTATAAATTACTCCAAATGGAAATAGATTAAGGTATATATAGAAATATTTCAGTAAAAAAAATATTTCAAAATAATTTACTTATTTTGGTCAACATTTTTACAGTGTCTGCAGAAAGATAACAACAATTATTATAGATATTATGTATGAAAATTTATGAACGATATCATATACCATCAAAAGACTAGCATCCCCGAACATTTAATTTCTGAAGGTAATTAAAATTTCCTCAAACATATTTATTAATAATTTTTTTATATTTTCTCAGTACTCCCAATATTTCCAGCAATCTAGGTACTCAAAAGAAGAAGAATTTTTTTTAGATATGAGTGGGTAGTATACATGGTGTCGAAATGTTTGCCGACATCGAATTTAGGTGATTACATACTGTTTTTGTGATCTATTACTAGTTATAACCTTAGAGATACACTTTGGATGTGAATCATTAGTATCAAAATGATTATATTTTTTTATATTTTTCTCAAGGAGAAGTATAATGGAGGAAATCGATTTTTTTAGAAACGAATAAGTAGAATACATGGTGTTAGAATGTATATAGACATCATTAATAGGTTACTTATTGCTACTTATTTAGTTAATTTTCACATCATTTTATCTACTTTTTTTAGTTAATTTACTTATCCTTTTTATCTAATACTTATTTTGTTAAATTTACACATTATTTTAAAACACACTTCACATGATCAAACCCAAGAAAAAAAATTCATATTGTTTTCATACTTCAGTAAAATTATTCATAAGTCATTTCTTGATGTGTAGGAATTGATCACACATCAACATGACACCTGAGGTGGTCGGTATAACTCGAAGTGCATGTTTTTAATAAAACTGTTTCATTTTCGTTGAAAACTTGTGTCACATCACCAAAAACAAGAAAAAGAGATTTTATTTATTTCAAACTATAGGAAAATTACCTATAATTCATTTTTTATGTGTATGAATTGAAAATGAGTCAATATGGCATCCAATGTGGTTGGTATGACTCGAGGTATGTGTTTTCAATATAAAAGTGTCACTTTAGTATAAAATGTGTGTCACATGCTCAAAAATGAGAAAAATGTCATATTGATTTTAAACTTTAGGAAAAAAATCCATTACTTATTTTTCACATGAAGGAATTGACTACACACCAATCTGACGCACAATGTGGTTGGTATGACTCAAAGCATGTGTTTTTAATAAAAAAAAGTGTCATTTATTTTAAAATAGAAGTGACATCACAAAAACCAATAAAATGATCTAAAATTGTTTTAAAAATTTGAAACAATGATCCATAATTTATTTTTGATGTGTTGGAATCGACCACACATCAATCTGACACCCGATGTGGTAGGTATGACTCTAAGTGTGTATTTTCAATATAAAAGTGTCATTTTAGTTTAAAACATGTGTCACATGATCAAAACTAATAATAATAGCTCATATTTATTTGAAACTTTAGTAAACTGATCTATAATTAACTTTTAATGTGTCAGAATTGACCGCATGTCAATCTAACAGATGATGTGGTCGGTATGATTGAAGATCATGTTTTTAATATAAGTGTTATTTTAGTTTAAAATATGTATCACATAGAAAATACTGAGAAAACAAGATTTTATTGTTTTCAAACATTATTACAATGATCCATAATTAATTTTTGATGTATAGGAATCGATCGCATGTTAATTTGACACATGATGTGGTCGGTATGACTTAAAGTGCGTGTTTTCAATATAAAAGTTTCATTTCAGTTTGAGCACGCATCACATGACTAGAAATAAAAAAATGATCGTGGATTATTTTAAAACATTATGATATGATCCATAATTCATTTTTGATATGTAGTAATCGAATGCCCATCATTTTGACTGACGATGTGGTCGATATGAGTCGAAATGCATGTTTTCAATATAGAAGAGTCATTTTAGTTTAAAATGTGTTTCATATAGACAAAATGGATAAAATGTGTTCATATTGTTTTAAAAAAATTATAAAAATTATCCATAATATATTTATGATGTGTGGTCATTGACCACATGTCAATCCGACACACGATGTGGTCAGTATGAATCAAAGGGTGTGTTTTGAATATAAGTGTCATTTTAGTTTTAAACACACCTCACATAGATAAAATCAATAAAATGAGATCAGATTGTTTTTAAACATTATTAAAAAGATCCATAACTCAATTTTGACATATAGGAATTAACTACACATCAATCTGACACCTAATGTGGTTGGTATGACTCGAAGTACATGTTTTCAATATAAAAGTGTCATTTAAGTTTAGAATGCAAAACACAAAGAAAAAACCAAGAAAATGATATTAGATTGTTTTTAAACATTATTACAATTATCCATAATATATTTATGATGTGTAGTAATTGACCACACATCAATCTAACACCCGATGTGGTCGGTATGACTCTTAGTACGTGTTTTCAATATAAAAGTATCGTTTTAGTTTAAAACATGTGTTACGACTCAAAACTGAAAAAATGAGCTCATATTGTTTTCAAATTTTCGGAAAATGATCCCTAATTCATTTATGACATTTATAAATTTAACTCAATCCAATCTTACACATGATGTGGTCGATATGAGTCGAAGTATGTGATTAAATATAAAACTATCATTTTAGTTTAAAATGCATCACATAGAAAAAATCAATTGAATAAGTTCATATTGTTTTCTAAATTTAGGAAAATGGTCCAAAATTCATTTTCAACCTATATAAATTGACCACACATCAATCTGATTCCCAATGTGGTCGGTATGACTCGAAGTGCATGTTTTCAATACAAAAAGTGTCATTTTAGTTTAAAACACGCGTCAAATAGTCCAAACAAAGAAAATGAGATAAGATTGTTTTAAAACATTAGAAAAAAGGTTTATAAATTATTTTTTATGTGTATTAATTGACCACACAAAAATTTGATAGACGATGTGACCGATATGACTCAAATTACGTGTTTTCAATAGAAAGGTTTCATTTTAGTTTAAAACTTATGTCACGTCACCAAAACTGAGAAAACGAGATCAAATTAATATCAAACATTAGGAAAATGATTTATAATTCATTTTTCATGTATAGGAATTGATCTCACGTCAATATGATTTATTATATGCTCGGTATGACTTGAAGTGCGTGTTTTCAATACAAAAGTTCAATTTTAGTTTAAAACACACATCAAATAGCTAAAACATAGCAAATGATCATTGATTGTTTTCAAAATTTATAAAAATGATCGATAATTTATTTTTCATGTGTAGGAATTGATTTCACATAAATTCGACACATAATGAAGTCGATATGACTCAAAGTACGTGTCTTCAATACAAAAGTGTGATTTCAGTTTAAAACACACATCAAATAGAAAAAAACTAGGAAAATGAGATCATATTCTTTTCAAATATTAGTAAAATGATCCATGATTCATTTTTTACATGTATTAATTGACTTCACGTCAATCTAACACATGATGTGGTCGATATGACTCAAAGTGAGACCTTTCAATATAAAAGTGTCATTTTAGTTTAAAACATACATCAAACTGCCACAACCAAGAAAAGAGCTCAAATTGTTTTCAAACACTAGGACAATGGTCCATAATTCATTTTTTCTATATAAGAATCGACCGTACATCAATCTGATACACGATGTGACCGATATGACTCAATGTGTGTGTTTTCAATGTAAAGGTGTCATTTTAATTTAAAACACACATCACTAGCCAAAACCAAGAAAATGAGTTCATATTGTTTTCAAACTTTAGGATAATGATCCATAATTCATTTTTTACATATAAAAAATGACCACACATCAATCTAATATATGATCTGGTTAGAATGACTCGATGTGCGTGTTTTCAATATATAAGTGTCATTTTAGTTTAAAATATGAATCACACCGCCAAAACTAAGTAAACAAGATCAGGTTGTTTTCTCCTCATTCTATATGTTATTACTTAATTAATTTCCTTATCATTTTTATCTTATACTTATTTAGTTGATTTTCACAAAGATGATGCTTGAAAACAAACAAGAAGTGGTGTGACATTTGAAGGATCGTTCTCAAAAATAAATTCTTCTTGAATTAGCTCCCATCATTAGTGACTTTTTTTATCACCACAGATGAGATCCAATTCAAGAACACCTGATTTTGAGAACAACAATAAATTGTGTGATTTGTAAGAATCAACAACTCAATTTGATACACGGTGTGTCTAGTTTGACTCAAATTATATGCTTTTAGTTTAAAATTGACACTTTGTGCATGATTTATTTATTTATAGTATTACTAACATTGGAATTGTTTTCTTATATATGATAATTATTTTTCTCAAGCTGGGGTTGTTTGTTCAGCAACTAATAGAATGATTGGGTGTTGGGGGGCAAAGGCAATGGAATATTAATGTTTTATAATGTCTGTGATAATTTTTACTTACTCATGTAATTGTACAAACTAATGTTTGATATGTCTATAATATAGTGGTTTTTCTTGTATTTGTGTTGTAAATTTTATTTCAATTAAATTCATATTTTCTCCTTTGTTTTCTATTTTTTCTGATGTTTTTTCAACTATAGTGTGTTGTAATTTTAATAGCATAGTGCAGTAGTATTCCCCTTTATCAGCATTAGAAAAAGTACTGATAAAGGGATCCTATATCAGCGCTACTAAAAGAACTGATAAAGGTATCCATTATGAGAGCTTCTAAAAGTGATGATAAAAGGATCTTTTATCATCACTATTAAAAGCACTGATAAAAGGATAATTTATCAGTGCTTTTAGTAGCCTTGATAATGGATCCCTTTATCAGTTCTTTTTCTATCACTGATAAAAGATACATTTATCAGCGCTAAATAAAAGTGCTGATAAAGGTGGTCTTTTATAAGTTTTTAAAGAATCACAGATAAATGTCTCCCTTATGATCACTTTTTATCACTGATAAAATTTCCATTTATCAATGTTTTTCTAGCGTTGATAAAATCCTAGGTGTTTCAATCACGCAGCAATTGCCAGCACTTTTTTATGTAAAAGACTTATTTTAGCACTATTAAAGGCCTTATTTGTAGTTGTGTCTCAATTTGAGTATTATGAATCGAGTCTTCCAAAGACATTGGAGCTCATGATCTTTGTGTTGTAATTAACGGATTTTTATGGTGAAAATCAATTATTACTATGTGTAAAAAGTATTGGGTCACTATGGTGGGTACCAAAACTGAAAAGAACCCTCATTTACCCCAGAGTCCTTGATCAAAAGGGATACACCATTAGGTCAGACTCTATAAGTATTAGAATTTCATGAGGATCTTTCACTATCATGAAAGGAAACCTTTGAAATGGTCTATATGTGTTATATGGTAGGGTTCCTAGGAAACAGTAGAATTCCTCTGGTGATTTTGGTCTAAATAATATAACCCTTTGGCATATGAGATTAGGGTATGTAAGTGTGCCAGGCCTTAATAAGATTAAAAAAAGGATTTTCAGTAATATCACTCCTTACAGGTTTTCATTTTGTGAAGATTGTATATATGGGAAATCTAGGAGGGTTATCTTCAGTAGATCAATGTATAAGGCTAGATAACCCCTTGAGTGTTCCCACTTTGATCTTTGGGGTCCTTCTAGGGTCACCACCCATAGTGGAGGTTGCTACTTTATATCATTTATTGATGACTACTCCAGGAAAGTCTAGATTTATATAATAAAACACAATTTAGATCATTTTAAGAATTTTATGAAATGAAAAAGCTAGTGTAGAGAGTGAATCTAGTAAGAAACTCAAATCCCTAAGAACTGATAATGGTTTAGAGTATCTATCCACTGAATTCATAGAATTCTACGAATCTGAGAGTGTTAAAGGTAGTGAACTGTTGCGGAAACCCCATAATAGAATGGATCAACAGAGTGAATGAATAGGGTTGAATTATATAAGGGTATGATACAAGGTGTCCCATTATAATCTCCCCATATCCTTTTGGTTTGAGGCTGCTTCTACAGTTGTCTACTTGATCAATCGTTTCCCATCTTCTATTAATGCAGTTAAAACACCAGAGGAACTCTGGAAGGGTTCTCCCCCAACTCTTGTACACCATAGTATTTTTGGATCCATAGCTAATGCTCGTACCTGGAATGATAAGCTAGCTCCTTGGGTAGTGAAGTGCATATCTGTGGGATATCCATAGGGTGTTAAGGGATACCATTTATTGATAGATAAACCAAGTTATCAAAAATGTATAATTTTTCATGATTTAGTATTCATGTGTATGGTCTCTCTAAAGGAAAAGGAATAGAGTCTATAGAGACTTCAAATAAGGATGGTGAGTTTGCTGATAAAACTCTTACACCCATAGGTGTTCAAATTCCTTTGGAATCTAAAGTGGTTTATTCTGAAAATACTAAAAAAATCATTTTGGCCAAATTCCTTTGGAATCTAAAGACTAGTCCCAGTCTAAGGCTAACTCCACCCCTCTTATTCCTCAAACTCAAGGTGAATTTGATACTGACTCAACTTCTGAACATGAAAATGAAGAGAAAGATTATCTTAGAGATTATAATCTTACCCGAGATAGAAAGAGATGAATAATAAGGTCTCCAACCTAGTTCAACCAAGATGATGTGGTTGCCTATGCATTTAACATTGCTCGGGACTTGTTTAATGAGGAACCTCAATCTTATAAGCAAGTTGTTAAGTCCAAAGAAGCTAGGAAATGGTTGTCTCCTATACAAGAAGAGATGAACTCACTCCTTAAGAATAGAACCTAGGTTGTTGTAACTAAACCTAACAATCAGAAAATTGTAGGTTCTAAATAGATATTCAAGAAAAAGAAAAATGTTGGAGAAACTAAAATAAAGTATAATGCTAAAATGGTAGCTAAAGGTTTCCTTTAAGGTGAATGTATTAATTATAGTGAGATTTTCTCCCATGTTGTTAAGAATCCATCTATATAGATTCTTCTTTCTTTTTCTGCCAAATTTGATTTGCATATTCAACAAATGGATGTAAAAACATATTTTTCGCATGGAACTCTTGATGAAACAATTTATATGACTCCTTCCGAGAGGTTTTCAAAAAAAATTAAACATAATCAAGTCTACCACCTTAAGAAGTCTTTGTATGGACTTAAACAGTCTTCTAGGTAGTGGTATAATAGGTTTGATTCTTTTATAATTGAAAACCATTTTTTCAGAAGTAAATTTGATGCATGTGTCTACATCTAATCTATTCAACATGAATTTTTTTTAACAATTGTTATATGTTAATGACATGTTGTTAATTTGTAAAAATATTAAGATTATAGATTCTGGAAAGACCCAATTGAATTTTTTCTTTGAGATAAATGAATTAGGAAATGCTAATCAAATCTTGGGTATGGGCATAATTAGAGATAGGAATTCTCAAACCTTGTACCTATCTAAATATTCTTATAAAAAGAAAGTGTTGAAAATGTACCTCTTTGAGCACATTAAACATGTTAGTATTCCCTTAGAACAACACTTTAAATTTTCCTTGGAACAATCCCCTAAAATGATGATGATGTCACCTTCATGAATAAGATTTCATATGATAATGTTGTAGAAAGTCTTATGTATGTAATGGTCTGCTCTAGACCAGATATTGTGTTTTCTATGTTCACTTTGAGCAAGTACATGGGGAAACATGGTAAGCCTCATTGGCACGCTTTAAAGTCTATCCTCAAGTGCTTTTCTATGTCTGTTAAGATGTGTATTTGATATGGAATAAATGATAGCTTTAATGGTGACATTATTGGCTTTGTTGACTCTTATTTTTTTGTAAATATTGATACTCGTAAATCACTCATTGTTTTTTTCATTTCTAGAATATGGAGGACCGACCTCCTGAAAATGCAACATGCAATCTATGGTTGCATTCTCCACCATCGAGGCAGAGTATATAGCCTTTACAAAAGCAATCAAGGAAGCTATATAGTTGTGAGGTTTGTTACTAAGTTTTCATTATCTGCTGCTAGCATTGTAGTTCACTATGATAAGCAATCTTAATTGCACTTGCCTAAAAATTATGTATATCCTGGTAGATCGAAACACATTGACATTAAACTTCATTTTGTTAGGGATACCATAGAATCTGGGATAGTGAGTATCTCCCAGATATCCACAGGAGACAATTTGGCCGATAGTTTGACTAAGGTTGTCCCATTGTCTAAATTCAAACATTGTTTTAAGTTAATGAAGTTAGTCTTGATTATATAATTTAGGTTTTGAGAGCACCATACTAGAATACATCTAACTACAAGGTGGAGACATGTTATTCTATGGTCTGCATGACTATTGTATTTAAATTCCTTTAAGCTTGCAATTCCCTTTGATGATCATACCTTTCATATGCTGCATTTTATATGTTGTATTCATTATGTTGTGTTGTTGGTTTTCTTCGTTGCTTCCATGAATTGCTTGTATACATGGCTATTGTGTGAAGCTTAATTTTCCAAATTACCTTGCAATTGTTTTGCCTCGAGTATTTGGTTTTCCTTACTGGTTTTCGGGATTAAACTGGACCATGGGTGGTTTTGATCCAACGACCGTTGCTGCTCCCTGACATGTTTGTTTGCCTCGGCTCGGATCCACGTCACGCCTCTTGTGGCCATTAGTGTGCTTCCACCTGTGCACTCAGTCGTGCCGCCTTTTTTTAGGTGAACCGTATCCGCAATATAAGCAATCCACGTGGCATTCATCGTGCTGCTTTTGTCTGCGCCACTTGATGCTTCCCTGACAAGTCATAATGACAGTATGCTGCTTCATTTGGGGTACGATTACTCTCTCGACACATTCAGTAACCATCTGGTCTACTTCCGAGAGATTCGAGAGATTGTTCAGAAAGCTTCAAGGGGAAGAACTCGAAGAAGAAGAAGAAGAGGGAAACCGAGGTTTCCCGACCATCAACACTCCCCTCCGTCTTGTCTTTTCCCCTGCAATTGGTGTTATGTTCCGATAGAGACTTGGGTGAAGAACGGCGGGATCTTGGGTCTAGGATGACTGCGCACCTAAAGTTTCAGATCTTGGCACATTTTCATTGTAACCAGGTTTTGGCTTTGAATCTTGGCTTTGTAAGTGAATTACTTTCTTTCCAATCATGTTTGATACTGAATCCTTCATGGGTGTGTGCGTGAGTTTGTTCAGAAGTAAACGATGTGGATTCTACGTGACAGGTTTGGTCACTGTCACCTAGTTCGACAAGGTCGGCCTCGTCAGATGGTTTATCTGGTTATCTTCTTTGTATTCGAGTTTGTATTTCCCAACTTGTTTCTGTATAATAATAAAACAAATAACTTGAGGTGGTGTTCTCGTCGTAGGCGTAGGATCAAAGTGATTTGAAGCACATTACATTTTGGCGTTCTTTGTTGTTTTCCCTTTTCTTTTTGTTTCGGTTCTTGTAATCTAGAAGCTTTGTTTCAAAGAAACTCATTTAATTTTCTTTTAATTAACCAAACAAATTTATTGTATCAACCTCCGATCCACATCAATGGATTCTCAATCATTCTTGGGGACAACCACAACAACGGTGCCCCCAATACTACGCTTTCACTCTAATTCGAGTTTCAGACTTTTACTTGAATTTTGTACTATCTGATTATTAGTGGAATTCTCAAACACATTCTTTATCTCTTAGTGGAATTCTCAAACACATTCTATATCTCTGAACCACTGTAGGGCCACCCAATCCAGAAAGGACATTCACACATATTTTCTATGCCCCTAACTGGATTATTAGAAAGACTCAAAACCTCTCCTTGAATACCCTTAACCTCAAACACTTTCATGAGATCTCTCTGCACCCCTGGCTAGTGTTGTAGACATCCCATGACCACTCACTTCCACATGCGGCACCGAATGCCCTTTTAAATAGGATATCAGTCCTACAAAGATATCAGCAACTCTAGGATCCGGTTTTTGCAGACCTGCATCTTTCCACATCTCAACGAGAGGACCACCCTAAATGTCAGCGCCATCATTATTAGCCACTATCCTAGGATCCCTCACCCCAAGAGTAGAGACCTCAACCTCATTGCAAGTATGGGCATCCTCAGCAAGATCAAAATCCTGGGGCACGCTGCAATCCTGCATCTGACTAGAAACTGCCAGGATCCAAACTGGATACCCTCCAATTCAATTGAAGGAGGCCACACCTCCTTAACCCCACATACCGCTGCAGGAATTTCAAACAGAGGAAGCAGTCTGTTCGGTAGTGAAACACAAGACTTCACTGTCCTTTGTTGGAGAACGTTCCCAACGACATTGGTATCCTGCCGACCTATCTGAGTCTCCTCCTTGGGGAACCCGGGTCTCAGTGAAGAAGACGACCCAGCGAAACAAAGACGAGGAAAATCCGGGTGCAGCAACGAAGTCGAACGCAGATCTGAACAAAGAAATCTACCGCAGGGGTTGCCCAAAAGCATCATAATCGACTGATCGAAGAAAGGTAAGAGAAAACATGAAAGGCGCACCCAAACCGCAGGCATTGAAGGGTCGTGACCCATGTGGAAATCAATCAACCATCTGAATAGCAAAAACCTAAACGATCCAAAAAAATGAGAGGGTCTCGACCGCGCCCTCATGAAATCATCCTCCTCTTGAAAAAGCAATAAAAAACTATGTGAATCGAGCAAACCTACTGAAACATAGTTCTTCAAACCCGGATCAAATTTGATGTGTTGAGCGAAATCATGGAAGGAGGAGCATCGTCGACCAAAACGAGAAACCAGCGCCAAGCCCAGAAGTGCCGAAGCATTAGAAAACTCCAATGGGGAGATCTCGACCCTCCAAGAACCTGGGGACTATCAGGCAAATCGGGATGGCTGGAACCTCCGAAATACGATCCTGAAAGGGAGGAGCTGAGAAGGGATTTCCCCCTCCCGCCAAAATATCATGGTTCACGCTTAAACCTCACGGTCAACTACACGGCAGGATTGCTATGCCGATTGACACCGTCGAGAGAGAGAAAGAGCTCCCTGTCATGCGAGTGGACCATCATATCTCCTCATTCATACTTATTGATAATATCAATATATGCATAAAAAAAATATTATTTATGTTATAAATTTACATTATTTGTGTGGATGTCATAAATCATAATTAATGAGATCTATTCATTTCTCAATAAGTTCCTTCACATGGACAAAACCATTTGTCTTCCCATCATTGGATCTGATTCACAGGAAGTAATTTTTTCTGTTGGATCAAGCATTTTGTAATCTATAAATACAATGACATGTTAATGGAATTGTAGTGAGATTTTGACTGGCGATATATTTATGTTCTTTCTTTTATTCTATTCAGATCGTGACATTTTTCTTCGTCATTGTCATCCCGAACGATCGACGTCGTTTTGCGCTTTGTTTTGCTTCGCCTTCAATCAACCAGTTTTACAACCAATTTCGAAACATGTTATCAGCATGACTGTTCTGTGAAGTAAAATGTTAGCCAAACTGGTAAGATAAATTTTCCATGGTGAATATTGCAAAGCACAGATTGCTCTCTCTTGACATTTTTAGGAAGAATTACTTGTCTTGGATTTTGGATACAGAGATGAACCTTGATGCAAATAACCTTGACGAATTAATTAAAGTTGACAATCACACTTCCGCGCAAGACCGTGCTCGAGCCCTAATATTCCTCCATCATCACCTCCATGAGGATCTAAAGAATGAGTACCTTACGGTGAAGGATCCTTTGGTGCTTTGACAGAATCTCAAGGAGCGATATGATCACCTTCGACTTGTAATACTACCAAGAGCAAGGTTTAAGTGGAGTCATTTACGATTCTAAGATTATAAATTGATAAGTGAATACAATTCCGCTATGTTTAAAATAACATCACAACTAAAATTATGCGGAGATACTATCACTGATACTGATATATTGGAAAAAACCTATTCTACTTTCCATGCCTCGAATGTCATTCTACAACAAGAATATCGAGAGAAAAGTTTTACAAAATACTCTGAATTACTTTCTTTCCTTCTTGTTTATGAACAAAATAATGAACTCATGATGAGAAATCATGAATCCCGTTTTACTGGTGCGACTCCATTCCCTGAAGTAAATGTGACTGCTTTTAATCAAGGTCACAAGAAGAATCGACATAATCAAGGTCGAGGAAAGTCATTTGCGTGAGGTGGTCATACACCAAATTAGAAGAGGAAAGAGCACAACTAGAAGTGGTTTAATAATGAACGACTACAAATGAAGAAAGAAAAGAATGATGAAAGTAATTGTTTTCGATGTGGAATAAGGGGGCATTGGTTGCGTACCGGTCGAATGCCAAAACATTTTGTTGATCTTTATTAACAATCTATCAAAGGAAATGGAAAGAATGTTGAAGCTAATTTTGCTGACCAGACTTTGAAATATGATGATGATATTACAGACTTTGATATTTCCAATTATTTTGTACACCTTGAAGGCATTGAGCATATAAATCAAGCATGAATGCTCATGATGGAGATGAACTTTGGTTTTTGGCTTCTGTAATATTTTTAAATATCACATGTATCATTTTGTCACTTTTATTTTATTCCTTATATGTATGTTTTATTTTCTTTAATGGAATGGATAGTAAAAATCAATCTGTTTGGAATAATTTTCATGATGAAGCCTCGTCGACAGCACAACGATTCACACAATTCTTAAACATGAGAAATATTTTAGCACCATTAAGATGGGGAGTGCTCATATATGTACATTAACTGGTAGTGCACAATTAATCGAATGCTCTAAAAGAGAGATAATATGCCTACCTGATGGTATACAAATTTTGATAAATAATGCTTTGTTTTCTCCAAAGTCTCAATGCAATTTTCTAACTTTTAAAGAAATTTGTAATAATGGATACCACATTAAGACTATGGATGAAGGAGGTGCTGAATACTTCTATATAACAAGCATTAATAATGGGCACAAATTGATTCAAGAGAAGCTTTTGAGACTTCCATCCAGATAGAACATTGTCAATATCTGTACAATCGAATCAAACATGGTAAACCATAAGTTTACCGACCATGATCCATTTATTATGTGGCCTGATCATTTTGGTCACCCTGGATCAATAATGATGAGGAAAATAATTAAATGTATGCATGGTCGCCCATTGGTTGATAGAAGGGTTCTTACACCCCACGATTTATCATGTGTTTCTTGTTCTCAAAGAAAATTATTCATAAGACCATCACCATCAAGGATCAGGACCAAACTCTTGATGTTCCTAGGCCGAATTCATGGTGATATATGTCAATCAATTCATCCACCATGTGGAACATTCAGATATTTTATGATTATGATTGATGCATCAACTAGATGGTCCCATGTGTGTTTATTGTCCACTCGCAACCAGACATTTGTGAAATTACTTCCCCAAATAATATGGTTAAGGGTGTAATTCCCTAATTATTTAATCAAACATATTAGGGTTGATTACGTTGGTGAATATTCATCACATGCTTTTAATAATTATTACATGTCATTGAGAATAAGTGTTAAACACCATGCAACTCATGTTCATACCCAAAATGGTTTAGCTGAATCATTTATAAAGCGATTACAACTTATCTCTAGACCATTACTCCTGAAAACTAAATTACCCAGTTCAGCATGGGGACACATAATTTTTCATGCAACAACACTACTTCAAATAAGGCAATCAAGGAATCATAATGTTTCCCCTTTACAATTCTCTTGTGGTCATGAACCAAATATTTCACACTTAAGGATATTTGGTTGTGTTGTATATGTGCCTGTAACACCCCTGAAACAAACAATGATGGGACCCCAAAGGAGATTGAGGATATATGTTGGTTTTGAATCTCTTTTTATCATTAAATATCTTGATATTATGACTAGATATGTATTCAAACCAATCTTTTTTTATTTTCATTTTGATGAAAAATTATTTCCAACTGTCAAAGGGGAAAATCAATCAACTTCAAAAGAAATATCATGGAAGGAGTCTTCATTGTTATATCTTGATCCCTGTATAAATATAAGTACACTTGAGGTTCAAAAGATCATTAATTTGAAAAATTTAGTAAATCAATTGACTGATGCATTCAATGATTCAAAATGGGTTACAAAATCATATATACCTGTTGTGAATACACTGGTAAGGATGGATGACCCAGATGGACAATCTGAAGGTATTACCAACAATGCTTACAATACATGCCTAAAGCATGGGATAACACTTGGTTCAAAAGATAAAAATCACCATCAAAGAAAAGGGAAACAACTTATGTTGTTTGAAGATATGAATGAACCTAAAGATAATGTTAATGTACCATAAGTACATAAGCATGATCAAGAATATATTTCAATAAATTTCACCAATACTAGAAGATGTTGGAATGGAGTGGAGACCATTGTTGAAAACACATTTTCATACAATGCATCCCTTGAAATTATGGATGAGGATCAAGAACCTAAAAAAGTTAATGAATGTCATGAAATGCTGGATTGGGATCAATGAAAAGTCACAATCCAATATGAGCTAGAATCACTTTCTAAATGTGTGGTTTTTGGGTCGACCATGAAAACCCTTGAAGATATTAAACATTTTGGATACAAATGGGTATTTGTGAGAAATAAAAATAAAAATAATGAATTCATGATATATAAAAATAATGGAACACAAAATAATGAATTCATGAATTCATGATATATATTAAAATAATTAATTCATGAATTCATGACTAGTTTCTCAAGGCTTCTCACAAAAAATCAGGATTGATTATGATGAAACACACTCTCCTATAATGGATGCAATAACCTTTCGGTATATCATGACATTTTCTGTAAATGAGAAACTTGAATTAATTAGGATGTATATTGTGACTACATATCTTTATGGTGATATTGGTAATGTTATTTAGATGAATATCCCAGAAGGATTCAAATTGCTGGAAAAATATCATTGATCTTGAGATCTTAATTCAGTTAAGCTGAATAAATCATTATATAGATTAAAGAAGTTGGGGAATATGTGGTATAACCATTTGATTAAACATTTGATAAAGGAAGGTTATAAAAATGATCCAATTTTTCTATGTGTTTCATTAAGAAGATTTAATCTAAATTTGTGATCATTGCAATATATGTTAATGATTTAAATATAATTGGGACTAAGGATGAAATTCCAAAGGAAGCGGAATATTTGAAGAAAGAATTTGAATTGAAATACTTTGGAAAGACAAAGTTCTAGCTTGGTTTACAAATTGATCATATTAAGGGTGTCATTTTTATTTATCAATCACGACATACTACAAAATTCCTACGATGATTTAATTTGAATAAATCGCATCCATTAAGTACACCAATGGTTGTACGATCTATTGATCGAGATAATGATCCTTTTAAACCATGAGAGGATAATGAAGAACTAATTGGTCCTGATGCACCATATCCGAGTGTTGTAGAAGCACTGATGTACCTTGTAAATAATTCAAATCCTGATATATCATTTTTTATAAATTTATTGGAAAGGTATAACTCTTATCCTACTCATCATCATTGGAATGGTATAAAAAATGTATTAACATACCTTCAAGAGTCAAAAGATTAGGGGTTAATTTATTCCAAATATTCAGAACCAAAGTTGGTTGGTAATACGGATGTTGGATTCTTGTCTAATCTATACAAAGAAAGTTCTCAAACTGGATATGTGTTTACATAAGGTGGAACTGCTATTTCTCGGTGTTCTATAAAATAAACCATTACTACAAATTCTTCCAACCATGTTGAGTTGATTTCTATTCATGAAGTAAGTTGAGAATGTGTTTGGCTAAGATAAGTGATTAATCATATTATAAATAATTGTGGATCAAATATGAACTATGATATTCCCACCATATTATATGAAGATAATACTGCTTTCATATCATAATTTAAATGGGGGTTTAATAAAGGTGACAAAACAAAGAATATCTTAGAAAATTCTTTTTCACTCATGACCTTCAAAAGAATGGTGAGATTGATGTCCATCAAATAAGGTCTTGTAAAAATATCACAGATTTGTTCAGAAATGCACTTCCAGCTTCAACATTTGAGAAATTTATTTATAAAATTGGAACGTGAGGACTGAAATGTCTATCATGATTTTATGAGGGGGAGGTGGTAACACTGTACTCTTTTTCTTTTAATCGGTTTTCCCATTTGTTTTTCTGATGAGGTTTTTAATGTTTCTGCATAGCATAGAATCATATTAATTTGGCTTCACTTTTTTTCCCATAGGGTTTTTTAAGAGAATATTTATATTAGATTCCATGGGATTATGACATCCAATTGGGAGTGTAATAAATTCACATTAATTGTGTTGATGTCATAAATCATAATTAATGAGGTCTATTCATTTCCCAAAAAGTCCCTTTGTATGGACAAAACCATTTGTATTCCCACCATTGGATATGATTCATTGGAAGTAATTTTTTACATTGGATCAAGCATTTTGTAATCCATAGATATGGTGACATGTTAATGGAATTATGGTGAGACTTTGACTAGATATATAATCATGTTCTTTATTTTGTTCTATTTTGATTGTGACATTTTTCTTCTCCATCTTCATCCTAAACAATCGACACCATTCTTTGATTTTTTCCACATTCCCTTCAATCAACCTATTTGAAAACCATTTTCACAACACTTTAAATATATTGGCTATAAAATATATATCACAAACCATAAATGAAAATGATTATAAAACAATAATAAAATAAATATATATAATTTCATGTTTCAGTCCAGTGTGGACCAAACTGCACTATAAGAACATGACAATATTAATTTTTATACAATGAAAAAGGAAAATCAAACATACAGTGAAATAATAAGGAAAAAATAAAACCATATAAATATACAGACCAAAGGCCTCGCTAAACTAGGGATCAACCACACTAGATCAAAAGAATTTGTATATAATTACATACTCCACAAAATTAAAAAAAACATAAATATTTTACAAAGATAACAAGAAAACCACAAAGTATAAAATTTAGATATCATGGTAGGATGATTAACACAATTTAAATGTAAAGAATGTATATATATGTGTGTGTTCTATCTTAAATAATATGTGTGATATTAATAAATAATTGTTGTATTTAAAAAAAATAAAGTAGCCAAATACAATGGAATAAAATTTATAAATAAATAAACATGATAACATAAGAATTATTTTACTATTTCATTAATGATAAGTAACTACTACAAATTTAACCTTTATTGACCGTAAAAAGGGATCACTAAATGTCTTTGGAGACCATCATATGATCAATTTTGGAAGTCTCAATTTCCCTATTACTAAATGGAAATATCAACTGCTAATGAAGATCTCTTTAGAGGTCCTAAGATGACCGTGATGGTGGTCACTAGGAAGGGCTTTATCGACACCTAAAGCTGTATATTATGGCGATCCCATTGGAGGTCGTTGGCCTGCAAATTATTTTTTAAAGTTTTTTACATTTTTAAATTCATGTAGTAAAATAAAAACACAATATGAAATTTTTTTGATCCTAACAAAAAACCCTTCCAAACTTCTTTATCAATCAACCTACAAATATGATACAAAAACAATTAATCAAAACAAATACAAATCAATATGGTTAAAATTAAAATAAAATTTATTCAATTAATATATATAGAATAATAAAAATAATTTATAAAGTGTTATGAACATAAAGCATCATAAATATAGAAGTGAATCAAACATAAGCTAAAATATCTGATTACACTATTTTATTATCAGTTAAGCGATGAATTTTAAAGTTGAAACCCAATTTTACAACATACTGATCAATTAAGGCATCATATTGATGCATAGTTGATTCTAATAGATCAAAAATGATTTGAGAAATATTCTCCTTTCTTCGTACATCAATCAAAAGTTTGCTCATTTTGAACCTCTAATGGGAGATATGACATTTTAATAAAACTAGACAATTTTACCCATCATTTTCAATCATACTGGGCGGCACGAGCATCCGATGGATGCGACATTTATTCCTATAGATAAAAATGACCCGTTTATCATTATACCATGATTTCATGTCAATAAAAGTGTGTTTTCTTGGAAAAGGTCCCCTTTACATTATTTTTCACTTAACTCTAAATTTTAGGAACAAACACCACTTTCGATCATAACAAGAAACATGGGTATCTGTTCGATGTGTAGATGATTACTACATATTTTAAATTACTTCGAAATCATTATCAAAATATTTCATGTCAATCAGAGCTTGTTTGGTCAGTTTTGACACCTACACACATGATTTTCCAATTATTACAAAAATGGTAATATTCTCAAATCATACCTAAATCCATACATATCAATCCTGGAATCGAATTGATGAACGACTGATTCAAAAAATCACAAATGATTCAAGGAAAGTTATCCTATATTTTCACGTCAATCATAATTCATTTTCTTGTTTTTGACCCGATGGAGGGAGATATCTCATTTTAATAAAACTAGACAATTTTTTCAGTTTCTATAATACCGGGAAACACGAGAATCTGAGGAATGCGCCATTGATTCCTACAGATCAAAAATGACTTAGTGATCATTATACCATTATTTCATTTCAATAAAAGTGTATTTTAATGCTATTGGATCCTTTTATGTGATTCATCACTTAACTCCAAATCTGAGGGACAAACACCACTTTCGATCATATCGAGAAATTAAAGTATCTGATTGATGTGCCGATGATTCTTACATTTTTTAAATAAATTTAAGATCATTATCCTAATATTTCATGTCAATCATATATTTTTTGGTTATTTTAGACCCTTTCACACATGATTTCCCAATTATTAAAAAAATGGTAATAATGTCAAATTATACCTCTATCCATACAGATCATTCTGAACATTATATTGATGCATGGTTGATTTCAATAGGTTATAAATGATTCAATGAATGTTCGCCTAGCTTTGTAAATAAATTAGAATCCATTTTATCATTTTTGACATGATGGAGGGAGATATGTCATTTTTGACCTGCTGGAGGGGTCTCACGGGAGGTCTCAGGTTCAAGTCTCCCCAAGTACTTGTAGGTGTCGTAGATTTTATTTGTTTCTTTGTATCCCCTTCCCCCAAAATGTTGTAATACAATATGTTAACCATTGTTTTTCATCATAGTAAGTGACACGTGCATCCAATGGATGAAAAGTTGATTGCTATAGATCAAAAATAAATCAGTGATTGTTCTCCTATGATTTCATTTGAATCCAAGTGTGTTTGATTAGTATTGGACAATTTTATGTGATTTTTCACTCAACTCCAAGTCCAAGGGACAAACACCACTTTCAATCATACCGAGTAATTTGGGTATCTGATCGATGAACTGATAATTCCTATAGATTTTATGTAACATAAAGTTAATTTTCCAATGATTTCAATTCAATTTGAGCTATTTTGGTAAGTTTTAACCCCTATACCCATGATTTTCCCATTATTACAAAAATTGTAATAATGTCAAAATCATACCTTAAGACATACCAATAAATATGGGCATCATATTAACACGTGGTTGATTCTAATAGACTGTAAAGGATTCGAGAAATATTCTCATATCTTTTCATAGCAACTAGAATCTTTTTCCACATTTTTAAACCCATGATGGGAGATATATCATATTAATAATACTAGACATTGTTGCTCATAATTTTCCATCATACTAGGAAACATGAGCGTCTGATGGATGTGGAGTTGATTCCTACAAATCAAAAATGAGTTAGGGATTTTTATACCATGATTTAATGTTAATCCAAGTGTATTTTCATGGTATTGGACCCTTTTACAAGATTTATCACATAAATCCAAATTTGTGGGACCAACATCAGTTTCAATCATAATGATCAATTCAGGTATCTCATCAATTTTACAATGATTTTTATAAAATTTAAATTACATAAATTTAATTTTCCTAATATTCCATGTCATTAGGATCCCATTTGGTCAGTTTTGAACCCTACACACATGATTTTCCCATTATTACAAAAATGCTAAAAATATCAAGTCATACCTTAAGCCATACTGATCAATCTGGACATCAGATCAATGCACAAATTATTCCAATAGAATACAAAATGATTTGAGGAATTCCCTCCAATATTATCACTTCAATAATTTTTTTCTCATTTTTTACCTCCAGATGGGAGATATTTCATTTTAATAAAACTAGACAATGTTACCCATAATTTTCCATTATCCGAGTGACACAAGCATCCAATTGATTCGACATTGATTCTTATAGAAAAAAATGACTTATTAATCATTATCCAATGATTTCATGTCAATACAAGTGTTTTTATGGGTATTGTCCCCTTTTACATCATTTTTCACTTAACTCCAAATTCGAGGGACAAAAACTACTTTCAATCATACAAATCAATTCAAACATCTGATCAACATGATGATGATTTTTATAAATTTTAAATGGATTGAAGATCATTAAAATAATATTTCATGTTAATGGGAACTCATTTTTGTGGATTTTTACCCCAACACACATAATTTTACCATTATTACAAAAATGGAAATAATGTCAAATCAAACCTTAAGCCATACCAATAAATATGGGCATCAGATTGACATGTGGTTGATTCCAAAAAATCACAAATGATTCAAGTAATGGTATCCTAGATTTTTTACTTCAATAATAAGTACTTTTTTCATTTTTTACTCTATCACTGGAGATATGTAATTTTAATACAACTAGACAAAATTAATCATAATTTTCTATAATACCGGGTGAAACGAGCATTCGATGGATGCAACATTGATTCTTAAAGATAAAAAATGAACTGATGATCATTATCCCATGATTTCATGCCAATAAAAATGTGTTTTCATGGTATTGGACCATTTTACATGATTTTACACTTAACTCCAAATCTAAGGGACAAACAACAGTTTCAACCATAAAAATAAATCCAGTTATCTAATCATTATGTTGATGATTCCTACATATTTTAAGTGACTCAAGGATAATTTTCATAATATTTAATGTCAATCAGTGCTTTTTTGGTTGGTTTTAACTTCAACACACATGATTTTCCCATTATTACCAAAATTTTAATAAATGAGAATGTGTACTTTATATTGTACTAACCATTCCAACAAATCCCATTGACCCGCAGTTGAAATATAAAGTTAAAAAATCACTTAATGTTTCCTTCCCTAATTTTTCTCATCAATATAAATGTCTTTAGTTGGTTTTGAATACCTACTTGGTCAAATTTTATTTTAATGAAAATGTAAATGTGATTTTTCACTTTACTAAGAAAATAATAAAAAAATGAGACATTTAATTTAAATGAGAAACTAGAAAGATAAAATGAAAAATGTCTCCTGGATCTGATGTATCATGTAGGACCATGGATGTTACCTGTGTATGGTGTGATAGGGGCCAAAAACATATACAAATTATGAAGATAATAATAATGAAGGTAATAATAAATAAATTAAAAAATCTAGTATAAATCTTTATTATAGGCTGTAACATCCCCAACCCAAAGTCCACTATACTGATGCCCCAAGCCAAGTCACCACATGACCTTAGGCACACCTCCTCGTATGCTAGAGATTTATAACTAGAAATGGGGGTATAATAGAATACATATAGGGACTATACCCTCTTTATCATATTAATCCACAATAGATAAAAAGTGAAATAAAGGAAAAAATAATAACCCATAACCATGCATCGAAATCCATTTCCCAAAACTTGGTACAACGTCACATCCAAAAAGTGAACATGCTATGTAATGTTAAAAGGGTGTCAAGTGTAAGGAAACACTAAAATAATAAAAATTGATGAATCCCCAAAATGGGTCTAGAATCCAAGTCCAAGTCCCTCATACATGCACATCCCATGACCAAATCAACCCTCAAGCATATGTCCTTTTCCCTATCCCTGGACTGTCGCCATGAAATATGCTCAAGAACCCAACATCGGTCTGAGTTTGGTGAGAGTAAAACTTAGTAGGACACCCACAATGGTGTCTAAAAAATATCTAGTCTAAATATATAGTGTATACATGTACTAAAATAATGACAATATAAACAAAGATAAATTGGGTTTCATTAGTTAACAATATTCACTTAAACCATTTTCATCATCTGTTCTATAGGTTAAGAATTTTCATCAATCACACTACATTCTATACTATCCAACTACTGTGAATAAGGGGATAAGTAAAATTCCCTATCTCATAAGGGAAAACCATTTCACAATCAATTACATCATAGTTACTTGGGAGCCTCACTCCAAGTAGTATCATCTAATGAAACCCTTAGGGGTATAGAGCCTTAGTATGACTCCCTAACCCATGAGTTATAGGGGTAGGGTTTAGAGCCTCAGTCCAACCTGACCCATGGGAATATAACCTCAATTCAATACCCCACATACCACTAATCCATGTGCACATGCTTCTTTAATCATTTACTATATATATATATATCAATTCAAAAATCAATACCCAATTAACACACATAACATTCATATTTCATAATTTATTCAACACATTAACCATATTCATTCCTTAACCCATTAGTCTATTTTCTATCTCATATCCTAACTCATTTAACATATTCTGCATTCACATGCTTTAATTCATTTACATATTTCTATTACAAACCATAATTCATTTAACACATTCACATAAATTCATTTAACCATTCAAAATATTCCAAACAACCCCTTATTCTATGTTATCAATTAAACACAATAAATATCAATTTCATTTACCATCCATGTTAACAAACTAAGAACAATTATCATAAATTTCCTTTTATAAAACTGTTTTGACATGATAAACATAACAATCATAGGTTTCAACTCTTAAACCTTCCAACTTCGTATTTTATAACCCAATCAAAAGTTCAGGATTATGGAACACCCCATGGGTATCCTTTATCCCAGTCATGTCATCCTCAATGCATCCTATGAGGACCATGAGGGGTTAAATTCATCATTTAACCATATAATTTATCATTTCTCCCTATGGGAATAAAAAAATTATAAACCAATAGAACAACGACATAAGCATAAAATAACCTCAAGATAATGTGATATAACTTGTAGACCACCTACCTCAATTCCAAAGACAACCATGCACTCAACCATAGCCTTTGAGTTGGATCCAAACACCCTTCAATGTTTCAACCTAAGATCCAATGGAAAGAGAGTGTTTTAGGGATTCATAAAGAGAATAAAAATTCTAAAATACCTAATCAAGAAAAAATCACAAAGAGGATCGTTACAATCACCCAGAGCTTCAATTCGCAACCAACATCACTCCAAAGGGCTTAGAAATGAAGGAGATCAATGCTTGGGAAGAATGGAGTGTTTTGGTTAATCACTAGGATTTATGGGGGAATAATGGAAGAAAATACTATGTTATAACATTGAAGGCATGATAGGGAAAAATGGTAAAATTTTACTTTTAAATGGGAACACAGTTTTTCCACATGGTTGGAAAAACCGTACACTAATCGTGCACTACCCTTTTTCCAAGAGGGGGCCATGCCGCACAGTTACCTACGAAATATACCTGGTTTGAAAAACTCCTTGATGACCATGCATGATGGATCTTTCCATTCCCACATAGTTTTCCTTACCCCTTTCATGTTTTCTTCAAACCGTTCACCCCTCCTCCAGGAATGCACGGTTTGGGTGCATGGTTACTACAAACCATGTTACAACCATGTAACATGCACTAGATGGACCAATTATCCCTTCTTTCATGTCCCGAATCCACTGAACACCCCCAAGACTCTTCATAAAATTAGTAAACATTTTATTAACCATCATTAAAGTACTTAAACTTGAATTTTAAAAAGGACATACCTAACTAGAATTCTGGGATTTTAAAAACTCCCCACCTTATAACGACTCATCCCCAAACTGCCCTTCCCAAGAACCACTAAGATCCAAAAGTAAAGAGATCAGGCCACTAAGCCCACATATATATCTCCCTCTCCCATGTTTCTTTCAGAACATTACCATGCGACTAAAAAACTAAAACCAAAGGCATAGTATTGACCTAAAATAATTTCTCCATACGATCCACAATACGAACCTAATGCTATTCTAAGGAAGCATCAGCCTTATGCTCAACATCATCAACATCAATCACATGATATGGCTCAGGGTGACACTGCTGGATCTATGAAACATGAAAAACTTCATGTGTACCACTATACCACTGTGGAAGATCCAATTGCTACACCACCAGTTCGATCATATCCACAATCTTAAATGAACCCATGTACCTATGCATAAACTTAACTTATTTTTGAATCTGATGGTGAACCAAACATTATGACACCTGAAGAAACACACGATCATCCACCTTAAACTCAAGAGGTCGAAGAAACTAATATACAAAAGAATTTTACCTACTCTAAACTATATCCATACATTTCTGAATCAACTGATCCTATTCTGAAACCTCCTACATGAGACTCAGTCCAAACAACTCGATTCCCTAGCCTCTATCTAACATAATTAAGATATACATTGAAAACTATAGAGTATCTCATATGGTGCCATCTAAATTTTTTCTTGATAAATTTTTTATATTAAAAATCAACAAGCACCAAGTGCTTCTCCCTAGACCCATAAAAATCTAGGACACAAGCCCTTAACCTGTCCTCTAGTACCTGAATAATATTCTCTAATTTATAGTCCATCTACTAGTGGAAATCCATATTCAAAAAAACTGGGTACCAAGTGCCTTCTATAGCCCTTTCCATAAGTGTGATGTAAAATGTGGATTAAAATCCAAAACTAAGTTCAGGAAACCTTGCACAACCTACTATCTTCTGAACATACAACTCACCCAACTGATCAACAATAAAGGTTTCTTGAATCAGTAAGAAAATTTTCACCTTGTTCAATCAATCCACAACTACCCAAATCACATCATTATTCTGAGGCTTCCTCAGAAGACACACCAAAAAAATCCATCTTCACATCATCCTATTTCCATTCCTGGATGGGAAATGGCTGTAATAAACCACCTGATCATTGATGCTCAACCTTCACTTGCTAAAAGGTATAATATGTCATTATGAAACCTATAACCTATTTCTTAATCCTTGTACACCAATACCGCCTATGAAGATCATGATATATTCTGGTCAAACTAGGATACACTTCCCATTTTAAATCATTGAACTCACACATAAACTCTTCCCATAAACAAGTAGGCACTACAAGATGACTAAGAATATAAAAAAACTCATAACCACCAATGTTCCAATCGAAATGTGACTCCCCACATTCAAGAATTTCCATTAGGGCCAAATAATCCAGATCCTCAAACTGCCTCTCCTTAATCCATCTCAGAAGCATGGACTCAACTCCCAAGGATGCAAAGGTCATCTGATCTGGTCCATCTTGAACTTCCAGATGCATCTCAGTAAAAAAATCCACCATCCTTCACTCATAATTTGATTCTTGAAATTCATGATTCTAAGTGTTTTGACTCAAATCATCCACACCATGTTTTTCCCTTTCTCAGTGTGTAGAGAAACTCAAAATCAAAGGACTGCATGTACTCAACACATCTTCACTGCCAAAGATTCAGATCACGTTGGGAGAAGATGTACTTAAGGATTTTATGATCGGTATACATAGTAAACATTTCTCCAAAAAGTAATGATACCAGAACATTAAAACATAAACCAATGTGGCCAACATGATATCATGCATAGAGTAATTTCATTCATGAGGCCTCAAATTCCATGACCTATACACCACAACCAGATCATTCTACATAAACACTAACCCAATCCCAACACCGAAAACACTACCAAAAAATTATAATGCTTACACGGATTTGGTAAGATTAGAATCGATGTGGTAGTCAACTACTTATTTATCTCCTAGAAGGCATTCTCACGTGCTTCAGACCATTAAAAATTGATGCCCCTCTTAGTTAAAACTAAAAGCGGTGATGGAAAGTCAGAGAGATCATTGATGACCCTTCGATAGTATCCCACTAATACTGGGAAACTTCTGACATAAAAAAAAATTATTGGGTTGATCCCCAGACACAACAACTTGTAATTTTTATGGGTCCATAGAAACACCCACCTCGGAGATGATGTGACCCAAGAAATGTACATTGGCAAACCAAAAATGAAACTTTGATATATTTTTGTATAGCCTATTATCTTTTAGTATACTTAGGAAGATTTCAATATTTTTGGCATGATCATCACGAGTCTTGGAGTACACCAAGATTTGATCCATAAAGACAATTACATACTGATCCAAGCACGAGTGAAATATTCAGTTCATTATGGCCATAAACTCTGCCGGTGCATTGGTCAAACCGAATAGAATGAAACAAACTCATACAAACCATACCTGATCCTAAATGTAGTTTGCGGTAAATTAGAAGGTATCACCCTTAGTTGGTGCTATTTGGATATCAAATCAATTTTGGAGAATAATGAAGTATCTTTCAACTAGTAAAAAATATAATCAATTCGGGAAAGAGTGTATCTATTATTAACTATCATCTGATTTATCTTCCTATAATAGACAAACAACCACAAAAATCCATCAACCTTCTTGGTAAACAAAACTGGAGATCCCTAAGGTGATGTACCTAGATGAATAAACCCCTAGTTCTCTAGTTCCTCTAACTAAGTTTTAAGTTCCTACAGTTCTACCAGTGCTATTATATACGGAAGAATGGGAATTGGTTCTGCTCTTGGTAGAAAGTCTATTGTGAACTTAACATCTATCTTAGGTGAAATCCCTAATAAGTCCTTAGTGAACACATCCTGGAACTGATCCACCACAGGAGGAAAAAAATATTATCTATTCCCCCATCATCAAGCATAATACAATCCACTTGGGTTGTGAATTTACCTAACTGATGACAAAATGACCTTGAAAAACCTTCTTGGATATCCCATTCCCCATGATGAACACAAGTGTTTCCCTCAATGGGTGTGAACATTAAACTATGGAAGTAATAGTCAATATGGACCTAGGGGTTTTTGTACCGGTGATGATTTGTTTCAGGATGATGGTTTGATGATTTTTGTGGTCTGCCTGAGATATGACGCTTCTATTATTCTGATGACAATGAAAATTTAGTTCAAGGGAGGTTCAGGGCTCTGATGAAGTTTATTTCTGGTTTATACCCTTGACCGCTCAGATCCCAGCTCTGACCTCCCGTTTCCTCTGCACCTCTCCGAGTCGGACCATGTGCGGTGTTTCTAAGGGTTTTGGGTTTTTCGGTTCGGTGGTCGATGATCTTCAATACTCTTCATGAAATGGCTTGTTCTTGTTCTGGTGGCTTTCTTCTGTTTCATCATTACTGTATTCGTTTGGAGCCCTCAGCTGCTCATTCCCTGCTCTGGTCTCCCATTCCACCACAACTCTCCAAGTAGTATCAGGAGAGGTGGTTACACGGAGGTTTTGGGTGTGTGGTTCAGTGGCCGTAGGTGGTCCAGAAACGAGGCATTAATTGATGTCTTCATTCATAGTTTGATTTAAGAAACATCTTTGATTTCATGGGTTTATTTTTGTGAAAGTTTTTCCTGTTCTATTTTTTTCTTCGGTGATGTTGTTTGGTCTAGTTTTGGGTGTTTTCTTCTGGTTTTAATAGTGGTCGTCAGCATTATCTACGACTATTGTTTGTGCTCCTTTACTGGTGATCTCGTGAAGAGATACTCATGCCACTCACGGTGATGGGTTCTCTATGTTTTTGGTAGCTCTGGTTATCAGCTCCGGCAATTATAGGGTGGCAATGAGATCAGTGTTTATTTCTCGAAGTATTGATGAAGATTGTGAATAGATTGATGGAGACGATGGTGTAGAAGATGAGGCATACTAGATGAATGATGATGGTGTGTGACGTGATAGGGTATTGTGGGTTCTTGTGGCTTGAGGTCTCCTTAGGTTCTGTGGTTGTTTTGAATTTTGAATTTTCGGTTTTGAATCTTTGAATTTGGATCCCACGTTTGTTGTAAGGGTTTTTTGGGTATGGTGGTGTCATGGATACCACTCACCCATTAACCGAGTATTTAGAAAATAAAAAAATAGAATTTTCATAAAAGAATAAAATGTAATTGTATCAAATAAAGCTCTAGAAAGCATGGAAGATATACAATTTTTACCTCGAATAGTTTGTTGTCTAGCCTCACCACCTCCAGGTGAAGGCTGAATTACATGAAGATGACCTGCCCCTTACACTGGGATCTGACCTGATTTCACAGTGCAACACTACCCTGCTGATATGAATGCTCTCTTCCTAGAGTACCACATCCACCACCCAGACCGGTACGA
Source organism: Viscum album (assembly GCA_963277665.1). Classification (NCBI taxonomy): domain Eukaryota; kingdom Viridiplantae; phylum Streptophyta; class Magnoliopsida; order Santalales; family Viscaceae; genus Viscum; species Viscum album. Next base: position 1,208,782,738 of record OY728165.1, on the reverse strand, counting down.
CTAGTAGAACTCCAACTGTATTCCTGGTATGGGGTAACCAACCCCCTGCCTGCACTATGCATCATCCATATTACTCAATCTATGCCTAGCTATCGAGGGTTCAGAAAAAACCTATACACATGCCCTATCCTGCCACATGATTTGCACTCAACTGGTGGTCTGGGTAACTGACCAGGCATCTATCCTGGCCTACCACATTCAGAGCACAAAACTCAGTCACTACAATGATTGGATGGTTCTATTTTTTGAGTACCCTATCCACCACCGCCCTAGTGTAACCTCTCAAATCGGTCCTTACTGACATCGGAAGCCGCACCACTAGGTCGACCAAATAGATATTCATATCAACTACTAGAATCCTACTTGAGATTTCCTTTTAAAATAAGGGAATGATCCACCACTTTAGCAAAACAATTCAAATGGAATATATTCACTTGGGATATAATCTCATGTCTATAAACATCCTGGAAACTCCTTGTCATAGCTACCTCATCCCCTACCATTGCTGGAACATAGCTTTGTAGGTCAATGAAATGGAGATCATAATCCATCACTGTTATGTTCCCCTAAGTCAAAATCAGAAAAAAAGATGCCTTCCACTACCTCAATGTATTCAAATAGAAATTTTTCTTGGAATTCCTTCCATAACATACCCTCTACCTGTTTAGTCTGAACCAAGATGTACCACCAGTGATTTTCCTGACCTCGCAACATGTAAGTCGCCAACTTGACTCTTTTCCTAGGAGTAGTCTCTAAGTGATAAAGAATAATTTGGATAGACTCTATCCAGAACTTGGTTTCCTCAGGTCCACCCTCTAAAGAAAAATTCAGAGGGTGTTGTAGCTGAAACTCTCGAGTTTTTTCAAAATTGCTTAGCATAACCCACCTTGGGTACCCTTCCATCATTTGTATAAAATGGGAAAATTTATCATGAAACTAATCCTCTCCTCCATTACCCTATACCACTAGGTTTTATAGATTCACTTATAGAGGAACATTATCTAAAATATCCTCTTATCTCCCAACCAGCACACAACATTGTGGTGTCATTTATCTACAGTTCCAAGCACATATCTCAGAACACATAACATAAAATATCCACAGTTTTCAAAAAATAAGGATCTCCACTATCCATAAAAAACCTTTGCACCTAAAATATACCAATGAAATCATCACACCTATATCATTACCGTCATCCATCCCTATTGTGGCAAAGGCCAACATGGGGTAAACTAACTCACACAACAAAAATCCTTTTTCATGCAACATCATTTTTAACTATTTTCACTTTCACAATGAAAATCCTTCTTTTCTAGGAAACTTTCCATATTTATAACCTTTTACCATTAAAATTTTAACCCATTTATATCTTTTCATTATGAACTATTCTTTAACTTTTCTTTCACATTCTTTACATTTACACATTTACATCATCTTTATTAGGAACCAATTTTATTTTTTTTAAAGAAAATGAAATTCATTCTATCCTTCATGTCCCACACATCCTCTTTGTGTGTGCCTACCATGATGCATTCCATATATATCCCTAGGTGTATAAAATGATGCATGACTTCACAACATTATACCATCTTGCCTATGAGAGAAATATCATAAAATAGTCACATCACACAACTAGTGAATCGCCTAATGGAGAAATATCATTCTAATATAACTGTACACATCAAGAACAATAATCCCACCCCAGGAACTTGGGGTTTTCCTTATAAGTGGGTTAGCTACTCCCAAGAACAAGCTCATTTCCAAGGCCTGACACATCCTAATCTCTTATATACTATTCCCAAATAGTAAGGCAAAAACCAATAGTAAGGAAATAGAAAAAAAAACTTCTCTAATACAACCTTTTAATTTCCCCAACCTAGAGGCCACTATATCAGTGCCCCAAGTCGAGTCACCAAATGACCTTAGGCGCACCTCCCTATATGATAATGGATTTTTACTAGTAGTGATGGTCTAATAGGATATGTGGAAAGACTATAACCTCTTTATCAGAGTAATCCACAATAAATAAAAAGAAAAATAAAGTAAAATATAATAACCAATAACCATACATCCAAATATATTTCCCAAAACTAGGTATAAGCCCACAACCAAAAAGTGAACATGCTACGTAATGTCAATACAGTGTCATGTTTAAGGAAAACCCAAAATAAGACATAATGAAGAATCTAAAAAATGGGTCTGGAATCCTGGTTTGTGTCCCTCATCCATGCACATCCCATTCCCAAAAAAACCCTTTTGCATAGGGCTTTTTCCCTTATCCTGACCTGCAACCATGAAATATTCTTGGGTACCCAATGGTGGCCTGAGAAAGGTGTGATTAGAACTCAGTAGGCCACCACAAATGGTGTCTACAAAATATCCAGTCTAAATAGATAGTGTATGAATATGCTAAAATAATGACAAGATAAACAAAGATAAACCATGTTCCATTAGTTAACAATATTAACATAAACCATTTTCATCATTTGTTCCATGGGTTAGTAATTTTTATCAATTACACTGTAGTCTACACTAATCAACTACTATACATAAGGGGATAAGTCAAATTCCCTATCACACTAGGGAAAAACATTTCAAAATTAATTAAATCACACTTACCTTGGAGCCTCAATCTAGGTAATTTCATCCAATGAAACCATTAGGGGCATAGATATTCAGTATGACTCCCTAACTCAAGCATTATAGGGGTGGTGTTTAGAGCCTTAGTCCAACTCGACCCATGGGCATAGAACCTCAAGTCAATACCCAATATACCACTAATCCATGTGCACATTTTTCTTTAATAATTCACCAAATATATATAAATTTACAAAACATTACTCAATTAACACACATAACATTCACAATTCATAATTTATTCAACACATTGACCACCTTCATGACTTAACCTATTAGACCATTTCTATATCATATCCTAACTCATATAACATATTCCTCATTCACATACGTTAATTAATTTACACATTTCAATTAAAACCCATAAGTCATTTAACACATTCACATATATTCATTTAACCATTAATAATATTCCAAACAACCTCTTATGCCATTTTATTAGTTAAACATAATCAATATCAATTTCATTTACAACCCATGTTAACCAACTAAAAACAATTCTCATAAATTTCCTTTAATAGAACCATGTTGACATGATAAGCATAAAAATCATAAGTTTAACCTCTTAAAACTTCTAATTTAATATTTAAAAACCCAATACCATGTTCATGAATATGGAACACCCCATGAGTAGCCTCTATCCTAGTAATATCATCCTCAATGCACCCCACATGGACCATAAGAGGTTCAATTCATCATTTAACCAAACAATTTATCATTTATCCTTATGGGAATCAAAATTAGAACAGTAAAAAAGAAATAAAACAACCACATACACATATACCAATATCAAGACTATGGTATATAACTTATATTACACCTACCTCGATTCTGAAGACAACCTCACACTCAACCTTAGCCTTTGAGTCAGATCTAAACACCCTTCCAATCCCCAACCTAACATCTACTGTAAAAAGTGGGTTTTAGGGATTTAAAAGTATAATAAAATTTATACAAGACCTAATCTAGAAAAATGAACAAAAAAGAGTGTTATAATCACCGAAATCTTTGATTCGCAACCAATGGTGCTCTAAACAGTTTAAAAATAAAGGAGATTGATCCTTGGGAATCTTGTGGAGTTTTAGTTAATCACTAGGGTTGATGGGGGAATAATGAGAGAAAATATTGAGTTAGAACACTTAAGTAATGAGAGGAAAAAATGTTAAAATATCACTTTTAAAGGGTTCATGGTTTGGATGCATGGTTGGCCAAATTGTGTGAAAACCATGTGCCACCCTCTGTCCAAGAGGGGGCTAGGCCACACGATTACCTTGGAAACTCGTACAATTTGAAAAACCATACAATGAATGTGGGGGATAGATCTATCCAAGACCACATGGTTTTTACTTCCCCCATGCACATTTTCTTCAAACCATGCACCACTCCTCTAGGAATTCATGGTTTGAGAGCACGATTACCACTAAACATGTGCCAACTATGCAACATGCATTAAATGGGATGATTCTCCATTATTTCATGTCTTGAACCCCCATAACACCCTCGAGCCTCCTCATACACTCGGTAAATTTTTTATTAACCATAATTAAGGTATTTAAACTAGAATTTAAATAAAGAAATACCTCACATAAAGTTTGAGATTTTATAAATGATCCCATTCACCATCATTCTGACACATATAATCCCACAGTGCTCTGACCCCAGCTTATTGCTATGCATTTACCTCCCCAGAATCATACATCCATGACTCCTAATCTGTCACCATCTATATCATCTCAAAAACAATAGGATCCATTTTTTCAATGTGTAAAACTACAAGATGAGGAGTCTTTACCCAACCCAATAGGGATCGAGCCACAACAACCCCAATCCCACCTTCATAGGCCAGGGGGTGGTGACAAGTGGTGAAAGGAATAACCTAAATGGGGGAATTTTACCTAATGTAACTGTACGAACAAAACCAACCATATCAATGAATAATTTCATAGGAATAATAAAAATGAAAAGATGCAATAGTTAGAATATAAATAATGCATATAAGAACTCTAGGGTGTGAAAGATTATGACAGCGTAAACTGAAGATTAAATGGAAAAAATACACAACCAACAAGAAATATGTCCCAAGTTGACATAACTAAAAAGTAAAAGATTTGAGAGAGACCATATCCTGGTCTATAAGATCCAACCTCCATATGCATTCCAATGCACCTGGTATCCCTAAGCTCCTCTATAGTCACCACCAACCTATACATTGTCTGAATAAGACATGACACATGAGGGAAAAGCCCATGAAAGGGTGAGTATATACATACCCAGAAGCACACCCCAAAAAATGAAGGGGGATATGTAAGAGGCATTATAGGAATATATAGATAGTAAGAAGCCCATCCCAAATAAAGAGAGTAAAAATCCAATAACAAGGATACAAATATATAAATTTTCAAACCAAATAAACCCAAAAGATTGATAAGGGGATATCCATATCACAACCCATCCCAGGTAAAGATCTTAAATAGTTCCAAGAGTCCATAAATGGTTCCCAATATCTTGTGAATATTTCTTAAGAGACATCAAATTCAAGCATCACCTCACCACTGTACTGCAAAATCATGGGGCATAATATCTAGGTAGAGGACCCATGCCCTGGTAAAATAAGAGGGTTCCACTTAGTGGATAGATAGAGGACCCATTCCCTATCGCAGAAGAAGGGTTCCATTCAGGTAATCGGTAGAGGACCCATGCCCAGCCTAGATTGTGGGTGCCACTCAGTGGAAAGCTAGAGGACCCATTCCCTTTCCCAGCAGGAGGGTGCCACTTGGGTAATCAATAAGGGACCCATGACTAAACCACATGGAGGGTTCCACTCTAGTGGTTGATAGAGGGCCCATAGCTAGCCCAACTAGAGGGTTCCACTCTAGTAGTCGAGGACCCATGCCCTGATACAACAGGGTGGTTCTACTTAGATAGAAAATAGAGGACCCATTACTATCTCAGATTGAGGGTTCCATTCTCATAGTCAAGGACACATGCCCTGAATCTGTAGGAGGGTGTTAATCCATGGATAGCTAGAAGACCCATACCCTTTCCCACTGGAGGGTTATGATATGAGAAAAGATATAATACACACACCATTCTCCATAATAGGGTTATACATGGGTATAGGACCCATGCCCTTCCTTGTTGGAGGGCGCCACTCTAAATCCCCTAGTGATTCATCATGATCACTATCATCATCGAGCATCAACTAAAGATGCATCTCACTCAGAATATCTCATATCATATCTTAAAATCCACTACGGAGGCCATAATCATGTGATACATAGAAAATCAATCAGGATAGGCTAATAGCGGCCCAAAATTCAAGTCCAAATGAAGGAGATACAAGAGGTCAAATATTCCTCACAAGGAAATATGGGGTACACGATGTGTAAGGGGACCCACACCACATGTGGTCCTGGTTCATCACCTAGATGTGTCCCTGCCAGTACATGGATCACTACCCATGTAGAGATACATGGAGTGTAGGGGGTCTAAATGAAATGTTCAATCCACTCAAGGTCATGCGCGTGCTCCCAGACCGTTTCCGTGTACTTAATAACACAACATGTTCCTAGTTGTGCCCATGCCTGTGTACTCCCAAAGTACACATCAGGGTTCCAACACAAGGTCATATGGTGGGTGGGGCTCCCACATGGTGTGTGATATTTATAATCTCACGAAACAATAGTCTTCATATCCAAGGCCCTACACATTGTGTTTTTTTCAGACTACAAAACATTTATTCATGTCTTTCAAAGAAAGTTAGATATGCACTTAGGCATTCCAAATCTGGCTCTTCTACCACAGATCTCACCTCCACCCACCCAAAATCTATGGAAAATATCTATATCTATCTTTTTTGTCCTTCTGGTGACCAAAAATTGGATTCCAACTTCATCCATACAAATCCACACGTTCCATCACCAATCGGGGAACCTCTTGTGCCACACCAAGTCCCAGTTTTGGTCCTAGATCAACAAAACATTCACCCGCAACCTGAAAAACCTTTTATTCTATCTTTGATTCACCAAGAAATTCCTATTAATTGAATCTGTCATGAATTGGGGGGGGGGTCCGATCAGGCTTTCTACCACTCGACAATGTCAAATCACGACCTCGTGGTCCAACGATGACTAATACAAAGACAGAAAGGGGAAATACACAAGAAAAAAGGTGTAATTATCAATGGAAAAGAATTATTATCCAGTAGATATAGAATTGGGCTATCAGGGTGAAAAAATTGAATAAAAAATTAATATCAATACATGGGTTCATAAATAGGGTTCCAAATTGACACAGATCAATGAATCATGAAATATCAAGATCAATTGTTTAATCAAATGAGGTATTATCCAAAAATGAAAAGTCCTAACTATATATTGGTTCATTTTTCATTGAATAATGTGATCACCAATGATTTACAGGGGTTTTTAAATTCACTGTGTCTTGATCTTCTTATATATGGGGTATCGACATCATCAGATCTTCATTTACCAACAGAAGGAGGAAGAATATGTTCTCAATTCTCCCAAGAACAAGCAAATTAACATGGAGAAATTATTATAATGTTATATTTACAGATGAATCCATTTATGTAATATTAATTAATTATTTAATTTAATATATCAATTAATCCATTGAACGTACTGCCAATGTATGTTTTATCTTATCGCCCCATGCCAACCTATTTTAGGACACACCGAGGGTTAACATCGTGTTATGGACTCAACCATGGTATCATATTTATGATTTGAGATTCCATATAAGAGGTATCCTATTTTATTCGGTAAAGTGCATACCTGTAATATAAAATATGTTTAATATTTTTATTAAATTAATTCCGAGCACACCAGGCCTCAAAATCGCACGTCATCTCATTTTCTGGCTCTGAAAATATATATAGAAACATTTTAATGTTTTAAAAGGAAAAAAGGGTCTCTACATCATAACCTATTTCAATATTTTCATATATGAAAAGATAATCTAAACAAAAAACTCTAATTATTGAGCCCACATTTGTCTTCCCTCTCCCAGGAGCTATCCTGCATGTTCCCATGCTACTACAACACACAAACCAAGGGGATGGTCCATCCATGTAGGTTCCTCTCCTATCAATACATGATCACTAGTGGGTTCTTTAAAAAGGTTTCTCCATACTCGATGTCTAGCTCACACCAATTAATAACATGCATGGTCTTAAGCACAAATCTCCTCATCTGGGACATATAGAAGACGGTGTGTACCCATTCCAACTGTGGTTGTAAGGAATGGAGGTAAGAAACCTCACCAAACCTATATAAGATTATGAATTTCCCAATGAAACTCAAGGATAAATTGCCTCCTTGGATGAATCTCTACAATCATCTTCATGGGGAGAGTCTCATGAAAACATGGTCTCCCTGATTAAACACCAAGGGCCCATGATGTCGATCTGTGTAAGATTTTTTCCAGCTCTGGGCTGTCCTCATCCACTCACGGAGGACCTGAAACTTCTCCTTCATCACCTATATCATCTATGGAGCCACAAGAGATGCCTCACCAGTCTCTATCCAGTATAAGTGTGACTTATAGGGTCTCCCATACAAGGACTCAAAAGGTGTCATGCCTATATTATAGTGGTGGCTATTATTGTATCAAAATTCTACCAAGGTAAAGTGATCATACCATCTCCATGCAAAGTTTAACATGAAATCCCTCAACATATCCTCTAATACCTGCATAGTTTACTTAGTCTGGCTATCTTTCTAGAGGTGGAAGGTTATACTCAACCTCTTCTGGTTCTAAATGCCTCACACATTTCTCTCTACAACCATGATGTAAACTGCGCATCATGATCAGAGATAATAGTTGAGGGACCCCCATGAAGGTGAACAATATATTTTATATACATCTTCCCAAAACTCTCCACAGAACTCTACTTATTGATAGCAATGAGGGGCGCCGACTTCTTGAGTTGGTCAACTATCAACCAGATAGAATTGTGGCCCTTCACTATCTATGGAATCCATATCATGAATTCGATAGAAATTCTATCCCATTTCTACTCCAGGATCTCAAGGGGCTGTAAAAAACTAACCAGAACCTAGTGCTCATCCTTTACCTACTAACAGGTTAGGCACCATGAAATGAACTCATACATGATCTGTCTTATGCTAGACCACCAAAACTGCCCCTAGAGGTATCTATAAATATTCCCCACATTGGTATGTACATATAAAGGAGAAGTTTGAAACTCCATCATCACCTCTTCCATAATTTTTATTTGGAACACCATCCGTCCCTAAAAAAGGATGATGTGATTCCCTCCATAAAATCCATCATGATAATCTCCCGAGGATATCTAGTCTGAAATAATTCATAGTAGACATATCCCAACTGGGAATCTCTCACACACTAAAGGAATGTAGGAGTAAACATCATCCAATGAAGAAAATACACACCCTCCTTCTCCACTAGGGTCAGCTGCAAGGAATCCAACTACTCAGAAGCCTCCTACACTAAACAAGCATACAAATTCCTTTAAAGGAAATATTCTACCATGTTTATCTTCCTTGGAGTATAAACTATCTCAAAGTTATAGTTCTATGGGAACTCTAATCAACACCACTATCTCAAGTTCAAGTCTCTTTATGTGAATACATACTTAAGAATCTAATGGTCTGAGTAAACCATAATGTTCTCTCACAAAAGATAGAGCCTTCATATCCTTAGGGAGAGGGATAGTTATTCAACCCCTAGGTCACGAGTCTCATAGTTATGCTCATGGGGAATCAATTTCCAAGACCCGCATGCGATAACTAACTACCACTTTATAAACACATAGTTGAGCCAATTTCCTGAGTCATTAGAATACACTATGTACTCAACAACCTCCTCTGGTAGTCTCAAAATAAGAGCACTCGTTAGCCTCAACCTCAACCCCCTAAAGGCCCTCCATCACTGATCAATTCTGTTAAGCGACCTCCCTTTCCATGTCAGGGTGGTAAAAGGGGATGAAATCCTAGATAAGCCTTCCAAAAATATATTGTAATACCATGATAAGCCAAGAAAACTTCATACCTCTGACACACTCTTGGATGGATCCTAATAAAGCACTACATAGATCTTGTCTAAGTCCATGGCTAAACCATGATCAGAAATGATATTACCTAGGAAGTGAACCTCAAAAATATAGAACTGTCACTTCAAGAGTTTTCTATATAGTTGGTGATCCTGAAGTAAAACTAGGACCATCCTTGATTTATCTACATGATCCTCCTTTGATGCATAGTATATGAGTATGTATTCAATGAAGATAACCACAAACTGGTCCAAGTACGGTTAGAAAATATAGCTCATCAAAGCCATAAACAAGAAAGGGGAACTCATAACACCAAAGGGATTCAATAGGAACACATAGTTTTTGTATCAACATCATAATGCTAGATTCAGAATATCATCCTCACGAACCCTCAACTGCTGGTATCTAGACCAGAGATCGATCTTCAATAACCATCTTGTGCCTCACATCTGGTCAAAGAGGTCATCAATCCTAAGTAATGGGTACTTTTTCTTTATTATTTCCAGGTTTAGGTGACGATAATCCATACAGATCTACAAGATCCTATACACCTTTTTCACAAAAAACACTAGAGCTTCCCAGGGGGACACACTGGGCATAATAAAACCCTTCTCTTGAAGGTCCTTCAACTGTAATCACAACTCCATGAACTCATTAGGGGACATAAAATATTCCATTAAAGATATCAAAGTGGTATCAAGATTTAATTTGATAAAAAACTACATCTCACACTTCATAGGTAGTCCCAAAACATCCTAAGGGAAGACATCCATAAAATACTTCACAACTAATGGAATCCTAATTCCAGAAGAGCCTACTGCACCGAGGACTACACTCACCATTTATGAATGATTGTCTATAGACTCTTGCTATAAAAACATTCTTGTACCATCATGAGATATCTATCACCCATAAAGAAAATCCTCTCCCCATCACTATGATGGAATATGAATCATCTACGGTGATAGTTAATCTAGGATTAGACCATGTACAACCAACCGATACCCAATATGATGTCACAGGGTTTCTTCATGATGAATAAAAGGTCCCACATTAACCCCTCTACACTAAGAAATATCTCTCATTGTCAATAGATATAAGATACAAAAGAATAATTCCCCATTGGAACCTCAACATAATGCTATTGGGCTAATGCCTCAACTGGGAGCTTTAGCTCTTGAACCGGGAGTAAAGAGATGAAGGAATGACTCACACCCATGTCTACCAATTCTGAGACAAGAGTATAATAAAAATAGATCACAACTCTAATCATCTCATGTTCCACTAGTTCGTATGCCTCCATAGCCTATAGCTTCCCACTATACCGACCACCATCTCCCCGAGCCTGACGTGGGCCACATGGTGGTGGTGGAAGGATATTGTAGCATCATCCACCACCCAATGCTCCTCCTCCTAGAGATTCACATATTTCTCAGCCAACTCCACCTCCCTTGGGGCCACCCTACCCTCTCCTAGGAGACCCCTGATCATGGTGCTGCCTCTTCTATTGTGGACTATCAACTATCTACTTGTGCTCCTTAGCATGTCTAGTTGGGTAGTCACGTGCCATGTGACCTCACCCATCACAAGCATAGAACCACGTATCTTCGATCTACCCTAGTCATCTATGCTTCCCCTGACCACATTCTCGAGCCAGATCCTTAGATGATATCCTATCTTGTGATCCTATTGACTGACATTTTCTAGCTGCTTCAGATGACTTAGCCTTATGGCACCCCCTAATAGCTCCAGCTATCTGGCATCCCTATGATAGGAATATCTCTATCACCAGTTCCTAATCCAACACCCTGACATAGATGGCGATTCAAAATGGAACTACAATATCAAAAATCTCCCTACAGAGTCCCTACTTAAACTTTCATGCTTAGAAGTAGCCATCCCATATCATGTCAAGGGAGTATCATGTAAGGTTGGTAAACCTTGAAGCATACTCATCCACTATCATACCTCCCTGATGATTCCTAAAAATCTCTTGAATCAAAACTATGAACAAATATGATAGGTATTACTCCTCACATTACAAATACTGGAATTAGGGCCATAAGAGTGTCAAATCATCATGAATTTGGGTAAAAAGACTCCACCAATGCCCAACTACTTCATAGAAATGGATAGATTCCAGTGTAACCACATGATCTCTTAGTGTCCAGATAAGAAAAAAAACACATACCACCAACAATATAAAATCCTATTCTACATAGGGATTTGGATCTCCACAAAACCACAACGGCCCCTGGTGCTAGAACTCGCAGAGTTCACTAAGACTGCACACATCCTCAACTTTCTCTAATGGTATGATCTACTTCTCAATAGGTGGGGGTGCTGCTACCTATCCATCTGAATAAAGAATATCATGTGATGGACCCTGAACTAAGTCCTTAGAACTCATTAGATCCTCATCATGATCTAGAACTGGTAACTTGGATGGTTTTCATCACATGGGAATCCAAAATAATTAATCAAGACATACCATGATCAGTTGAGAATATATACAATGGGGAGATGGATCAAGAAGTAAAGTAAAAGACTCAATAATATATGATTCATGTACCATTTATCCCTATAACCAATGTCTTGTTATTCTGAGTTTACAACGAGGTAGTTAAGTTCTTGTGAGTGGATATGTTGGTCACCACACCAACACTAGATTCCCTATCCTGAAACCCACACTCAAAACACTTTAACACTATTTCCCTAATCCAAACCAAATCCTTGTAAGGGGAATACTTAAATTACTTACCCAAGGAATGAACTACTCTAATACCAATCAGTCATGACCCAATCCAACGAGGCTCGATCATAAACTACCCCAATCCCTCCTGCATAGGCCAAGGGTGGCAACAATCTTCGAAAGGCATAACCTAAATGGGAGACCTTTTTCTAATGTACCTATACACACACACCCAACCATATCAATGAATAAATTATGAGGAATAATAAAAAAAATACGAAGCAAATTAGAATATAAATCATGCATGCAAGACCTCTAGGGTGAAAAAGAGTATGACAATGTAAATAGAAAAGTAGAAGGAAAAAATACACATCCAACCAGAAAGATGTTCCAACCTGAAAAACCAGAAAGTAAAAGTGATGAGAAATACCAGATATTAATCTCCAAGCTCTAAAAACCGTACACGGCCTAATTCACCAGGTATCCCTAAGATTCCTTATAGTCATCACCGACCTGTTAGTCGTCTGTATAAGACATGACACATGTAGGAAAAGACCACGAAAGGGTGAGTATATACATACCCAGTAAGATGCCCCAAAATATGAAGGGGGGGAATTAAGAGATGTTATAGGAATAGATAGATAATAATCATATCAACCCAAGTCAATATAGTACTAATCCACCAACATGGATATATATATATATATATATATATATATATATATATATATTCTTAAACTAAAGAAAACCAAATGAGATAGAGGGGGATATCTATCTCACTGCCCAACCCAGGTAAAGAGTGACAACATTTCCAAGAGTCCATAAATGATTCCCAACATCTCATGCATCTTTCTAAAGATACATCTAAGTAAATAATCACCCCACCACTATGCCACACAGTCTAGGGGCATAATCTCTAAGTTTACGACCCATGCCCTGGTAAAATAGGAGAGTGACACATAGTGGATAGATAGAGGAACCACGCCCTATCGTAGAAGAAGGGTACCACTTAGGTAATTGGTAGAGGAACCATGCACAACATAGATGTAGGGTTCCACTCAGTGGATATCTAAAGGACCCATGCCATATCCCAACTAGAGGGTGGAACCCAGGTAATCGGTAAAGGACCCATGCCCAGCCCAGCTGGTGGGTTACACTTTTGTGATCGATAGAGGACCCATTACTAACCCAGCTAAAGGGTTCCACTATATTAGTTGAGGACCCATGACCTGATACAATAGGATGGTCCCACTTATATTGTAGATAGAGGACCCATGCCTCGCCTAACCGGAGGGTTCCACTCTCATAGATGAGGAACCATGCCCTGACTCCATAGGAGGGTGACACTTGGTGGATTGTTAGAGGTCCCATGAATTCTACCATAGGAGGGTTACACTCTAAAAAAAAGATAGAGGACCCATGCCCTACATAGAGGGAGGGTACAACTCTATAAATTTATAGAGGACCCATACCCATCCCAGTTAGAGGTTTCCTCTCTAAATCCTCTGGTGATCCTTCCTGATCACTACCGTCATCGAGTGTCACATAAAGAAGCATCCCAATTAGAACATATCTAATTATATATCAAAAGACACTATATATAACTCCATCATGTTCTATAAAAACCAATTAGGATAGGATAACTTTAGGAAAAAATTTGAACCCAATCAAAGGAAATATTTGAGGTTGAAGTTTCTTCACAAGGAAAGAAGTGGTACACGACATGTAAGGGGACCCACAAAACATGTGGTCCCACTTCATCACCTAGATGTTTCCCTAATGGTACATTAATCACTATGAATGTAGGGATAAACTATGTGTAGAGGATCTACATAGTGTGTTTGAGGTCATGCCTATGCTACTTGGTCGTGACCGTGTATCCAACCTGTGTCCATGTACTTAAGCAAATGACGTGTGCCTGTTTGTGCCCATAATAATTTAATCCCAAATAACACACTAGGTTTCTAGAAAAAGTTCACATGTAATATGGGGATCTCACATGGAATGTGATACTTATAATCCCATGAAATCCTAGATTCTGTATCGAAGTCCCGACACACTTTGTGTTCTTTGGACTACATGACGTGTAGTCGAGTTTTTTGAATAAATTTAGATATATGGTCAGGAATTAGATATATAGCTCCTATACCATAGATCTCACTCTGTTACACTTGAAATCAGGGGAAACTATCTATGGTATTCATTTATGGCCATCTGGTTGTCGAAGTTTGGATCCCAAATTCATCCTCAGTAAGAGACATGTACCATCACCACTTAGGGTGCCTCCCATGCCATAGAAAGTCTGGGTTTAGATCCACAATCAAAAAATAATTCACCAAAAACCTAAAAAAACTTTGATTCCATCCTCGATTCACCAAAACATTACTTATATGTGAATCCTTCATGAATTTGAGGCACTAATAAAGCTTGGTACCACCCGAAAATGTCGAATGACGACCCCTTGGTCCAATGATGACTAACACAAAGAACGAAGAGAGAAATGCACAAGAAAAAAGTACAATGATCATTAACCAATAATTATTTGTCAATGGATATAGAATTGGGGTTCCAGGGTGAGAAAACAGAATAATAAATTAATGTCAACACATGGGTGCATGCAATGGGTTCTAAATTGACACATATCAATGAATAAAGAAGGATCATGATAAATAATTTAATCAAATGAGGAATAATCCATAAATAATGAGTCCTACCTAGAGATTATATCATTCATCATTAAAGAATACACTCTCCAATGATTGATAGGGGTCATTACATTCACTACATATCAATATTCTTGGATCTAAGGTCTCTTCATCACTATATACTGATTCTCCAATAGAATGACTAAGAAGACACTCTCAATTCCCCCAGGTGAAAGTGGATAAACCTATAGAAATTTTTATAATGGTATATTTGTATATGAATATGTTTATGTCATATTAATTAATGAATTAATTTAATCAATTAGTTAATCCACTGAACATACCGCTAATGACCATTTTATCCCAATGCCCCGTGATAACCTATTTTAGGTCATACCTATGGTAAAAATCATATTAAATACTCAATAGTTGTCTCATATTTGTGATTCAATATTATGTTTAAGAGTTTTCCCATTTTATTTGAGAAACTATGCATGTGTAATATAAAATATGTTTAATACTTTTATAAAATTAATTTCAGGCACACCAGGGCTCGAAATCGTACGTCGTCTCAGTTCTTGTATCCAAAAATATATGTAGAAATATTTCAAAGTCTTATAAGTAAAAAAGGGTCTCTACATTAGGAATTCATCCATATTTGAATCTATATATATATATAACAATACCAATACTATGATGAAATGTATCATCCCTCTGCATGACAATTTATTGCTAGTCCACTGGTAGATGTGCTAACTCAATCTCAAATTGATCATGTGTAATATATAAATATAATTTTATTTGTATATATAGATATATGTAAGTATTGATAATTTTTATAAGAACTTAGTATAAGAGCTACAATATAAGGATCATTTTAATCATGAGTCATCATCCACACCAAAATTTTATCTATAAGTGCACCTTTATCCCATAAGTGTATACCAATATGATACAGCTAAAGAATGAAAAACAATATTAAATAATAAATATAAAAAAATGTCTTAAACCAAATTGTAGGAAAAAATCATGGCTTTCATTAAACATGAAAATTGACCATTTCTCTTTCAATTTTATCTCTAACCCAATAGATATAATCTTCACATTGAGATAAAGTGTATTGATCAAGCTATTACACAATAAAAGAAATAGTCTCAGGTTAATCTAATTCAATTAAAAACACTCCTCACCATGAAATTTTCACTAAAAAATTCCAATTTAGATTAGATGTTAAAGTAACGAAGAAAACATGTTCTTATTGTGATATAAAAAGGAAAGGTTCATTACGAACTCATTTATCTGTACATAATATATTGTTAAATTTCACCAATGTAAACTGACATTGATCAAATTTAGTTCTATGGACTAGATCAACCCAATTAAACTTTAACAATTTGTATTTAAACCCATGATCATATACAACTTGAATGATGTATTTTAATTGACAATAATAATAACCAAAATCGGTAGATGGATAACCATGCCATTATTTTGTGTTACTCATTTTTTATCAAAATCTTTAATGTGAAAATGAAATCCATTTTCATCTAAATATTTATAAAGATGTGTCATTATAAATGGAGCCTCATCTATTTTCTTAAATTCTTCAATTAGTGTAGGGTCACATAACTCCCATAGTTATGGACCTATATATTTCACAAAATTCAATAATTATTTTTCCATAAATAAATTAATACTATACTTAAATCTTAATGAAAATCCATTTATACATAAAAATCCTTGAAACAATCATGAAATGATACATAATGGGACTGTTGAATTTGATAATCACTCATAAGAGACATCTCTTGTTTTAAATCATTATTTTTTCCTATAAATTATAATAAATTTTTTAAATGATCATCTTATATATGAAAACAAAACACGTAAAAGTTAAGAAATAAAAGTGATAAGACACTTACTGTAGTAATAGTGAAAATGATGAAGTATTGAACAAGATGTATTAGTGATATTGTACCCACTCAATATTTTCCATATCAAATATAGTTCCTTCTCCAACTGGTTTGTCCAAAATTTGAGAGGACTTATCCAATATTGTTTCAAAATCCACAATTTTTATAGAGTAGTACACTCATCCATAAAATAACTGTTTTATATTGATTTCTATGGGTGAGATATTTTATGTAAAAATCATTTTAATTTATTCAGATACTAGTTAATAGGATACATTCACCTAAATTAGACTGGACCAACAACAATTACTTCATCGGTTATGTGAACCATCATGTGAACCATAACATTTGAAAATGAGGTTGGAAATAGTTTCTCCAAGTGACAAAGAATAATTATAATTCTATCATGAATTTTTTTTAAATCACCTATTCATTGAATTATTAAACAAATATTTTATAAAAAATTACGCATCTCAATCAATGGTTGAACAACATTTTGTGATAAGCAATCATGAATTGATATTAGAATTATTTTTTGAAATATTATGTGATTGTCATGACTATTAAACCCTTGTAATTTCCTTATCATCATATTCAAACACTTGGAAATATTATAAGAGTAACCATCAATGGCCATTAGAATCTTTAAGATGGAAAAAAATGTCTATTTCCCATTTTTACTCATCATATACCATGCAACTGAATGTATGCCTTGTTTCCCTCACCAAACTATAAATTAAATTGTTTCATTAAACCCATTTCTTCTAAATCACACCATACATTGACAATGTCCTTTTAATCTCCACTAACACAAAAATGGTAAACAATATATTATCACAAACATTTTTTTTCAATGTGCATGAAATCTATATTGTGCCTTAGTATGTTAGTTTTCCAGTAAGGGAGATTAAAAAAAATACTTTTCTCCTTATAATTGTAACTTCATTGTCTTCCCACACCATAGATAGATTGTATTGCGAGAGTCACCAAATCCTAAAATTTATATACCATGGGGATGTTTTCTTTCTCAATCTATAATAATATTTCAACTCTTATCATAATATTTTGCGTTAGGTTAAATTATCTAGAACCATAGAATACCAATCTATATTTTATGAGATTGTATTGAGAGGGAAAAACTTATGTGAATCATGTATTACCATTTTTTATAATGTTTAGATAATGTAGAATTTATACTTTTATTAGAAAAGTAATGAAAATTCCCCTTTATTACTCCAAACTGATAAATTTACATAAGTCTGGAAGTCATTGATTGTCCATAATAAAGAAGCCTATAATTTGAACATTTTATTTGTTTCATAGTCATAATTCATCACACCATCACCCCAATATTCCTTCAACTCTTCAATAAATGTATTAAGGTAAACATAAATATTATCCCCTAGATTTATAGGTCAATTAATAAGAGTATAAAGTTGTATAAATTTTTGTTTCATATAAATCCACATAGGCATATTACACAAAATTAATACCATAGCCCATGTGCTATGAGTTGCACCAAACATAAACCTATATGGTTTAAAACCATCTATTTCAAACCCCAATCATACTTTACTATTATCTTTAGAAAATTTAGGGTGCCTCTAATCAAACTCCTTCCATGAATAAGAGTCTATTGGGTGGGTTATCATATCATTATCCTTATTTCTTTCAACATGCCATCTCATTAGTTTAGAATACTTAAGTGGCATAAATAATCTTTTCAACCTCAGATTGCATGGAATGTAAAACATATTCTTTATGGAAATCATATTTTCTTATTTTTTAGTCAAATTTTGATGAGTCTTATTTCCCTCATTATATTTACACCTGAAATATTCACAGACTATACAATTATCTAAATGGGAAGTTTCCTTTCTAAATTACATACAATTTTTTCACATGAATCTATGGTTTCATTGGTGAATCCTGAGTTGTTTTCAAAATTGTGATTATGCTAATACAACTTATGAATCCTTGAATTAGTATGAATTAATTTTTCTAATAACACCAAAATTATGTAGAGCGATGTGTTTGACCACTAATTCAAATCTTTTAAGTGCAACAACTCTATGATAAATAAAAATTTACTATAAGCTGTATGCCCATAATATAATTCAGTTTGTGCATCATAATTTATTTCATAAAACCTAAATGAATCATGATCTACACTAGAACTGAAATTGATCTCACTAGTCTCAATATTTCAGATGTTAATGCCTTTAGGATTCAACCCATATAGCATTTCAGTAATCATCTCATGCCTCAGATCCATCATACTCTCTTCAACATCTATCTAAATTGTTTTTATTTGATGATAATGAATATATTCTTCCCCATAATGAGTCAATATCATACAATTCTTTAGAAACCCATTAAATAATAGGTGATCCATCATGGAGTCTCTTGTGAATTGATATCTATGTTCACATTTTTTACATGAAAAAATAATATAATGTAACACCCTGAGATTTTTTGAAATATATTTTTTCCAAATTAATTTAATATTCTAATATTTTTCATTTCACGTGACACTAAAAATAGTTTTTTTACATTAAATAACTAATTCAAACATTCCATTCACAAGACACCTACTTGGAGTATGTTACAAGGAACACTGACTTAGTGTACATTACACACAACACTGACTTGGTGTACATTACACCAAACACAGACTTGGCATACGTTACACACAACACTGAGTTTCTACGAAATATCATTTTATTGTTATAATTATTTAAACAAGATAATTATAACCTAGACATTAAAATTATTAATATAAATAGTAATAACTATTTTTCCATTTTTTATAATGGTTTTATATAAATAAAACATATTGATAAGTAAGGATATAATTTTTGGTAGAGTCCTTATATTTTTAAAAATTCTATTTTCTCAAATGAACTACTTATAATGTCCTATGAAAAATAATATAATTAGTTTTAGACATATTTTGAAATTTTATTTGATAAAATAATATTCATTTTAAATTTATAAGGTAGAAATTATCTTAGGGTTAATTTTTGATATTTTTATGAGAAACTTCATTTTTGGATGAATGTTAAAAAATACAGGATTTTAATTCAAAACTACCTTTTCATATAATTAGTTTATAAGGTTAAATTATATTTTAATTTTGTTTCAAAGTTTAATTAGATCATATTTTTATCATTTAATCCAATTTAGGTCATTGGAATCAATTTTACATTGAAATTGGGGATAATAACTTAGCAAACTTTTGGACGTTTTTTACTTTAAAAACTCGTAGTGTCGTCTGGTCAAAGAGATTAATTTTAAATTAATTTATGCCAATTCTATGAATATAATTTGGAAAAATGGATTCCATATTTATAATAATCATAATTAATACTATATAATTAGGTCCACTTAGTTTTTCACTAAAAATATTAGTGAAAGTGATTAAAATTAATTACAATGGTTAAGAGAAAAATTACGTTAATAAAGTACTAAACCTTAAATTTAAGACCCAAAATGATCTAAAAACGTGTCCAACACCCATTGTATGGACATTATGTAGCCATTAAAATTACATTATTGAGTATTTTTTATTTTTTATGACTTTTTTTAGGTAAAAATGTGGGTACACCTAACTTGTTTTCAAAAATTCCAAGTGTGTCCTTTCCATTCACCATAAAAGGCCACCACCTCCCTCTTCTTTACACATCTCAAACCACTTATGTTCAGCCAATATCATTCCAATACACTTCCCAACATACCTAAATTTACCCTTGAAGACTCCGTTTGTGTATAAAGTACTTTGAGGAATCCTTTTGGCATAAACCAAAAGGAGTTACCCAATTAAGAGGAAGCTTGTATGAGTACGAAGAGAATCAAGACACAAGGTAAGGGGATTTCATATCACTTTTTATTTCCATGAGATACATGAATTATTTACCACCAATTAAATTTGTATGTTGTGTATACTTCCCATGGATGTATTCTATGATTCATATAATTAAATTTATCAGTATTTACATATCCATTCTATGATCTTTATTTAATGGGGTTTATAATTCAAAAATTACCAAATCTGTAAAATAGTTTTGTCTCAATTGGCCTTATTTTAGGATTGTGTTTGTTTATGCACCTAAATTATTTTTTGAGGTGTATATACTTACATTTTACATGTTATATTATGAATATACTTATTTTCATGATATTTTAAGATTCATATAATTTACTTTTCTTACATGGAGTGTATGATCCAAAATTACCAAGTGATATGATTTTATTGAAAAACTCTCATTGCTTTTCGAGATTGTTAATTATTATGATTATTTGATGAAATATTATGATCCATATCTCAAAAACACTCTTGAGTTTCTTTCTCCGATGTTTATTCAAGATATATCCATGTATTAGTACTATTTTATCACTCTTTGTAACTTAAGATAATTAATAATTTTTTTAAGAAAATTTGACCATATTTATCTCTTCAGCCAGAAATCTATTTTATTTCAAAAAATATGTTTTAAAAAAAATTCAATAATGTTTTAAAATGATCCTTAAAGACCATTTTCTTGGAAAATTTATTTTAATTTTTTTATTGTTTTCAAAGATTTTCATAAAATATTTCAAAGATATTTTCAAGGAAAAATGTTTTCAATAATGATTTATATTTAAGAAATGTTTTAAATATTTTCAATAATTATTTATAAGTTTTCAAATAAAAAGTTTTAAAAAATGATTTCAAATATCTATTTATAAATCTTTATGTTTATTTTCAAGGAAATTGTTTTTAAAAGGGTTTATTTTTTAAAAATAATTTTTAAGAAGAAAAGATATTTTTCCTCAATAAATGTTTTAAAAAAATCATTCAAAATTATTTCCCATATAATATAACATTGTTTATTTTACTCATATCTTTATAGGAAATTATCTGAAGGTTCCATTCATATTATTTCTTTGAATGGTTTATGCTTTGATGTCATGATGTTTATGAAACCCATTTCTCTTTCATGAGTTACATGCTTTTGAAACCCACTTCTTTTCATGAGTTATGATTTCATGAAGTGTTTACAAAACCTTTATATTTTCATAGTTTATGATTTGATGAATTTTTAATGATAACCATTTCATTTCATGGGTTATGATTCAATGTTTATAAAACCTATATCATTTTATGGGTCATGATATGATGAATTTTTTATTTTATGGATCATATATGAATGATATTATTACGAGATGGTTGGGACCTATATCTCCCTCCAATGCATTGGGAAACGATGGAGGACACCTGAGTATATATGTTATGTGTGAACCTGATTTCACACTACAAAAAAATGACTTATACCAATAGAAATTAAATGAAAGATAACATATCTGTTGGTAAAAATGAGTAATTCCCACAGATATCAAATCTTGTTGGTATTATTTTTAGGTACTAATAATTTTTTTTACAATCAATTATATCTGTTGGTATGAATCAATTAAAACCAACACATTTATTACTAATAGTAAAATCTGTTGTTTTATCATATTAATACCCACAATTGTTTTACCAACAAATAAATCTATTATATGAGAATTATTATTACTAACAAAAATTTTACATTAGAAAAATATGTTGCAATAAATTATCCAATAATAATAAATATTTTAGTAATTATTTAATATTTATTTATTCTTTACTTACTACTAACACATATTCTTTTCGATAAAAACACATATTTATACGTTGAATTATAATATTAATAATTTAATAATGTTTCATGAAATAAATATATAGAATATACATTTATTGATAAATTAATTAAAAACAATACCAACTCCAAAATTTTAAATTAAAAAAAATGGATGCGTATGAATTATATATATATTTTTAAACAAATTAAATATTTTTATATAATATGTAGTTATTTATTATCTTTATTAAATTAATCTCAATGAAAAATCTAACGCCTCATCTAATTACTAGCAAATCCTCCCCAATTCGATACCACTAAAACCCTAAAACGACCAACTGGGGCGCGAACGGCGGAAGACCAGCATTGGTGTCAGCCTTCTCCACCACCACCAGGTTGTGTTCTCGTTCCCACGAACATGATAAATGCCTTCCTAAAGGGTAAATATAAAGCACAAAGGACCAGAGTTGCCTCCATGGTTTCCATCAGCGGAGGCGACATGAAGCTCCATGCTTCTATGGAGATTCCAAGAACCTTAGCATCGAGAATTTACAAGACACGATCGAAGGGGTGTGTTCTATATATTTTTAAAGGTTACAGATCAGTGGTAAAAGATTTTAATTTTACTTCTAGTAAGAATCCATCAAAGTGTCTAGGTTTTTTTCGTCTCTTGTTCGTTGATGTTCGAAGGAATAATTTTCTTGGTTTGGAATAACTTCATATTTAATTTTATGTTTGTTCTGAGTTTGAAGCTCTGTGAGATGGCTTGGGTTGAAAATTTTAAGTTCTCTTCTACGAAGACAGGGATAAAAGGCATTGATTGTTGTTTTGATTTCATTTTCAATTCCTGATCTAGAGAAATAGTTTGGTCTGGTTGTTCTTATTGATTCAGGGCTAATTTGTTGTGGAGAAGGTGATGTTTCACATCTGATTTATCAAAGAAAAAGGTGGGTATTGCAGAGAATTTGTTCTAGTTTGAATATGGATCGAGCTTGGAGCTGCTACAATTTGGGAAGTTCAAACTGGTTCCATAGATCTCTCTTCCTTGCTGAGCAAGGAGGCCATGAGATATTGGAAATTTGGGGTTTCATCCAAGGAGGTTCAGGTTGTCAAGTTCTTGGTGGTTTACTAGATCCGACTGCTGAGAACCGAGATTTGAGCATCAGTGGGGTTCACATTCTTGTTTTATATTGCAGGCCACCACCATCAGTAGTCATCTATCCTGTGCTAGAGTCTGGTAATCTGGAGATTTTTATTGGTCAAGTTTTCATTTCTTTTGAGACAAGGAAGAGTTATTATTTCATGTTCATGTGTTGGAATCAATAGAATTTTATCTTAAGGATCGATTTTTGGATCCTCATGTGAATATCCCTTGGTTCATGATGTGTTGATCGGTTCACATGTGTTTGTGTGTGCCCATGGTAATCGATATCAGCATTGGGGTCTTTGTGGACCAGCTCTTACTGAGAAATTCAAAACTAAAATTGAGGTTAGAGGATTAAAAGATTAGGTGTTAATCAGTGCCTGCTCACACATTGGTGGGCACAAGTATGATAGAAACTTGATTATATTCAGTTCAGATAAGGATGGAAAGATTACAAGTCACTATTATGTTTATGTGTGTCCTAGTGATGTCACAATATTTCTGGATCAACATATTGGGAAGAGGGAGATTATGGAACCGCTCTGGATGGGAAGATAAGTGATTCTCCTGGAGAAGTAGGTGGCGAAGGTGTAGGAAAGGGGAGAACGACGTTGAAGAAATACAAGATAGCAATTAAAGAGAGCAGCTTTGAAGGCAGGCTGTGTTTCCATGGTGGTAGCGAGTCACCATGCTGCATCAATGGAATGCCAAAGATGGGGGTAGCGTTAGTGTTGGGTTTTCTCGGTGCCTGGGGATAGGGTGAGGTTTTGGTTTCCCTTGGATTCATTAGAGAAATGGAAACAGTTTCTATGGCTTACAGAATTTACAGGAAGTTGAGATAATGGGTTCTCTTGGATCTACGACTTAACTCATGACCGTATCCTTGAAATAATGACATGGAGGGGTCTCCTTTAAAAAAAATGGATGTACCAGAGCCTGAATCTGGAGGCCTGAAGCTGATTATGTTTTAAAAGTCTTCTCATGTTGTTAATTCCAAAGTTGTATGATGTTGAATTGGGATGTTGTTTAAGAGGTAAATAATCTTTGGTCTGCTTAACCAAATTATAGTTGAAATCGAATGAAGCGAATTATGGACAAGAAACATGACTTGGAGGTTTCTAAGATGGGGTTAATTGGAAGCATGTGCATGTGGTTAATTTGTTTAGAAGATGAAGAAAACGTGATGACTTGGAAGCTAAAAGTGAACAGGTATTAATTCCATGTTTACTCAAGCTGTGAGTCAAGGTAAATTCTAGCTATTCCTTACTACATTATTAAATAGGTTGAGGACCTATTGTGATGAATATTCCCATCCTTGGGACCTATTGGCCAAATATTTTATTTGGTTATCTCGCTCTGTTCTAAATGGTTTGTGGTCACATGTTAGATAATATTCTTCTTATTTTTATATGATGCATTTTTTTTCATTTGTTCTGGTCGTTGGATATCATATGTTAATGTGGTCACTAGTAATTTTTTTTGCAGCCATTAGTTCTAGTTCATCTTCAACATGGAATCAAAATTGTACATGGTAACCTCCAAAATCAACAAGTAGTCTATTTAAACAATGTACCAAGGCACCATGATTTTCAATTTAGAAGATAACAATGTCTGATATAATGCCAGAAAGCTAAAGAATTCATATATGAATATAAAATGACTAGATTGTTAACAAGATTTAAGCAGCGCCCTTACCCTTCTTCGTCGAGATCTTCTTAAAGTAGAAATCCAGCTCTTTTACCTCAAGGATATACCCACCAGCACGACCGCATTGACCACGCCGTGATGATGGCAGCTAACTAGAGGCCGCCTACAAATTGGTCCTCAATATGCTATTCAACCTTGCGATCATGTGGACGTTTCTCAAGCTTTCTTAGGACATGGCTACTCTTCTTAAATTCTGTAGTCACAACATCACCTTCCTCTTCCTTCCTGGCAACAACACTCTTCATTTTTCAACAAATTTCAACTCCATAGTGCATGAGAATCCATTGCATGGAAGTTGCAGCATCAACCTATACTATAGCGCCCTTAACCAAAGTTAGAGTTATCACCCGCTTGTTGTTCGATGCATTATACAACACATTTAGAATTCTGTTTTTCATGGTAACATCCTCGCTCCCCCAGGAATAATTTCTTGAGTGCACACCACTTCACATTGCCTCCACGGACCCAAATTATTTCTAACAGTTTTTTCACTTGATATCTTGGTGTTTCTGCCATCGCTGCTGGCGGCTGCTACGATCTTCACGGTGCAGTGCATGGTGAGGGGATTGAGTCAGTGGAGCAGGATGATAGAGTTCCATAGTGGGTACCCGACGGAAGAGCTAGTGTAATGTTCGAAGATGATGGTTTTTTCGCATCAGAAGGCGGGGACGCGGAAGATAAAAGACGTGCATAGGAAATACAACACAAAGAAGTTTGGATATGCTGTAAGATCTGAACCTGCAGTGTTTATTTTGGAGGATTGAGTGGAGCGAACAACATAAGTTGCCCCTCACCTGGTTTCAATGAATAAAGTATTCTTTGGGGTGTTTTGATTGATCTTGTTTACTTTGGGTCATACTTCCTTTTAAAATCATCTTTAAAATTTTCAATTTATCTTAGTGGTTGCTGGTTTCCTCGTAATATCATGCTTTGGCTTCTTCCTCCATGGTTTTTTCTTGCCTCCGGTGGCACGCCTCTTGTGGATGGAATCACGAAAAATTCCAATCATCATAGAAGTGATATTCTCATTCTATTTATTTTTCTATTGTTGTGTTCATTGGTTATTTTTATATCACATGTTATGGAAATTGTTTTGGTATTCATTATATATATTTTTATGGCCGAGATGAATAATTTTATTGTTGTTGTGGTATCTAGTTAGATTATATTATGCTTGTTGTTTCCACTGGTTAGATTATTCTCTTATTGTGATAACTTGTTGATAGTTTTATATCATGTGTTATTATTTTTATATCTTTCATTTAAATGAAAAATATTTGTCAATTATTTTTTTTGTGTGATCAGGACGTTTCTCATGATGGTGCGTGTCCTAAAGTGGAGGGAGTGGGGAGGTTCATGTCTAAAGTGGAGGGAGCGGGGAAAAGTTATGCTTCAAGAATAAAAGTGTGGTCCATTGTAGTCAAAGGGATGAAAATGAATTTGTGCATGTCTTGATCCACTACATTAGATAACAGCTCATGTGAAGTTATGAGGATTCCACGATAGCGATGTCTGATGTTTGTGAGAAATAGATTGCAGATAAAGTTTTATCGAGTTCAATGTAAATTCTCTTAGTTTTTGAACATATTTAAACATGTTTTTAATATGTTTCTTAGAGATTTGTTTTTTTTTCATAAAGTTTTATCATTTATTTAAATTATATTGGAATGTGTTTTTTTAAATAATGTCTTTTTTTGGGTGTTTTATATAAGATATTTTTGTTATTATTATATAAAAAATATAATAATATATTATATATAATTATATTATAAATATAATATAAAATTTTAAGAATAAATATTGGAATACAAACATTTAAGAGTATAATTTACAAACAAATATTAATTGTTGATATAGTTCATAAATGTTAATAATATTACCAACAAATATATTAGTCATATTAATCTGTTGCTAAACATTTTTAACAACATATATATTATTTTTTTGTATTATTATAATTGCGTTAGAATAATTTTATCTATCACAATAACATTTAGCGACTGAGTTTTTACCAACAGTTTAGTGACAAGACAATTTTTGTTGGTAAAAAGTTTTACCAACAAAAAATGCACTTTTACCAACAGATATACCCCTGTTGGAAAAATCCAATTATTTTGTAGTGTCATGTTCATAATGTTATACATGAACCTGATTACATGTTTATGCATGGACCTGGTAACATGTCCATAAGTTTATGCGTGAACCTGATTGAATGTTCACAATTTTATGAGTGAACCTTATTATGTGTTCACAATGTTATGCATGGACCTGGTTGCATGTCCATATATTTATGCGTGAACTTTATTACATGTTCACAATGTTATGTATGACCCTAATTACATGTTAAAAATGTTATGCATGGACCTAGTTTCATGTCCATAAGGTTATGAGTGATCCTGATTACATGTTCAAAATGTTACGCATGGACCTTGCTTCATATATATAAGTTGATGAAGGGGATTTATTTCATGTCATTAAATTAATGAGTGAACCTATTTCTACTTAAACATGTTTACAATGTTATAAAAAAATGTTGATGCCAAAAATTCCATATCTTATTCCAATGTTTATTTCATGACTTATGATCTTAATTCTATTATGATCCATGTTTTATGAGAGAACATTCTTTATCATTATCTCTAATATGTAGGGTATGATCCTTAGATGTTATGATCAAGTTCCATACACTTTTGTTCATGTTATTCTTACAAATTTCCTTAATTTACCCTTACTAAGCATCTGATATCACCCCTTTATTATGTTTCCTTTCCCCAAGTTATGAAGAAATTTTTTATGTAGAAATAATAAAGGTGGAGATATTTATGGGAGTTGTTGAAGATCTTTCACCAGGATAGAAGGTTTTGTTTCCAGTTTTCCAAAGACACTAAACTATTATAGTCCTTGAGCATGTATTTTTTTAATGTTCTAAATATTCATATAAAATGATGTAATATACATATATGCTATGCTCGGGTTTCTATAGTAGGTATCATAGGAATGTTTTAGTCATCATTTTTAAATTAGGATAAGAAAACTTTAGTGAGATCCCTAGGTATATTTCTAAGTATATATCTAAGGGTGTCTCTAAGGATAAGTATTAGGTTGAGTTAATGTTTAGGAAAAATGTATTAGAATTTTGGTAAAGGATGGAGTGAGTGGTTTCATAGAAATACATCCCTATATAGATACTAAAAGTTAATGTGGATCTTGCATAGATGTACCTAGGAGTGAAAACTCTGAGAAGATGTTCCGAGATTGATTCAGGGTAATCTGGTACATGACAATAGGCCTTGTTTCACACATGGTTTGACACTCCTTGGGGATATGATTTGGGAATTTACAAACTCTTCACAAACCATTATGAATGATTTAAATATAATTTAGAAATAAATAACCAAGGATAAACCTAAGGTGTCATAAATTAAGAAAGGTGACATAATTTAAACATCTTATAACCGACTTTTCATGATTATATGATTCCTCATTATGATAACTATTTTTTACTCTATGCTTTTGGTTTTAGTCAATGGATGGATCCGGAAGGAACCGCGTTAATGGTGATTGCAATAAACATTGAAATGATTGTTCTCCTAAAGATATGAATGCTATGGGGACTGGAATACAAAACCTCATTGCTATAATCTCAAATATTTCTCAATCCACGAATCTTGCTGAGCTTCAAAATGAGAAAAGGAGGGAACAACATTTTGTTGAGTCCTTCATGAGACAACATCCACCTTCTTTCATAGGGTCTTCTAATATACTTGTTATTGAACAATGGATCAGTACCACTGAAAAGATATTCTTTTTTCTCCAATGTTCGAATAATGATAATGTCATTCTAGTTGTTTATCGATTAAAAAATCAAGTAGACCAGTGGTAGACTCTAATAAAGAATACAAGAAATAAATATGAAATTGAATCCATGGATTTGGATGTGTTCAAGAACTTTTTATTCAATAAGTACTTTCCTCATGTTCTTCGTATAAAGATGAGAAAGGAGTTCGATGAGTTGAAGAAAAATGATGATGAATCTTTCAGTACTTATGAGGCTAATTTCACCAGACTTGCGAGGTAATATTTTCATATTGTAATTCAACCTAAAAGTAAATTTGATAGGTTCTTCAGTGGCATAATGAAAATTCTCAAAAGGGAATTATATATAATATACTTTAGTAGCTATAGATAGATTGTCTATTGTACAATAAAAGTTTAAATGGAGGTTGTAGTTATGTATCAATCACATGGTTTTAACAAGAAGAGGAAAATGGAGTTCAAAGGGGAATTTAAAAACCACATAGAGAAGATTTTTTTTGAAAATTTTACTTTCCAAAACTATGAGAAAGGGAAATTATGAGAGTTACTGAAAGGAACACGAAGGTGTTTCAAGTTTGGGAAGCCTATCTACAAAGAAAAAGAATATAGAAGTGACGAGAAGAGGAAATTCAATGAAATGAGTGAAGAGAAAGCTCAACAGAATGAACCACCCACACTTTAGTGTTTCAAGTGCACATTGATTGGGAATTATGTGAATCAATTCCCCAATCCAAGGTCTAATATGATAAAAAAATACAACAACCTTTAAGGAAAAAGTACAAAGGGAAATATTATTCCATCACAATTGATGAAGTAAATAATGAAAATTAGGGGAAAAGTTATCCTTCCCCACCTTAATTGAGAAGTTCATGTTTTATTTTATATGAATAATCCCTATAATAATCTTGTTGTTCATCCTTTAGTGAGGTTTCATGTTATTATATCCCTCTACATAGATTTTGGAATAATAAAATCACATTTAATATTCTATCGGTGCAAGGATGAACCCAAGTATCTAATAAAAATGTTTTTGGTATAAGATAAGATCATATTTAGATAATAAAGGGTTAATTATATTTTGGAAGGGTTATAAGGTTAACCATTTATGAAATGTTTAAGTCAAAAATCAAATAAAGTTTTTGAGATTAATGTATTGTCTCACCACATGAGGACTGATGAATAATGAATAACCTATTTGTGTTGATGGAAACTAAAGATAGATGAGATGACTTATTAGATATCTCATGATATGTTAATACTTTAGGAATGAAAAAAATGTTCTCATTCATTTATTAGGGTAAGAGATGAAGTGTAAATCTATCAAGACACAACCAAAGGGTGATATTGTGCATATGAAACGAAATAAAATCAAGTAAGTATAACTTATCATGAAAATTATTCAACTCTAGAGAAATAATAATGAAACCGAAAAGGCTATCATAATTCCTTCTTTTTCGATGAATCAAATGGTCCCTTAGATCATTATGGATTTATAGATTTGTGATTTTTAACTTTCAACCAACCAAGTTCTCTATCAACCACCACAAAAACATGATAATTATATTTCTCTTCCATGTACAATATCTACTCCCAACCAATATTTTGCTATATAGAAACCCAATTATATGTTACTTTTGGATAACCGTTACGGTTCCAACTTTCCCTTTTTGAGGGAAGTTTTAGTATTCATTTTTACCATTTGAGTTTTTATGAAGGAAACTTTCATATTTTAATCCTTTGTTAACCTATACTAATTTAGAGGTAGAAATTCACTTTAAGGGGGTAGAATACAACACCCTGATATTTTGTGATTTTTTTTCAAATTAATTTAATTTTTTGATATTTATATTTTCATATAACACTAAAAATATAATTTTTATATTAAATCACTAAGTTAAGCATTAATTTCACATGGAACCGACCTGGGGTATGTAACATAGAAGATTGACTTGGCATACATTACATGAAACACTAAATTAGCACACATTTCACCAAACACCAACTTGGCATATGCTACACGCATCATTGAGTTTCTAGGAAACATCATTTTATTGTTATAATTAGTTAAACGAGATAATTATAACCTATACGTTATACATAGTAATATGAAAAGTGATATATACTTTTCAAATATTTTTTTCAATGGTTTTATATAAATAAAACATATTGATAATGAAGGATATACTTTTTGTTAAAGTCCTTATATGTTTTAAAATATTATTTTCTCAAATGAACTACTTTTAATTTCCTTCTACGAGGAATAATAAAATTAATTTTAGACACATTTAGAAATTGAATTTGATAAAATAATCTTCATTTTCTAATTTAGAAGGTAGATATTAGCTTAGGGAGATTTTTTTGGATTTTTTTGAGAAAATTTATTTTTGGATGAATAGTAAAAAATACCAACGACAATCCTAATAATTAATACCAAGAATTCATGGGGAAGGAGTTGGGTAGAGTCACAACAGGGAAGATGAAATTTATAGATTTCTACATAGGATCATGTGCATCAGGGTGAAGATCCTGGTCTCTCCACCACGCCGGAGGAAGTACGCTATCCGGAAGAGAATCTCATGGACATTGGTGGTTCCCTTGGAGGTGATCACAAAAACAGAGAGAATGGAGATGAGGATGTTGTTTCACCAGTATGAAATCCTTCCCATCTTTATATGGGACCACCGTGGTATAGATTAAGGTAGAACCATATCCCACTCCTCCACCACGTCGAATATGACCTTCCTCGCCACCGCAACGATGTCCTATTGGCTATGAATCCCTAAGAGGGAATCCCCCACTTGATGCCCTCGATGATGGAGGCATGATCCACATCACTGCTCTGAAAATCTAGTGTCATAACCCATTCATACAACATGTACAATCTGCTAGACTTAATCACCCGACGCACATCCGTGTAGACGTCGGCCAGTCGCGGTGCGTGGTAGGTGGCCTCAATGGAGTATGATTTTTCAAAGGCGATGCATGAGAAGGGAATGTGGAGGAAGTCACTGCAAACGACATCACAGAGGGCCTCCAGGATAGCCTTCCAATTGTGAATATAGGCCCACTCCACCTGGTAGTCGTTGATGGTGATGCCCACTACCTGCGCCTGGGTGCGGGAGATAATGTCTCACATGGGCCCCTCGACGCTACAATCGACATCGACGATCTACTGGTCCGGGGTGGTGCAGATCAGATCCACCGCAATCTCCTTATGGAGGCACATGGCGTTGTGGTGGGACCATCCCTGGATGGTCGATAAGAAGTGGAAGGAATGCCCCCAGCCCTACTCATAGATGTATGTAACCGGGTTTTAGTAGGTGTATACAAAGTCAAGAACCTTCTCCGCCATCTTGATCTCCTTGGGCTGCTAGAAGAAGGACCAGTACTGCCGGTAATTGTCCAGGATCTTCTCTGTTGTGATAGATCCACCGAAGAGATCGACAATTCACTTTCCCTTCTATTCAATAGAGCCAGAAATGTAGACAATCTAGTAGAGTCCACCTCCAAGGAGTTCCACCATGTATAACTAGGAGAGAACCACCATGCCTCGAAGTGGGAGAGCTTCAATAGTGAAAAATACCAGATTTTAATTCAACAATTTTGTTTCATCTAATATATTTATAAGGTTAAATTATATTTTAATTTGATTTAAAAATTTTATTAGATCATATTTTTATCAATTAATCCAATTTTGGTCATTGTAATTAATTTCACTTTGAACTTGGGTATAAAAACTTAGCAAAGTTTTGGATGTATTTACTTTAAAACCCACAGTGTCATCCTGTAATGAGGATTAATTTTAATTTAATTTCTTCCACTTCTATGATTATAATTTGAAAAAATGGATTTAATATTTTTAGTCAGAATAATTTATAATGTCTAATAATACAAATTAGTTTTTTTACCAAAAATACAAGTGAAAGTGATTAAAATGAATTATAATGGTTAAGAGAAAAATTTGGTTAATAAAGTACTCAACATTTAATTTAAGACCCAAAACAACCTAGACACTTATCCAACACCCATTATCTGGACATTCATTGGCCATGAACCTTATATTATTGAGTTTTGTTGTTTTTTATGCCTTTTTTTTGGTAAAACATGGGTAAAACTAACATGTTTTTAAAAATTCCAATTGTTCCCTTTCCCTTCCCTATAAAAGGCCACCACCTCTCCCTCTTCTTTTCACCTCTTAAACCACTTAGTTTTTTCCATGATTTTCCCAATCCACTTACAAGAATACATCCCTTCCTCTTTGAATCCTCCATTTGGGTATAAATAAATCAATAGAATCCTTTTGGTACAAACTAAAAGGATTTTCCCCATTAAGAGGAAGACTATATGAGTACGAAGAGAGAAGACACAAGGTGAGGGGATTTTGTCTCAACTTTTATTTTTGTGAGATACATGCTTTATTAACCACCCATTACTTTGGTTTGGTGTGTCTAATTACTATGGATGTATTCGAAGATTCATATAATTAAATTTTTGGGTATTTATATATCCATTATATGCTCTTTATTTCGTGGGGTTTATGTTTCAAAAGTTACCAAATTGGCAAAATAGGTTTGTCTCAGTTTTCCTTCTTTGAGAATCATGTTTGGTAACACACCTAAAATATTTTTCAAGGTGTATATACTTCCATTTTATATTTTTATATCTTGAATATCCTTATTTTCATTATATTTTAAGATTTATGTAATTTCCTTTTCTTACATGGAGAGTATGATCCTAAGTTACCAAGTGATAATATTTTATTGAAACAATCTAATGCCTTTTAAAGATTGTTAATGATTATGCTTCATTGATGAAATATTATGATATATATTTTAAGAAAACTAATTATTTTATTTCTCTTAAGTTTATTCAAGATATATCCATGTATTAGTACCATTTTCCCACTCATTAGTACTTAAGATAAATAAGAAAATATTTTAAAATTTTTTTTGCCGTGTTTCTCTCTTCGGTCAAAAATCTATTTTATTTCAAAAATAATGTTTTCAAAAAGGTTTTAAAAAATGTTTCCAAATTATCCTTGAAGACAATTTTCAAGGAAAAATTATTTAAAAAATGTTTTATTGTTTTCAAATATTCCTTTAAAATAATTCAAATCTATTTTTAAAGAAAAACCTTTTCAACATTGTTTTATGTTTAAGAAATGTTTTAAAAAATTTCATGCATTATTTATAAGTTTTCAAAGAAAAAGTTTTCCAAAATGATTTCAATGTTTGTTTGTAATTTTTTAATTTTATTTTAATGCAAATAGTTTTAAAAAGGTTTTTATTTTTTTTAAAAAAAAATTTATAGAAGAAAGGATATTTTTCTTAAGAAATGATTTTAAAAAATCTTTCAAAATTATTTCCAATATAATATAAAATTTGTTGATGTTACTCATTCCTTTTTAGGAAATTATATAAGGGTTCAATTCATATTATTTTTATTAATGGTATATTCTTTGATTCATGATATTTATGAAATCTGTTTCTCTTCCACGAGTTATATAATTTTGAAACCCGCTTTTTTTAACAGGTTATGCTTTTATAAAGTGATTAAAAAACCTACCTATTTTCATAGTTTATAATTTTATGAAATGTTAATGATACCCATTTCATTTCATGGGTTGTTATTTGATGTTTATAAAACCTTTTTATTTTTATAGGTCATGATATGATGGAAGTTTTATTTTATTGAACATGTATGAATGATGTTATTATAAGATGGGTGGGGCCAATATATCCCTATAATTCATTTGGTAATGACGGGGGACTCATGAGTATATATGTTATGCGTGAACCTGATTTCATGTTCAAAATGTTATGCATGAACTTGATTACATGTTCATAATGTTATGCATGGACTTGATTTCATGTCCATAAGTTTATACATGAACTTGATTATATGTTCACAATGTTATGAGTGAACCTGATTACTTGTTCAAAATATTATGCATGGACCTGGTTTCATGTCCATAAGTTTATGAGTGAACCTGATTACATGTTTAAAATGTTATGTGTTAACCTGATTACATGTTCAAAATGTTATTCATGGACTTGGTTTAATGTCTATAAGGTTATACATGAACCTGATTACACATTAATAATGTTTGGCATGGACCTGGTTTCATGTCCATAAGTTGATGCGGTGGCCTAATTTCATGTCCTTAACTTAATGAGTTAACCTGTTTCTACTAATATACATTCAAAAATTTATAAATAAATGTTCATGCCAAAAATTACATGTCTTATTCCTATGTTATTATTTCATGACTTATTCTCTTAATTATCTTATGATCTATGTCTTATGAATGACCAATATTTATTATGATCTTTAAAATGAAAGGTATGATCTTCAAATGTTATGCTTATGTTCCATACCCTTTTGTTCATGTTTTGCTTACTCATTTACTTTATTTAACTTTACTAAGAAACTGAGCTTGCCCCTTTCTTATGTTTCATTTACCTTGGTTATGAAGAAATTTCTTAGGTAGAAATACTAAAGGTGGAGATCTTTATGGGAGTTGTTGAAGATATGTCACCAGGATATATGATTGTTTTTCCAAGTTTCCAAAGGAACTAAACTATTATGGTCCTTGGGAATATATTTTTTATAATGTACTTAATATTTATCTAAAATGATGTAATATCCATGTATGCTAATCCTGGGTCGCTATATATAGTCAATTTGAAATCCTATAGTGAAACCAATAAACTTCATAATTCCCTAAAAATAATCTCTAGACATTCTATTTGGAAGATCAACCCAAATATTATCCAAATTATTATTTGTACAAAAAAGAAACAAAATTACAAAAAACATCATATTTCATGAATTTTTATAATTTCAGTTGAAAAAATATAGTTAAAATAAAGACCAACTAATTTCATGTGGAATTCAATTCATACTCATCAAAAAAAAACAATTCACAAACGACACGATCATCACATTTTATGTTATATTTAATTTTTTATACCTTCTATTTTTTAAATTCTTCTTTTGTACATGGATAAATATCTTTTAGAGAGTCGCTTATAAATAAATGGATGAAAATAAAATATAAAAATTGAAAAAAATCATAAATATATATTAATATATAACATATTGTTATTTTATAAATTTATTTATCAAAACACTAGATTACATAAAATTGATATGTTATTCAACTATCATTGATATGTTAGTGTCAAAAAAATTTATGAATATTTAATTTATATGAGTAATAAATCAATGCAAACACTCAATTATATTTTTGAATAACTAAAAAATATATAATTAATCTTATTCTTCACTATCCATAATTTCATTGGTCAACATGGTAGAATTAACTTGGTTGAAATATTTATTCAAACTATAATATAACCGATTCTGACAATGAATAAAATATATCCCACCATTAGAAATTCATATCATTCATAGTAAGATTTTATTTAACATTAATAAATCTACTGTGGGTTTGCAACAAAAGAAAAAATTAGAATGAATGAAATGCATAAAATTATCAAAACTTAATCAGATCAAACCTGAGTTATCAAGATTCAAAAAAAAAAATAGAATATGTTTTAATAAATTATAATTAAACAGAAAATAAGGAAAATTGGAAATAAAAATTCCAAAACCATAACAATCTAAAACAATTTCAAATAATATTTTATTTAAAATTAAATTAAATCAATCAAAAATGTTTATATAGAATATAGATAATTTAAAACATAGAACATTAAAAAACTAATCCCCAAAATTCTAATATCTAATTGTAACATACAAATAATGGCAGTTTGAGGATAAAATGATTATAATTTAATTATTTTTCCATTAAGAAAATTGACAGTTAAAAACACATTTCCTAAAATAAATGTGTCAATTATATATCAAATTTAAAATCAATATAATCCTTAAATGGTTATTATTAAAATGAAAACCCTAAAATAAAGGGTGTTTTCTTTAAATCAAGAATCACATGTTTTATATAACCAAATTAGGGTTTAACTTTAATAGCATGATGAATCCAGAAACTATGTGACAGATTAGTCATGTAGAGGTGGATTATTCTAGGATATCCTCACCCTTAGGGGATTAAAATTAATGGAGATAGAGGGAAAAACCAGATAGGGGATAGTGGTAGAGAGGGGTGGCTCTGGCTTTAACAAGGGGTGTAATGAGGGTATGATAGAGGACATGAAGATGGGTGTTAACTCCAAAAGTAGGCACGATAAGGGTGAGTGAGAGGACGGGGGGGGGGATAGATATTGTTTTTTACCACAACACCCACCAATGGAGGTCAATGATACTCACCAAAAGTTTCTTCCAATTGTGGATACCCATTTAAATAGGTGAAAATAACCGATTTTCTAGTAGTTTGTACAAATAAAAGATAAAAATTTAATCACATCTGCTAGAAATAAAAGTTGAAAACAAATAAAAAAATTATTCTTGGATTAAGTGATGAAAATATACTAGTTTTTTATCTCCCATAAGATATATATATATATATATACTCATTGTAATAAGATAGTTAAATATTAGTAATGAGATAATAAATTTATATTATACCTTCATAACCTTGAGAGAAAAGTGAAAAAATGAATGGTGTGGTTTTATGAGAACAATTTGGATGAATATATAGAAAAGTGAGTAGGAAAGGTATATATTGAAAGATTATTGTAAGTGTATAAGGTATCCATTAGGGTATCCATTATGTAACCATTATGTGACCATTTAAGGTAACCAATATGTGAAAAATAGGACATTTGAAAACCATTAGAAATAATATATTTAGAATATACACTGAAATGTTTATGAATATGTAAATCATAATGAAATTTTATGTTTACTCATAAAAAAAATAATATCTTAAAATATTTTTATTCATTTATCAACTAAAATACATGATTTCTAATACATGTAGTGTTTTTAAATAATAATTACATTTATCATACTTAAAAATGTATTTTCCCAAAATAATTATAATTTTAGAATCAAGATGTCAAAATTGGTTAAGGGTGATATTTTTAAAATTTTAGTGAATTATAAAATATTAAGGTGAAGAGTGAAATATGATAAAATACGATATATGAAAAGATAAGGTAAATATATGAGTAAATAATATCACATGGCATGTAATCATGATATAATTATGATAATATGAATTGCATACTATGTTGTAGTTGGTTCCCCAGAACCTACATTCTTATTACTTTATTACATGCTATTTTATTAATAAAGTTTTCTTATCACGTTATGATTGTTCCTTTGCTTGAAATTTTCATGTGATAATTTCCCAATAATGTATTTCACCCAAAATGGTTATAACAATTCTCTATTATGATGAGAAACTAGAGGTTCCATGATAGTATACTTGAATATAGTTCTATTGACGAATGATATTGTCTGATGAGATAGAGGTGATATTGGATTTTAGGGGTATGAGGGTCATAAGACATCGAGACAAACTCTCATGGTGTTCACTGATGGTAATATATAAGATAAGAGGATACGAGAATAGTGACGTTAATCGAAAATCCACATTTTCACATGTCAGTGGATGTTCCTATATGTGGATGTATGTATTGATCCATAGAATTAAAATTATCATTGATGGATATCATGACTCATGTGTTGTGATGTATTTATAGAAATCATAAAAACATATGTTCACAATAAAGTAGGATGCGTTGGGAATTTCATGACTGATATTTCATTAATAGATAATACAAGATAGGATTTATCCCTTTTGTTCATTGATGGAAGTCAATATCTCATGACCTTTGATGGAAATGGAACTACTTTTATAAATCCATGGCCATGCTGTTCAGTGGGAAAGATGAATTTTGTAAATTCAAATAAATAGAAATCAAGCATATAGGTTGATTTCACTAACATATAACCTAATTGATTTTAGATATCATGATAAATGGATTAAATTACATGGTAATAATTTTTAGGAAGTTCAATATCATTGCGACATTAACTTATTTATATATGGGTGCCATAACATGTTGCAAGATGATAACCTTGGGATTTGGGTGGTTATGCCTAATGCCACTAGGAAATATTCTTAAAGGGACCCACACTAAGTTTATCCAATATTTAAGTTAAATCCTGGAATTAAATTTAAAAAGTTTGAATAAATAATATTTATTTAGTATTTGTTGATCACCGTGATTTAATCACAAGTTATTTTAAAGTAAAAATGAGTTAAATAATAATAATAAATATTTATTTGTAAGTTTTGGTGAATATAATATTTATTATATTTACAGTAGAATAATGTAGTGACATTTATTTACAAAATAGTCATTATTCATGGATCAGTAAATGTTGATGAGGGAATGTGGACCGAGATTAATGTTCTGGTTGGAAATAATATAAATTATATTTATTTATATATTCATAAATGTGTTTCACATGTCAGTGATTATATAATAGCAGTATTATTATTAATGTACATGGAGTCACTTAAGAATTATAAATATGAAAAGGGTTTTATGTTAACTTTTCCAACCCTAAACCTACCATAATAAATATCTAATTATATCAATTTCCAAAATAGTCTTATTGTGAATAACAGATAGATTGAGGCTCTCCCAATCCCTTGAGAGAGACCAAGATATATTGAGTGATCATATCCCCTCACCTATCAAGAAAATTAGAGATCATCAAGAGTTACTTCTCCCACAATAATAATTCTACTGTGATCAACCACGAACAACACATGCGAACTAGATCAGCTGTGCTGGCACCCAATGATTCAATGATGATGTTCAAAGATTGCAGTGCACATGTAGATCACCACTAGATGGATTTTACACTGGGATCCTAGAGAAAAACAATGGTATGATGAGATATAGTCACCCACATCATCAATTTATTCCAAATTACAAGTTGAAAAAAATTCTATATCTATTTACAAGTTAATTATAAATTAATGTAAAAATCCATCTCTTCGGTTTCTATGTCTTAATCATATTCAGTTAATCTAGGGTTTTCATTGAAAATAAATTTTTAATAATGTTTGGTACTGATTACATGTAAATTAAAACTAAAATTCATGTTGTTCTTACCATCTAACATGCTTTCACTACACTTGGAGTCTTCAAGTGGTATCAAAGGGGTCAAAAGTTTAATTTATAATTTTTTATTCACTGATTGGTTACATGTGTTTGGGTTTTATTTTACTTATATGGATTTGTTTTAATATCTAACATCATCGTATCTTCCCTTTATTTATTATTATTAACATAACCTATAAACAGTTAAGATAAAAAATAAAGAAACATTATAAGAACACCATCTAGAGGTGACGAAGGCTCTTCCTAGACAAAACTAGAGTACACAGTGTGGACTACCTATATACACACTCTGTACTTTTTTTTCACATATGTATCTAGTGATAAAGTTGGATAGATCTGATGAAATAGGATATAATATCTAACAAAATTAGATCATCATGTATATCTAGACATATTGGTGGACATATTGAAGAATTACATGTCATGTAACCACTGTACACGATGTTTAGTACCCGATTTCTAGTGTCCGAGTACAAGGGGTGTCCTAGCGTGCCATGTATCAAATATATTACACAAGGACTAATGAGACATGAAATTATAAGAACACAAAAAATGTATCCTGAGTACACACCATGTACCTCAAACACGTATGTGGCAGGAAATATGACTATTCCCTAAGAGTATGTTTCAAACACATGCATAAGATAGTACATATCTTGTAAAATACTAAACAATGTATAGTTTGTTGTAGGCAATATGCCCAATTTTTTATAAAGAAAAATTAAATATATAATCAAAACTATTTACATGGTTTTCATGTTCTATTTATTTAACAAAGTAGACACCATGTAAAAGGATTGATAATTATATATTAATTTTTATTATTTGTTAAAATTATGGATAATCACATACAGGTACACTTGTTTACTTGATTAATTTTAAATAAAATTAAATTTGTTTACAATTATATATGATGATGTGTTAATGATTCTACGATGTAATTAAGATAAATTAAATTAATTGGATTAATTCATAGATCACTATCTTAATTAAATAATGAAACGAAGTAATTGATATCTATATTGAAAATGTATGCTTGTTTCTTGATGTGTGGATGATCATTAGATATACTAGACCTTTTATGTGATTGGTTACTTTTAATTTATTATTATTAAACTAAAATTGATGACCTACATTTCATACCCTTCTTATTATATAAGGGTTTTAGTACCCATGGTTTCTTTTATTCAAACACCATTTATCCAATCCATTATATCCCCTCACTTTCATGTGACTAAAATCTTATGTAAGGATGGAGCTCTTATACAAGAGGATACAATTTGAGTCAAGGATCCAAGGTGAAAAAAATCGAGGTGATATATAGGAACCAAAAGGTGGAAAGATGAAACAAGAACCATGATATGGTTCATGGTGCTATTCACCAGGTTCTAGGGTTAGTTTATCATCCCCTAAATAAACTAAACCTTAGATAATCTCATGATCACACCACTTATGTTTTATTTATGTTAGTTTCATGGTTAATTATTTATGTATGTTGATACCACACGATCACCTAATAAATTAATTAACAAGCTTTCAAGATGGAATAAAATATAACTGGATTATGCATAAATTTTGTATCAAACATGGTAATCACTTAAGTAAAATACGCTTAATATTAACAAGGAATTAGAAAAGATAAAATGGTATTTATTCATAAGGATAAAAATACATCAATTAAAATATTTGGTTGATATATCCTTCCAATATTTAATTTAGTTTCAACCTCATAGTTAAAAGTACTTGACCAACCCAAGTTAGGATGCATTAAATTATCAAGTAAATTTTAGCCTGAAGTATTGGGTTAACTTAACTCAGTTTACATTAAGGATTTACCACTCAATAAGGAATTGGTATAACTGGGAGGCAAGTGTTGAGGATATATTTAAAATTAGGTTTTAGGATTGGATATTTTAATCAATAGATCAAGGAATTACACATTAATGTAGTTGAAAAGTTATGCCTACCAAAAAACCTTCGAATAACATCTCAATCCCGAGTCTGGGTTATGATAAGAATAATATTGATCCTTTCCATTAAAATATATAAGAAAAAATATATTATTATACTGATAGTGAGGGATATTGGGTTATGAAAAAAAGTTGGAGATTAATTTTTTTAATAATTTTAATTTTAATAAATTGTTTTTAATCAAAAAACTTACTAATTACCTACTATTAATTTATAGAAAAGGAAAATAAAATGAATTTGACAATATCACTTTGTTCCACACTAGAGAATGATAACCTTCTCACCGGTATGAATTCCTTGGAATAGTATAGTCTCTTGCATGATATAATATGCTATGAATAGAAATTATATGTGATAGAAACCCCACTTTCTAAGTTCATTACCAAAGAGGCTAGTGAGGAATAAGTGTCTCTCCATTTGAAGCATATGGGTGATGAAATGGATGTACAATGTTTCATGTTATCCTCCATTTTCAATGTTATTCTAATTAAATATGAGGATATGAATGCGTATAACATTTTTTCTTACCTTTAGGATATTTATTAATAGAATGAGTGACCAATGAGACCTGATATCTACAATGTAATCTTCACATGAAATCATGGAGAGTTAGTGTCAGCTGGGGAAAATATAGTCTATATTATTTTCTACATTGAGAACATGTGCATCTTGGGTTTTATGATCCTTGATGTCTTGTGCACAGATCATATTCTATCTTCACTACCTAAAAATATTCCCAGTTTTATTATGAATTATAATATGTAAAATTGCGAGAAGGTACTTTTATAAATTATTACTCTTATTCTCCAAGTTGATAAAGACACGAGGAATGAAAAACCCACTATCCATATATTGAATAATAATATTAATAACAAGGAAAAGGGGCCATAGACTCATTCCAAGTCTAAGGCTCTGGAGCACCATCCTTCCAAGAATGATAAGATCTTTAGTTAAGGAAAGAAATATGAAATGGTATGTTTTTCAAATGTAATGTGGGGCCAATGGAAGAGGAATTTCGCCCACTCAAAGAATTATGTGGAATATTTAGATGCATTCATTATTAAGTGTAATCTTTCTATATCTAAAAATTTTGTAGTACACAATGCATGTGGTGCTCAATTTGTATCCACGTATAAGAACAAAGTATA
The DNA here is from genome assembly GCA_963277665.1 of Viscum album. Classification (NCBI taxonomy): domain Eukaryota; kingdom Viridiplantae; phylum Streptophyta; class Magnoliopsida; order Santalales; family Viscaceae; genus Viscum; species Viscum album. Next base: position 1,208,739,294 of record OY728165.1, on the reverse strand, counting down.
TTTAAGAAGGTTTCCTAAGAAGAGGTAGATCTAAAATCTGTCAATGGAGAAAGGTTGTCTACTCTATCCATTGGAGACTACAATATCACATTTCCAACAATATTTATTTTGGATTCAAATAATTTATATTATGTGTATAGTGTTATCAAAATCATTATTTCCATTTATTTTTTAGTCATGGATGAATTTGTTTTCGGCTATGGAAATAAAGGTTTGTACTTTTGTAAGCATAAAAAATATTATGGTATGATACAATTTAATAATGGTCTTTATGTAGTACATTAAAAAAACCAAATATTATCCATTCATAATGAAAAAATACACACCACTCATTTAACACCCAGTTATGGAATCACTATCTTGGTCACACAAATGAGAATCATTTGAAAAAGCTCTACCAAGATTATTACTTAGAATCTTTTGAGCATAATCCACTTGAAAGATGTCAAAATTGGTTATAATGGAAGATTAACAAACCAACATTTAGTGGTAAACATTAAACTGCCATATAGCTTCTAGATTTTGTATACACCGATGTGTGTATAACCTTTTAAGTAGAGTCTAGAGGTGGATTCTCATACATTATTAATTTTACAAATTAATTGAGTAGGTATGGTTATATCTATCAGATGAGATATAAGTATGATTCTTTTGAGAAGAACAAAGAGTTAAAAAACTAAGTTGATAATAAGATTGGTAAGAAGATAAAGATACATTGATTGGATTGAGGTGATGCATATCTTAACCAAGACTCTATCTACTTTGTATGGGAGTTTGGTATTCTATCTCAAATCACTCCACCATATACACCACAGTGGAATAATTCTAGTGAAAGGAGGAACTATACACTACTAGACATGGTAAGGTTGATAATGAGTCGCACAAAACTTCCATTGTCCTTTTGGGGATACACATTAAAGGAAACACCATACTTACAATACTAAGTTCAACAAAAGTGTTAAAAGATATTCCTTTTGATTTATAGAGTGGAAATAGTCTCATTTTTTCACATATTTATGCATGTGTTTGAAAAGCATTTGTTAAGGGTAGCTCAAGAAACAAACTATCACCTCATGGAATGAAGTGTATCTTTACAGGGTATCATAAGGAAAGAACAAGATACTACTTATACAAACCTTTAGATAAGAAAGTAACTGTCATATTAAAATTTGTATTTCTTAAGAGGTAGTATATCCTTAGGGAGGATAGTGGGAGAAAGATTGAATTCAATAATGTTGATGATCAAGATTTAAAATATTTAGTAAATGAGTAGATTTCATAGGTATCCATGGAAGATGTTTCTCCTAAAACACAAGTGCCGTGTAAGAGTGATAGAGAGGTAAAAGAACTAGAGAGATATAGTTAATAGTGACATATGATGATGAATTGTTATTGGTTTAAAATAGTGAACCTTTATCCTATAAGGAGGAAGTATAGAGATCAGAATCTATAAGATGAAAATATGCCATAAATTCTGAGATGGATTCCATAAATCAAAACAATGTTTGGGTTTTCATCGATCTACCAGTTGATGTATTTTTTATTGGGTGTAAATGGGTATTCAAGAGAAAATCGGAAATTCAAGGTAATGTAAATACCTATAAATCATGGATAATGGCTAAAGGGTTTAGAAAATTTCATAACATTGATTATGAAAAAACCTTTTCTTCAGTTTCTATGTTTAAATCCACCATAATTTTGTTTTCCATAGTAGATTACCATGACTATGATAGTTGGAAAATAGATTTCAAAATTGCATTTCTTAACGGTAACCTTTAAGAGGATGTGTACATGACATAACCATAAGAGTTTGTGACTCTAGATAATTCTAAAAAGTTATGAAAGTTACAATGATATATTTAGGGATTAAAGTAAGAATCTATATCATGGAACATTTGATTCGATGAAGTCATAAAGGAATTAGACTTCATTAATAATAAATGTGATCCATGTGTTTACAAATGGTTTAGTGGGAGTACTATTGTATTCATTTTAGTATATTTTGATAACATATTACTAATTGGAAATGATATAACATCCTTACAAGAATCTATGGAGTGGTTGAGAAAGGGATCCTCCATGAAGGACATAGGAAATTTATCTTATATTATAGGGAAAAATATCATGCGTGATCGATCCAATTGGCTTCTTGGACTAAGTCAAAGTATATACATTAACAAAATAATGAAGAGGTTCAGTATGAAAAAATCCAAGAGGGGATTGGTTCCATTATCACATGATATACATCTTTCCAATAAAATGTGTCCTAAAACATAAGAGGAAAGAGAGAGAATGAGTGAGATCACATGCCATTCTGTGATATAATCCATTATATATGCCATGTTATTTATAAGGTTGGATGTTGCCTATGATTTTATAATAGTATACAAATATCAAGCAGATCTAGGTGGACAACATTGGACTGCTATTAAGGCTATCGTTAAGTATTTGAGGCAAACTACGAATATGTTCCTAGTGTATAGAGGGAATGAGGAGATAGTATTTAGGGGTTATATAGATTCTTGATTTCAGATAGATCAGAATGATCTCAAGTTGCAGTATAGATATATATTTTGTCTCAATGGAGGACCAGTGATCTAGAAGAGTTCAAAACATAGAGTTTTCTCCAATTCTATAGTGGAGTCTGAGCATATTAAGACTTCCAGTGCATCCAAGGAATTTGTTTCCATTTGAAAATATATCCAAGATCTTGATGTGGTTTCTAGTAGTAAATACCCTATCACAGTTTACCATGATATCACTATTGTGGTGGCTCTATCCAAAGAGTTGTGGTCACACAAAAGTAAAGAGCACATGACTCAAAAGTTTCATATCTAGAGGTTTTTTCTTAAAGGGATTAAGTTTTTATGAGCAGAGCATTTACGAAGGAAAATGTGGCGGACCCTTTAACTAAGGATTTAACTCATAATAGGCATGATTACCTTATTAGAGATAGTGAACTGAATGTTACTGTTAGTTGGTTTTAGTGATAGTGGAAGTTTATTTTATTTCTTTCCCTAGAACCAAATTTCTTAGAACATGATTATGTAGTGTTTTATTAATAAATATTTCTTATAAAATTATTATTGTGGCTCTACAATTAATTTTCATGTGATAATGTCCCAAAAATGTGTTTTTCACCGAATGGTCATAGCAGTTCCCCACCATGATGAGAACCTAAAGGTTCCGTGATGGTATTATTGAATATAGTCCTATGGATGAATGATATTTTTTTGATAAGACGTAGTCGATATAGTATATTTGGGGTATAAATATCATAATTCATTAAGACATATTCTCATAGTGTTCTCCCTTGGCAATCTCTATGTTACGAGGTTATGAGAATAGACCCTTAATAGAGAATACACATTTCCAAGTTTCATTGGATGTTCCTATCTATGGATGTATTTATTTATCCTTGTAATCTAATATTATCATTGATGTATATCAATACTCATGTGCTTTGATGTATTGATTTAAACCATGATGACATATTTAGATTGTGAAGTAGGATATATTGGGCAATTCATGAGTGATATTGCCTTAATGTAAAATATAAGAAAAGATTTATCCCTTTTATAACTTCAAAAAAGTTGATATCTTATGCCCTTTGATAGGAATGAAATATCCTACATAAATCCATGGATATGGTGTTTGGTGGGTGAGTTCAATTTATGAATTTCAAATAACTAGGCATCGAACATATAGGTTGATGACACCAACATATGACCGACTTGATTGGAGATATCATGATATAAGGATTATATTATATGATAAGTGTTTGTAGGAAGTTGGATGTCATTAAAACATTAAATTATTTCTCTATGGGTTCCTTGGATTGAATCTAGATAATAAATTTGTACTTTCAACAGTTATGTATAATGCCACTAAAAAAATGGCCTAGAGGGTCACAAATCTAAGTTTATCCACAATATCAGTTAAATTATAATATTGAATTTAGTAAGTTAAAATAAATAATATTTATTTGGTATTAGTTGATCACTATGATTTAATCACAATTTATTAAAAAGTATAAGTGAGGTAAATAATAATAATAAATAATAGTTTTCATGTTTGGAGAATATAATATTTATTATATTTGTGTGGAATAATGTAGTGACATTTATTTATCAAATAGTCATTATTTGAGGATTGATAAATGTTAACGAGGGAAAGCGAACCAGGATTAAGGTCTGATTGGAAATAATATAAATGAAATTTATTTATATATTCTTAAAGTTGCTACACATGTGAAGTGATTAATAATAATATTATTATTAATGGACATGGGGTTACATAAGAATTATAAATAAGGCAAGGTATTTGTGTGAAATTTTCTAACATTAAAATTTCCATAATAAATATCTAATTATATAACATTCCAAAGAATTTTATTCCTGAATAGTAGATAGAGTGATACTCTATCAAGGCCTATAGAGAGGTCACGAGATTTAGAGTGATCATCTCCTCTCACCTGTCAAGACAATGAGAGATCATTAAGAGTTCTTTCCCCCTTGAGAAGAATTATATTACAATCAATAATGAACAATGAATGTGATTATGATTGACCATTATAGTAATCAAAAATTCTATGGTGATGTTCAGAGATTGTATTACACATGTGGATCATCTCTAGAGGGATTCTGCACTAGGATCCTACAGTATAATAATGGTACAATGATATATATTCAATTAGATCTTCAATGAAAGTCCAATTACAAGTTGAGGTATATATTCATAAATTAATTATAAATTACATGTAAATATACTCATCTTCTACTTCTGTCATTTTAATTATAGTCAAGTAATATATGGTTTTCCTTAGACATGAAATTTTAATCATGCATGAAAAATATTACATGTAAATTAAGACTAAAATCCATGTTGTTCATACCATCTAACATAATTCTACTACACCCAGAACCTTCATACTATTCTTAGAAAAAATAATAATTACTATAGTGAGTCTTCTGATTCTGATTATTTCATGTCAATGTTTTTATGAGATCACTTTCCAAAGGCCAATGGATATTGAAAATGTGTTAATGAAACATCAAAATATTATCCATCAAAACCAAGAGGATATGAGTTTGACTCTTCTTATGGAGGTGGGGGGGTATTTTCTATTCAGGGACACTCTTATAGATTTAATTATATTTTTAAATCCTTATTTGAAATAATCCAATTATTTTTTAAATCACCCACCACCTTAGAGTGTCAAATACCCATTAAAAGGGAGTTGAAAAATCCATACATTTTACATAATTAGTCAAGTAAATTACATCATTCCATGATCATTTGTATAGTGAATCCATTGTGTAAAGCCATACGAGAGTGGAACATTAGAGTTTAACCCCATACCGGGAGTCGAATGATATGTGTACTCAGCATGAATATGAATCCATTGGGACATATGTATCTTCACCAATGGGTTGGTTTATAGGATCAACACTAACGGAGTTTGAAGGTCACTAGCCTACCACCAAAGAATGAATGAATGTCACCGTCCCATCACCAGTCGATGAATGGATGTTGTCGGGCCATCACTAGTGTCTTGAATGGATGTTTTTCCCTATCACCAGTAGATGAATGGATATCTTCAACCTATAACTAGAGAGTTAAATTGATTCCTTTAGATTATCACTAGTATGTTGAATAGTCTTCTTCTTCCAATTTCTAGATGATGGATGGATGTTTCTTTCCTATCACTAGTGAATGGATTTTCATCACTGGCCAATCAAAATCAAATATTAACAACAGATGTATGTATTCCACCCTAATTTCACTAACAGATAGATTTACATCATTATCTTGTCACCCAGAAATGGGTTGAAGTCGCTATCATGTCACTAGCAGGTGGATATATTTCACTTCCATGTAACCAGTGGGTCTATGTACATTTTTGTCCTGTAACCAGTGGATGAATATTTGTCTTTTTCCTATCACCAATGTATAGATCAATTATCTCACCACTAATGGGTGGTTTGGGATGTTTGGTTTTTGTAATTGGGACCACAATATTATCTTCCTACATATCCTTGTGAAGGAAGTTAAAACCATTCTAATTCAATACCATTTAAGAAGGAATGTCATAAATTTTAAGTTCATATGACAAAGACCATTTTGGTTCTTTTTATGGTCATGAATCCATGACAATTATGTATCTTAGTTTAAGATTATATAACTAGGGCCATAATTTAGTAGTTTAAAGTCCTTCGTGATGGGATGCTAGACCAGAGGTTCCTAGTAACAGTTGGTGTGGGAATTACATGTGATTGTCCATTTTGGATTAGGACTGACGCAAAATTGGTGAACATATCTAATTTGGTATTACACCAAGTTGGAGGCCCATTTATACCCATAAAACATTGAATAGACTAGGGATCATTATTGGGTGTATGAGAGTTGTACGTGTTGGTTCGGTATGGAGAGGATGTATGTATTGGTTCTAGAGAAGCTCCACTAGCTGATTAAGAATAGAGATCTATATTATCAAGGGAATACATTATTATCTCTACTTTGAGGGGCATATCATTTAGGAATAAAAAAAAGTGGTGGATCTAGATTATCATATTAATAAATAATTTAGGGTGGCGCATGGGTTCCCCTATTGAACCTGTAATATAAATCAAGAGGCTATATAAGAATATAAAGTGAAATTGGTATTTTCGGGTTTTAACCTAGGTGGAATGATTCCAACAGGGACTTTGGAGATGATAGGGAAGAAAGGTTTAATTCAACTGAGATAGTTGATTTGGGGGAATGAGGTTCATGTAGGTTTTTATAGTTTGGGTCTTACAAATGAGTTTGATGAATGTTTTTCAGACTACTAAGAATTGACCTGGAGAACTCTTGAGTCTATAGATGGTGAATAAGGCCAAAGTCCTCACATCCCATTGGTAAAGGGACATTCATGTGGTTATAAATGATCTACCTCTCCATAATAAGGTAGGTTAGGGATTATTCTGGAAAGAAACCATTGATGTTTAATTTATTTTCACACAGACCTTATACATGGTCAATGCTTTGTTGTAAGAAATATGTGTCAGGATTTGGGTTATTGGAATGGTTTGATAAACTCATGCTCATTCATAACCAATATTGGGGGATCACACATGCACATGGGACATGGGTACTCTTTTGGGACAAAAAATGATTGTCCCACTAGTGTAACATTAATAACAAGATAAAATAAGGTTATAAATGTAGAAATAAATGGACACCAAATGTAACATAGAAAACCCCCCAAAATGAAAGGGGTAAACAACCATGGGAAAAATAAAAGTATATCACTATGAGTACAAGTGGTTACACAATCCCTCACTATTATAAGGGGATACCATCATAAATAAGTCTCTTGAATATCTGATGAAACCACCTTACAAAATACCATAAAACAATGGGATATGATGCTATTGATTGGTTTAGGTTATGTTGATTGCTAGAACAACTAGGATATAGCCAAATTTATACATTACCTCTACCCCTAATTCTCTTCTTCCATTATATGGTTGGTGGGGTTGACCACCCAACACATATGCTAACCACACTCTCCTCCCTTGATAGAAGAAGGCGGTGACACCGTTCGTCAAATGAGAAACTATTGACATATATACCACTTAGAGATTTTACTATAAACCAACCATATATCCCCACATCCTTTCTATCTACCAAACATGATTATCATGTCTATTTAAGGCCACTGTAAGATTTATACCTTTTTAACTTATCAATGTCAATCATCTTTGTTAAGAATTTTACCATATTTTCTTTAGTGTGAATTTTCTACATGTACACAGTTCCTTCCTCCACCACATCTCAAAAAATGTGACACTTTAACCCAATGTGTTTTGATATTTAATGAAAATATGTATTCCTTATAATGTGAAAGAAGATTTTATTTTTCACACAATAATGTAATTATCTCTTATCTATTACAAAGATCCTCCAATAATATTCTCATCCAAATCACTTCTTTTCAAGCCTGTGTCGCTTTCATGTACTCTGCCTCTATTGTGGATAAAAACACAACTAACTATAACTTTGAAATCTAGCTCATAACTCATATTATAATAAAAAACACATAATCGGTAGTGAATTTCCTCTAGTTGTAATCACCTAAAAAATACAAGTCAAAATAGTAGGTGATAGTAAATTTGATCCTCAATAACATAATGAAACACATGAGGTCTCCTTGATGTATCTAGAGACCCTATTCACCAAGATCAGATCCTCATGTCCTAGATTTGTTATGTAATAACTAACTCTTACCAATTATTATGAAATGTATGGTCTATTACAAACCATAACGAACATTAGAATCCACACTAATGATGCATATGGTACTTGAGACATCTCCATCCTATCTGCTTCAATTCTAGGAATTATTGTAGATGATAACTTGAAATTAATGGTATGTGGGGCATATATTGACATATAGTATTGAATATGGAAGCACTTAAAGACTATATATAAGTAATTATTCTATGATTGTCAAATATTCCCATTATTTCTATCTTGGTAAATCTACATCCCTTGAATCTTGTTTGGTCTCAAGTCCTTCATATCAAACTCCCTAGCCAACTATGTCTTTATCTCCCATATCTAATCATTATTGGGGTATGCAACAAACATGTTATCCACATAAAATAGAGTAATGAAGAAATCATTACCATCCAAATCCTTGAAATATGCACAAGGATCAGAATGAATTTTTCTACATCCTTGGATTATGATATATGAATCAAATCTCTTATACCAAAACCTCAATGCTTTCTTTAGACAATATAGAAAATTTTTCAACCTAGAAAAAAAGTTCTCTTTTCTTTATTCTGCAAAACCTTTTGATTAGAGCATATATATCCTTTCATCAATACAACCATGGAGAAAATTAGTCTTCACATCTATCTTGTATAGATGTAAATTACATGTAGCACACATATCTGGAACTATATGAAAATTCCTTAGTCTAAAAAAAGGTGAAAATATTTCACTGAAATCAATACCTTTGTTATGAGAATATTATTTGACCACCAGTATTTTATAATATATTTTCACATAGTCCTTTCCACCCATGTTGATCTTAAAGACCCATTTATTTCTAATAGAATTCGTTCTATGAGGTAATGAAACAAGACCCTAGGTCTTATTCTTATTCATAGTTTCAAGTTCCTCCATGAAATTTTCACCAATATTGACCATCATGGCCCATAATCAACCAGAACATAATCATTGTGATCTGGTAATACCTTAGAGGAAACTAGTTCTTCCTTGTATTTTTCATCTATATCAACTATTATAGTTTCTATATTATCATTCTCCATGTCTCCATCAATTTTCATTTTCACATTATCTTCTATAAAAATATATTCTCTGTTGATGATAATTTAATGGGAAATGGGGTCTCATAAATGATACCCCTTCACACCATCATTACACCCTAAGAAGATACTTTTCATGGATCTTGAATCCAACATTGATCTTTCCTAGTCCTTAAACTATGCATATACAAGACATCCAAAAGTATGTAACTGAGAATAGTCAGTAGGTTTACCAGTCTACATATCCATTGGTCTCTTTATATTTATCTCCATTAAAGGAGATTGAGTGATCACATAACATGAGATATTCACTACTTCTACCCAAAATGTTTTGGAAATTTATGTAGTCTTTAACATTTCCTTTGTTATATCCAATAGGGTTCTGTTCATATTCTCTTCCACTACATTATATTATGAAGTGTATGCCATGATGAACTATCTCTTTATTCATTTCCATTTAAAAAATTATCAATCTTCTTTCTTATACATTCTCTACCATTTTCATTCCACAAATACTTGATCTTATTTCTAGATTCAAGATCTTTTTGCACTTTTAACGTTTTAATGGATTCAAAAACATATGATTTTCTCTCTATAAGGTAAACCTAATATCTCCTAGAATAATCATCAATTAATTATACAAAGTTCCTTGCTCCTCCCAAGTATATAATCAATGATTTTCAAATGTTAGAATGGATTAACTCTAATATAGCATTACTTCTTACTGTTGAAATCCCAAACATTAACAACTGTTTCTTTCTCAAAACACAATTCTCACAAAATGGTAAGGATAAATCTATAAGTCCGGGAATAAAATTATGATCCAAAAGAATATTCATGCATCATTCTGACATATGGTCAAACTTCTGATGCCAAAACATCGTCAATGATTTCATCACAGTAATTGATGTGGAAACTATTTCCATATACTTATACATTTCACCCATAAGAAAATATAGTTTTTCAAGATCTTATCTACCTTCATCACCACAAGAGAACACTTCACAATTCTCATCACTCCATTCTTAGTGTGAGTCTTGAATCTGATATCATTAAATTATTCAAAGGAAAATATGTTCTTCTTCAATCCCTTTACATGATGTACTATATGGATGGTTTGAACAATACCATCATGCATATTCAGTTTTATGGTACTAAATCCAATGATATTCAAGGAGTGATCATTACCCTTGTACATAAGTCATTTAGGGATAGTTTCGTACTAATAAAACCTTTCCCATTGAGAGTTCATGTGCCATGTTTCTCCCAAGCCGATTATCCATGCGCTGTAGAGATGTTTCCTGCTTCTAGTAGTGGTCTCTAATTCACTGAAAATAATTTCTCCATTCCCAAAAGTAATCATAAAATTTCCATCCATGTCATGATTCGTTATTCTACTAGAACCACACATCATCATCACATCTTCTGAATTTTCACCAATCAAACATAGGTAATTATTCTTTTTTAGCACTTCTTACATCTTCATTTTCCACAATGTAAAATTATTCCCATTGGATTTTTCAATCTCTAATATCATTACTATATGTACATGCTATCAGTTTAGAACCTCCTCTCTTTCACAATGGTGCATTTAAATATTTCAGTAAATTTTTTCTGTGCCAGATCTACTGGATTTACAATAAAAAATAATACTCAAATTTATGAGAATTATTAAGAAAATAATGTGAAAAACATAGGCCTAGAACATTCCATTGATATAACTTGTTAGGGAAATTTTTTTTAGCCCACTAGTAAAGAAATAATAGAAATATGAAATAAATTGGAAAATAAAGAAATAAATGGAAACCAGATGTAACATGAAAAAACCCCTAAAATGAAAGGGGTAAAAACCCTTGGAAAAAATAGAAGTATATCAATATAGGTAAAATGGGTACACACTCCCTCACTATTAAAAAGATAAACCCTTATAAATATACCTCTTCAAGATATGGGGAAAAACCTGACAAAATACTATAAACCAATGGGAGATGATGCTGCTAATTTCTAGAGGTGATGTTGATTGTTAGAACCAATGGAAGATAACCCCATTTATAGGCTACCTCTCCTCCTTCTTATCTTCTTCCATTGAATGGTTTGTGGGGTTATCTACCCACCACACATGACAACCATGCTTTCCTCCCTTGACCAAAGAAGGGTGTGACACTGTCCTTTAAACAAATAATTTCCGATACTCTCTAGGGTTCCTTGAGTGAAGAAATATCAGTTGGAGATGGATTGTTCATAGAATTATAAGTGATATATGAGGGAAAAAATGTGTTGGGAACTATATAAACCTCCTTAAATCAAACATATATATTAGGGAATGCTATAGCTTTGTTTTTCTTGGTATCTGAAGTAGTGCACTAGTCTTTTTAGTGTGATATGGATGCTATCTTAACTCAAAGGGAGAACTTATTTCATTTTTTTGGAAATGTTGGAGATTAGCAGTGATTCATTTTGGGTAGTCTATACTGTCCGTGTGGATGGTAGATTCTAGTTTTATGTTGGCTCAGATCGGTTCTTGAAGTGCCTCATCTTGATCATATGTGTTGGTACCATGAGTCCAACACACTTATCAATTTGATCAATTTTTATTGATGGATGATCAGTTAAATAATTAAAATAAATATTTTATACACTTTTTCCAACCTTAAAAAATCCACACTTATTGAATTGGATTTGTTTGAAATGAAAAGTATCATATTATTAGGAAATAAGTATTGTTTTGGTCATTTATAGACTTTTTAGAGACATATAAGAAGAGAACACTCCCTTCTGACCCTATATATATATATACGGGCCATCCTATTTTAAGGTCTACTTGTATTCAAATTTTTTTTATAGAACTCTGTTTACACCAAACAACACCATCATACTTACTAATCTCTAGGAAATTTTTTCAATATCTACCAAAAATTTCTATTCATGTTCTGTTGTGATTATTATTCCAACACAACATTCTAGTTTTTGTTGATGATCTTATTGTGACTTGATAAATCTATAACAAATTTTAATTTTCCAAAATTCCAAAATTCTCTTATTTTTCAAATACTTGTTCCTTTTTTTTCTTCCTTCTTTTTTGGAAATAGCCTCATTTGTTACTCATTTTGATTCTCAAACAGTTTTAGAAAACATAATGTTGATGATTTTGATTTTTCTAACTTATTTTCAATGACTTGTGACTTCTCAATTTTTTTTCTTTCTATCCTACTATAATTGGAGTAGTGATGCAAAAAAATTTCATATAGGATTATAATTTATGGATTCAGCCTTTGATATGACCTTGAGATCCATAATTTCAATAAATTTATGTTATCTTTGTGATTTGAGATGGTAAAATAACTTACTTAGGATACCAATTATCTTAAGGGTGATATTAATCATGAGAATGGAGTCAAATAATCTGTCACGAATCACTCCCCGATAAGAATTTATAGTTACGATTAGGTTTACCAACCCATTTATTGATATTACTCAATAATTTTCATGGATTCTCAAGATGATATTAGTAGATGATGTAATTTTATATACGACCTTCATCATAGGGGGTTATTTTATAATGAATAGACTTGGGACTATTGGGGTTGTAGGAGTTGTGAGGTGTTTAATGCATAATTGAAAATGACATATCTAAGAATAAAAGTTTGGATTCCCCAATTTATGGTTAATCAATAACATGACTGGATCTTGGAGCTGTAAACTGATTGTGATCTGATATAAACACTTACCATCTCCAATTAGGGGATATTTTTATCCATCTATGATAAATTTACTATATTAGTAGCCTTCCCAACTTAGGCAGGATATATGATGAGTTTCTAACATTAACCAATTTTTGGGAAAATCCTAAGAAAAATAATTATTTATCACATGAGCTAATATTTACAAAAGAAATGTAGTTGAAGAGATAGATTCAGCCAGACCCAACCTTATTGAGTCAAAAATTTTATTTTGAATTTTCTATTCCATTTTTTTGGAAACCAGAAACTCTCTATTTTTTAATAAATCTTAATTTGTTTTATCATAATTTCGTTAAGGATTTTGTTTTAATTTTCATCATTTCATTTTTCCATATACATATGATAATAATTGTACTCATGAGTTTCATAGAAACAAGTCATTCCATGATTATCATAATGAGCTTAGATATGATTTCTATCGTATACACCAAATTTTTTATCATATACACTATTTAGTTTTTGTACTGAAAATATTATCATAATGATAAAAATCATACTAACTCTCATAATGAGAATAATCAAATCCATTTATACTCATTTTATCATAACCAGAAAACTATTTCCTAATAACTAAAAACCTTTTAATCAAAATGATTTCGTCTATTCTGTTTTGATATGCGTTATAAAACAATTTAATTGTTTCAGTTATAAGATGACCATTGGAGTGATAGGTGTCCAAGTCCCTATGCATTTTTAGGACAAAATCCCACCATTGGAATCCAAGTTGACCATTGGGATATTGGCCGATAAATACCAGGTCATTTGAATGAGCTCAGAACTTTTCGATGAATTAGAGACACTGTGTGAGAGTTTTTTCAAATTGATTATTTTTGCGAAAAATTTGAAGAGTACAAGTTGTGAAATAATTTTTCTTCATACTTTTTACTTCCAATAGTTTTACTTTTCCTAGTGCGACACCGATCGTTGATGATCACGATTGAGTGCATCTGTGGATATTAAGAAAGTTGTGTCGATCATTTATGGATCGAGGGCTTCCAATACTAGGAAGACAGAGGTTCCAATCACCTTCTTGATAGAGAGCTTGTGGGGATAGCAAGACATAAGACGATCATCATATTGAGGGATTATCTTGGTGTGGGTAAGGCCGAATTTATTGAAAGTATAAATCAAGAGACCTTTATCCAAGGTTATTGGATACCCTTCCCTTTTGGTTAAAAGAATTATATTCTTTTAATTTTTTACATTTCTGCTGATTTATAATAGAAAATGTATCATTTTATACATTCATCTTTATATTATCTATTTATTGAGTATGATATTTTTTCCATCAGACCTAGGGTCCGATCCAAATATATTTTAAATACAAAATAGGTTTGTGAATTCTATTTGTTTAATTCTATTAAACTAAGTTTCTTTTTAGCATAAAAATGAATGTTTTTAAACTTACAAGTCACCCCTCTTATATTGTGTCATATGTATATACATTACGATCCTAAAATTTGTATCAGTGTAGGTCTCCATTACTCATATATTTTATTACTTTAATTTTTAAAGTTATTTATATTTATTTTATAAGTTTTTTTTCTAAATATTTGATACACTGATGTGTACTATAGAAAAATAAATTTTTTATTATTTTAAAGATGATAGGACTTAATGTCGGTTAAATTGAAAATATCTATCCTACAAGACCACCAATTTTTTATGGCAGTGATTATGAATATTGGAGAGATAGAATGAAGACCTTTATAATCAACACTGGAGTTGATAATTTTTTTTGTGTTGAATGGAGAATATAAAATTTCTAAAAAGCCAGTTAGACTATTTACCAATCAAGTGAAATAGGAATATCAAATGAATTACAAGGTGATAAATAATTTACTTTTTTATATGACTGGAAATATATATAGCCAAATTTAATCTTGTGAATCAGTCAAAAGTATTTAAAATAATCTAGAAATTACTCATTTTGGTACATCTAATGTTGTTGAAACAAGAAGAGCCCTGCGATGGTCATATTATCAATCTTTTTAATTATCTTATGGAGAGCCTATTATTAAGGTCCAAAAAAGGTTCATGAAAATTGTGAATAGTTTACAATCTATGGTAGAGAAAATTTTAGATGATGATATTCTTTTAGAAGCGATCATAGATATCATGCCAAATAAATGGGAATAAAAAAGTACATCCATTGATGCATCAAGAAAAGTCACAAATGTGACAATTGATGAGTTATTTGTAACTCTCTTACAATATGAGAACATATTGAAAAGGGATGCAAAATAAAAAATAAAAAATAAGAATAGTAGAGTATCTTTTACTTCAACCTCAAATCAGATGAAGGCTAAGAATCCTGAAAAAATAGACAAATCAACTGAGAATAAAGTTTTGGTTCAATAAAACTCGAGTGAAATAAAAAATTCAGAGAATAAATTGGATAATCGTTATTTAATAATGAATAATATTGTTGGAAATAAATAATTTTAGTACCGATATAAGAAAATAAAAAAGGATAAGAAATACAATAAGGATACTGAAGTTACCTGTTATAAATGAAAAAATAATGGATATATAAGAACTGAGTGTCCAAAGTTGTAAATAAAAAATATAAAAGAAATAAAATTTTGATAGGAATCATAAAAAGTACTATAAGTCAAAAGGAAAGAAATTCTTAAAGGAAAATTAGTCTTGGAGTTCTAGTGGAGGATACTTTTTAGATGAATCTTTAGACAATGAGAATTCTAGACAAAATAAAATTGGTCATATTTCCATAATACCTATTGAAAATCAATGTTTCATGGAAAAAGGTACACACTGATGAATATTTGGCTAACATGTATTCAAATTAAAATTATCCTGATGAGAATAATTCCACATCTTCAGATGAAGAATCATACTCAACAAGTGATAATAATAAATTACCTTCATATGAAGAAGTTTCAAGATTTGAAAAATTTTTAGAGAATGAAAATTGAAAAGATAGT
Organism: Viscum album; assembly: GCA_963277665.1. Classification (NCBI taxonomy): domain Eukaryota; kingdom Viridiplantae; phylum Streptophyta; class Magnoliopsida; order Santalales; family Viscaceae; genus Viscum; species Viscum album. The sequence goes on along the minus strand of OY728165.1, from coordinate 1,208,723,289 downwards.
AAGAATCTTGAAAAGGAAAATGCTAGAGTAATTTTTTTGACAAAACAAGTATTAGATCATTCTAAATATTGTGGTAATAATTTTTTTGAAATTAATTATATTTCTAAAAACCTTGAGTAAGCTAATCATGAGAATGATAAGATTTTAAAATATTTTGGAAATCTAATTTTTGAGAAAAATGTTTTAGATTCAAAACTCAATTCTAAAACTAATACTAATGTGGATAAGAATTTATTTATAAGACTAAAGTCTAAAATCTTCCATTTAAGGAAACTATTATCAAATTTTACCACTGGTAAGGAAGGATTTGATAAAATATATAAACAAATTTTACCAAAAGGTAATAGTTTAGGAATGACATATACTCATTCAAAAACTATTTTTAGTAACAATTACTTGGTTCCTAAAAACATCACCTTTTTCAAAAAATGTCTAAGTGGAGGTCATTGAAATAAAAATTATTCCTTAAATAAAATTCAATCTTTGGGATTCCACAAAACCCATTTTTCAAAAAAAAAATGCGGGTTTCCAAAATTTTGCCTTCTAACATTTCTGGATCCAAAAAAGTTTGGATTCCAAAAGTCTAATTGTTTTCTAGGGAAAAAAGGAAGTACCAACAATAAAAATACATGATACATGCATATTGGATGTTCTTGGTATATAACTGGTGACAAATACATATTTGAAAAGATTATTCAAATAAAATGTGGAAGATTTTCCTTTGGAGAAAATTCTCAAGGAAAAATTACTGGTATAGGTAATATTATTCTTCTAAATAAATCTTGGATTTTAAATGTTTTATTTGTAAAAGTTCATAATCAAAACCTTATAAGAATTTTCAAATTAAGTGATGAAGGTTACCTTGTGAATTTTAGGAATGATAAATGTGTATTACACAATTAAAAGGATGAATTTATTCTTTCTTCCCATCATCATGAGAATGTTTACAAACTCAACTTAGAAGGACTTAGGAGCCAAGAATTACCTTTCCTTAGTGTAATAGAATATGACCAAATCCTTTTTTTTAATTTTCCAAATATCCACTTTATGGGAAAGTGGGAACCTTACAAAATTCTAGATTTAAAAATCAAAACATCCCAAAAATTGACATTCAACCTTCAAAACAACCCACCCAGAATTCCACATTCAAAATCCTCCAGCCCTCCGCCATACCCGAATCAATGCCACATGATGATATCTTCATCATCATCGTAACTCATCAACATTGACACCATCATCGTCAGAACTGTCGCACCACACCAGAAACACCAAATCATCACAGAAGTTCAAAACTTGAGCCCAAAAACGATTCACCCCAAACCGTATTCATCCTCCATTCCAGTATGAGAACTTCCATTTTTCCCCACAAAAGACTCAACCCTAAAACAACGGAGCAGATTCATCCAAAGCATCCCAACGCAAAAAATGCAGCAAATGAAAGGTGCAACAATAGGCAAATCCAGATTTGAAAAGAAGAAAAGAGGACGAGAAAGAGAACCCATTGCCATGCTGGGAGGCCATAGATCAACCAACCAAATCCCGTCGCCACCAACAGTCCGACCAGAGAAGACCACCACAAACCTTCAAAGCATTAAATCCACCACAAGTCATGACCACAACCCTCAAGCTCTGATAGACCAGGATGATGTCATGCCTCTAGTAACTAAAATCCCATGAACGCTCCAAAGAGTGTGCCGACAAATGAACTGAACTCGTCGCAAACCGGTCTTACGCCAGAGAATCGTGAACCGAAGTGCCACAAAGCTCATATCTTGAACCATAGTAGGAGGGAGAGCCACAAAAACGACACGAAGAGCACCAGAAGAGACCGTAGTAGATCCACCATGGGGAAGAGGAAGGCAGCGACGGGGGAAACCCTAGCGCCACAAGCCCTTTACGGGATCATCCTTCATTTCTGTCAGTATAATGGAAGATCAATATTGGTTATGGAATAGAAGGTTAGGATACTGTAATCTCAGAAACTTGTGTAAATTGTCTAAGAAAAGACTTGTTATGGTTCTATCGAAACATATATTTGATTATTCAACAGTCGGTGACCCTTATTAATATGACAAGAAACATAAGTCAATATTTAAATCAATTAGTGAAGTTTCAACTTCTAATAATTTACAGTTAGTGCACACAAATCTTTTTTCTTCTACAAAAACTCTAAGTGTTGGAGGAAAGTATTATTTATTTTTATTAGTTGATGACTGCACTACATATACATGGGTCTATTTTATAGAAAAGAAATATGATGCCTATTGTTATTTTAAAGCATTTGTAGCCAAAGTAAAAAATGATAAAAACATTCCATTGATAACTATTTATAGTGATGATGGTGGAGAATTTGAAAATTATGATTTTGAAACTTTTTTTTAGTAAGAAAGGAATTAAACATAAATTTTCATCTCCCAGAACTCCTAAAAAAATGGTGTTGTTCAATGAAGAAATCACATTCTTCAAGAGATAACCAGAACCATGTTGAGTGAATATTATATTGAAAAATACTTTTGGGCTGAAGCAGTGAGTACTGCTTGTTATACTATAAATCAAGTTTTAATTATATCATTTCTTAATAATACTCTTTATGTGTTATGGAATGGCTGAAAAACAAAAGTTTTATACTTCAAAGTTTTTAGATGAAAAGTATTAATTTTTAATATAAAAGATAATTTACACAAATTCACACCAAAATATGATGCAGGTATATTCTTAGGCTATTACACTACTTCTAATTATTATAGAGTTTTCAATAAAAAATATTGTATTGTTGAGGAAATAGTACATGTTAAATTTGATGAAACCAATCCCTTTGTTTTTAAACAACCCCAACCTATATCTTCTGATGTGTTTTCCAAAACTGATTATCAACCTTTGGTAGAAGACTCTTCTAATAAGGAAAATACTAAATAAATTTCATATAATGTATTGACTTCAATAGATATTCTATCTTATGTTGATGAACAAGTTTTACAAATGCCAAATTAGTTGTTTCTTATGAATCATCCCAGTGATAGTATCATTTGTGATGTAAATCAACCTTTAAGGAAAAGAAGTTCTTTGATAAACGAAGTAGAACATCTAGAATTTATTTCTAAATTATAACCCAAAATACTTAATGAGGCTTTAGGTTATGAATATTGGATTAAAAAATTCAAGATTAACTAAATGAATTAGAAAGTAATAAAGTATAGACCTTGGTTAAAAGACCTAAATAAATCACTGTAATTGGAGTAAAATGGGTCTTCAAAAAAAAATGTGATGAAAATTGAATAATCAATATAAATAAAAAAAGGCCAGTTACTAAAGGTTATAATAAACAATATGGAATAGACTATAAAGAAACCAATGCTCCGATAGCTAGACTTGAATCTATTCAGATACTATTAGCCTTTGGAGCATTCTTTAATTTCAAATTTTTTCAAATGGATGTGAAGTGTAATTTTCTTAATGAATATATTCAAGAGAAAGTTTTTATTAATAAACCTCATGGTTTTTAAGATAAAAAACACCCCAAATATGTTTTCAAACTTACCAAATATTTATATGGGCTTAAACAAGCTCCTAAATCCTGGTATGATAGATTAATAGTATTTTTGTTATAAAATACTTTTGTTGCGGGAACTACTAATCCAACTCTTTATATAAAGAAAGAAAAAAAATGTTTTGATCATTCAAATTTATGTTGATGAAATTATATTCAGATCAACTCAGCAATCTTTATTATACTCTTTTACAAATCTTATGAAATCTGAGTTTGAGATGAGTATGATGGGTGAGTTAACATTATTTATTGGTTTTCAAATTTCTCAAACACTAGAAGGGACATATATATCCCAAAAAAATTATATTAAATATATTTCATAGAGTATTGATATGATAATACTAAAATATTAGTACTCCAATCGGTACCTAAAATACACCTAAAATCGGTGAAGCTGGACAACCAGTAAATAAAAAAACTTTTAGAGGGATGATAGGAAGCCTACTATACTTAACAACTAGTCATATAGACATAATGTTATTAGTATTCTTATATGAAAGGTGTCAATAAAATAAAAATCAATCCAATTTAAAATATGTAAAAATAATTTTTTGTTATTTAAAGGGAACTATAGATTTGTGTCTATTTTATTGTTCTGGAAATGATTTTTAATTAAAAAGTTTTTCAGATGATTACTTTGGTGGTTGTAGAATTCATAGAAACGTACATCTATAACTTGTCATTTCCTAGGTGATTCTTTAGTTTCTTGGTCTTGTAAGAAGAAAAACTCATAAGCACTTTCAACTTCTAAAGCCAAGTATTTGGTAGCTAGAATTTGTTGTGCTCAAGTGTTTAGGATGCAACACACACTCATTGATTATAGCATGAGTTTTACCAAAAACTCAAATACTATGTGATAAAACTAATGCAACATATTTAGGTAGAACCCTTTCACATCACTCATTTGAAAAACACATAGATATTAGGCATCATTTTATTAGGTATCACACAATTAAAAGAGATATAATTTTACAATTTATCCGAATTCCAGAAAAACATGCTGATATTTTCACAAAACCATTACCTTCTAATAGATTTAAATATATTAAAAAGAATCTAGGAATGATCACTATAAAGTAATCATTCATATCTACAAATTTTTTAAATCAAATCCTCACATTAATTTACTCATTTTTAAAGTGGGAGTACATATGATTGATTTTTTTTGCCTTTATTTATTTTCCTTTACTCGTAAATTTTCATACATAGAATTTTTCATACTCAGTTTTTTCCATACTCAGAATTTTCATACTCAAAATTTACTTACTCAGAATTTTCATACTAAATTATTTTAATACTCATATTCACTATTCAATTTAAACTCTTTTAATACACATAAAATTCTTTTCATACCAATTTTTTTTCAAACTTAGAAATATTTTTACTCGATTGGTTAAAAGATTTTTTTGAATAATAATCCATCAAAACTAATAAATCCTTTCTAGGACATTGAAAGGTACAATATCTTACGTTAAATTTTCTTTTCCAATTCTAAATTTTTGGTATTTCATATTATTTTACTATGTTTTAAAATATTTATTAGATTCATCTTGAAAATTATTTTTTAAAAAAAATCTCAAGAGTTCATTTATCTTAACCGTTGGATCAACTTGATCAAATCTGAGACCTAGAATCTCAACCATATATTTAATTCACCTATATAAATGGACCCCCTACCCTGTCCAACATCATATATATCTAATTTTAATAGAAGCTATCCTACTCCTCAAGTATCCGAGTTTGAAAGCTTCTGTACATAATGGATTTTCATCATACTCATGTTATAATCATCAACAAATTATTTAAAATCAACGCCTTTGAAAGATTTAAAAAATATGAAGTTCTTTCACAAAAGGTTAGTCAAAAGAGAGTTTCAAGATAAATATGATTCTTTTTTAAAAATAATTATTAAATTCCAAGGATGAGAATCAGTTTTTGTTGAAAAACTCAATACATATCAAGATCTTATTATTATGGATGAAGTAAGACAATTTTATTTTTCAGTGAAAGTTGATAAATATTTAAAAGCGGCTCTTCCTATCTTCGATAGAGATGTAATCATGTCTTCAAAACAAGTAGAAAACTTCTTAGGTGTAGCATCAGAGGGAGATTCCTTTTTCTCTTATCAAAAGTTTACAAAATAAAAGGAACTTTAATTAAGAGTGGAGCTAAACAATATCTTTTTTAAGTTCATGAGGAAAAAATAAAACCCACTCATCTTTCAGCAGACAATCACCTTAAAACCCTATTGATGAATGGGTTTTTAATCCCTAGAAGTGGTGATGGGGAAAAATTAAATGTCTCAAATGTCAATATTATGGATTACCTTGTTAAATTTATAAATATAAATTTGATGGGTTACATTTTTGTAACCATTAACAACTTGAAATCCGATGCTATTAAGTCTCAACTAGTTATGTTTCCATCAATTTTGAGTAAGTTCATTTCAGAAAGATAGAGGTTTGATAATATTCCACTCAAGTTAGTACCAAGGAATATTATAGTTCCTTTGATTAGTGATGATACAATAAATATTTTGAAATTTCATTTTGATTCTAAATAGAATAATGTTGCTAAATATGTCTAAAACAAAGCTCTAAAAGAAATATTTGGAGGAAGCCAAGTAATCCTAAAATAATTAGTGCTGATTTTTTAGAGAAATAAAAGAAACCCAAGTACTAATATTTCATATATTTGATTAAATAAAAGAAATTAAATAATGATATTGTAGCCAAATAGAAATAAAATCATGCCGAAAGAAAAGAGGGAGACCCATAGTTTGGTCTCAATCCCATAGAAGCTCTAGCCGAACAGATCTGGACTGATGAAACATTTAAAGAGATTATAAAGAAAAAGAAAATAATTAAGAGAAAGGATAATATCTTAGATATTGAATTTTTTTAAAGCGTATTGAAAAATAAAGTATTGTAATTGATTCAAATAAATTAGTTCAAAAAGAATATTTCATTCCTTCTGTTCTAGTAAATGGAAAAGAAAAACAACTAGTTGGTGAATTAGAATCACAAAAATATTCTCAAGAAAGGTTTTGAGAAGAACAAGTGGAATCTAAAATGAGTGGGGTTTATCAATATATTTTGTAAGAGGTTGATAAATATGATGAAGAAGAAATAGAATAAAAATAATAAAAGGAAAATAAAGAAATAGATAAATAAAAGCAGAAAGATGAAAAAAGCTGGCCACGAAGAAAAGTCTTAGTGTGATAGAATTACAGTAAGGTATTCTCAAGAAACATCAGGAAAGATACCATAACAAAAATTAGAATCTCCAAAGAAGGATACTTAGATAACTCAAGATGCTAAAGTAATTAAAATCTCATAAAAAGAAGAAGAAACTAGATCTGATGAAAATCAGAATCAGAATTCAGATGCCAAAATTCATAGTGTAGAACTTATATGTTATAAGGAAAACACTAATTCAGACAATACTATCTATTGTAAAGAGACCAGTATGTTGTTAAAGGCCTTAGAAAATTTGAAAAGTAAATTCCTTATTTTCCAAGGATTGCAGGGAATATTTATTTTATTGAAAATAATAAAAACAAAAGATTGGACTCTCTCAAACTTCTTATAAAATGTATGGTGAAGATCGAGGCCAATTTCAAAGTATGTGAAGAAAGCTCCAAGGAACATAGAAAGGCTTGAAATAAGGATATAAGTTGTTTCATAAGTCTAATGATACTAGAACTCTTCTTGGGTATTCAATTGAAGATATTAAAAATCTAGTAAAGTGAAGATATTAGAAGGTGAGTGATACCGATTGAAAGATGAAAAATTTTAAAATCCCTGATGACAACCAGTCTGATTATTTCAAAGTATTTGAAAAAATGTTGAATTATATTAAATATCAAGTTTAAAAAATGATGTTTTACAATGATGAGATAATTTATTTTAAAAATAAAAATGTTTTGATGACTAATAGAGTTAGAGTTCAGGATCATATGATCAAATCTCAGGGAGAAAAACTTCGTACTCTGGAAGGAAAGTTGAAATAATAGGATGAAAAGATTATTACCCATGACTAGTTGTTTGAACAATAAGAATAAGTTTTTTGATCTCAGAAGGAATCTCTTGATAAGCTGATGGATGGAAGGAAAGAATTAAAGAAAACGAACACTGTTCTCCTAGATCTCTTGAAGTAGGAAAAGAAAAAGAAGAATACATAAATTTTTGAACTCTTTTTTTATTCTTTTCCAAAACAAAAATGAATTCTTTTGGAATTAATATAATTTTGATTGAATTTCTTCCAAATAATTTTGGATGAATGTTCCTTAATTAATTTTAGATGATCAAACTCTTTATATCTTTGTAGATTTTTTTCTCTAACCCTATTTCAGGTATTAAAAGACTTTCCCTATTAATTTTTGACAATCACAAAAGGGGAGAATGAGTTATATAATGGAAGAGTGTATTTGAAAGGGTGACATATTCTCATGAAAAGAAAAAAGGTAGAATAAAAATTACAAATTGAGAATGCATTTAGTAAGGGAGAGTTTTTTAATAGAAGTATAATATGATCCTTAAGGATTTTGTCATCATAAGGGGGAGGTTAATCGTATTCAACATCATATTCTGAAAAGTTATTAAACTGAAAGTGAGATAAGTATAAGTGCTCCCTTATAAATTATTTTTTAGTACTATTTTATTTTAACTTTTGGTTTGAAATTTCTAAAAAGGAAGACATTATTGAGTCAAAAATATTATTTTGAATTTTTTATTCCCTTTTGTTTTGGAAATCACAAACTCTATTTTTTAAAATGAATCAGATTTTGTTTTATCATAATTTCTTTAAGGATTTGTTTTACTTTTCATCATTACATTTTTTTATATATGTATGATAATAATCGTACAAATGAGTTTCACAGAAACAAGTCATTCCATTATTATCGTAACAAGTATTGATACAATTTCTATCACACACACCAAATATATTTTATATCATATAAACTATTCAGTTTTCATAGAAAAAATATTATCATAATGATAAAAAATGTACTTACTCTCATAATGAGAATCATCAGATCCATTCATACTAATTTTATCACAACCAAAAAACTGTTTCCTAATAATTGAAAACCTTTTAATTAATATGATTTTGTGTATTCTATTTTGATTTGATTTATAAAAAAATGTTATTGTTTCAGTTATAAGATGACTATTGGAGTGCTGGGTGTCCAAGTCCCTCCGCATTTTCAGGATAAAATCTAACTGTTGGAATCCAAGATGACCGTTGGGGTGTTGGCCTATAAATACCAAGTACTTTAAACGAGATCAGAACTTTTTGACTAATTAAAAACACTTTGCGAGAGCTCTGTCAAATTGCTGATTTGTGAGAAAATGTTGAAGAGTACAAGTTGTGAACTGCTCATTCTGTATACTTTTTACTTCCAAGAGCTTTTCTTTTCCTAGTGATACATTGATTCGTTGATGATTAATATTGAGGGATTTTGTTGATCAGAAGACAACTATGTTGGTGGTTTGTGGATTGAGGGCTTCTAAGGCTAAGAAGACTGAGGTTATGATTAACATATTGATTGAGGGCTTGTGGGGATAACAAGATACAATAAGATCATCATATCGAAGGAATACCATGGCATGAGTATGAAAAACATGCTTGAAAACATAAATCAAGGGACTGCTATACAAGCCTATTGGATACCCTTCTCTTTTGGGTTAAAAGAATTGTATTCATTTAATTATTTATATTTATTCTTCATTGTAATAAAAAATTCAATTGTTTTATATTTTAATATTTATATTCTATATTTAGTGATTACGATACTTTGTCCATCAGACCTAGGGCCCTATCTGAATATAGTATAAATAAAAAAAATAGGCTTGTGAATTTGATTAGTTTAATTATATTAAACTATGTTTCTTTTATGTATAAAAACAAAAGTTTTAAAACTTAAAATTCAAACCCTGTTGTATTGTGTCATTTGCATATACATTACAATCCAAAAAATATATCATTTGGTGGATGAATCATAATCTTCTTAAATCCTCATGGATCAATGCCCAAAGAAAAGTGTTTGAGATATTTCCAATTTTAGTAGACCCACAACACAAAAGGTTTGTACCGGTCTATTTTGGAGGAGGCCCATTCTTCTTCTTAGGGATGTAAGATCAATATAGAGGTGTATATAGGTCTCTATATTGAAATTATCTTACTAATGTTCATTAATGGATGGTTATTTGTTGAAATAATTTTGAGGAGAGAGAAAAAAATAACAGTTAACCCATTTAATTAATTCAAAGTGGTTTGATCGCTACCTTTATTTCACCCATTTAATTTGGAAAATGGAATTTATTTGAGGTGATTCTAAATGAGCGTGAGTTTAGCCTATAAAAGTGGTCCCCCAATAGTTTTAATCATCAGATTATCAAGAAATACATATTTATCTTTGAGTGTAGTATTTTATGAGGAGTTTCTTTATATATTCAAGATAAAATATTTTAAGTGTTTTCCTATTGTAAAATATAGAGAGATTTTGTACCCACGTTTTACCATAGTGATTTATTTCTATATTCCCATGGGTTTTACCCCTTTCATTGGGGGGGGGGGGGGTTTCCACATTACATTCAGTGTTCATTCTATTTCTGTATTTTTGAAATCTATTTTTTCTGACAATTATCATTATACTGAAGGTCTAATTATTTTTCAATTATATCAAGTGGTATCAGAGGTGAGGTTTTAGACCAAGGAGACTATGTACTATTGGCGTGTCCAAATGGTGATAAAATTTGAGATTGAAAAAATTATTGGAAATAATTTTTCATTTTAGAAAATGAATATGCAACCAGTGCTGCGGAAGATAATTCCCTATAGGTGACTGGTGAAAAACCGATGAGTGTGATAGAAGAGAAATGTAAATGTGTATGAGAATACTATTTCCAATGTCAATTTAGCTTTGGAATACAATTTCCTATCAAGAATTGTAGATAAAAATAGAATGAAGGAATTTTGGGAAACTCTGATAAAGAAGTTTGAGGAAAATTCACTCGATAAAAGAAATTTCTTGAAGAGAAAATTATACACTCTTTGAATGGAAGAGTCATCATCGGTGACTGACCACATCAACTCCCTCAATACCCTATTTTCTTAGTTTATACTTTTGGGATAAAAAATTATGGATACTTAACATGTGGATATTCTTCTCTAGAGTTTTCCAGATTCATATGATCAGTATGTCATCATCCTCGCCAATAATATCCTAATAGATATATTTCTCTTCAATAATATTGTAGCTATGGTTTTTGAAGAAGAAATCCAGTGAAATAATAAGAATGAAAGAAAAAAAACTTCACAATAAGTGGAATCTTTGTCTATGAAAAGAGGAAGAATGATGGAGTGTAGTTCCAGTGGGAGCCAGAATCATCAGATCTCTAAATCACGGAGAAAGAAGAAAAATATCTAATGTTACAAATATGGTAAGAGGGGGAATTCCAGCAAAGACTGTTGGAATGAGAGTGGTGGTGATAAGAAATCTCAAGGAAATTTTGTGAGTACATTTGGAAATAGATACGTACTATCAAATGAATCAGCGATGACTTCTGAAGGTAGACATCATCTTGACAACACATGGTTTATTAACTCAGGAGAAACATGGAACATGACATCTCAACGAGAATAGTTTGATCAATATAAAACTATCATAGAAGGACTTGTGTACATGAGGAATGATCATACCTTAAATATTATTAGAGTTAGTACTATAAAAATGAAGATACATGATAAATATGTAGTGTCCTGACCTTGCTTTCCACTCAATAATGCTCTATATTGGTTGGCTACTGGGCCTTAGGTGCGCCTCCCTATACGCCCAAGGCTTCTGACTAGCAGCGAGGGTTTGATTAGTTGGATGTAGAGAGACTATACCCTTAGGTGGTATTGATAATAATAATATATATAACATATCATAATAAGGACCCTAAATAGTAGAATCATCAATAAAACTTAGTAGAAGCTTAATAAACAATAGCTGTAGCGACCTGACCCTATAAGCCCAGAGTCAGTGCCTGATACAATTACATTAGCATGATTTCAAGGAATCAAATACCAAAAGACCAATTAATTTAGTAGACTTGGTAAACTAGATACGTATACGAGTTTTACATTACATTTGGAATAAAAATATTACAACATATTTTTTTTGAGAACAACTTTATTCCATATAGAGTATCCTTGTACATCATTCAGAGTACACTATAAGAAACATAAAAATTTGTGAAAGGCCCATAACCCATCACAAATATTCCATCTACAATAATTATTTGTGACCAGTGATGAATCCCATTGCAAATAGTCAATGCTAAATAACTATTTGCAATGGGAAAAAATTCCTATCACAATTACCTTTGGTGCGGTTTACGTTACAAACCATAGTAAAGGAATTTTTGACGTGATTATAATACCATCACAAATACCTTCTTCTAGTAGTGTTATTTTTTATGGGAAGTAAATTTCGTCACAAATAACATCAGTCATTATTAGTTATTTGTGACATGAATTAATTTCCGTCCTAAATGAACTATAAACAGAATGGTTTTTGCGATGGATCTTGTTATAAATAACTTGTTTAATGATGATGTGATTATTTCTAGTGGGTACTATTTATGATGGGTTATGTCCCAAAAAATATTATTTGGGATGGGTATCCCATCGCAAATTATCTAACTAGTATTACCCCACATGATTTTTTTCACTTTCACCTCATCTTCTTCTCCTCTTCTATTCTTCTCCTTAAATTTTTAAATGTTTTATATTTTACTGGGAAGCAAATATTTGGCTTTGCATCCAATTTTTTTTTTCAGTTTTATGGTATTTATTTAAGGTTTTTAATTTTAAGTTAATTTTTTTCTTTTTTGATAATAATAATTATTTTATTAATTAGTCATAATTAGTTTTAATTAGAGTTACTTAATTTTATTTTACCGTAATTAGTTTTATGTTGGAGTAATTATTTTTAATTAGAAGTATTTAGTTTTAATTGTTAATAGTTATTTGTAATTAGTAATAATTAGTTTAAATTAGTTGAAATTTTTTATAATTATTAGTATGTAATTAGTAATAATTAGTGGTGATTAGTAATAATTAGTGTTAATTAGTAATAATTAGTGATCATTAGTATTAATTAGTTGTAATTAGTAATAATTAGTGATAATTATTAATAAATAGTGACAATTAGCAATAATTAGTACTAATTAAGAATAATTAAGAATAATTAGTGGTACTTAGTAATAATTAGTGGTAATTAGTAATTATTAGTGGTACTTAGTATTAATTATTAATAATTAGTATTGATAGTTGTAATTAGTGGTAATTAGCAATAATTAGTGGTAATTAGTGGTAAGTAATAACAATTAGTGGTAATTAGTTACAATTTGTGATAATTAGTGTTAAATAGAAATAATTAGTAATAAATAAGAAAAATAGAAACAATTAGCAATAATTATTAAAAATTAGTAAAAAATTAGTAAAAATTAGTGGCAATTAGTAATAATTAGTGGTAATTGATAATAATTAGTTATAATTAGTCATAATCAGTCATAATTATTCATAATTAGTAATAATTAGTAATAATTCGTTGTAATTAGTTCAAATTAATGGTAATTAGAAAACATTTGTAAAAATTATTAACAATTTGTGATACTTAGTAATAATTAGTCATAATTAGTGACAATTAGTGGTAATTAGTAACGATTAGTGTTAATTAGGGGTAATTTGTGGTAATTAGTGGTAATTAGTAGTAATTAGTGGTAATAAGTAATAATTAATAATAATTATTAATAATAAGTAATAATTTAAATTAATTAGTGGTAGTTAGTAATAATTTGTGGTAATTAGTGGTACTTAGTAATAATTAGTGGTATTTAGTAATAATTAGTATAATTAACAAAAAATAGAATAATTTACTAGAAAGTAATATAAAATACTATATATTATGTAAAATTTGTAAAATTTTAAAAAAATTGAATAAATTTAATAAAAGTAGATTAAATTAATAAAAAATCATATAAATTAATAGAAAATAGTTTAAAATATTATAAATTAATAAAAATATTTATATACTAGTTTAAGTCACTATAAATTAACAAAAAATTGTGAATAATAATAAAAATTAGTATAAATTAAAAAATAGCATTAATTATTATAAATGTGTATAAATTTATACATAAAATTAGTTTAAATTATTATAACATAGTATAGATCATTATAAATTATCATAAAGTTTCCTTTAAGTAGTATAAATTATTAGAATCTATATAAAAATTTATAAATGGATATAATTTAAAATAAATTTTTATAACCTAATAAAAATTAGCATAAATGAGTACAAAGTAAAAAATACTATAAATTACAATTAAATAATATAAATTATTTAAATTACTAGAAAAGTGAAAAAGAAATTTGTCGTCAATTTTCAGGTCATGAGCAATAACAAATCTATACATGCATGGTTGACATAAATTGGTCATTTCTCATGATATGAAGATTTTAAATTCCATCATTTACACCTTTTTATTAATTTATAACATATTTTATTACTTTATATTAATTTATACTATTTTTTTTATTAATTTATAAATAAATATGTTAATTTACACTAATTAGTGGTGAATTTAAAGTAATTTATACTAAACTATATTTTTTTTATAAATTAATAAAAATATACGTTAATAAGCTAATATCCCAAATAGTTTAATTACCTTAATAAATTTTTTATTTTTAATATAATTAAAATACTAAATATTTATAAAATTTTAGGATAATTATGGACCTAGAAAATATGCAGCATTTTTTGTTATGACATCATGATTCGATAAATCATCAGAAGAATCCAAATTATTCCATTATAAATCTTATCTACATTGAGAGTGTAAAATAATTTATATCATTTTAATTTGAGGTAATTAATGATAATTAGTAAAATTTAGAACAAATTATTAAAAATAGTGGTAAATAGATATAATTTATGATAATTAAAATTAAATTACAATTTTTAATTTTATACTCTTTTTTGGATCTTCCTTTTCTAATATAATATTAATCATAAACAATTTTTTATTTTATAATTTTAGAGAAATATGGAACAAAGATTTCAAAAATAGTCTTTATTACACGATCATGATTTGATAAATCATCGCTGGAATCCAAATTGTTCTTTTTTTAAATCCAATATATAATGAGGGTGTTGAAGTTTTTTTATCATTTGAATCATCAAAACCATAATTGGTTTTTGAAGGGATAATTATATGTCCATATAAGAAATTTGATTTAAGGAATTAGATGTATTTGAAAATGTTGGGGCTTATTCATTGCATTTTGGTTTTCATAAAGATTATGTTTTTTGTATCAAAATGGTAAATGCAGTTTCAGAGAAAATATTAATAATTTTATTTTGCATCTATCACGGTTTTAAACTTTATTACATGATGTGTCTAGTTTATATTTTCAACAATCTAAAAACTAGGATGATATTTATTTCACTTATGATTTATAATTATCTCTATTTTATGAGTTTCTAAAGAATGTTAAGGATACCTTATATCATGGCTATAAGATAAGAAAATTTGAAGCGGCTTCCAAATTTATGGATATTAAATCAGATAAAGTAATGTCAAATAGCTATTTTGATTAGATATTTTCTTTGGTTAAAGAAATTTTACCCAAAGTAAACGTGTTTCCTATAAATTATTATGAGAGTAAGAGACTGGTTCATAATTTGAGTCTTTATTATCATAAGATTCATGTATGTTCAAGTGATTGCATATTATATTATGGTGAAAATGAACTGTTAGTTAGTTTTCCTATATTTGGACAATCAAATTACAAATTGGATCAACTAGTGAAGTCTAGATTGATTTCTATTAATCAGTTGAGGCATTTTCTACTTACACCAAGATTGAAGCATTTATTTATGTCTCAGAACTTAGTGTCATTGATGTCATGGAATAAAACCATTATTTCAACTGGTAAAATTTCAAATCATCCTTATGATGGTAATTCATGGAAACATTTTGGCCAGGTATATCTGTATTTTATTTTAGAAGCATGAAATGTGTGATTAGGTCTTTCTATTGACAAAATCTGTCCATTTGGATCTGAGGGTAATCAATATTATTGTTGCCCAGTCTTTATAAATCCAAAAAACTTAACTCCTTGGATGTTGATGAATGATCCATATATATTTTTGACCTTATAAATTCTTGGACATCCAAAAAAGAATATTGATGTTTATTTGAATCCATCGATTGATGAGTCAAATTTACTATAGCGTAATGGTATCAGTATATATATGGTTGTTGTGAAACAAAATTTCCTAATGAAAGCTGCATTAATGTGGACAATTAGAAACTTCCTAGAATATGGCATGTTATCTGGATGAGGTACACATGGTCCAAAATCATGTCTATTATGTATGAGTGACAACAAAGAGTTCATGCTTGTCAATAAGAGAAAACCTTTTTTAACTATCACCGTGGATTTCTTCCAACTAACCTTCCTTTTTGAAGAAATAGAAACCATTTGAAAAAGGTAAAATTGAAAGATATGGACCAACAGAAATGATATCAGGTTTTGATTTAAAATATATTTTCTTTTTATTACCTCCCATTACCATTGGACTGACTATAAACTAAAAAATAGATGGATTTAAGAAAGACCAGAATTGGATTAAATGAAGTATATTTTGGGATCTTCCATATTGGTCTGATTTTTTTTGTCCATCACATGTTTGATTTCATGTATATTGAGAATTTTTTTTGATAATATATTTTATATAGTATTGGATACACCTAGTAAAAATAAAGATAATATAAATTCACTATTAGATCTTTCCCAAATTTGCAGGAGATCAAAACTTGAGTTGTTTAAAAATGAAATATCACATAAGTTAATGAAGCCAAAAGAAGATTATACACTTTCCAAATAAAACCATTTATTATTTTTTTAGTAGATTATGAATTTGAGACTACCAAATGGTTATGTTTCCAATTTGTTTAGATGTGTTTGAAATAATCATATTACCTAATAAAAAGTAATGTTTTTTATATTTTATTTAAAATAATTTTACCAATTAGAGTTAGAGGTTTGTTTAATTCTTATCTTTGGGATGTAATAGAAAAAATATCATATTTTTTATGAGACATCTGTGTGGTGACAAAAACCTATGATTTACTAAGTAGACTACAAGAAGGTATTATTTAAATTTTATGTAAATTGGAAAAAAAATTCTTCCATATTTCTTTGATTTAATAGAACATTTGATATTACATTTTCAGAATAAAGAAAAATATGGAGGGATAGTACAGTTCCAATGGATGAATTCATATGAGAGATTTATGCCAAAACCGATGACAAAGGTACATGACAAAGAGGCAGTTGAAGGGTTAATTATAGAAGCTCATTTATAGGATAATTTTTCATCTTCTCCCATTATTTCCAACCTAAATATCCTTAAAAACATAATCGAATGGGTCATAATGATGGAAATATTTAAAATGCATTAAACATTCAACGATCGATTTTTAATCAACCAAAACTAGGTTTTGGTAGAGTTCATGAATGGTTCATTTCAGATGATGAACATCATAGGGATCATACATATGTTCTACTCAATTGTGAATAATTGATACGATTTGTAAAATTAGTTCTAATACAACATATTTTTTTTTTTTTAATAATAAATTAATATTAATTTATTATTAGATTATATATTGATCATATCAAGAAACATTATCCACAAATTATAGCAACTACTCTTTAACAATGCCGACAACATAATTTTTCATAATGGTTTCAAGGACTGGTATAATAATTTGGTTATGGTTTAACATATGAAATAAATTTATTATTTTTTATATAAAGAATTTTTTTTAAAATTTTTAGGTATCTCAACATGATATAAAATTTGTAATCAATTATGTGTATGAAGTAACCCATAATTCAAAATGATTAAATCTTATTATGCATATCTATAGAATGGTCTTCAATTTCATTCATGTGCATGTAGTGAATAAAAAACAATAAATAGTAGTTTTTTCATAAGAGGATCTCATCATAGAGAAAGTGAATTTTAATTTTATGGATTGATGGATAAAATAATTGAGATGTGTTATATGGTAGAGGATTATGTAATGATGTTTAAATGTCATTGGTTTGATACTAATAGAGGTTTTCTTGTTCATCTATGCCATGAAATTATTGAAATTAAATATAAAGTATTTCTGTAGTAAATGAACCATTTTTCATTTCTCATCAAGTAAAATAAATATATTATGCCAAATATTTTGTTTCTTGAAGAGAGTTAATTGATTAGTATAGAATTATAAAATTAAAATCTCATGAAAATTAGTTTATGAAAAGTGAATGTGGTTCTATTGAAGTGAAATGAATTTATTTTTTTCATGATAAAACTCTAAATACATTTTTTAATGAAGAGACACAGATATCGATGATGACACCTCATAGTTACAGGTCGATGGTGTTGATGATGTAACAAATGAATCTGATTTAACAAGTGCTGATGAAGTTGAAACACTATGGAATTTGATGATCCATAGGAGGAAGATGAAGATATTAAAATCGTCATTTACAAAGATGTGGATAAAAATTAAGAACAAAACAATTAATTTTTAGTTATAGTCAAAATAAATATATATAATACTTGTTTTTAATTATTTTCTAACAAAATTATTTTTGTGTTTCAGATATCTGATGAGGCTTATGATTATACCTACCATATCTGTTAGGTCCACTAGGCTGAATACCCTTAGAGGGGGGGTGAATCAGGGTCTAACTAATTAAAAATTAATGCCCGTTCTGATCTTGTTTCGCTATTAAGAAAAACACTCATCTCTCTCTTTTCTGATACACAATAAAAACAGAAAGTAAAGCAAGCGCAGGACACAACAATTTTACTTGGTTCACCGCTAAGGGCTACGTCCAAGGAGCATACGCCGGCAGGTTTCCGGTCGTACCAAATTCCACTAATCTTCACTAGCTGTTGATTACAAGGTTCGGGCTAGATCACTTCTATGCCCAGGCTCACTGCCTTTACAAATTTAGGGTCAGCTCACTGCTTTCCCAAGGGTCACTCCCTATCTCTCTCTCTCTGGATCACTGCCGGTGGAGAGGATCACCTTCTTCCTCTTCCTAAGCTCACTGCTCTTGGAAGGAATCCACTCATAGTTTATAGACCTGTAGGTCTCTTCATTTGCATGAATGAATGCTTCTTTCTCTGTGTGTAGATCCTCTGTTGAAGTACAAATTTCACCCGAAGATGAATATCTCTTTGCACCGAAGGTATCGGGAAAACTTCCAGCTTCCACGCAGTCCGAAAACACTGCTGGAACAAACCTTACTTGGCGCGCAAGTCTACCTCGACGCGCAAGTATCGGCGCGCAAGTCACAACGGGCGCGTAAGTCCTCCTCTGACACTTGCGCGACACAAGCTTCCTCAACTCCAAAATTGCGCGACTCACTTCCTTTTACGCCCAAACCAATATTGGCGCACAACTCCACACTGGCGCGCAAGTTCAAACACCGGCGCACAACTTCTACTACTAGCGCGCAACTCCACCTGCGCGACCCACACTCACCACTTGCGCGACCACCACACCTGTGTGACGGGAGCTCTGATTTCTCAAAGAGTTGAACTCCGGTAGAAAAAGAGGAGGGGTGGTCCAGTATTTATAGGCAAATTGACCACCCTGCGTGACGACGCGTAAGTCACCTGCGCGACCCAGTCTCGGTGCGCAAGTCTTCTGTCCTTTTGGACACTTGCGCGACCAACTCCCAAACTTGCGTGAACCTACTTCCTTTTCCATATTTTGATCTTCTGATCTTGAAAAACATATAGCGCGCAAGTTTCCTATTCTCCAAGTCCTCGGCGCGCAAGTCCTTTTGCCAAAAACACTTTTCTTCATTTTCCGATTTTCAGGCCCTAAAATTTGGCAAACACTGGAAAACAGTTCCACCTTGTATCTGTTCTTTTGAACTGCCTCCAGATCATCCATTCCTTTTATCGACATTCTTGAATCAAACATGGATCGTTGACCTCAGCTCTTGAACTCGACATTCCACCATGAAATCCTCTTTGTCAACAAATTTGTATGTCATTGTTTTTCTTTGTCAACAATCACTACTCAGATGTCCACTTTGTCAACAAACACAATCACCTCAAAAAAGCTTCAATGATACCTTGAGGGATTTTTTCCCAACAATCTCCCCCTTTGGGTTTGTTGACAACTCTTCCAAAACAAAGATAGGTCGTTGATTCTTCAGCCTCCATTCGCCTCATTGCGATTCTGATAGCGATCAAGGATTTACTCAACACATACTCTAAGCCCACATGAGCAATGCTCGGCGTGAGAAACAAGAGTAAATGAAAAGTTCATCAATGAATCACTTTATCTCTGACATCCAATTTTGACAACAAAATGATACCAATTTGTACTAAACTGATACCAATTGTTGATGGATTTGTTGGAAGACCAATGTTTGGTTTGGACATAGTCTTACCACTTTACAACACCACTCTTCTGCTTTTATCACGATCCTCAGCTGTCGTGATATATATTCTTTGATCGATCACTTCTAGCATCGTCAGATTTAATACACTCCCCCTTTCTCATTGCTCCCCCTTTCTGGCTGCTCCACCTGTCAGATTCTCCCCGTATCTGTCGTGATTTCTCAAATAGCCACACTGTCTCCCAATCACTATTTTCTCCCCCTTTGACAAACACTCATATCTCCCCCTTTGTCAACGAACCCAAAGGTCACTCTTTTGTAGGCTGTAACAGAGTAGAGAACACAAATCAGCACATTAGGGAAAAAGACATCATACCTCGGGGAGAGGGGGGGGGGTCCCAAATCCACACTATTTCAAGTGTGGGGAATCGACTGAACTCCCAGAGCCAGTCGATGCCTCTCAAAATCTTCCTTGGGTAAGGCCTTTGTTAGAATGTCTGCAACCTGTAGCTCTGTAGGCACGTACTCCAACATCACGATTCCCTGCTCAACCTTCTCCTTGATAAAATGATACTTAATCTCAATGTGCTTTTTCCTTGAGTGATGGACGAGATTTTTTCTGAGATTTATAGCACTTGAGTTATCATACTGGATTCCGATCGGAGACTTCCCTTCAACTCCCATATCTTCAAGCTGCTGCTTCATCCACGATAATTGTGTGCATGCTTGAGTGGCCGCAATATACTCAGCTTCTGCGGTGCTCAATGAAATGCAATCTTGTTTCTTGCTTAGCCAAGAAATACACAATCCACCAAGATAGAATGCACCACCTGATGTTGATTTTCTATCATCTGCTGAACCGGTCCAGTCTGCATTAGTATATCCCAATAACTCTGTCTGAGATTTGTCGTTGTATGTCAAGCCGAAGTCCATCGTGCCCTTGATATACCAAAGTATTCTTTTCACTGCAAGCATGTGACTTTCCTTGGGATTACTCTGATATCTCGCTGCTTGGAATGTGGCGAAAACAATATCAGGCCTTGTTGCGGTTAAGTACAACAGACTTCCAATGATTTGCCTGTATTCTGTGATATTAACTGCCTTGCCATCCTCATCTTTTGATAATTTCATCCAGGTAGCAACTAGAGTTCTCATTTCCTTGTAATTATCCATTACAAACCTTCTTAAAACCTCCTTGGTATATTTGGATTGAGAAATGAAAGTTCCATTCCTTCCTTATGTCACCTATAGACCAAGGAAAAACGTTAGCTCTCCAATCATTGACATTTCAAACTCATTTTTCATGAATTCAGAAAACTGTCTACACTGAGCTTCATCTGATCCGCCAAAAATTATGTCATCGACATACACTAGCACCATCATCCTTTGATTACTGTCATTGCTGAAATAGAGGTTGTAGTCAACTCCTCCACGTTGGAAACCAAGCTTCTTCAAGTACTGATCAAGCCTTGAGTACCATGCCCTTGGTGCTTGTTTCATCCCATACAACGCCTTCTTTAGACTGCAAACTTTGTTCTCATCCTCATGAATGAGAAACCCATCTGGATGCTCAATATACACCTCTTCTTCCAGAACCCCATTCAAGAATGCGGATTTAACATCCATCTGGAACACTTTGAACTTTCTTTGCACTGCTATGGCCAAAAATAATCTGATTGTCTCCAGCCTTGCAACCGGTGCAAATGTCTCATCAACATCTATTCCCTCTATTTGGGAGTATTCCTTGCACACTAGTCGTGCTTTGTTCCGAATCACTGTGCCATCTTCATTCATCTTATTGCGATAACCCCATTTAGTCCCGATGACATTCTTGTCTGCTGGCCTCGAAACAATCTCCCATGTCTGGTTCTTCTCAATCTGATCAAGCTCTTCGTTCATGGCCTGAACCCAGTTTTCATCTTCAGCTGCATCAAAAAAACATTTCGGCTCCACTTGAGACAAAAACGATGCTTTCTGTGATGATTTAATTCTTCAAGTCTGAATTGGAGCTGTTTGATCACCAATGATATTCTGCCTATCAATTTCAGCTCGACTCTTTGGCTTCCTCGCAGACACCGACTTGACATTTTCCTCTTCATCACCAGTATCTTCTTCTGAGTCATCTTCTGCCACTTCTGCTCCCCCTGGGTTTCTTACCTCATCATCACTTTCATCCAGGAACTGTTCACTAGATCGTTGAATATTCTGCTAATTTTCAACTATAGTGACATCATTGCTTTCAATGATTTTCCCAGCCTTTTGTTGAAACATTTATACGCTTTACTTTTCTCGGAATAGCCAAGGAATATCCCTTCATCTCCTCGTGCCTCAAACTTCCTATGATGTTCTTTGTTGAGAATGAAACACTTACTTCCAAAGATTCGAAAGTACTTCAACGTTGGATTCTTTCTGTACCACAGTTCATACAGAGTCTTCCCTTGCTTCGGACATAACAGGGACCTGTTTGAAACATAGACCGATGTCAAAACTGCTTCCTTCCAAAATTTCTCTGGCAGGTCCTTATCAATAAGCATTGTTCTGGCCATGTTGTTAATGATCTGATTTCTCCTTTCAACTACTCCATTCTGTTGGGGAGTTCTTACTGATGAAACTTGATGCCTTATCCCATGTTTCTCGAGATATTTTTCAACCTGACTGTTTGTAAATTCCGTACCGTTATTAGTATGAAACTTCAGAATTTTATGCCCAAGCATCTTTTCGGATTCCCTCCTATACTGCTTTATGAAACTGAACAACTCTGTCTTATGGGTTATGATGAATACCCAGGCCATTCTGCTATAGTCATCAATGAAAAGAACATAGTACCTTTTCCCATTTATAGCTCGTGGTGAGATAGGTCCACATACATCAGCATGCACCAATTCAAGCACTCTAGTTGATTTCTATTCCTTTGGCCTGTATGTCTTTCTGATGATTTTCCCTTGTTGACAAGCATCACACGTATGAGTGCGATCACGTGATAGTTTGGGAAGGTCTCTAGCAGCATCACATTTAACGAGATCCTCCATAGATGGTTGTCATAGATGACCAAGTCGCTTATGCCACAACTGGTTTTCTTCCTCTCGGGATAAAAGAAAAGTATCTTCTTCCCCACCTACAAGATAGAGATTTCTGTTTGAGCTTTTTCCCTGCAGAATAGCTACTCCATCTTTTCCTTTCACAACAAACATCTTCTTGGTAAATTGGATAGAGTTCCCAGAGTCACATAGTTGACTGACACTGAGTAGGTTATGACTGAGACCCTCTACTACCAAGACATCATCACGTCTCATCTCTTTGCCCCCAAACTTGGCTTTCCCTGAGCCAACAATCTTCAGGCCTTCATCATTTCCAAATTTGACAACTCATTCTTTGTCATTTTGATGACTGTAACAAGATCCTTATTACCCGTCATGTGGTATGTGCAACCACTATCAAGGATCCAAACACCAGATCGATCTGATGCTTTAATGGCAATCTCCACCACCACAACCTTCTCATTTTTCTTCTTCTTGGTCCGTAATTTTTCTTTCAGACTCGGCATGGATTGAGAATTCTTTTCTTTCTCAGAGTATGATGGACCACCCTCATCTTGCAGAGCTGCAAATCTGTTCTAAACTTTTAACTCACTTGTTGGTTTATTGATCTGCTGCTTTCGAACATTTTGATTCTGCTTTGACACATTTCTCTGAATGGTTGAAGTGCAATACCTAGCCATGTGTCCAAATCCTCCACACAAAAAACAGTGTCCTTCAAAATGTGTTCTGGAAAACCGTTCTCTGTTTGGCTGCCATCTCTGTTCATGTTCCCTTCTGTATCTCTTGCCTATGGAACACACATACTGTGAATGTCCCATTTTCCCACAGCAATAACACCTGATATAGGATGCATTCCCTCAGGATATTTCAGCACTATGATTTTCCCTTTGAGATCTCTGAATATTCTGATTCTGTTTTGTGCCCAAATCAACCTTCACTTTTGGGATGAGTGCTTGCGGTCTGACTGCAATTGTCGCAAATTTTTGTTCTTGACTAAGCCCAGAAACGACCTTAACATCTGAGCTCAATTGCTGCTTCTTCCCTACTGAACTGCTAGGTTCCGCTTTCATCTTCTCTGTCTTCTGAATGGCCTGCTTTTCGGATATCATATTGGGGGTCAAGAGTTTATCTTGATCCTTAAGTTTTTGTCGCAGACTGACCACTTCTTCTTTAAGCTCTTTGATACGTCTAACCTGCTCCTTTCCTGTGTTAGTCAAACAATCAATTTCCTTCTTCTGTTCCTCAATTTTAAGCATATACTCAACAATATTTTCTGATCTCTTTGGTGTTGAGGATTTTAGTCTTTCAATTTCTTCTAACAACTCAGACTTTTCTTCATCCTGTTGTTTCATATAGAGTTTGGCATAACGAACCACTTTATTGGCTTTCTTCATTTTGGCTCTCCAAACATCTATCTCCTCAAGAGCTGCTTCCAATTCGGCTTCCATATCAATTCTCCCTTCAATTTATTCTTCTTCTTTAGCATCATCTTGTTCTCCCTTTTGAGAACTACCAACAATTGCCACCAAGGCATTTACCCCATGATCTCTGCAATTTACTATTTCCCCAACTTCTTCATCCTCAAACTCATCTGAACTTTCAAATTCTTGTGAAAGAAGATTCTTTTTCTTGAAGAAATTTCTCTTGAATTGTTTCTTCCCTTTCACAAAATCTGAAGTCTTCTTTTTGGGAATTTCAACGTCATCATCATCATCATCATATTGAAACTTTTTGGGGCATCTTGCCGCAAGATGACCAACCTTTCCACATCTAAAGCATGCTAGTGGAAGTTTACCTTTATACTTTCCTCTTCCTCTTTGTAGATTTGAAGAAAGGAATGAAATCACCTCATCCATCTCTTCTTCTTCATTAGAATCTTCAATGGTGAGCTTCTTCATGGCCTTAAATTCCACCTCTTTAGACTTCCCCTTTTCCACAGCCTCATTATCATCGTTCCTCATTTCATATGCAACCAAGGTACTGTTCAAATTTTCCAATGTCAGCTCTTTTGGATCTTTATCTTCTAGTACTAAAACTTTCGGATTGAACTGAGGTGGTAGTTTCCTCAAGATGCGCTTTACAATCTTTATGTATTCAATGACTTCTCCAAGACCTCGCATATCTTCCACAACAATGTTTATCCTGTCAAAGAATGCGTCAACAGACTCATTCGGGTTCATTTTCAGATCTTCATATTTGTTCCACAACACCTGCAGCTTTGCCACTCTGACTTTTGTATCCCCTTCATATATATTCAAAAGCTTTTCCCACAAGGCATGTGACATTTTGCATGACATCACCTTCATGTAGATGGGATTGGAAAGGGCTCCCCCTAAGGCATTGATTGCTTTGGAATCAGCATCCAACTCTCTATTCTCAGCTTCTGATAAAGCACCACTATTAATATCAGCTGTGATACCATGCATAGATGCTGAAAACACATCCATTCCCAAGGATCGGAAATAGTGTTGCATCCGATTATTCCATTTCTGAAAATTATATCCGTCGAAGATCGAAATCCATTTATGATTGGTTACCTCCATTGAGAGAAGAACAACTTTCAACCTTTCCCTCTGATACCACTTGTTAGGTCCACTAGGCTGAATAACCTAAGAGGGGGGGGGGGGGTGAATCAGGGTATGACTAATTAAAAATTAATGACCGTTCTGATCTTGTTTCGCTGTTAAGCAAAAAAATCTTCTCTCTCTTTCCTGCTACACAATATAAACAGAAAGTAAAGCAAGCGCAGGACACAACAATTTTACTTGGTTCACCGCTAAGGGCTACGTCCAAGGAGCATAGGCCGACAGGTTGCCGGTCGTACCAAATTCCACTAATCTTCACTAGTTGTGGATTACAAGGTTCGGGATAGATCACTTCTATGCCCAGGCTCACTGCCTTTACAAATTTAGGGTCAGCTCACTGCTTTCCCAAAGGTCACTCCCTGTCTCTCTCTCTCTGGCTCACTGCCGGTGGAGAGGATCACCTTCTTCCTCTTCCTAAGCTCACTACTCTTGGAAGGAATCCACTCACAGTTTATAGACCTGTAGGTATCTTCATTTGCATGAATGAATGCATCTTTATCTGTGTGTAGATCCTCTGTTGAAGTACAAATTTCACCCGAAGATGAATATCTCTTTGCACCGAAGGTATCGGGAAAACTTCCAGCTTCCACGCAGTCCGAAAACACTGCTGGAACAAACCTTACTTGGCGCGCAAGTCTACCTCGACGCGCAAGTATCGGCGCGCAAGTCACAACGGGCGTGCAAGTCCTCCTCTGACACTTGCGCGATACAAGATTCCTCAACTCCAAACTTGCGCGACTCACTTCCTTTTACGCCCAAACCAATATTGGCGCGCAACTACACACTGGCGCGCAAGTTCTAACACCGGCGCACAACTTCTACTACTGGCGCGCAACTCCACCTGCACGACCCACACTCACCACTTGCACGACCACCACACCTGTGCGACAGGATCTCTGATTTCTCAAAGAGTTGAACTCCGGTAGAAAAATAAGAGGGGTGGTCCAGTATTTATAGGCAAATTGACCACCCTGCACGACGGCGCACAAGTCATTTGCGCGACCCAGTCTCGGCGCGCAAGTCTTCTGTCCTTTTGGACACTTGCGCGACCAACTCCCAAACTTGCGCGAACCTACTTCCTTTTCCATATTTTGATCTTCTGATCTTGAAAAACATATGGCGCGCAAGTTTCCTATTCTCCAAGTCCTTGGTGCGCAAGTCCTTTTTCCAAAAACACTTTTCTTCATTGGCCAATTTTCAGGCCCTAAAATTTGGCAAACACTGGAAAACAACGCCACCTTGTATCTATTCTTTTGAACCTCCTCCAGATCATCCATTCCTTTTATCGACGTTCTTGAATCAAACATGGATCGTTGACCTCAACTCTTGAACTCGACATTCCACCATGAAATCCTATTTGTCAACAAATTTGTATGTCATTGTTTTGCTTTGTCAATAATCACTACTCAGAAGTCCACTTTGTCAACAAACACAATCACCTCAAAAAAGCGTCAATGATACCTTGAGGGATTTTTGCCCAACAATATACTTGAGGAGGTTGTACTACCTGGTGATGATCCTGATGCTTTATCATATGACCCTCTGGTTCGTAGTGGTTCATTATCGACTTGGAGTGGTCATGGGATTGCATGATTGATGATTCCCAAACCTATTCCTGAGTGACGTCAACATATTGAGTTGAATACATTCAAAAGGAGGTGTGTTTAGTTGTGTAATTTTGTTAGTTTTTATTACTTTTCATTAATTTGTTTATATACTAATTGGATGATTTTTTTTTCATAGATTTATTCATATGACTATCCTTTAGGGGAGTACTATTTTTCCGAAATATTTTTCTATAGCATGGGTTATGTGAGATCATATTCCCCTTGATGTTCGACACCACATGTTTGATCATTGGATGGTATATAAATGAATACTAGTTATTTTGAAATTTATTTAATTATTAACTTTATATTATTAATTATTTGTAGGGATTATGGTATATCATCGATGATAGCATGAAAAATTCTATTGGAAAGTTCTGGGAGGTATTTAGGCATGATCTTTGTTTTCGGTTTTTTCACACTCTAAGGAGGGGATCTATGAAGAAAGATAAAGTCCTGAATTTCGACCAGTCTTGCGGTGCCCACAGATTTGATTATATCTCATCTCATGTTTGGGATGGATTATGTTCATAATTGATGGAAGATATATTTTAGATGAGGGTGTAATTAGTTATAAATAACTAGGGGAGGTATGAGGTGACACATGGAGTTGGTAGTCATACACTTAGTGCGCATAGATGACATAGGGTAAGTAATTTTTTTAATAATTTTTATAACATTAAATTTAAACTGTTTATTTTATATACATATATGAAGTTGAGCATCCTGAAATTATAGAGTTTAATTTTTATAAGAGGATGTACATTGATCATGTCATTAGAGATATTGTGGATGGTTTCCAAGATTAGATTATAGTCAATATAATTTTTTTGAGTGTTAAAATTCTATTTTAACTATTTTAATTTTAAATTAGAATTTAAGGATTCATATGAGGCAATGAATTCACAGATAAAATGTGAGAGTCAGGATGAGACTGAGAGTCAGGCCACTGGTATGATAGTATTTGATGACACAACATGGATTTAGGAAATAGAGTATGCTTTCGAGAAGGGCCAATTCATTGGTATCTATTCTCGATTGATGCCTGAAATTTATTATAGTACTACTTCATGGTCAACATCCAGCTCTAGGGGAACCTGAGAGTATTTATGATCATTGACCTCACCATATGAGGAGTATATAAGATCACAAAGTAAAGTTATAGAGGCCATACATATGGAGAAGGAAGAGATCCATCGATAAGACGAGCAGCAGTAGGAGAATATGCGACAACATCACCAACAACAACATGATGAGATGATGGAGTACATGCGATGACTGGCTTAGGGTGTTGGGATGAAGTTCCCCTATCTTCTGGATAACCCTCCCTCTCACCCACCCTGTCAATTGTGATGTACACATTTATTATGTTAACATCTGAATGGAAATATTTTGTGGAAATATTTTATTATTTCAGATTTGTATATTTTTATTTGTTACATTTTTTTATATTTTTAATATTTTAATATTTTAATATTTTTCATTTTTTATTTTTTAAAATATTAGTGATGGGGATAAATCTCATCAGAAAAACCTTTTTAAATAATCTTATTAAAATGTATTTGTGATGGGAGGTTGGACTATTGAAAATACATTTTTTCGATGGATCACATGGCCTGTCACAAATACCAGTTCAAATAATCCGATTAAAAACTATTTGCAATGGGAGGATGACACATCCCAAAAGTTCTTTTTTACGATGAGTAATTTCAAAAAATTCAATTTCTAACACTATTTTTTTATGATGGGACATTTTATATGGGACTCCATCAAAAATATCTATTTGTGATGGGGTCCTGCTTCAAATTCCCATTGCAAATAATCAATTTTTTTAGTTTTGGTAAACATCATAGAATCCTCAGTAAGGGAAACAAAATAAGGGTGATATGAAATTACCAATCAGGGTTTGGTACAATGGAAGATATCATGAATAAATAATGAATAATAAATATAAAAAGGTAAATAATTGAATACACATTCTATTTAAATAACTGGATAAGGCATAATCAACATGGAAAGGTAAATAACTGAACACACATGCCCATTAATCAAAAAGATAAGAATGAAATGCATCCATAGATTTTTCCATAATAAAAATATAATAGATAATAATAACTAAATTCTAAATGTATAAAATTGTTAATTTTTTGAATCCATTCTTCTGAGGTATACGGTACCTTAAATTTCAATACCTTTTACAAGACGGTTTAAAACATATCACGTAAAAACCCATATAATTTGGCCAACTGATTCATCTTGTGATACTACTGATGCCTCAACATAATTAATTTAAATAGTCCCCAAACTATTTTATAATATTCCAAATCATTCCTTATATATCTAATAATTTATTTAATTCATAAACAATGTGCCTTATCAAATATCCGCATTGACTAAGGATATAGATTCATCAATATTTCCCTAGTCAATAAAATAACATCAAAATTAAACACTATATGTAAAAATGGTATATAGTTTTGGAAATAATCATGTACATTAATTAAGAATATGTTTATTTATGATAAATTTAATGTCTAATAAAAATTATTACAATGAAGTGGTTGTTTCAAGAGAAATTTACCAATCACAAAAGAATGTGAGATCACACAATATATTTTACCATTTTGTAATTTTCATGTAAAATCACCTTAGATGAAATAAATCAAATTGAAACTTAACATACCATGATGGATAAATTATTCATGATATTACATGTCAAGGGGAAGTATAAACACCACATAAAATTTAATTAGTTCATAATAAAAACTATGTCTCAATGGAATGAAAATCGAGATGAAATCCATTACCTTGTGTTTCCTTTTGGATGAGCATTATTTAACCAAATATGTAGTGGGTTTAAAGATTTTACCCTATTATACAATAAAAACAAACATATTTATAATTTCATATAATATCCTTTTATAACATCTTATCACCCGTTTGTCAATAATCTTTCATTATTTTCATTATTTTGGGTGTTAATTATATTGTTTTTCAAGTATGTTATGACTGTAATTTTTTTGTTCCTCATACATAGATCATGATTTCATCATATAAAGAATTTAAAACATTATTTATATATCATATATATTCATTATATATTTATTTAGTTCAATCCATAAAATTTTGTGATAGGAAATGAAATACACTTTTCATATAGACGGTAGGTTGTACGTACAAATGAACATTGTTTCCATTTTCTTATCATATTGAAAGAAAGAAAATTAAATGATATATGTGTATATATATATCATCATTTTAGTATCATATTTATATCATAAATATAACATATTTTTATTAAAAATTTCCTTAATATATTCCATGTAAAGCGTGAACAAATCAAATTACTTCGTGAGATGATAGTTCGCTGTACACACAAACGACGTTATCGTATTCCCAAAAAATAGAAATTGTAAAGGTAGGTATTATATAAGAATTAAAAATTCATAAATAAGTTATAAATATCACACAAACATTTATATCATATAAAAAATATAAATCTATCATTGTTCCCAACCTTGAAAGTTGGTAATGGAAGAACGAACGACATCGGTTCGTGAGGCGGTAGTCTGTCGTACACACAAATAATGACTGCATATACCATTTTATAGAATTGTGTGTGGTTTTATGTCATACCATTAATATAAAAAATATTTTTATATTTAATATATATATATTTTTATATAATCATGATATAATAAGAATTGAAGGAGGTGGATAAAGAAAAATAAAATAAAACGATTTTAAAAAAACATTACCTCTTCTTCGGGTATTATCCTTAAGTTTGTACTCATTTCATCAAAATATGGAGTTATTACAAAGAAAATGATTATAATATTAGGGTAGATAATCTTGGGAGTGAATCGGGCATGATTTTAACAATCCAAATGGCTCGGTAGGCGTGAATAAGTGAGAGAGGTGAGTGCCCTTTTATAGTGGAGGTGGAGTTGTATTCTTGTAAATACCAAAAAGTAAACACTAATGGAAGGTACCCCTTACTTCATGTTCCAACAATAATGAAAATTTTTATATATAATAGGTTTTATGTACTAAATATTTCAATGGGTATGGATAAATTTTGATTCATTTCAACACCTTTTCTTTTAATATTAACCACTAAGTAAACTCATTTTACCTTGATCTATGCAATTAACATTAAGTGTTTTCACTAATCACTTTGGTAAAACAATAATTCAATCCTATTATAAATTTTAAATTATTCTTATAAAAAATATTAAATCCATTTTTCAAAATTAAAATTATATGAGTTGCAAAAATTAATTTAAAATTAATCCCGCAGACAAAATGAGAAAAAATGTTTTTAATGTGAAAATGTTCAAAATATTACTATGTTTTTAATATAAATTCAATATAAATAATATTATAATATACTAAATTGGATTAACATATTTATAAGTGAACTATTTATACTTTAAAACTAATTGAAAATATAATTTTTCATTGTAAATTATTTAGATGAAAAGTCAATCTTCAATTTAAATTGAGTATGATTCACTATTCATTAAAAAATGAAATCACAAAAAAAAGAAAAACCCTAAGATAATTTTGAAATTAATATTTCAAGAATAAATTTTATTTTTTAATATAAAATTTATAAAAGTGTCAAAATTTGGTTTAAAAAAAGCGCGCCATTTAAAGGCAGCAAAACTGCCTTTAAAAAAATATAGATTTTTATACATAAAATAGAATTTGTTCTTATCTTATGTCTATAAAAAATATTGGATGAATTTCATAATTTTTTATTTAATATATAATATATAAATTAAACCAATTTCATCTAATAATATTAATTAATTAAATTTTTTAAAATAAAACACCTTTGGCACATAAAAATAGTTTTTTTAATAAAAAATTTTCCTTTATATTAAATTGGTTTTTAAATTCAGTTTTAATTAACTGGAAACCAATGAATTAAAAAAATATATTTTTTAAGTTATTTAATTATAATAATAACATAAAATTTAACATCTAAGTGGTTATTTTCATTTCAAATAGTAATATTAAAATCATTGAGTAAAACTCGGTCATGTGTGTAACATAAGGTATTGGAGAAAGTTGTTGTTGCATGTAACACATGCTCAATTAATGTTGTGTGAATTGAAATAAATACTATAAATTGAGTTTGTTTAAAATAATAATAAAATAAATTGAGTTTGTTTAAAATAATAATAAATTTTAAGGTCTTTTCATGTTATATTACCTTCTTATCTCGGTGCCTCATGTCATACATGTTGTTCTATAAAATGTTACTATTTTATATTTTTGGGGTGTTACATTATCCCAACATTAAATAAATTGAATCCTCACAATTTACACTTGATCTCAGTGGTCTAGGGTTTTATATTTGCAAATTACATTGTTGAAAAAATCACACCATAAAAGGTTTAATAAAACAACATCTTAATAAGAGAGGTAAGGGAGTATAAAGGTTATCTAGAATAATCATATAACTAAGATTCTGAGTAGAAGAAAATAGGTGGGAAATGAAATCATGGACATGGAAGTGAAAACTAGATATGAAAATACTGATGGAGAGTGATTGAGGTCATTATTCATAGGAAAGTGATTGATCAATATAAAGTTAAGGGGATCAAATATATAAATATATAATTATATTCAATACCATTAATTCAACATAAATTAAGGTATTAGGATAATTTTTTCCAAGATAATTTGTGTAGAGTTTAGAAATTAGTTCACTCTCTAAGAATATATGGAAATATAATTACTTGATATGTTTTTATTTTATAAGAACGATATTATTATTTGGTTGTGACATGAAATATTTATACTTTATATCTTACAACATGTTATATCACATGGTGAAGTAATAAATTAATCTCTAAAACCTTATCCAAAGATCAACTCAAACCATTTCATAAATGGTTAAAGTTTATAAAAGATTATGATCTAATACTTTATAAATAAGGTCACTGAATTTGAAAAATGTACTTATCATTAATACAAACAATATAGAGTATCTCTAAATTATCACATACCAAACATTTGAATACCTTCATCATGAATTCTCTTGAAACTTGGTAACAACATGAATAACCATAAAACTGTTTTGAAAACATGCCTGATCCATTATTAATTATGTAAAACACTAATTGTTGGATACATTCCCTAAATCCAAAAATTTTGTAGACTTTATCAACAATAACATAACCAATTTTCCAATAAATCATTAATCAGTTCCAAGGCATTCAATAATATCCACTTTACTTTATCTATATCAATCATCTCTTTATATAAATGTAATTATCTCAAAATTAGAAACATATTAAGGGTTATCTTTCCCTCAACCATGTATTTTTTAATAAGTGAAACTTAAAATTGAATTGATTTTATTGGTACCATTTATCACATTATTTAAAATACTTTAAGAAATAGTAATATAATATAATATTTATAAATTTCATAATTCTTATGATGATGATATTATCAATAAAATATTTTTACAACATATTTTTTGGATCAAAATACACAAGCATATTAATATTTCTTCTTCAGTTGTATAAGTAATTTATGCTTAACCTTGATCCCTTAGCTTCATGGGAGAATTAGTCACTTGACACTTAGGGAATTTATTTGCATATTTCCCCATATCCTTACATTTTAAACACTTAATAGAATTGTTTTCTTTATTCCCTTTGTATTTTTTTCCCGATGACCCTTTTCTCTGTACTTATAACAAACTCTCAACACTTTCAAGTATTTACTAGGGTTATTCTTTCCACAGTTATCGCATGTGGGAATATACTTTTTCCCTTATTCCCTTTATCTATGATTTATTATGATATAATATTCTTCTCTTGTTTAACTTTAAATACATAAGACTTGGAGAATTATTTCTCTATCTTGATAGCACATAAAACCATTTCATCACATTAAGAAAATGTTTGATACACCAGTTCCCTTTAGAGACTTGGCTTAATACCTTCAAAGAAATGGTCAATTTTTCATTCAGTATTGTATATGAAATCAATAGCATACCATTCTAAACTTGTAAAGATAACTTTATACTATGAAACAATTTCTTCCTAATTTTTCATTGAACTAAGGAACTTTATCATCATATCAGTTTTCTTCTCATGAGAGAAATATTTATCAGTGAGTGTATCCTTATAAGATTTCAATTCCATGATTTCTATTTTATATTAATCTTTAGTATTATAGACCAATAACCACTATTGATCATCATTTCCATTGAGACAATATATTTCAAGTGTATGATTTTTCATTCCACAGATCTCAATTCCATAAATATATTCTCTAAATACTTAATCTATTTCTCTAATGCCATTGGATGAGTAGTCTAACTAAATGATGGAAGAATTTATCAAATAATGTAATCAAGAATCAAATAATCACATTGTTGATTAGGTTTATCCATCTTAGAATAATTATTTTTCATAAATTGGATAATCTACCCTAATATATCGATAAATTTCTCAGTTACAATACCAACTATATCGACTTTCTCAGTATGGAAACCTCTACATTGGCCATGAGTATTTATACCATTATTATTTATAGGTTCCATCTCCAAACAATGTTATATACTAGATTAGGTCCTATAATTATTAAATTTTTATAATTCTAAATAAGGAGTAACACATAACATATATTGAAAAATTTATACATAGGTAATCTCATAATAATAATCATGGTTTATTTGGGATATCATTTTATACTTATACTCAATGTCTACCATAGGGTTATTTTATCTAATCTATGTTTTTATAAATCTAGTTTGAAATGTTTCTACTAAACTTCCTTTGATACCAACTATGACGACCCAAACCCAAAACCTTGAAGCCAGTTCCTACTGCCATCACATTGGCATGACTACAAGGAATCAAATCCCGATGGATCAATCAGTTTAGTAGTCATGGTAAACTAGATACATACATGATTCTTACATTACATTTGGAATGAAAAAATTATAACATAATGTTTTTTTGAGAATAATTGTATTAATTCTATCATATCCTTGTATATTAGTCATAATAAAATTCATAAAATCCTGGGGGTGAAAAAAAATGGTGAGATCAAATGCTCAGTAAGAGTTAGGTATAGAGGAATATTCCATGAATCAATAATGAATTATAAATATTTCAAGGTAAATAACTAAACATATATTCTATTTAAATATATGGATAAGTCATAATCAATACTACAAGGTAAATAAATGAACACACATTCCATTTCATCAATAAATGAGAATGAAATGAATCCATTTATTTTTTCAAATTTAAAATATCATGTATAATAATTAAAAAATTCTAAATGCATGAAATTTTAAATTATTCGATGCCATGTTTCCTATGTATATGGTACCTTTATCATCAATACCTTTCATAAGATAGTTTAAAACATATTAGGTAAAAACTAATATAATTTGGTCAACTGAATCATCACATGAGACTACCGATGCATTGAGGGGATTAATTTAAACAATCACCAACCCTTTTTATATGAGTTAAAATCATTCCTTATATATCAAATAATCAATTTAATTCATAAACATTATTCCATATCAAATATCCATATTGAGTGAAGGATATATATTTATCAATATTACCCTAGCTAATCAGATAACTTTCAAAGTAAACACCGTATGTAAAAATGGTATACAGTTTAGGAAATAATCATACAAAATAAATAATAATATATGGATATTTAAGATAACTATAATTTACAATGAAAAATGATTACAGTAAAGTGATTTTTCCAAGAGAAAGTTAACAATCACAAAAGAAAGTAATATTTTACAATAACTTTTACCATTTTGTAATTTTCAAGTAAAACCCCATTTAATGAAATAATTAAAATTAGAACTTCAAATAACATGAAGGAAAAAGTATTCATGATATTACATGTAAAGTGGAAATATAAACACCATATAAAAGTGAATTGGTTCATAATAAACATTAATTCTAAATGGACTCTAAATTGAAATGAAATCCATTACCGTATGCTTCCTTTTTTTTGAGCATTATTAAACTCGTATATAGTGGTTTTAATCATGTTTATAACTTATTATATAACCATATTAAAATTTATAATGTAATATATGATCCTTTTTAACATCTTATCACATGTTTGTTAATAATATTTTATTATTTTCATTATTTCAGATC
This sequence comes from Viscum album, assembly GCA_963277665.1. Classification (NCBI taxonomy): domain Eukaryota; kingdom Viridiplantae; phylum Streptophyta; class Magnoliopsida; order Santalales; family Viscaceae; genus Viscum; species Viscum album. The sequence goes on along the minus strand of OY728165.1, from coordinate 1,208,686,851 downwards.
TTATTGCCATATTTTTCGAGTGTGTTTTGAGTTGTTTTTTGTTCCTATTACATTGATCATGATTTCATCATATCAATAATGTAAAAAATTATTTAAATTTCATATATATTCAGTATGTATTTATTTATAAAAATCTATAAAATTTGGTGATAGGAAATGAAATGAACTATTCATGGAGATAGTTGGTCCTACATAAGCATGAATGCTGTTTCCATTTTCTTGTCATATTGAAAGAAAGAAAATTGAACTATATATATATATATAGTATTTCAGTATAAATTTAATGTAATAAATATTACAAATTTTTATAAAAATAATCCTTAATACATTCCATTTAAAGTATGAACAAACCACATTTCTTTGTGAGGCGGCAGTCTGCCGTTCACATGAACGACATTGTTATATTCTCACAAAATAGAAAGAATGAAGGTATGTGTAATATAATAATTATATAAGCATATATAAATTATAAATATGATATATATATATATATATCATATATAAACTATAAATGCATCATTATTTCTGACCATGAAAGGTGGTAATGGAAGAATAAACGACATTAGTTTGAAAGGTTGTAGTCTACCATACAAACGAATAATGATTGAATATCCCAATTGATGGAAGTGTATGTGTATGTAGTTCATTCAATTAATATAAGAAAATTATATTATATTTGATATAATTAGGTTATTAAATCATCATGTTATAATAAAAATTGAAGGAGTTGGAGAAGAAAATAAAATAAAAACGCTTTTAGAAAAAATTTACCTCTTCTTCAGGTATCCACGTTAGGTTTGCACTAATAACTTCCTAAGTTGGATTTATTCCCAAGATAATGATTATAGTATTAGTTTAGGTAATTTTGGGAGTGAATTGGGATGGTTTATTTATTAGAAAAAGTTCATTAGAGGTGCGAATAAGTGAGGGGAGTGAGTGCCCTTCTATAGAAGAGGATGAATGGTATTCTTGTAAATACCAATAAATAAACACCATTAGGAGGCCTCCCTTACCTAATGTTCCTACTATAGTGAAAAACTTTATATAAAAGAGGTGGTATGGTCTAAATATGTCCAAAAAATGATATTGGACAAGTTTTGGGTCATTTAAACACCTTATCTTTTAAGAATAATCACCAAGTAAACAGATTTTTACCTTAAATGTCGAGATTAACATTAAATATTTTGGTTAATAACTTTTAAAAAAAATAATTTGACCCTATTAGTAATTATAAATTATTCTGATTAAAAATATTTAATATATTTTTCTAAATTAAAATTACATAAGTATCAAAAATTAAATTAAAACCAATCCCATAGACAAAATAAGAAAACATGTTTTTAGAGTGAAAATATCAAAGGTTTAGTAAGATTTTATATCTAAATTCAACATAGAAATGATTAAAATGTCCTAAAACGTATTAATATATTTATAATTAAACTATTTTGAGTTTTAGAAAAAATTCAAAATATAATTTAACATTATAATTTATTTAGATGAAGATTCAGCCCTCAATTAAAATTCAACATTTTTCACTACTTATCAAAAAATTAAACTTCTCATAAAATTACCAAAATTTCACCCAAAGATTATTTTTAAATTAATATTTTAAAAATGTAGTTTATTTTTTCATATAAAATTAATAAAATTTTAAAAATTTGGACTTTAGAAAAGCCACACAATTAAATTACGGAAAAACAGCCTTTAAAAAAATAAAGATTTTTATGTGTAAAATTGAATTTGTTCACATCTTATTCATATCAAATATATTTTATGAATCTCAACAAATTTTATTGAATATATATGATATAAATTTCTTTAATATCATCCACTATTATTAATTAATTTTATTTATTAATATAAATCACCTTTGGCTCATGAATTTTTTTTTATAAAAATAACGCTTTTATATTCAATTGGTTTTTAAATTCATTTATAATTAATTGGTTTCCAATGAAATCATCCATATATTTTCATAAGTTATTTATTTTTATTAATAAATTCTAATTTTACTACTAGGAGATAATTTTAATTTAATTAATAATATCAATAACATTCACTGAAGCTCGATCTTGTGTGTAACACAAGCTATTGAACAAAGTCGTTGTTTCATGTAACACAAGCTAACCCAGTGTTACATGCATTAAAATGAATATCATAGATTTAATTTATTTAAAATAGAAAATATATTGTAAGTTCATGTGATGTTATATTCTGTTCTCAGATTAGTGTTGTATGTCATACAAGCTATTGTATAAAATGTTATTATTTTAGAATTTAGGGTTGTTACAAAAATAGTAATAAACTATCCCAAATAGATAATACTATTTGTATATGCATAGAAAATAAGTCATTACAGGCCATACAAAAAATATTTCATCAAGGTTTATCATGGATTAACATATAAATACATATATAAATCATGCAAAAACTGAAAAGGAAACCCCAATATTATACAAGAACCACCATGGTCCATTTCCATCCATCCCATGAAAAAGGTAAATCCATGATCACCGAGGTCTAGAATCCGAGAATGATCCCTTACATTATGTCAATGACATAAAGTCTAAAAAAATCCTGAAGGACCCATGTAGGGTGTGAGAATGAACTCAGTAGACCACCAATGTTGTTTTTCTATCTTACATCCATAATTATATAGGTGTATTAAAAATATAATTAAAAAGGAAACACACACACATTTATTAATTAAACCACTTACCTTGTGCACAACATCCACCATGAAGCGTTACCTATTTCATACATCACTAGTATATATATAAATACATTCCCCCAAATATATATATGCATACAATACATGTACATATATATATTTTAAATTCCGAGGAAACATGTATTAGTGCCCAAGATTTCTACTAAAGAAATTCATACTTGGAGAGCCCCCAGGAACATCCTAGAAATATATCACTAGCACATCATGACACCAATAAAGTATCTAGAATCTTAATGGAATTCCCAATCCATAATCCTAGGTCCCTCACACCTCCACTAAAAAATTTCCATTGGATCAACATCTCGATTCCCTAAGACACAATTATATTCATCCTCTAATAAATAAATTACCGTCGGCTAAAAAACCCAACATCTTAAGGCACAATGATATCCATCCTCAAATAATCTCATCCCATTAGTCCCAAGTACAATGGATAACCTCATCCCCTAACCAATGATCTCAAAACCATCACCTAATGGTCTATCACCATCCACCGTGCCTTTCCATGATGAGAACCTCCACAATAATTGATGTTCAACACCATCCCCTAAGATAAAATATCTACAGAGTCCTCTACCCACAATGAGTAGTGAAAAAAACCTCAATTGAGTCATATTTGTATTCACATGACTCCAATATTTCATCAACCAATAATGGAAAGTGGAAATTACAAAATAATACCCATACCATATTATTTGACACCTTGTACCCCTGTGACCATATCACTAAATCTTGATGGTCAACACCATTAAAAATTACATAGTCCATGCCCTCATCATGAAGACCACATCGACTAAAATCTCCATGAGCATTTCCCTTCAATCTCGAAGATCAACATCACCCCATGTAAAATGGGCCATTCCCTCATCCCAACGACCTTGTCTCCTCAGTCTTGATGATCAACATCACCTCAAATATTTAGGCCATTCCAATCATGTTATAATGTGACCAAAACATTGATATCACAATTTAATTAATTATATTAAGTCGACCAGCCTAATCTTCCCAAATGGTCATACACCCCTTACATGGGTTATTGTATATATAAAAAGTCAAGAACATGATTAATAGAACTCCATAACCTCAATTAATCAATTGAAAATAAGGAATAATTTAATTAGGGGTCTCACTTAGAAAACCCAACATGAGAATTTAGGTACACACCCCACCCATAAAATTATCAATAAATTTAGGCACCACCAAAATTATACTCATAGGTGCTGACTCATATGATATCATCCACTAACTTGAGCTAAAATGAGAGAATGTAGGCTTTTAGATTAACACCCTAAAAATAGTGTAAAAGAGATCACAAAAATTTAGCATTCCATATAGTGAGATAACAGAATAAGATAAATAATATGATTAAAGGAATTACCAATACTCTTCCAATGATACCGGAGACATTCAACATGGAGCTCAACAAGGAGAGGAGGAAAATGCCCAGTGAGGAGAAGAAATGGGAGAGCCCGCTACAATCTACATGGGAAATTAAGTAGAAACAAATAGGAGAATAAGAAATAGGAGGGATTTGTATAAAATTCATTTCATCCCTTTAAATTACCCATAGAGTTTGGATAATTGTGCTCCAACCATGTGGTGTTCACTGGTCAAGCACTACACCTCACACGTCTAGTGGAATAGTTTTCCAAACTGTGCATAGACCAGGAATATAACCTTTGTAAAAAAACTATAGAGCCTCACTCAATCATGTTACCCCACCTAAAAGGTTTGAAAAACCATGTCTAGTGAAAAATTGGACTGTGTGATTTCACCTTTTAAGCAACACAGTTTGATCAAACCATAAAACTCTATCTTCATTTTCTTAAAAATTGGTTTTTGGGCCCTAACGCAAAAAAAACCCATATGAACCCCCAAGAGACTTTCTCATCCTTAAAAACCAATGGAAAAAATGTTTAGGAGTTTTATAACACTCGGAATTAGGTTCTGAAGTCCAAAAAGAATGTTGTACCATCCAATAAACTCAAAGATTAAAAAAGTTTGAGTAATCCAACCCAGTCAACAAACCTGGGACATTATAGTCTCCCCACCTTAATATAGTTTATCCCTAAGCTATCTGGTTTTACCCATAGATGATATGAAACATACCTATATCAATTACATTACCTATAACTACCATAGTTATTTAGTCACATGTCAATTCCCCTTGTGGCGCTCCCCACCTTAGGAATTACTACCCAGTCACTTTTTGACCTTTCAATCAATCATTATGATGGTTACTATAACTATACCAGAACAAACAAGTATTCCCATGACATACTGTCATTCCTATACCTCATTAGGTACTAAATTCATACCCATGTCATACATGACACCCATAAAGTCCTGCATATCATCAGATGTCCATAAGTCCGACATCTCAACACATTCCCAGGGAACTTTCATATCAATAGATGCCTAAAATAATCTCGCATCATATATATACATGAATACCTATCATAGTACTGATTCCAACATACCTTATACATAACATGATTTATAATGATTCCCACACACTAAATAGTGTCTGGTAAGTCCAAAATCAACACACGTGCACCCCGTACACCAAAATTGGCCGCGTAAAAGCAAAAGGGTTATGACCAATGTCACATAATAGCTCTAACCATCATCAACTCTCCTAGTATCTCAACAACAAGAACTTATCCTAAAGGCTGAATAACAAAGGAATGAACTCCCTATTGAGTTGCACCATCTACCATCCACTAACCCCAATACATGGTCTCTCTGTCTTTTCTACAACCCTAACATGTAGTTGAATCTCAGCTACTAGCTACTGGTACCGCTCCTGGCCCAACCTCGTATCCCTGAGTTTGAACTAGTACTTGACTCCTAGCTATCCAAGAAGTCTTACTGCATAAACTATCTAGATTTAACATATAATCACATGCTCTACACTCATTTATAACCTGATCGTAATGGGTCCAAACATTCCCCAAATTCCTGAACTAGAAGCACATCATTGACGACCAACTCCTTGGTGGCCTACCCAAGTCTCTGGAATAAATTCCCTACTAATAATCCTCACAGTCTCTCTTTTGAATACCTCGATCATCACTACCTAGCTCACCTGATGTCGTCACCCATCTCTAATATTACCGATCCATCATGTTTTCCTCAGATTTCAGAATATTATTTACCTCTTTAGAAAAGTATGTCAGCATGAAGATGTTCACCTGAAACCTGCTGGCATTCCACAATCCATCCTCAAAAAACCTCACCCTAAATATATTTTCACCCACAATAAGAGGTGAAAATCAGGACATATATAGGATGTTATTCTCATAATCCAACATAAATGTGTCTCTATTCTAAAGGTTCATGAAATCATGGGCTCAATCTACCCTTAATGTCTTAGGGAAGAATTTTTTGAATAATCTCTCATCAAAATCCTTCCAAGAATGTATATCGTGTCTATCCTCTTAAACCCATTGATTATCAACTTAAAGAGGATAATATTAATTGTTTATATTATAACATTCAGGTGCTCTATTAATCAAAAACACAATTTTTAGTGCATTTTACACTTTTGACATTATTTCATATTACAATTGTAATTCCTTCTTAGAATGCACTATTACATGGTATATTTTTGAACACCATATAAAATACCAAATGATCTTGGGTTTATTTTCAAATTTTATTTTCCGGTATCCCATTATATATGGAACAATTCATGTTTTTTGAGCACTTGAAGATTCACATTGAAGAACACCAAAGTTTTCCTTGAACCAACAACATTCTAGGAAAAGTAAACTACAAAAAACATTACAATAAAGAGACTGTAGCGGACACAATACAAGCTTAATAATTAGGAAAATTAAACTGAAGATATAGTACATCAAGGGGAACATTTAATCCTATAGTGATAAGAGCTAATTCTGAGTGTTATTGGGAGTTTAATGTGGCCCAATTAGGAGATAAAATTCTGGGCCAGATTCTGTGGCTGAGAAAAACAACCCACTATTTTACACATATCTCATCACCCAAAGATCCATTCTGGATGAAATTTTATAGAAACTCAGAGGACATCTGTATATTAATTTTTTTATTCTATAGCCCACCAAAATTTGGTCCTCTATATGCTACTTTCGGTGCCTATTTTTAGTAGATGTTAGTTGGTTCACATTGATTGTCAAGGGTGGAAAAGTCCACTCTCCCTTAAATTTCCACCCATCTAGGCCCACCACCATTAATTTTGGTGATGTATAATATTTTTGGATTGACCTAAGGCTTCAAAAATTCCTACTTAAGGTAGTGTTTTTTAAGGAATTGATGATCTTTGGTGCATTGTTTAATTGTAATGTTATGATGAAATTTTGTTGCCTTTAGTTTGTCTTTCTCATGTAAGTTTTTCAATTCATCTTAGTTTCTTAATAAAAGTTATTCTTGTCCTATTATTCTCTTCCTATCCATATAAATTTGATATTTTTTCCTCATGGTGTGAATTTATTAACATCAAACCTTGTGAAATTATTTGCACAACGGTGGAGTGAGCGTTTTATTTTTATTGTTTTTTACTTCTTCAATTCCTCTCTCATGAGTCTACTTTCCGCTTCCATTGAAACCATAGTATCAATGGAGGGATAAAACTCCTATGTTTTGATTCAAGGGAGTAGCAAGGGGCTGGATTGGATGTTATTTATCACCCTATCAATGACTAATAACTTCTTTTAATTGAGATTTTTATTTGATGATTTTAAAACATCTTCGTCCTTATTGAATTTTAAGGCCACATACTTCAAGTGCTAATACAAACCTTTACATTGGAGTGCTTATAAATTAGATCCTCTAAGTGTATAGGTGATTAGTATTAGGGTGTGTAGGTGTTAAAATAGTAAGTGATGATATTTTTTGATCTCCTTAAATGAACCCATTTCAAATATAAGAAATTGAAATAATTGAAAAAGGAATTAATCCAATCCACCCCAAGTGATTACCTAGGATCAACTAATCCATTTAAATTGAATTTAATTAAGTATTTTAGTGATAAATTTGATATATCTAAAATAAATCCAAATTTGGCCACTTAATAGCCAAAAAAATCCATAAATGTACGTGTCTATAGGTTTCTTTTTAGGTCTCTGAGGATTCGACAACCCAAGCTAAACTACAAGCGACCAATTAAACCTAAAATATTGGGTAAATTTGGGCAAGACCAAATTTTGGGGCCATTACCAGGGACCCAAGTAAGACATGTCAACACCCATTCTATTCTTTTCAATTTCTTATATTCTCATCCAAATTATCTTATCTTTTCCCTTTCTTGTTTTTTTTCTTTTGGCGCATGTCTGCTTGCACTCGGGACCAATCAAACCGACTAGTTAGGGTGGATAGTACTAGGTTTGGGGAGTCAATTACACAAAGGAAACTATTTATATTATATGATAATCTTCCTAATACTTCAGATTCAGAAATTGAGCCCATTTCAATGGAAGGTCTTCAAAGAAACTAACTTATAAACCCAGGTGGGAACCAAAATGGAAATCCAAATGAGGCAGCCCCAAACTTGGGGAATGCAGTCGATCAAACCATGAATGACTACCTCACAAATGCCTAGACCAATTCCCCCTCATGCTTAGGCATAATTCTCTAGGATATGACAACAAATATTTAAACCCCATGTCCCAAATCGCCTTCCTTCATTCCATGGAATGGATTCTGAGATGCCCTACCTTCATGTTAAGGTGTTAAATGACATTATATAAACCATTTGTCCGCAACATCAACTAGAATAAGATAAGGTGAAGATATTTAATTTTTTCTTTATAGGATAAAGCTAAAAATTGTCTAAGAAATTTGAGACCATCATCCATAAAATCTTGGGAGCAATTACAAATATAATTATACAAAAAATACTTCCCCCACCACAAAACAATTGCACTTAAAAAGAGAATCCATTTTTTTTGAAAAAGAGGGAGAGTCATTCTACGAAACATGGGAGAGGTTCAAAGACACCCTAAACATGGTTCCACACTATGATTTTTATATTCCTAAACAAGTTTGAATTTTCTATGAAGGTTTGGGCCCAGGGAACAAACAATTCATTGAGATGATTTGTAAAGGTACCTTTAAAAACAAAGCCTCAAATGATGAGTACAAGTATCTAGAAAGCATTGATGAACAAAATCAAACATGGGGAACATCACCTTACTATGAGAAGTCACCCAAATATAGTGTAATTAACACACTTAGGGAGGATTAATGCCTTAGGTATAAACTCACAGTACTCACTAGGAAGGTCAAAGAGATAGACATTAGGAAAATCATTGAAATCCAAACTGTAGACCCTGTTTGCACAATTTTTGAAAAGAATGACCACAAAACAGAAAAATGCCCAACCATTCCATCCATCAAGGATGTTATTCTAGGAGGACCACATACTGAAGTCAATTCCCTAAACTTCCAAAATCCCCATTACCAAAACACATTCAACCCAAGGTATAATGACCACCCAGGATTCCGCTGGAAAGATAACCAACAACTTAGCCAACCACAAGGACCAAACCCCTACCCTACACAAAATTTCCAAAACCATAACCAATTTCAACCAAAACTAGTTCAATACCAACATTCTCCTATCCAATACCAAAAGACCATCCAACAACCAAAGTATCCTCCTAGGATAATCCAACTATCAGAAGCCCCTACCCAATCTGTCCATCTACCAATCCTTGAGAAGTTGTGTAAATAAATTTAAAAAATGAACTCAGAATTCTCTTACCTTCACCAAGAACTTCAAAAAATCAAAAGTGGAAAGTCACCCATTCCTAATCAGGCGGTACCATCCTCAAATTTAACAGGAGAGTCAAGTTTCACTCAAACAACTCATGAATAACTAAATGCTGTAACAATTTTAAGAAGTGGGAAATCAATAGTGAAACCTAAACAAATAAGCTCGAAACCATATGAAGCTTCAAAATCTAATGAAAATTCATATGAAACACATGATTAAACTGAGGAAACTGATAACAATGTGAAATAGACAACCCTTCAACAAACAAACCCACAACATGCATCATTTCATCAAGGCATGAGGGGGAAAACCAAGCTTGAATTGAATGAAATATTGAGGGAAATATTATCACAAGTCAAGATGAACATTCCACTCTTTGATGATATTCAAACCATTCATTCATACTCAAAATACCTAAAGTATATATGCACATTTAAATGTAAATTCTCACATAATAACCAAGTCTTTCTGGCATCAAATGTTAGCACAACTATCGAAGGAACCCTTCCACCAAAGATGAAAGACCAAGGATGCCATTACATCAATGTTGAACTTGGAGAGAACAAATTTGTTAAAGACTTGTGTGATCTAGGTGCCAATGTCAATATCATTACCTATGCCATGTAATGCCAATTAGGCCTGGAAGATCTCAAACCCACATATGTCACACTTAAACTTGCTGATCGTAGCATTAGGGTTCCAAAGGAGATTTTAAAGGATGTTCTGGTAAAAATAGAAAACTTCATCTACCCTGATAACTTCATTGTCCTTGAAAACAATACAAACCAATGCAACAAGGAAAAAACCCCAATTATCCTTGGCTTCCCCTTCCTTACAATAGTCAACTCTGTTATCTGTGTCCTAAATGAGAACATGACCATCACCTTTAGAAACATGTGTCTAGAGTTGAACATATATAATTCAAGATCAAAAATAGGGGATTATGAGGATATTCATGAAGTAAAAATGATAGTAATAATTTATGATGAATCCAAATAACATAAAGGAATATTTGAGGAATGTTTAAGTTAGGACAAGAGTAATTTCCTTTATTGACATGAAGCAAGTTTATCGCCTTGGCTAGAATCACTTTCAGATTTCTCATCTGATGAAATATTAAGACCAACAATTAGTGAAATATTTTAGGAAACCACATTCATGGAGACCACTCCAACTCCCTTTACAAACACTAATTAAAACAATCTAGTAGCTAAAACTTATACATGTTGGGAATCAATCCTATATGAAAATCTAGAAAAAGAAATTGATCTTGAGCCAATGTCCTAATATTCTGCTGAAATTTTGAACCAACCTGATCTTAAATTGAAAGAACTTCCTTATGCAGTTAATTATGCCTTTCTAGGAGAAAATGGAACACATCCTATTGTCATTTCTTCTTCTCTTCAAGACGATCATGAGATGATGCTTCTAGATGTCCTTATTAAACACAAGAAAGCCATTGGTTGGAACCTGTTTGATATTCCTGGGATTATCCCACTTATCATGACTCATAGGATTGTTCTCGAATCTGATTCAAAGCCATGTCGTCAACCTCAATGGCGACTCAATCCTAATCTCATGGAAGTAGTGAGAAAATAACTTTAAATTTTTTAAAAGACGGTATCATCTATCCCATTGCTGAGAGTGAGTGGGTAAGACCAATTATAGATTTCCCAAATAATTCCATAATCACAGTGATAACTAATAAGGATAGAGATATTTTTCCAACTAGGGTGAGTAGTGGATGGTGAGTCTGTATCGAATATAGGAAGCTAAACTCATTTACCAAGAAGGACCATTTCCCCTTACTATTCATTGACCAAGTCCTTGAGAGAGTCGCATGTCATGCATTCTACTATTTCTTAGATGGGTACTTGGGTTACAATAAAATTGAGGTATCCCTAGAGGATCAAGGTAAGACTATATTCACCTATCTATTCGACACCTTTGATTTCAAACGCATTCCCTTTGGGTTATGCAATGCCCTTGGAACCTTCCAGCGGTGCATGATGAGAATCTTTTCAAACATGGTAGGGTATTTTCTAGAGGTCTTCATAGATGACTTCTCTATGTTTGGGGATACATTTGATATATGTATAAGGAATGTTTAGAGAGTCTTGTCAAGATGTGAAGAAAATAATCTGGTCCTAAACTGGAAAAAATGCCATTTCATGCTTAAAGAGGGACTAGTCCATGGCCCTCTAGTCTCAGGTAGGGGAATTGATGTGGATAAAGACAAGGTTGATATCATTCATAACCTTCCATCACCAAAAAATTTCAAGGATGTGAGGTATTTATTAGGACATGCTGGTTTCTATAGAAGGTTCATACAGAATTTCAACTCTATTTCTCAACCACTTTGTGATCTATTGGTGAAAGATGACCCATTTTTATGGACATGAAGCTATGATGAATCATTATCTACACTCAATTTAGATCTTATCTCTCCACCTATAATTCAATATCTAAATTGGAAACTTCCTTTTGATCTCATGTGTGATGCTAGTGACTTCGATGTAGGAGCAATCTTAGGGAAACAATGTGATAAAAAAACATGTGTCCTTAATTATACCAGAAAATATTTAAATGATGCAAAAATCAACTTCAAACCCACTAAGAAAAGGATAATTTCTATTTTGTTTGACTTAGAAAAGTTTAGGTTCTACCTCTTAGGATCCCCCATCACTATGTTCACTAACCATTCTGCACTAAAATAGCTCTCCCAAAAACAAGATGCTAAGGCTAGACTTATTAGGTGAGTCATTCTCTTATAAGAATTTGACCTCACAATCAATGATAAAAAGGGTGTTGAAAATGTTGTAGGTGATCAAATCTCTAGGATGGAATTCAAAGACAAATCAAAACACATTTCTATGTATGATTCATTTCCTTATGAGTACCTCTATTCAGTGAGTGATTTCCCATGGTATGCCTACATAGACAACTTCTTAGTTACAAGAGTCATTCCAAAATTCATAGGGACTCAAGATTGAAGGAAATTCCTTTGTGATGTTAGTAACTATGTGTTTGATGATCCATACCTCTATAAGTTCTGCCCTGACCAAGTCATCAGGAGGTGTGTCCCATAATTTGAACAAGATTCTATCCTTAAATTCTGTCATAGTGAGGCATGTAGAAGTCACTTTTCCTCTAAGAAAAATTTTTCTAAGGTTTTTCAGTGTGGTCTCTTCTGGCCCACCCTCTCAAGGGACTGCTATAAATTTTGTCAAAGTTGTTCTAGGTGTCAAAAAATAGGGTCAATCACAAAAAGGAATCAAATGCCACTCACTCCCATATTAGTGATTGAAATATTTGATTTCTATGGAATCGATTTCATGGGTCCCTTACCAAACTCTAGGTGATATCTATAGATTATTTTAGCTGTCGATTATGTTTCCAAATGGGTTTAGGCCATTCCAAAAAAATCCAATGATCATAAAACTGTGATTATATTTCTCAAGAAAAACACCCTCTCTAGATATGGAATTCCTAGGTCTATCATTAGTGATCGTGGAATTCATTTTTTCAATCGTCCATTCTCATCACTCATGGAAAAGTATGGAACTTATCACAAAGTTTCCACTGCTTACCAACCAAAGACCAATGGTCAAGTTGAGTTATCTATTCGATAAATAAAACAAATTATTGAAAAAACTGTTAATCCATCTAGGAAAGATTGGTCGAGCAAACTCTTAGATGCTCTTTGGGCCTATCGAACCTCATATAAAACCATTTTAGGAATGTCCTCATATAGGTTAGTTTATGGGAAAACATGAAATTTTACAGTGGATATTGAACATAAGGCCTTCTAGGCAATTAAGAAAATGAATTATGACCTCTCATTGGCCAAGAAAAAGGAAATTAGTTCTCAATGAACTTGAGGAACTTAGGATGAAGGCTTATGAAAATTAAAGGATCAATAAAGCTAAAGTAAAAGCCTAACAATCTCAAAATCATAAAACAAAACACATTGTACCGGGTAAACCTATTCTTTTGTATAGTTCTAAACTTCATTTACACCCGAGAAATTTGAGGTCTTGATGGTCATATCCATACATAGTGCATAAGGTGTACCCCCATGGGGCTGTAGAAATTAAAGATCCCACCAATGGTCAGACCTTTAAAGTTAATGGTCATAGAGTCAAAACATTCATCAAACCATTCCAAAAAAATGAAATTGATAAAAACTTGTGTGAACCAACATTAGATGAGAAAAATAATTAAACAATTAACGGTCTAAGTCGAGTTAGAGACATTAAACAAAAGCGCTGCATGGGAGAAAACCCATGGTTTTCATCTTTGTGAATCATCTTTATTTTAAAATAGGATTAATAAATTAATTTTATATTTAAAAAAATAATTATCTCTGTATATGATAGTACCATATACTATTGAACTATTCTTCTATTATGATTATAGATGGGTATGAAATGGTAGATCAATATTCATCCATGTCACATGGTGTGATCCTTGAGTAATGCCTTTCCCAGAAATTTAAAAAGAAGACAATGTATCATCGGTTTATTTTTATGGGTTTGTAGGTTAAAATAAAAATAACATATATATATATCAATAATTAATATATATATATATATAATTAATATACATATATATATAAATATAAATAAAAGGACACGTCATTGGACATGAGGAAAACCCCGTCACAACTGGCGAAGCCGTGGGGACTCGAACCCAGGACCGAAGGGAGACAAGGGAGTACACCAACCACTGACCTACAGGTTATAGTGCTTCCTTATTCTATATTTTTTGTATATATAGTTATTTTTTTTAATTTTTTTTATTATATAAATAAATAAATAAATAAATATTTTGTTTTTTTGTTTTTCCTTTTACACTATGGAAATATGTGAGTGACATGGATATCAAGGGATTTAATGGGTGAAACATGAACTTTAACTTGAACCACCAGGTGAACTCATTCCATGATCATCATTTTCAATTTCCTTTTTGAACTTCTATTCTATGCCTCTACCCAATTCTAAATTTTATTTTCTTCAAACACTAGGGAAAGTGTTATTTTTTGTTGGTGGGGAGATGAAATAAAAAAATTTCTTTTGAAAAAAAATTAAAATTACTAAATGTTTTGGAATATAAAAAATGCATGGAAGGAAAATTTACTTTATCCTTGAACATGATAATACACACTTCATACTTTGAAATTGAATATCAAAATATTTTTTCATGCCTAGATTATGATTTTAATGAAATTTTAAGTTCATGTGCATATATTTTGGAAAGTTTGGTTGTTTAATGTGATATTTCATCGTTTATATTTTCATCCAAAAAAAATCACAACACACATCCTTTGGATAGTGGGATATTAGTTTGAGTTCATGGGGTCCCAAAAATAAATATCATAGGATTGGTGATCATTTTAGTTTTAATATGACTGGTAAAAAAAAAACAAAAAAACAAAACAAAAAAAAAACAATAAATTTGTGCGTAGAGCAATGAAATATCCTAATGCGTGGCTTTCAGAACTTGGGGATCGTGACTCTATAGTTGTATGGCCCAAAGTTAGTAATTTTATCTATATTTGCGGTAATTTGAATCTCTTTTAAACTTAGTTAACTCAAGATGATTCCTGGGTATGTAGGCTTCACTTGGTTCCCTAAGGTCTTTGAGCCCGAGAGTTATCTGAAAAGTCTAGCTACACGGGTAGACTCTATTGAGTAGAATTTAAATTACCATAGAAAAGTTGTAAAAAAACAATAAAAATATATATATATATACAAAAAAAATTGCATACTCATCTTAATATTGGAATTTGATTCCACCTAGAGCTTCCATCATTTTCCCCTTGAATAAAAATAAACCCCCATGTATTTTGGGACACACAACACATCATCATACTTTATTGAAATTGGATAAAATGTGGAAAGAAATTTGAACAAAGGAAAGAGCTTGGGTTTCGGATATGCTTATGAAAATATATTTTTTTAAATGGTTTTTATAGGTTTCATAATTTTTTGGTATGAGGTCTTTCGGTAAGCATTGTGTATTAAAATGTTTTTGAAAAAGGGCATTCGAATTTCATATTTTTGAGATACATTTTTCTCGGGACTAGAAAAACTCATGTTGGAGGGTGTGATTAGCCACCAAAAGAGGATAATATTCATTGTTTATATTATAATATTCTTGTTCTTAATTAATAAAAAACACCATTTATAACATCCCACCTTTTTATCACATTAACTTTCATTAAATTATACAGAACCGAGGATCTTTAAGGTTTAGTGTCTTGGAAACTAGGAACTTATTACATGAAAACATAAAACATTATTATTTAAAACTTTAAAGGATTCTTCATTGTTCATCCATATTTCATTATAGCATCTCATAACCTGGGAGCATACATAAAAGGAATGGGTGAGAAGAAGGCCCAGTAAGGGAAACAAGGGAAACATTTTACATGTGAACTTGAGATACATTAAAAAGTCATGAAAAGTAACTTTAGGGCATGAGAAAGAGATCATGAGGCATATCATAATAAAAATTACATGTTTCATAACTTGAATATTTTGCTAAAACATTTAACATATAAAATCATTTCCGTTTCACCAAGGTCCATCCCTGTCATTAAAAATTACCAAGGTTATTCACCAAGGTATCATTAAAAATGGTCATCTCTAGATATTAAGTCTTTACCCAATGCATTGGAGAGATATTAGGGTGAAACCTTATATTTTACTTTATTATTATGTGAGAAACATATATCATAATCTAAAATTTCATAAATAACCCATATAGCATAAAAGAAATGGGTTTCATTTCATAATTATAATGTTTTAAAAACTACTTTAAAGACATGATCTTTATGTCACTTTAAACCCACAGAAAAAGGAAAGTGGGTTTCATGTATGTAAGTCCCAGAATTAAAATAGAAAATTTTGATATATATTTGAATAACCATATAGAAGAAATAGATTTGAGTATTCACTTAATAAAATTAAATAACTTGAGAAAAAGAGAGAGACATTTTGAGACGAAAGTTCTGCAGCATAACGGCTATGTTATATGGTTTTAGAAAATATTGAAAATAAATGGGAAATGGGTCAACCACTTATAAATGACTCATAAAACATTATAGGGACTGAATATAAATGATATAATAACATGGTAATTAAATTTTAAAGACATACCGTATGAAATGAAAAACATGGAAGGAAGACAAAAATAATATTTCTCTTATGAAAATTCGGCAGCCTAACGGCGTCACTTAAAACTTAAAAAAATGAATTGAAGAGATAAAATAGGGTCTCGTATCATATGAACATAAAATATCAGTATGATATATATATATATAATACCCCAACATAATAAAAAGGAACATGGAAGACTTGACATGAAAATAGATCTTGAAAATTCGAAGGGTGAAAGAATCCCTTAAACATTCGGGAGCCTAACGACGCCACTTAAACATTATTAAAATGAATGGATGAGAGAAAGAGGGGGCCTATAATCATATGAACATGAAAATTATAGTAGGATTAATATAAAATAACATCCTCCAACATAAGAACATGGATCATAAAATAAATGACATAAAAGAGAGTACTTGGAAAGAAAGAGAGAGGTAGGATCCCTTACCTTGAAGAGTAACTTCAAAATATTGATGTTTGGGACCTTGGGAGGCATGAGGCAACCTTGGGAGGAATCCTTGGGAGGTAGGGAGACCATAAATTTGTTGAGGAGGATTTTGGAATGGAAAGGATGAGAGAATGGCTTGGTATTTATAGGGGAAGTGAGGGGACAAGGCATTAATGGCCAAGGGACACCTCATTGGTGGTATTGGAAAAACAAGAGGTATTTCCTCATGGTTTCAGCCACTTGGGACACCTTATACCTTATATTACTATTCACAAGTCGACCATCCCTTAAAATATCTCATGACATCATCATGATGCTGTTATGATGTCATTAAACATATTGAAACCCTAAAACTGTATTTTTACTATTCACTGAAAATTCAACTCTATCAGAAAACTCCCAAAAATTTACTTTGAGCATAATATCAATGTTCTGAATTCAAAAAATAAAGTCCATTTTATATAAATAATTTTCTAAATATTTTAAATTTAGTTTTTAAATAAAATAACTATTCACTGAAAATTCATTTTTTTCAGAAAAATCCCCAAAAATTACCTTAACATAATATCGATGCTCTGAATTCAAAAATAAAGTCCATTTTATAATAATAATTTTCTAAATATTTTTAATTTAATTTTTAGCTAAAAACAATATTCACCCGAAAAAACTAATACTTGACTAATAATTTCTGAAACAGTTATTTACCTATTTTATTAAATCACATTACTTAATCAAGGTCCCTATATTATATTAATACATTCTTTAAGTGATATTACCAATCCATTTGGTCACATTACTAATCCTCAGCGTAAAATCACTATTCATAAATTACTATTCACCAAAAATTAAGTTGATCTTATTAGACTCCAAATTTCTTACTGAACTCATTTGTAGAAGACTATTTTTTGAAAATCATTACACATAATTAATTATTTAAGGTTTACAAAAATATTTTAAAATATCATTTTTTTTCAAATTCATCAATAATATACATCCTACATTTATCCAGACATTTGAAAATTTAAAAACTTCACCATTAGAAGAAAACACTATTTTATTTATCTCAAATTATTACACAAAGTTATCATGGTCTCCTTACATAGCCCCTTATAACCCCAAAATAGGAGCTAAGTGCAAGGTGTGATAAGGTGAGAGAATCTGAGGGCGGCTCGACCAACATCGCACAAGTAGTAATTTCTATTAGTTTAAACTTCTCGTGAAGGTGATTCTGTTCTAGCTTCACACGATGAAGTTCGACTTGGGTTTAGTCCAGAGCAAAGCCCACTGGTGCTACCTCCTTCCCACGTTCTGTTAGATGGGCATCGATTGGCCCGAGACTACTGGATGAGGCCATCAAATCTTCTTTCTATATTAATTAACCAAGATCAATTGTATTTAGAGACAATAATTGCAACATTTAGTTTCCAATGGTCATATTGACCAATGGTCATATAACAGTCGAAACCCAATGGTCTTATTTTAATTTTACTCATGTTATCAAATGAAATAGTTTTGTTGAGTATAAAAATAAAATAACACACAAAATTAGGAAACAAGATTTATTAAAAATTTCAGTTCATTACAATCTTCCCCCCTTAATAAATTGCGTCCTCGCAATTTTTAAAATTGGGTTTGGAAATTTCATTTAAAGTCCCACATCAGAAAAAGATTCAGTAACACTATTACTTTAAAAGAATGAAAGGGAAGTACAAAGATCACCTGAGTTAACCCATACTAGGATTCCATGTAGGAAAACATGGATATGGAGGAGAAAATAAATGGTCAAGTTCTGATGGAGAGTGATATAAAACATGTCTAAGAGAAAGTTAACCACCAGAAAATCACAAACTTGTGATGGGTTAAATGGTCTTTGATTACCCAATAGGAAACTTAAACCAGTAACATTTTTGTTTTATGTTCCTTTTAATAATTTTGAGGAATTCATTTACTACATAGAATAATAACACAAGGAAATATACTTACTTTCAAGTAGAGTTTCATCCTTTAATAAGTTTTTACCAAGACTAATCTTTTCTCCAAATGATGAGCATTCAAAAATACTTGGTCTCATGAAAGGACAAGAATCATCTTCTAGAGAATCATGCAATCCACAAAAGAATAACTATCTATATTTAAACATTTATCCCAAAAACAGAAAGGGTAATATAAAACAACTCTTCAAAAATAAAGAACCCCATAGGAAGTGAAACTACTTTAAATCTTCAAAGTTCTACGGTACTACCCAAAGTTAATCATAGACCATTCCATAAATAACTGTCCTTAAAATTCCTCAAAATAAACCAAACTAATATTGAAACCCAAATATAAGAAGGATTTGATAACATAGAATTCCAAGATAAACTTTATCGTTCATATCCAAACAACATCAAACACTCCTAACATCTTATAACAAAAGTAACTAACCGAAACATATTTTCCCCAAGATAGGTTAATAGTTTCCATAAGTAACCTAAATTACTATAAGTCCACCTTAAATTCATCGATTCTTCAAAATATAAGTCAACCTATACTCCTCAAAGAAAATACCGTTGTAATATATTTACCTCGATCATATAAGGTTCCCAAAATAGTGAATGTCTTCCAAAATAATAATCATCTTTTAATCCCCTAATCATCCTTTTTCCCAAGAAGAAAAACTTCACAACATCAACATGTGGTACATAACAATAGATGTTTTACTTAATGATATAAAACCATCTTAGGTAGTGACTCAATGTTCTTAGAAAACATTAAAGATATGCTCATAGGTCATGAACTAAAATACAACATGACATAGACAATTATTACGAAGAAGTTATTTGTACTTTAGTCATCATGATCTATCTCAATGTACGACTTGCATTGTTCCCTTGTCCTTGAAGATTGTTGATTATCATCATGATTCTCATCCCTTCCAAGAGAGAATTTCCATGGATAATGTCCAACTTCTCCACATTTACGACATTGAAAAGTATAAGGTACATTAGATCGAACTTTATCTCTATTCATCACATTATCCATTTTTTAAAGCAATTGGCTACTTTATGCCCTATCACCCCACACTTAAAACATCTCCCGATTAATTTGTGACATTCTTCTTGGTTCCCCTTTCAATAATTTTTTCACAAAGTAAATTGGTTCTTCTTTCCATTATCAACTTTATCAGATGAACATCCTTGAGACTTTGTTTTCTTCTTCCTTGATGAATTTGGGCATTCAAATAGGTACCAATTATTAATTTTGAGTTTTGATAGCTGGTTTGGTATAATATCAATATGTTCAACTTGATC
Source organism: Viscum album (assembly GCA_963277665.1). Classification (NCBI taxonomy): domain Eukaryota; kingdom Viridiplantae; phylum Streptophyta; class Magnoliopsida; order Santalales; family Viscaceae; genus Viscum; species Viscum album. Next base: position 1,208,666,465 of record OY728165.1, on the reverse strand, counting down.
TCTCGTCATCTCTATCATATTAATAGGGAAATCATCACATTTCCTATCACATTGGTTGTTGGGACATGTTCTTCCATTTCCCGCCATTAACTAAGAAAAGAAAGTATAATTAGGGGGCTTAAATACTTATCCAATAATCATGAAAAGGAAACATAAAGCATAGAAGGATAAACTTGTAGAATAAAATTATACCGTAACTTGTGATCCCCTAAGTTCCAATCTACGTTATCCATGATCATATATTATTTTGTGAATCTTTATTTTATTTTATCTTTGTCCCTTAAATAATGGTTCACACAAAGCTTATGAATTTACCAAAGCATATCCCACGGGAGTGTCAAACCAAGAGTGAAGCAAGGCCCGTTGTTGTGCACCAGGTTACCCCGTGTCAAGACCAAAACACCTTGTCAGAGTTTTCACTCCTAAGAACATCTGTTCCAGAGCCACCTCTACTTGTTCGTATCCATACATGGATTTATTTGTTTGGAACCCACTTACTCAATACACACGAAAATACCAGGAAGATTTCCAATATTTAAACTTTTCCATAGGGTTATTCCTAAATTTTTCATATCCTAATTTCCACAAATAACTAAACCAAACTTTGATACCAACTATAACATCCCGCCTTTTTATCACATTAACTTTCATTACATTATAAAAAACCGAGGATCTTTAAGGTTTAGTGTCTTGGAAACTGGGAACTTAATACATGAAAACATAAAAAATTATTCTTAAACACTTGAAAGACTTCTTAATTGTTCATCATAAGTTCATTACAACATCTCTTAACCTGAGAGAGTACATAAAAGGAAAGGGTGAGCAGAATGCCCAATAAGGGAAACAAGGGAAACATTTTACATGTGAACTTGAGATACATCAAAAAGTCATGAAAACTAACTTTTGGGCACGAGAAAGAGATCATGAGGCATATCATAATAAAAATAACATGTTTAATAACTTTAATATTTGGATACAACATTTAACATAGAAAATCATTTCTGTTTCACTAAGGTCCATCCCCAAGGTGTCATTAAAAATTACCAATGTTATTCACCAAGGTATCGTTAAAAATGGTCATCTCTAGAGATTAAGTCTTTACCCAATGCATTGGAGCACTATCAGGGTGCACTATTAAATTTTTCTTTATTATCCTGTGAGAAACATATATCATCATCAAAAATTTCATAAAAAAACCATACAACATAAAAGAAATTGGTTTCATTTCATAATCATAACATTTTAAAAACTGCTTTCGAGACATGATCTTTATGTCACATTAAACCCATGGAAAAAGGGAAGCAAGTTTCATGTATGTAAGTCCCAGAATTAAAATTGAACATTTTGATATATATGTGAATACCCATATAGAATAATGAGTTTTGAGTATTCACTTAATAAAATAAAATAATTTTAAAAAAGGAGAGAGACATTTTGAGATGAATATTTTGCAGCATAACGACTATGTTATATGGTTATAGAAAATATTGAAAAGAAAGGGGACATGGGACACCCACTCATAAATGATTCATAAAACAGTATAGGGACAGAATATAAAGGATATAAAAACATGGTAATGAAATTTTAAAGACATTCCATATGAAATGAAAAACATGGAAGGAATACAAAAATAAGATTTCTTTTATGAAAATTCGGCAGCATAATGACATCACTTAAAACTAAAAAAATGAATTGACAAGATAAAATAGGGTCTCTAATCATATGCAAATAAAAGATAAGTATGATAGATATAGAGATAATACCCCAAAATAATAAAAAGGAGCATGAAAGACTTGACATGAAAATCGATCTTGAAAACGAGAAGGGTGAAAGAGTCCCTTAAAAATTCGGCAGCCTAACGGTGCCACTTAAATATTCTTAAAATGAATTGATGAGAGAAAGAGGGGATATCTCATCATATGAACATGAAAAGTACAGTAGGATGAATATAAAAGAACATCCTCTAACATAAGAACATGGAGAATAAAAGAAATGACATAAAAGAGAGTACTTGGAAAGAAAGAGAGAGGTAGGACCCCTTACCTTGAAGAGTAACTTCAAAATCATGAAGTTTGGGACCTTGGGAGGCTTGAGGGAACCTTGGAAGGACTCCTTGGGAGGTAAGGAGACCATAAATTCGTTGAGGAGGATTTTGAAATATAAAGGATGAGAGAATGGCTTGGTATTTATAGGGGAAGTGAGGGGACGAGGCATTAATGGCCAAGGGACACCTCATCGGTGGTATTGGAAAAACAAGTGATATTTCCTCATGGTTTTGGCCACTTGGGACACCTCAGACCTTATATTACTATTCAAAAGTCGATCATCCCTTAAAATATCTCATGACATCATCATGATGCAGTTATGATGTCATTAAACATATCGAAACCCAAAAACTGTATTTTTACTATTCACTGAAAATTAAACTTATTCAGAAAACTCCCAAAAATTTACCTTAACATAATATAAATGCTCTAAATTCAAAAATAAAGTCCAATTTATAAAAATAATTTTCTAAATATTTTTAATTTAATTTTTTAATAAAAACAATATTCAACAAAAATTCTTTTTTTTTTCAGAAAAATCCCCAAAAATTACCTTAACATAATATCGATGCTCTAAATTCAAAAATAAAGTCCATTTTATGACAATAATTTAATAAATATTTTTAATTTAATTTTTAATTAAAAACACTATTCACCTGAAAAAACTAATACTTGACTAATAATTTCTGCAACACTTATTTACTTATTTCATTGAATCACATTACTTAATCAAGGTGCCTATATTATATTAATACATTCATTAAGTGAGATTACTAATCCATTTGTTCAAATTACTAATCCTAAGCATAAAATCACTATTCATAAATTACTATTCACCAAAAATTAAGTTGATCTTATTAGACTCCAAATTTATTACTGAACTAATTTGAAGAAGACCATTTTTTGAAAATCATTACACATCATTAATTATTTAAGTTTTACAAAAATATTTTAAAATATCATTTTTTTTAAATTGGTCAATAATATACATCCTTCATTTATCCGGACATTTAAAAATTTATAAACTTCACCATAAGAAGAAAACACAATTTTATTTATCTCAAATTATTACACAAAGAAGTTACTGTCTTCTTACATAGCCCCTTAAAATCCCAGCATAGGACCTAAGTGTATGGTGTGCTAAGGTGAGAGAATCTGATTGCGGCTTGGCCAATATTGCACGAGTAGTAATTTCTATCAGTTTGAACTTCTCACGAAGGCGATTCCGTTCTAGTTTCACACAATGATGTTCAGCTTGGGTTTGGTCTAGAGCAAAGCCCAGTGGTGCTAACTCCTTCCCAAGTTCTATTAGATGGGCTTCGATTGGACCGAGACTACTGGATGGGGCCATCAGATCTTCTTTCTATATTAATTAACCAAGATCACTTGTATTTAGAGACAATAATCGCAACATTTAGTTTCCAATGGTCATATTGACCAATGGTCATATAATAGTCAAAACCCAATGGTCTCATTTTAATTATACTCATGTTATCAAATTAAATAGTTTTGTTGAGTATAAAAATAAAATAACACACAAAATTAGGAAACAATATTTATTCAAAATTTCGGGTCGTTATACCATTTTTAGTGCATTTTACAATTTGAACATTATTTCGTATTATAATTGTAATTCCTTCATAAAATTCACTATTACATGTTATATTTTCGAACACCATATAAAATACCTAATTATATTGATTTTATTTTCATAATTTGTTTTTAGGTATCCCATTCTATAAGGAACAATTCATGTTTTTGGAGCACTTGAAGATTCACATTGAAAACCACCAAAGTTGTCATTGAACAAACAACATTCTTGGCAAAGTAAACTAGAAAATAGACCAATAAAGAGACCTTATAGGCCACAATAAAAGCCCAATAATTCTGAAAACTGAACTTAAGATAGAGGAAATAAAGGGGAAGATTTCTTCTTACAGTGACAAGAGCTAATTTGGAGTGTTAAAGGGAGTTTCATGCATCTCAATTTGGAGATAAAATTCTAGGCCAGATTCTATGGCTTAGAAAAACATCCCACCATTTCACACATATATCGCGAAAAAAAATTCCTCCTGGATAAAATTTTACATACACTCAGGGGACATTTGTATATTCATTTTTTTATTCTATGGCCCACCGAAATTTGGTCATCTAGATTCTCGTTTTGGCGCCTCTGTTTAGTGGATGCTAGTTGGCTCAGATTGATTGTCAAGGGTGGAAAAATCCACTCTCCCTTAAATTTCCAGCCACCTGTACCCTCCACCATTAATTGAGGTGACTTCCACTATTTTTGGATCAACCAAAGGCTTTAAAAATTCCTATTTAAGGCAGTTTTTTTTGAAGGCGTTGAGGATCTTTGGTTCATTGTTTAATTGTAATGTTATGCTGCTATTTTGTTGCATTGAGTTTGTCTTTCTCATTTAAGTTGTTCAATTCATCTTCGTTTCTTAATAAAAGTTATTCTTCTATAATTATTATATTATTATCCATATCATGTTGATACCTTTTCCTCATGGTGTGAATTTATTCACACCAAACCTTGTGAAATTATTCACACAACAGTGGAGTGATTGTTTTCTTTTTATTGTTTTTTTACTTCTTCAATTCCTCCCTCATGAGTCTACTTTTCGCTTCCATTGAAACCATAGTATCAATGGAGGGATAACCCTATTATGGTTTGATCCAAGGGAGTATAAGGGGGATGGATTGGATGTTATTTTTCACCCCATTAATGTCTAATCACTTCTTTTAATTGAGATTTTTATTTGATGATTTTAAAAATTCTTCTTCCTTGTTGAATTTTTAGGCAACATACTTCAAAGGATAATACAAACCTTTACCTTAAAGTGCTCATGAATTTTATCCTCCAATTGTATAGGTGATTATTATTAGCGTGTGTAGGAGTTAAACCAGTAAGTGATGATGTTGTTTGATCTCCTTAAGTGAACCCATCTCAAATATAAGAAATTGAAATAATTTAAAAAGGAATGAATCCAATCCACCCTAAGTGATAACCAAGGATCAACTCATAATTTTAATTTGAATTCACTTAAGCCTTTTAGTTCTAAATTAAACCTATCTAAAATATTTCCAAAGTTTTCCACATAATAACCAAAAATAGTCCATATAATGTATGAGTCTATAGTTTTCTTCTTAGGTCTCTGAGGATTCGACAACCCAAGCTAAACTACAAGAAATCGCTTAAACCTAAAATCTTGGGTAAATTTGGGCGAGACCACCTGCACATAAAACCAGTTCTTGGTTGGTCCCAACTTCTCCCTCTACCATTGGGATATCTCAAGTTGTTCAAAGATAGTCTTCATATATTTAATCTAGTTCACTACTACATACTACCCACCCTCACTCTAAAATAATAGTGGGTGATGAGTTTTGAACTCCCATGTCAAATACACTATAGGTAGCTCAGATCCCTTAGCATCTCAGTCAATACCCTATATGACCCAAACTAAGCTCTCCCTAAGCTTCTCATAAAGTCATAACCAAAACTATACCATATTTTGTGGATGTACTGATTATAACAGATCCTATACATGTGGCTCAAGATTTTCCCGACCCTCATGGGCCTCATCTCAACCCTCAGGGGCCTCATACCATGCATGATCATGTGGAACTATATCTCTTCCCTCATAATGCTTCACTAAAAGCTTTTTAGGTTTAATCCCACAGAGTACCAAATATGATGGTGAACATCTTTAATACTATATATATATATATATCACATATAAAAAAACCAATAACAAATAAAACATCTCACCACCCTTACACATTCTTACCACACCCATGTCACCTGAAATATAACCTCACGACCCCTTACTTACCCATATTAGAGTCAGGTATCAAGTATCATCAGGCCTCATATCCCCCCATCTTACCCATATCATAGTTCAGAATCACATATAATCTATCCTCATGGATTCTATCCTAACCATAAAAGTTCTAGGTATCATGTATCTCATGTATCTGTTATCATAAATTCTATGTAGCTAGGTATAATTCCACAAAAAAGGCTAAGAAGGAAAACACTGGTTTTCTTCTTTGATGAAACTTTAAACAAATCACCCCTTTTTAGAATCCCTACCCACTCATAACATAGTCGGACACATATATCACATATCAATCTCACCGGGAACCACATACCTAGGTTGACTGAGTAATATTCCACAAAAAGGGATATATAGGAAAATGATGTCTAGCTTCATTGTTTCTACTTTAAACATCCCATCCCACTTAGACTATTTTAGGTTCCAAAAATTATTTATAGAAACATACATATATAATTTCAACCTTTGTACCTACCATGATGCATAAACATTCCTCATTTTCTATATCAAGCTCAGGTTTTAACCATATAACATATAAACATCACACCCAAGTGTGCCACTCATGGTTGAAATAAAATCAATTGTAAAATCGTAAAGCATAACATAAATTTCTCACCCCTGGAAACATGGTCTATCCCACATGTATGAGGCTATAGGCACCCAAACACAAGGCATTTACCTAGTTCCGACTACATCCTAGTCTTTAATCTACCACAACCCAAACAGTAAGATTAAAAATGTAAAGAAAAGTTCTATGATCCCAATTCTAGAGTCCTGACCTAGCTTTCCACTCAACAGTGCTCCAGAATGGTTGGTCAATGGGCCTTTGGCATGCCTCCATATACTCCAAAGTCTAACGACTAGAAGTGAGGGGAAAATTAAGTGTTATTTTAGAGACTATACCCTCAAGTGGTGTTATATATATGTGGTACATTATTACTAATTCCACCATAGGGTATAGTCTCCCCACTATAATCTAATCAGATTTTTCTTTTAGTCTGAATCCTTTGGCATATGTATAAGTGCGCCTAAGGCCTAATGGCCAACCATTCCGGAGCACTATTGAGTCGAAAATGGGGTCAGGACTCTACAACATTGTTTGAACCATTCAAAAAGTATGCCATGTGAAGGGCCTCAAGAAGAATTTTTTGTCCTTGGGATACTTTTATGATATTAGTTGCAAGAATCACATCAAGAAAGGGATAATGAAAACTGTGAAGGGAACCCTTATGGTGATTAAAGCTAAGAAGATCTCAAAGAAATTTTACATACTTATGGGTGAAATATACAAGGAATCATAGATAGTTGTCATATCAACTACCTTGATAGAAGCATTAACTACCTTATCTTATCAGAATCTTGGACATATGTTTCAATAAGGCCTATAGATTCTTTTTGATTGGAATTTTTTAGCTATGCTTATGAAGTTATCTTTACTATTTTGAATTATTTTGTTTTGTGTAAGAAAAATAGGTTGATGTTTGGAATGTCAATAGAAATGATCAAGGAGATCTTGGAGTTGATCTATTATAATGTCTGGAAAGCACCTGTTATATCCCTAGGTGGAGAAAGGTACATTGTGTATTTGTTTATGACTATTTTGGGTGATGTTGGGTGTTTCCAATCAAGAGTAAAGAAGATTCATTTGATGTATTCAAAACATTCAAAGCATGGAAGGAGATTGGTCCTAAAAGAAATATCAAGTGTTTGAGGACTGAAAATGGTAGAGAATATAAAGTCAAGGAGTTTGATTATTGTTATTAATAGGAAGGTATCCAGAGACAATTCATGGTGGCATAAACTCATTAGAATAGTGTGGTGGAGCAGATGAATATATTCCTATAGGAAAAAATAAGGGGGATACAGAAGATTGTAGGTGTTACCAAGACATTCTAGGAAGAAGTAGTGAATACTGCCCACTATCTGATCAATCAATCCCCTTTAGTGGGAATTGATATGAATATTCCAATAGAGATGTTGAGTGGTAAACCCACCGAATATTCTTAATTTCATACTTTTGGATGTCCTCTACATGTACTATTTAATAACCCAGAAAGATAGAAGTTGGACTTGAGATACATGGAATATATCTTATTAGGATACACTAATGGTGAGAAGGGGTATAATTTGTTAGATCCCACTACCCAAAAACTTATTATTATAAGATATTTCTTTTTTCGCATTAGATAAGGTGAAAATAAAGATTGATAAAGAAACGAAGAAATAGATAACAAAAACTATAATAGTATAGGAGGAGGATGAAAAAAATAAATAACAAGTTTCCTTTGAAGTACTACCATATAATGATGATCATGTATATGATGATCTTTGAATATAAAGGTCAAATCAATAGAAAAGTGCACCAATATGGCACTTATATTATGTCATTGAGAGTAATGTTATGTATTTCTTATTGATAGAGTTTAGAAAACCATATTCCATAAATATATTCATGCATAGAATCAATATAGGAGGAACTTTATTCCATTCACAAGAACAACTATTGGGATCTTGTTCCATTACATCATAGAAGGAATCCCATTGGGAACAAATGGGTCTAAAAAATCAAGCGGGATGAAACAGATGGTGTGGAAAGATATCATGTGAGACTTGTGGTCAATAAATATGTTCATAAAGAAGGTATTAATTTAAATGAAATATTTTCTATTATTGTTGGACTGATGACTATTCAGGTAGTTATAGTGATGTGTAATACTCACACTCTATATACCAAATTGCTAGCTGTGAAAACAGATTTTCTCCATAGTGATCTTGATGAAGAAATATATATGCTCCAATCATATGGTCTTTCCAAATATGGTTAAAATTACTTGATTTATAGGTTTAGAAAATCATTTTACGATCCCAAACAAGCTCTGAGGTGTTGTTATAAGAGATTTTATTCCTATATCATGATCCTTGGATATGAAAAACTTAATTCATATCCCTTTGAATATTTTAAGGGTATATATGGTAATTATTTTATCATTATACTATTTTATGCGAATGAAATGTTTTTTACAGGCCCACTAGTGAAATTTGGACCTATAACAACACTTATTTCCCAATGGTTTAAAAAAACCATTGGGATAAAGGACCTTTACCAATGGTTCTAGTCAACCATTAGTATAAGGTATTATATGTTGGGGTTTCCCAACGATTTTGTTAAAACGTTGGAAATGAAAAAATTTACTTACAGTTTTTATTAACCATAGGGAAAAAGTACACCCAATTTAGGGCTCCTCATCATGGGTGAACCGTCCCCGACCTCCACCTCCCTCCCCCCTCCCCCTCCCTAATCTCGATCTCCTCCCAGCCTCTGCCTCTGCCTCCCGACCCCCTCCCTCTCCTCCAGCAGCTTTCCCCTTCCACTCTTGGGTCCCTATCCGATGACGATGTCCCCCTCCCCTCTTAGCTTCCAGTGACGTTCCCCACTCCCCTCTCATCTCCCACTCCTGGCGACATCCCCCTCCCCTCTTGGCTCAATCTCCTTAGACGACATCCCTCGACCCTCTCTCCAGTCACACGCGAGACCCCCCATGGCCGAACACCCCAGGGGATGTCCCCCTCTCTCAGATCCCTCTCCTCCCACCAAGGATCTTGATCGGTATTTACAGGTAAGAATTTGTCTTCTTTTTAAAAAATGAGGCAACAATTACTGAATTTTTGGGTCCATAGTTAGAATAACCATTCATATTAATCATGCATTTTCTAGAGTTTTGGTTAGTAACCAACTCATGTTGTGGTTAATTATTGGGTAAATTGTGAATTTTTTCAAAATAGAGTCTTCCAGAAATGTAGGGTTAGATTCACAGGTTGTATTCCATTCATTCGAATAGTGCATTCAATAAAAAGTTCATGATTTTTTAAAAACCTCATATTTTCTTCTATAGACTTATATTAGACCTTATATTGTGTTGGATTTTGTTTGTTAATCATGATATATATGTGATGAGGCTGTATCGTCATTAAGATGTGCAATGATGTGGGTTAATTGGAGGTGGGTGATGCTATATGAGATTTTATGGGTTATGGTGAGGAGTTTCTTTCCCTTTAACTGATTGGTTCATAAAACATAAGTTGGTGATGCATATATTATGTAATTAGAATTGGTAAAGTAAAATGTCTGTCTCAGATTTCATATTTGGTTATTTGGATGGTATTCTATATCAAAAGTGGGTATATCTCTATTGACTATGGGTGTATTTTCCAATAGGACAATGTATTTATTAAACTGACTATGCAATACACATTTCCCACAATATGGAAGCACCACAGAAATCATAGATAGACACTACACACTACAAGACACCCATGGGAGATACCCCTTGACATCTACGGATAGTTAAGGAGCCATTAACTTAGGAACTGAAGTCAATTGGCACTCAAGCCTTGAAAAATTTCTATTGAGGTATAAAAGATACTAACAAATTTATTCTTAGTATAGTATAATGAAATGGTTTACACCCTCATGACCATGTATACCATCTGGTTCATGGACTGGTGCCCAACCAGGTTCAAGAGTAGGATCAACTACTAAACATTGATTGTGGTCCCTATGAGGTTCTTTCCATAGTGAAGAGGGTTATGTGCACAATCTTAAACTCAAATAATGTATCATACGTTCAGAGTCAATGTCTAAGTGTACTAGTATGGTGTTTCCAACAATGTGCTATATAAAGAACATAATGAAAAATAAAGATATTTTTAAATGGAGTTGTTTCCCCTTGCTTACAGGAACATGATTTGACCCATGGTGGGGTGTGGTTCTTATATATTGGGCGGTGACATGTATAGTCATAGGATACATTTATGTTTTTGTTTAGTATTGGTTTTATTTTCTTTTTCACATTGGCTACTTAGGTATTTTACTTCTTTATACGGATGGAGGGTACTGATGCTATCCTGACTAGATGATGTAGATCACTCGTATACAGTAATACCATGAGGTGTGAGTGTGAGGAAACATTGGAAGATAGAGGAGCCTTGGGGTATTCCATGAGATGGAATTTTTTTTCTAAAACATTGTGTGGGAACATTTCTGGAGTATGTTGGAGTCATGAAATAACCCCAAGTGTCTCCATGAGAGAGCATAAATAACCCCAAGTGTCTCCAAGTGTCTCCATATATTGTATCATCCTCACATGGGTTGGCCACTCACCCAATCCTATCAAACCTATCCTAGTCTATCCTCTTAGTCACATAGTCTAGACTCATCTCTCAAGGATTATCCCATGCCTCTATGCACATCTCACCATCCAACTATACAAAGAGGATTATTCACCTTATGATTGTCTTAGTCACAAAAGCACACCATGTCGAACCCATATACATTATATTATCAATAATCCGGTCAAGAACTTCATAGAAATCATGTATTATAACCCATCCCCACTAACTAGGTTCCATCACAAGCTAAATCACACCAGGCCTCTTGGAATTATAATGCCAATTTGTCCGACAATACCCAATACCCACACTAGCATCTCCTCCTTCATCTCTTTAGTTGAACTCTTGAATCATTAAATGGAGTAAAACCTATCATAATACATTTTATATACTCAGAGGGACCATCCCACTTTAAGAACCTACCAATATTCCAATCCATCTTCATAAGTATTTCCTCATCAAACACTAGATGTAAAATTTCCACACCTATCACTACAAGGCCCAATACTCTTAGGAATATTTTACATGATCTAAACCCTCATAGTTAGTGACATCAATCACATTAAAGCACATAAATGTCAACTGAACCCTACATTCCAGGAATTATTCATGTGGACAGGCCCCATGGCCACAAGCTAAGAACTAAAACCATAAATAATAATGCCAAATACATGCATCATTTTTAAATAAATATCTCAAGTGTAAACATAAAAACCAAGAATAACAATACCTCATCCCTTGTATCGAAAAAAACCAAACTAAGTTGAAACTTGGGCCAAATTGATTATATACCATTAATATGAAGAGTAATTTTTAATTAATAGGAATTTACTATTTGATAGTATCATTTTGAAACATTAATCTGTTTCCCCTTTGCTTGCAGGAACATGATTTGACCCATGGGGCACTGTGGTACTTATATTTTGGGCGACAACAGGTATAGTCACAAGAGACATGTATGTTTTAGTTTATTTTTTATTTTATTTTCTTTATCGCATTGGTCACTTATATCTTTGACTGCTTTCTATGGATAGAGGGTAGTTATATTCTTCGAAGGGGGCCAGAAGGAGTTCAGATTGATTCAGTGCACCAGATTTGATCTGAGGTGAGATTCTATGGTTACTACTTGTCTCTCACCTCATGTATTTGGGGATTTAGTGTTTTTGACTCCATATTATGTTTTCGATAGGGAGTTGGATCATTTCGTGTTGGTTTAGGTGGATTTGGTTCTCCGCTGCCAATCTAGGTAAGGATTTAATTCCATTGGTCGGTTTCTCATTGGTTATGTATCATCCTTCATCTGTTTTAAGGTTCTTAATATCCTTTGTGTAGTGCATTGATCCCTGGTCATTGGTTTTGAGTCAGCAAGTCAAGGGAGACTCGCCTGCGTGTGCATAGGTATGTAAGTATATATATGTGGGTTCCCTTGTTATGTGTATAGTCACCCATGGTAGTGATTATGAATGTATGGGGCTAAGTGTGCCCATGTATATATATATATATATAAATGCATATGTAGGTGAGTGGAGACTGATATATGTATATAAGAATATGTGTAAGGATCCCCTTGCACATGCTCATGGCCATAAAGGTGTGTGCATAGGGGCTAGGTGTCCTTGCATATTTGTGAAGGCGCGTATACCTAGTGGAGGAGCAGTATCTTTTAGGTAGAAAGCTCCAAGAGCCAAAGTGGATGGCTTGGTTCCAGCTTGAGGTAGAGTCCCTCTTGTAGCCTCTTTAATTTAAGAATTATTTAAATTGAATTTTTCTTCTTTCTTAATTATGGTTAATTATATTGAATTTTATATCTTGAATATGTGTTCTTTAATATAATTGTTTCTTTTGATAAATAAAGTCATGTTTTTATAATAAAACCCCACCAATGGAGGTGCGCTATCTGCGAAAACTCACAGTGATAATTTAGGGTGTATGATTATTTTTTGTCATTTTGTTTCCTTTTAGACGTTGCGTCATTGTGCCAATTAATAAAACTTTCCGGCGATCCCTTTTTATAACATATTAAATTGTTGATTTGTTCTATCATGTCTGTTGTGACCATATCTTATGGAGAAACCCGTTTCGGGTGTTTTCCTGGCCTTTTGGACACCCCTTTGGGTGATTGGCCGAGCCTATATATCTAAAAACACTGATGGTGTCATTGTTTAACACCTGTTAGGATTATGGTGCTCCCCACCATAAGCTTCATATTAACACTGTTTGGGGTGTTTTCCTGGCCTCGATGCACATCTAATTTTTTACATATATGAATTCTCCCATAAGATTTGTGTTGCATCCTAATATATTAAAACATACTCAAATTCTATTGTTGTCAAGGTGACTGAAGTTTTATTATTAGAGTTCTAAGAAATGAATATACCATTGATAAGTAATACCCCTGCATAATTTTACTTTCAATCAGTAGTTTCAACTACCTAGTACAACTTTTAAAAACAATGAATATAAAATATATATCTTTATCATACCACAATCCCAAATCAAGAGTCTGTTTTTTATAACACAATATCAGTTTCTATAATGTGAAGGACAACTAGATAGTATTTATTTGGAATCCTGGATAGAAGATGCTACCTCGCGGATGTCGCTGGACCCAGACAACACGCTGCGGTCATGCTGTGGTCATCCCGCGGTCACACCGCGATCACGCCGCGGTCATGCTGCGGTCATGCCGCGGTCACGCCGCAGTCAAGCTGAGGTCACGCTGCGGTCACGCCGCGGTCACACCGCTGTCATGCCGTGGTCACACCGTGGTAATGCCATGATTTGTCCCTACTTCAGGATGACACCCCACAACAGTTTGCAGTCCTGTCGGAATTCGATGTATGATACCTAGATAGAGTTTTAGATACATTACCCACCCATAGTTAATGGGGAGGGAGGAGATGACCGGAATTTTGCCTCGCATCCTCCTACTCCCTTCACTTCTGGTTGGAAGATGCTTCCCCATGGATGTCATTGGAACGGGCCAACACGCTGCGGTCACCCCACGGTCATGCTGCTATCACGCCACGGTCACACCGTGATTTGGCCCTGCTCTAGGACGACACCCCATGGCAGTTCACAGTCCTGTCGGAATTCGATGTATGCTACCTAGATAGAGTTTTAGATACATTACCCACCCATAGTTAATGGGGAGGGAGGCGATAGCCGGAATGTTTCCCCACATCCTCCTGCTCCTGACCGAAAGATGCTACCCCGCGGATGTTGTCGGACCGGGCCAACACGCCACTATCATGCCGCGGTCATGCCGCAGTCATGCCGCGGTCACACCGCGGTCACGCCACGGTCATGCCGTGGTAATTCCTTGATTTGGCCCTGCACTAGGACAACACCCCATGACAGTTTGCATTCATGTCAGAATTTTATGTATTATACCTAGATAGAGTTTTAGATACATTACCCACCCATAGTTAATGGGGCGGGAGGCGACAGCTGGAATGCTGCCTTGCCTCCTCCCACTCCCTTCACTCATGGCTGAAAGATACTGGCCTGCGGATGTCACTGGACCGGGCCAACACACCGTGGGCACACATCGATCACGCCGCAGTCACGCCATGGTCAAGCCGCAGTCACGCCGCGGTCACGTCACGATAATGCTATGATTTGGCCCTACTCCAGGAAGAGACTGTAATAACCACCATCAGCCTGCCACCAGCAGTAAATAAGAAGCCTCCAAAAGAAGAGACGTAGAAGAAACACGCAAACATCAAACAAACGTCCAACCGGTGACCTAATAATCACACGAAACTACCGCGCCGTCATGAAAGCATCAAGGTCCACTTGACGCAAGTGAAAACCAAGAGGAAAACACACGCACCCACCCACACGAACCCACACACCCAATCCATGGATAGAACACACTCCCACACTCGAAAACACACGCACACACCCAACCACACGAACGCACGCTCCCAACCACCAACACAAGGAGGCTGCCACACTCCACCTACGAACCATCAGCCACCACAATCACCACAATTCAGCCTGAACCAGCCACATCTAGCCCACACCAGCCCCCTTACTCGTTTATTTCAGCCCGCAGCCACCAGTATTCTTGCCTATAGCATCCCCCCTACCACCTTCGAATCAGCCCGCCCCATCCCCCACCACCTGCATCCAGCCCCCTTCCACCAGCATTCCAGCCCCCTTCCACCTGCATTCGAGCCCGCACCAGCCACCTTCAATCCAGCCCGCACCAGCCACCACACCAGAAACCACCCCCAGCCTCCAACAAAACACTCATTCCAGCCCTCTGTCACCTGCAAAACAGCCCCAGCCACCAGTTCCAGCCCTCACCAGCCCCCGACGTCCAACATCCTAGCCCGCACCAGCCTCTGCCACATGCCCAACAGCCCCCCATCCACCTGTAATCCAGCCCACACCATCCCCTTGCCACCAATTCCAGCTCGCACCAGCCCCCTTCCATCCCCCTTCCGCCTTCCTTCCCGCCCGCACCAGCCACTCTAGCCCACACCAGCCACCGTACCAGCCCACAACATCAAGCATTCCAGCTCGCACCAACCCCCTACCACCTACAAAACAACCCCATACCACCTGTTCCAACCCGCACCAACCCCCTTCCAGCCCCCTGCCACCTACATTCCAACCTGCGAATCACTAATGATACTTGTAAGCATATGAAGATGAAATAAAAGAGTCTAGGATGCGTGAGAAAAAATCCATGAAAATCACAAAAAAGTAAAGGTGAAAGTGGATCCCCTTGACTGAGCCATCTTTTCCCCAAAAAGTATCCATGTAAACTGCCATTAATATCCACCAAAATATTGGGGTAGAGACGCATCTTTTAACTAAAGACGATAACCTAGTAGGAAAGCCGAGTAGATCGAAATCATCCCATAAGAAGTCCCACCTGACCAAATCAAAATCCTTGAATAAATCGATCTTGAAGGAACACCATGGAACCCCAGAATCAAGATGGTATCCCCACAATAATTCCTAGGTAATAATATTATTAAGAGAGGCTATCCCGAGGGTGTCCAAAGGATGTCCGGTGGGGGGGGGGGGGGGTCTGCAGGGCAGGGTGCAGGTGGGGTGTCTAGGAGGGGATGTCCAGGTGGGGTGTCCAAGGGCTATCCGGGGGGGGGGGGGGTGCCGGGTGGTCTGCAGGGCAGGGGGAGGGTGCAAGTGGGGTGTCAAAGAGGGGCTATCCAGGGGGAGTGTCCAAGGGCTGTCCGGGGGGGGGGGGGTCTGCAGGGCAGGCTGCAGGTGGGGTGATCGGTAGGGTGCTTTCCCTTTCCAGAAGCAGGAGGCACTAAGGTAGAGGCTGGAGGTATAGATGTAGAGGTAAGAGGTTTTCGGATCACAATAGGTTAGAGATTTCAGACACCTTCAACCAAAGACATACCAAAAGGCTAGAATTAAGGAGGTAGAGGATCAGAAGAAGAATCATAGGTGAAGGATGTCATGGGAATCACCTTTGGAGAATCCACTAGAGTATTGGATACACGTAGGATAGGATTCATAAGATTGAAAAAGTCTTTAATAATGTTTCATCATCTCCTCATACTACTAAAGAAATATTTCTTCTCCTCTATGAATATTTTGAGTAGAGTTGTTATCACTTTCAATTGGTTAACATATTCCTTGAAAACCCATTCTACAAAATCTGCCTCAATTAATCTTGATGAGATGAATGTAAATCACCTATAAAAACATGGAGATACTATTTGAATATATACGAGATCGAATCTGCATCAACTACAGCTGAGGGAGGTGGAGCACTAGATGTAGATGCAATAATAGGAACATTATCCAATCTCTTCCATAAGGAATCCTGAATGGAAACGAAGGAGGTCCTCATTTCCTTCATAATAGATCAAATGGTTTCTATCTCACTTTCCAAACTACAATTTTAAATCATAACTTCCTAAATATGAAAACTCATCTTGGGATGAATATGGCATACAACCATCTCAAAATGGTGTCTAGCATCAACTTCACTAAGCTGAGTGACAGGAGGTTCTTGATAACTCAAAATTCCACTAAAATCGAAAAGAAGTCTTTATCTAAAATATTATAAATATATTATGGATAAAACATCTAAAGGAAATGGGTTTAAAACTCTCTCAAAACTAGGTAAAGCAGCCTCTACAGGTTATTATTTGGTAGGTACATCTATGGGAAAAGCCTAAAGCTCACATTCTTGGTCAATATACTTAATTAAGGATCCCTTAGGTTATGTCCCAACTCGAAATGAGATAGTAGGTCCACCATACTCTGGTGGAATACTGTGATCATCACCATCACTATCTCTATATGATTCTTGATATGATAGTCCAGGAAATTTGGAACCAGAGGGGGGATCCCCCTTACATGATACCTCATCCTATACCAAGGTAAAACCCCCCTGAGCATCTCTATGCTCTCCAGCATCTTCTTCAACATTTTTAGACTCTGAATAGTCTAAACCAAGATGGAAAAAACCTAGTGACTTTTCCCACTCATCATGTGAAACTACTTCTATATGAGGTGCATGATGGTGTAAGTTTACAGGTGCTTTGGAAGACTAATAGAGGTGCAGGTTTACAGGTATATGTTCAAGTTTATAGGTCTAATGTGTGCTTTGGACATCTGTTAGAGGTGTAGGTTTACATGTGAAAGTTTTATAGATCTAGAGGTGTAGGTTTACTGCTCAAAGTGGGTTTATAGGTCTTCCTAGCTTAGGTATTACAGGTTTAGAGGTGAAGGTTTACTGCTTGAAGTTGGTTTACAGGTCTGACCAAATTTGATGTTTGCTGGGGAGTAGAGTTATAGGTCTTCCAAGCTTTGATGTGTGATGCTTTGATGTGTGTTTTTCTTCTTTGTTGTGTGCTGGGTAGTATCGGATATACCAATGATTCACAGAACCATTGGTATTTAATATCTTAGGCAACATATGCCAATAGTTCACAGAACTGTTGGTATTAAAATGCTAGAAAACATATATCCCAATGGTTTCAATAAAACCATTGGGATAAAATATATACCAACAGTTTTTGAACTGTTGGTATGTATACTGGATGGTATGTATACCAACAGTTTTTGAACTATTGGTACACATATATACCAATAGTTTTACTTAAATCATTGGGAAAGATTAATTTTAGATCTGATATACCAATGGTTCTCTAGAAACCATTGGTATAGGGCTATTGAAACGGCCTGCATACCAACGGTTTGTAAAACCATTGGGATAGCCTATCCCAATGGTTTCAGAGGCTATTAAAATGGTTTAAAACCAGTGGAATAGGTGAAATTTATAGTAGTGTCCCCAATAATGATCAAATAAAAGAGAAGAATAGACCATTGTCTAGGGAGTTTGATGTGAAGGAAATGATACCCACAAACAAGATTCCTGGGATGAAGATCCACCAAGACAGAAATAATAACAAGATTCAGCTATCATAAAAGAATTACATGAGTAAAGTAATGAAATTATTCAACATTAAATACTATAAGACAATATCTAACCCTATTTCCATTAATATAAAGTTATCCTTCATAATGAGTTCTTTTAGTGAAGTAGAGAGGATAAAAATGTCTTTAGTGTCATGTGAATTATCAGTGGGGAGTCTGATGTTCACTATTATTTTCAATAGAACTGACATTAGACATGAAGTGAAAAATATTAGTTGGAACATGGTGAATCTAGGATGGGAGAATTGGAATATAGAGAAGAGGACCCTAAGATATTTAAAGGAGACCTCGAATTCTGCATAGTATTATTGAGGATCATATTTTACTATCTGAGACTATGTTGATTCAGATTTTGTAGGTGATTATAACTGGAGTAAATCCATTAATTTTTATGTGTTTACTATTATAAAAGGATCGATTAGATTATTTTCCAAATTATAGTTGTTTGTGTCCTCATCCATGACTAAGATGAAGTACATAGTAGCTACAGAAGCTTACAACTAGGTGATTTGGATGAAACATTTGTTGGAGGATATCTACCACAAACAGAATCAGGTTTTATTACTTTGTCATATTAATAACACCTTTAGTAGTGTAAGGAATCCATATTTTCATTTTAGGATGAAGCACATTGGTATACAATATCATTTTCTGAGTTGTGGTGGTGAATGGAAGTGTGTATATGGATAAAATTTACACTAAATAAAATCTATGAGATTTTATGATGAATGTTATTGGATATGATAATTTTAGATAGTGTATATCCTCAAATAGTTTTAAACAAACATTAGAGAAAAATTTGGTAGATATAAATGTTGTTTGGATATGTGATTGGTTCTCAATCAGATATCTATGTGGGAGATATGTTGGAAGATTTTTGGGGCGATAGGAAAAAATAATGGTTTCCCCAATTAATTCATTAATTTTTTTGGATCCTAACTTTATTTCCCAAAATTAATTTGGTAAAATGAATTTATTTGTGTGGATTCTAAAGGAGGGTTTAAAAAACCTATAAAATTGGTTATCCCCCAATAGTTTTCATCATCGGCTTCTCAAAAAACACATAATTATATTTGAGTGTAGTATTTTTTAGGTGTTTATTCATATTTAAATAGAGAATATTTTGAGTGTTTTATCCTTGTAATTGAGATAGAGTTTTTACCCACATTTTACCATAGTGATATCCTTCTACTTATCCTTGAGTTTTCACCCCTTTCATTTGGTGTGTTTTTCCACATTGCATCCTATGTTCATTCTATTTCCATATTTTTTAATTTATTTTAGTTCATAATTATAATTGTACTAAAGGGATAATTTTTTTTTGATCCTAACATTATTCACATCACAAGACACTAACTTAGGATTTACGGAGTGTAATTCTATGATGAATTCCTAGCTAGTAGAAGGGAGCCAATAAATTTGGCACTGACAATATTATCTTGACTTTACTAAATGTTGGTGCATGCTCAATATGAAGAAGACTCATACTATATTTTTTGGACTATGTGATTTTTATATCGGAAGATATCATATTGTTTTAGTTGTAGTGAATTCATCAACAATATATGTTCTCTTTTGGCCATCTTCAATCCAACTTTGTCAGATATCACAAGTTTACAAATGGTGTTAATGGCTATTGATGAGATCATTATCATGGTGAGTGAACTAGATTATTTTATTTTTGATTCTTATGGGATTACCTACGGGGTAGTTTTTATGAAAACCATAAAGAGAACTCATATATCATCTCAATCAGAGAAAAGGTAATTATAGCTTGGATGGAAAGTTATATGATATGTAAAGTGTATGTTATAGATTAGTTTATATAAAAATTTATGTGTCTAAATAAAAAAATTACCTATACTAGGATGTAGTGTTCATGAGGAAAACTATCCTATGGAAATGTTCCAAATATGCTTAACTTTTTCATGTGAGGGCATAGACTTATAGATCACCCTACCAAGTGATGCTGCCTCAAAAAATTTTTCTTTTGAATATTCTAAAGAGTAGGTAAGTTATTACACAATGTGTATTGTAAAAAATGGATCAATGGATTTATTAGAAACCTATTCCATAAGTCTTATGACTATATGATCTTATGGATTATAATTCTAAAGATGAAGATAACCATTTAAAGCTGAAATGGATTAGAAAGAGACTTGGTATACAAAAGGAATTTTTGTTATGGAGGAGTCTATGAAACATATCATAACCTTTGAATAATGTGTTATTTTAAGGAAATTACATACTACTGATCAAAACTTAAAATATATTAGTGGCCTGGTCGTTGAGAAGCTTCCTGACACACCCTTTTTACCAAAATTAGACTCATAGATGATGAGTATGATTCCAGAATATGTTCATGTGGTAGCTGGTAAATCTAGTTAAAACCTGAAGTTATTCATTTATAACTAGGAGGTATACTGTTGGAAAAATAAAATTGTATTTCCATGGGTAGAACTAACCATTCACTTCTGTGATGGAGGATTTTTGACTTTATAGATTACTACTTGATGTGTTTGGCACTAGATTCTTAGGCAACACCTACTACACTAGATTCATGGGCATTTATTTTTCCTCTATTTTGATCATTTTTATTTGTATATGTGTGTATCCCTATAAATATGATGTGTTGTGTTTGTTTATTTTTATTCCAAGTTGAAGAAACAAATCCATACTATTTCTATGCAATTTGTTTTCTCGTGATCACCTCTAGTGGTCTTCATATCTACTTCCACATTTGTATTTTCTACTGATAAAACCACCTTTGGTGGTATCAAAGGGTTTGAATGTGTTTCAATCAGTTATATGAAATATCTATTGGATATTCTTGATACCAATTTTAGCACTGAAGAAGGAACAATATGAATAGTCTATAACATGGTATTGGATAATTTTTATTTTCCCATAACCTTCACTTTGGCATGATCCATTTTTCAACCAAAAAAGAGAGAGAGAGTAGACTAGATACCTTATACCACCTCCCCACACCTCCTTTTTCTCCAATATTTCATTTTTCCCCAAACAATTCCCACTTCTTCTCCTAATCTCTCACCACATCTAATCCTTTTCTAAGGGGAATTTTTTTTGTAGTCCACACTACTGAAAAAAATCAGTTTGTATCTACTATTTTTTGGTCCAAATAATTATTTGAATCTCTTTGGAGAACTGGATTGAACAAAATTTGATTCCAAAGCTGATGAAATACAGTTATGATAGGTGTATCTAAATTATTTTCTTCCTTGGAACCCAATATGTCATAGACATTATAAATGTTGGTTTCACCGAACCAGAATCTAAATTAATGGATGCAACCCTTATAGATATTAAAAAGGCCACTCTTTGGGTGGAATGGAAGTGGAATTGAAAGAAAAAATATATCATTTATAAATTTCTTGACGAATAAATATTAGAAATAATCATTTCATCAAAATAATCAAAAGAGATATGGGAAACTCTTAGAAAAAATTTCAATGGTGCTGACAAAGTAAGGAAGATATGGATTCAATATATATGAGATGAGTTTGAATCCTTTCTTATAAAATATTCTGAAACCATTGCTAAGTATTACACTTAATTAATGGTTATAGTGAACCATCTATGAAGAAATAGAGAAAATATTTCCAACATTTGGGTATGTGATAAATTTTTACGATCTTTAGACCCACAATTTAATTACATAGTTGTTACTCTAGATGAAAATAATGGTATATAGACTATTTATGTTGAATAATTCATGCGTCCTATATATGTCCATGAATTAATGGTGAATCACATGAGTGACACCAATGGAGTGGAGCATGTTTTACAATGGAATTTGCATCTCAACAAATTTGAAAACTAGCAAGGGGGTATATTTCAAAGAATATATGGTAGAGGATTACATGTATAATAATATGATTAATAAATAGAAGGATGAGGTATAAGAATCCCAAATCATGGAGGTTGTGGATATCAAAATTATACTCCATGAAAATGAGGTCAATAAATAAGGGGAGGATTCAAAAATCCACAGCTGATATAAAAAAGAATCATTCAATATTATAATTTTTAAAAATATGGAAATTACTGCAATGAATATTGGAGAATGCAACGCATGGTGAATGATATAAAGGAGGAAAATATCACTAAAGTAGGAGGTGCTTTTTGTGAGTCCCATGTGTTGATGGAAGAAATAGTAACACAAAATCAAGGTATGGGATATCTGGAATATTGACCTAGAAACAAAATGACAGGTCCGAAGAACTTTTTTACAAACCTAGATGAGAGGGTTTGAGGAGAGATTTCATTTAGAGATCTCTCAATAATATTTGTCGTTGGAAGAGGAGATATTATAATCAAGAAAAAAGATGACAATCATGATTTCATCTCTGATGTCTACCATATACCTGACATGAAGACCAATATCTTGAGTCTTAGGAAATTGGTGGAAAAAGGTTTTCACATAATCCTACAAAATATAAAAATGTCAATTTTTGGTGAAAAATGATGAATGGTTACAAAAGTATTGATGGAGAATAACTTCATGTTTTCACTTATGATCCAACCTAATTCAACACTATGTTTCATGATGGTATGTTATGAAAAAGAGTGTATATGGCATCATAGTTTCAGGAATTTAAAATTTAATGTTTAGGATTATTAGGAATAATGAAGATAATGAATGATATTCCTATCATTCTACAACATAATCAAATATATGAAATCTGTGTTCTAAGAAAACAACATAGAATATTTTTTTCAAAGAAGGCCAACTGGATAGCTACTACGCCACTGGAGTTACTACACATTGATCTATGCGGTCCATTGAATATAACGTAAATTGAAAAAATGAAGAACCTTTTGAAATTTATTGATTATTATAGTAGGAAAACAAGGATATATTTTCTCTAGATAAATTAAGAAGTGTTTTAGGTCTTCAAAGTCAAGGTGTAAGTGTAAAATCAATGAAACCATCACATAAAAACATTATGATCTGATCGAGGTGGGGAGTAAACCTATTATATTTTGTTAGTGTACCTCAAGAAACATGGAATTTATCACCACCTGAAGCTATATTACACACCCTAACTCAATGAAGTAACCTAAAGGAAAAATCAAACTATTCTCAACATGGAAATAAGCATATTGAAAGACAAAGGAGTTCTCATGAATTTCTGGGCTGAAGTAACTTTTTTTGTGAAATGTATATACTCTATAGACTCCCAACTAAAAATCGTTAATAAAAGATACCACATGAAGCATTAAGTACTTATAAACAAAGTGTAATTCATATTATAGTTTTTGGTTCCGTTGCCTATGTTAGGATCCCGTAGGTGAAACAAACAAAGATCGAGGACAAAGGAGTGAAGTGTTTCCTTATGGGATATGGATGCTGAGAAATGATATATCGATTATATGATCCCATAACAAATAAGATTATTTACAGAAAATTTGGAATCATTGAAGAAACTGGTTATTTGGAAATGGAATCAATATGATTATTCAATATAGGTATGACTCACTCTAGAAGATGAAGAAATAATTAAATAATTACAATTCTAGGAATGAGTAATTGACGAACCAATGACATCATCCCCACATACTCCTATATATGAAGACATTCAATTATTAATTTATCATATACATCCCCAAAAGGTTTAATACCTATGGATATATATAATAGAATAGAACCAATTAAAGAATATGTAAATTTGTATTGTCTCTTGGGAAATTATAATCCATTTATCTTTGAGGAAGACAAATCCAAAGAAATGTAGATGAAAGTGATAGATGATTAAATCCATTCCATCGATGCCACCAAAGGATAAAAGAAAAAATGGGAGAAATTAACTATGGTGAAGTCATTTCACCCGATGATCATCCACTAGGATATGTGAAGAAAGAAAATGTAGATGGCTGATTCATAAGGGAAAAAATTTTATTGGGGTATGTTGGAAAAATAAACCTGACTTCACTTGGGTGTCTATTAACTTCTATAATAGAGGCTTTATAACTTCAAATACGACTTATTGATGTGTTTGGCAATGAGTACTTGGGAGAATCGTACAACACCATATTCAAGGAATTTTATTTTTCATCTATTTTGATAGTTTTCTTAATTTTTGATTGTATCCAAATAAATTGGATTTGTTGTGTGTTTTTTTCATTCCAAATTGAAGAAATAAATCTAGTGTGTTTCTATTATAATTTGTGTTCCTATAATCACCTCAAGTGGTCTGCTTATCTACTTCCATGTTTTTATTTTCTACCGCTGAAATCACCTTCGTATATGATGGCGGTATTGGTATAGTATTTATGTTCTGATAGTTGAGACTATACTGTAAGATATTGGGGGTAAATCATTCTAACTTTG
The DNA here is from genome assembly GCA_963277665.1 of Viscum album. Classification (NCBI taxonomy): domain Eukaryota; kingdom Viridiplantae; phylum Streptophyta; class Magnoliopsida; order Santalales; family Viscaceae; genus Viscum; species Viscum album. The sequence continues at coordinate 1,208,641,620 of OY728165.1, read as the reverse complement.
ATAACTTTATTAATTCTTGGGTATAGGTAGTGTTGATTACTGGGTGGTTCACATTACTACTCGAGAAATTCTGATAGCCTGAGGGAATCTTGAAACCCAAACATTTGATATTCTCAAAGCTTAAAGTAATAATGAATATTCTGAACATTTATAATTGTATCAGTGGTCATTATCTTAATATGTAGATACATAATCACAAATTTGTTCCCATACCAATGATCATAGGGCTAAAATAACACGACCTGAACAATAAATGTACTTGGTTATGGAAATTTTCATGGTCGTGATGACTGGCACTAAGGTGTTTAATCATGGCTAAGAGACCTTATCTAAAAAAATGTATAAGAGATATATATAGAAGGGATTAGAATATATAAGTTTAAGGGTTCATCAGTAACAAGTTAATGCCTCTCATAAACCACTAGAAGGGCCCAAGAAATCATTTTAACAACTCTTATATGGGACAATACCCACCCCTTTTCTTCTTTTGTTATGTATAATAAAAAGTAGGCCTAAAATTTAGACACCTATTCATTTAATGGTCATTTTTATACCCTTTCATTTTTACATTATTTAAAGCACAAACCATTATATTTTTTTGATTAGTATACCACATTAGCTATTGATTTCCATTAAAGTGAGACTTTGGGATATCACATATTCCTTCATTATGATAAACTATGAAGCTCATAGGAAGTATCATTTAGGATGGTCGATCCTCATTTTGAACATAATGAGATATGGGTTTGGTCATAAAATTATTATTGAAATACTCTTAAGTTATCAGTGGAAAATGGAATAGAGAATTGATTGTCCTTTATACTTGTTCACGTGGATGGGTATTAAAATGTTATATACACTTACATAATAATATTAAATACAGTTTGGTATGATAGATATATATTGAATATTATCTTATATTTGTGTAATTTTTTGGGTTTTGGTAGGTCATAGGCACTTATTTCATCACTGTAGGCCAAGGTTGATCGACTTAGAGAAATAATGAGGCGAGGTTCCCTCTAAGAAACATAAACATAAATATTTATTGGATGGTCATGTACAATTAAGACATTACATGTATATCAAGTCAATTCTATTTAGGCATGAAAATGTTTTGATGGTTTACAAAAATTTAGGTAATAAAGAATAGTTTATAGAGAAATATTTGTTCTCGAGGGGTTCAAGAACCCAAAGTGAAGCACCTATTTTTTTTCTTCAGGAAACCATGGTGTGCAAATCTAAAGAAAAAAAAGTTATTTAACATTAAACTATGTCGATTAGACCAAGATATTGATGGATTGACGTTTTTTTAGTCCCATTGTTGATACCATTATATTTACAACTCTTATTTATTTTTTAACACCTTAAATTTTTCCTAAAACTATCAGTGACTTAGATTAGTAAGAATATATTATAATTTTGTGATGGTTTCCCATTGTGGATTTTCGACTTATGAAGTTTTAAATCTTTTTTTTGTTTTTTTAATTTATAGTTTAGAGACTTGTGTTTTAGACCATGATGCGTTGATATTTCAGGTTATATAACTTTTAAAGAGGGTATATCTTATTCCTGGTTCGTAAATTTTAGACCACAAAGGGGTGATATAGATTTAAGGTTTCATAACTTTGACTGAATTGTACCTATTAGTTTAGGGTATAGTGTTCAGACCAAAATATAAAGTTTTATTTACCAAAAACTATGATAATGAACCTAAAATTAATGGAGAATTAGATTCTAGTGAATGTAAACCATGGGGGTGATTTGAATGTTTAAGGTCATATAACATTGACTAACAAAATACTGATGGTTAAAAGTAAAAAATTATTATCCAATAGGGTTATGGTAGTTTAAGGTAAAAAAATTAACCAATGATACAAATAGGATTATCTAAGAGAATTTGTGAAGGTATGTCATGCTAGGAGGGGATTAAAAATTGATTTTTTTGGTTAGGTCTAGGATAGAGTATTTCAGCATCAATACATATTCTATGATGAAAGGATTCAATCCACATATAGTTCTTTGAATTAGATGGTTTTATCCCAATGTGGGGAAATTGAAGGAAACCATGCATAAATCAGGGGACTATCCATCTTGAGAGGAGATTAAAATAGGTGAAATCCATAGATAATCCCAAGATAGAGGATCTAGGTGTTACTACATATTATTTTTTGATAAGAAACAAGATAAACAAAGTTCTCTAAAGATAGTCTCTTCATGGACTTGTCTTGTATATAGGGGAAAATAGAATAATCCCATACTAATGCAAGGGTTTTGTAGAAAACCTAGCATGAATTGATGAGATCCAACATACTAAGAGGGAGTGGGGATTTAATATTCATGGAATAGACCACGATAGAGGATTTGAACATCACTATATATCCTATAATGATAAAAATCAAGTCACACATAGTTCTTTAAAGAGAGTAACTATATAGATCAATTTTATATGTAAGATAAATTGAAAGAAAATTAAGTCATGTACTAATGATAGGAAGGGGAATTTTTATTCCATGTATAGAGTCAGCAATAGAATATCACAAATATCTGGAACACTAGAATACATATATAGAACGAATTATTACATTAAAAAGAACAATACATACAAGGTGGAAAACTCTGGAAGTTTAATGGTCAGGTGAAGTGTATCAAAGTTTGATCAATTTTTTTTCATTTGATGAGGAAATTATGTCTCATAGTATAATTAATTTTATGGGGAATTTATTTGAAGTCTCTATTCATATCTAGTTCATACATAGGGGAGAAAAAATGGTTTCATCCTAATATATATTATTCAAAGGAATACTTGACATGAATTACTAAGGTCTTGAAAAATAAGACAAAGTAAATTGGTACCATCCTGAATAAGGTCCATTAGAGGACCCATTTTTAATTAGGAAACATAATCACTAGGATGGGGTGAAATGGATTTAGGTAAAAGAGGAATTTTTAGTTTTTTATATGATGGTAGATGTAGACATTAGTAAGTATCTTGAAAGAGTAGGAATCTAGCCACACATAGTTCATGTGGAATGGACCTTCATGCGAACACTAATCCAGCTTAGAAATAAGAAAATCAGGTTATATAAACATACCACTACAAGTTGTTTAAGATTAATGAGGAATGGACCTTCATGATACATAGTTTTATGTTATGAGACTATAAAAACATGCTATGTAGTTTTAAGTCATGCAGTGAGGAATCAAGTGCCATGAAGTTTGGGGTTATAAAAAATAGACCTTTGTTTATATGGTCTTGCATGAGATATTTTTCTGGAACCTCAAATTAGTTATAGGTGTGATACAATCTCTATCCTTAGTGATTAAGGAATAAGATACTTTAGGATAAAACTTGTTCATGCTGTAAAGTTCCTCCCATTTGGGTTATAATTGCCATGGTTTCCTACACAAGATAACTAGAATCCTTAAAACCAATTCTAATTCCTATTGAATGAATGAATGGAGACAAAATATATTATTAAAGGATTTATCCCTCTTTTTTTTTGATGAACATCCAAAATATGGTATATTTATATTCTCTTCACATAAAGATATTCCAACTTTTTCATCTATTTATTTCACCGTTTATCTTTAATCAACTAGTTATTGATGGTAATTTTGAGTGAGGGTAGCTGGACCTAAATTGGAATGACTACCTTTATCTAGTATACTCTGGAATATGAAGTTGGATATATTGGGGTACACATAGTGGTGAAATTGAAACTTAACACATAAAGAATATTATTTTCCCATGCATTATTATCACCATAAACTATTAAATACAAGATTTTTTATAGGGTATTGTTGAACACCGATATCTTTTGTTTAAGTACCACATAGTAACAGGAAAAGTGAATGAACTTAATGTTATACTTTGTGTGTAGTCTATTCAACACATGGACATATAAGTTCACGTTGTTATCCATGAGGATAACATGAGTAACACCGAATCAAGTGATAATATTGGATTGTGTGAAAGTGATCATATCCTTATTATTGAACTCTTTTAGGGGTATCACCTTGATCTATTTGAATAAAAATTTTGTGCTAGTATGAATGAATTTATATTTTTGGGTCATTGCAGAAGGGTACAGGATGATAACATCTAATCCAAAAGGGGTGAATGACTAGAAGTACATGGTGACATGAAATATATTTTGGGGGTTTATATATGAAATTGGTATGGATTTGGAACAGATGAAAATTATTAATAAACATGGCATAATCTTACATCATAAAATGACATAATTACCGGATCATTTATACTTTTTGATGGAATTTATCCCCTATATAGTGAACCCCACATGTTCCTTTAGGAAAATATTCTATGATTATGGGAATTTACCCTCATTCAATGCACCTAAGAAGGATTTTATCTTAAAATTCACTTCCAAATCACTTTTGGGGGCCATAGCTATCAAGGATGATGAATTTTTCCACTCATTAGTGAATCCACTATTTTTCATCATGATTCTACAAGAGAGACCTAGATTGGAGATATTCCACTACTTGGGACATCCAACTAGTTTTTAGGGTATTTAGTAGGATTCAGATGTTATGTTAGGGGTTGATTTGTATAAATTTCATTTAACATCACAAATTATTTATTAGGAAAGGGATCCACTAATATTCTATGTTAAATCCAGATTACAATTCCATTCTAGTATGGTTAAGTGAGAGAAATGACCAAGCTGGATAATGTTTCTGAATGAGCATTTTTCAACCAATTTTTTTTTATACCATAGGTTTTATGGGAAGCTAGACCATAAATTCCTAAGAATGATTAAGAATATACTTAAATTCTTCTTTATTAATGGATTTTTCTCTATTAAATTATTTGACCACTAACTCCTTGTATCCTTTAATATTGTGGTTGGTGGTCTAGATTTTCAAGTTGATCTCTAAACCTATGATCAGACCATAATATTCCACCACTTATTAGAGTATCCCTTAGATAGGAGGAATTGATGTGGAATTATAAATTTTTTAAGATAAATTAATATAATCTTTATAATATCCTTATTGAATTTAGGGTCCAATATTCATTTTCTGGTTGGGATTATAGAGGATCCATGAAAGCGCAACTTCTAGTTTTCAGAAACATTATTGATAGAGAAGATATATTTATATTTAGATTTAATTAATTTGATTAAGGGTGGGTGGTAAAGAAATCTATTGTTTCTTACACCTTGTACTCCTTATAAGAGAAAAATATAATGTTTAATTTAAGTAGACTTACTACCTATCCCACCAGATGACCCACTAATATCAGGAGACTGACTATATACTTCATCAGATCAATGAAAGAAACCATATGAGCCTCAAGATTCCATATATAATGGATTAAATTCTACACCAAAAATATAAACTTGAGAGTTTCCTTTTCAAATGTTCTTTTTCTACACTTAGTTTACAACATATCTGACTGAGGTAATATAAGTTAATTTATTTTCTTTTATACTTATTTTGTTCTAAAAGGGTACCAAGTGATCACTCTAGGGGTACCGTGTAGAAGATAAAGGTTTTTCATTTAATATAGGACCTGATAGATACTACTTTAGGATGTCCAAATCAAATTATTATTCTTTATACCATTAGTAGATTGATCATATCTCCATTAATATGATGAAGGGAAGACATTTGAAAGTGATTTTTTCAATGAAGTTCCCAATGTAAGAAATAAACCCTTGAAAGCCTCTTAACTACTAATTCTTTTAAATATGAGGCTAATTAATAATTGGTTTAGTCCATTTAGGATATAACTTGATATATCAATGGAAGAAAATGATCCTAAACAATTTTCCTTAGATAGATCTAAAAGTGCACTTTAGTGGATTCATTTTCAGGTCATGTATTTAAAGTCTATAAAACAAAATTTATAAATTAGTTAAGTTTCTATGAATCTTGTATAAATTCATAACAATATCATCCATGTAACACTCCACTATCGTTCTAATAAGGATGAAGTTCCCAATGCTTATTATTGGACATTGAGAGGAGGGAGGTGAATAAGTGTACCCATATTTTACCGAGTTTATCACATTCACCTAATTATACCCTCTTATTAAAAAAACCAAGCCTCTGTTAAGAGATGCAGATATTTTTATTTGTGGTCATCCATTACCATAATATGTAATGTAGGAATATACAATAACAACAACTCATAAGATTTTAAAGGTTCTTCCTCGACATGAGAGCCTATTCTATGTTATTTTCAACTATTTGTTGAGAAAAATAATTTATTATCACTATAATTTATAGTGATTCCAGGTGTAGTTGATGTTTCATTCAAGTTATAGGTTGGTATCATCCAAGTCCCTATGGAATGTATCATCCACTACCTTTAAAATATGAATGGAATTATTTATATTAGAATCATCAGTTCTTTAAAGGTAATCCTAAAAATCTTTAAAAATATCTCCCATTTATACTTAGAATTTCATTGCATAAACTAGAATGATATACCATTCCTCGTGAAGTGGATCTTTATATTCCAGGTTAATGTAATCATGAATACATGATCATGAGTTCTGTTGTAACAACTCAATCATATTGTGTATTTCGAATATAATGGGTTTTTTCTTTAATGGTCTAAAAAAATATTATCCACAACAACATAAACATATTCCCCTAATCCTCTCAATATTATTATATGACATAAAAATATTATAGTATCCTTCCACTTATTTATCTATTCTAGTAGGTGTTATTTTAGGGTTTAATATCATTTTTCTCATCTTTTTGTTTTTTTACAGTTCTTTTTCTTATGAGTCACACCAGTATCGAAGGTTCATTTGTATTTCCCTTTTTCTGAATTATTTATTCTTCACATATATATATATATATTCCTAGATGACATAAATATATATTTTTATATTCTGAATATCTATGTTCCATGATATGTGGTAAAAATATTTCATCCCCTATAATTTTATTCAAACTTGGTCAAGGGATTTATTTCAATATTTCTTAAGACCAAGGAGTTTCAAATTCACATGATATTAAAATATCATGTATTCTTCTCCACAATATCTTGTATTTCGAATCATCCTACATTTTAATGAAAAAAATTGATAATACTCACTATTTCTTCTAACTTCACAATGTAAGACTCACATAGGATCTTCTTATTCTTCTATCACTTGCAAGAATCATGACTAATAGTATCATGACATTTGGAATTTTAAAAATCATTATAGAATATAATGATGAAAATATCTATGTATTTATACCATACCCTCAGAGTGGATGATATATATAGTAGTAAAATGAATCATAAACTTTATATGACTAAATGAATTATACATTGTATCAAATGACTTTTAGATAGTAATAATCCAAATAAATCTTAAATAATCTGAAACAAAAACCAAGATGATATATACAAAGGATGAAATGACTCAAGCACATTTTTTACTTACATAAAAATGAATCATATAAAATTTAATAGTGTTTATGCCTCTATGTTCACCACTATCAAACCATTAATATTATTCTATGTGATCTTGTAAGTTATTTATATTTCAATTTTATTCTTCTAGTATTAAATATTTTAGTATGCATGAATAAACGTCAAAATTATTCATCTTGAATGATCTCTATTGTTTTCATCTTATAGATTCAATGGTTGAACACTAATTATCTCATCAACATCTAAATAAATCATATAACAATTCTCACAACAACATTATCATTCTTCATGAAAACACTTTTTCAGACCATTTTTTTAGTAGGTGATGTATGTGTGATCTTATCTTTGTAGTGGTACCAAAAACATGATTGAATAAGGTGCTACATGATATTACCATACCTTAAACACCTTAGTGCTTGTGGTAATGGATGATGTGGAAAAAATTTTATCAACTAAAACATGAATTTTTTAAGTTGTAAATAGTGTTCACTTAATGTCATGTCCCAAATCATTTTTTAGGGAGGATAACTGGTTTATTACTCGGCACGCTCCATGACCCACAATTAAAATTTCCCAAAGATTCCCTAATTGATGGTTCCATTGTGCTACCTCGCACAATGGTTCTACCCATAACACTACCCAAAGTTCTTCATGACTACACCAGCCAGTGCAGGCTCCATGATGCTTCTCTATTTCCGTTGTTAGTTGGATTTTATCTTTGAGCTCGAGCATGTTTCATACTATGGCCCAACTACTCGGTTGATGTGTCAAACATAATTTCCCCCTTTTTTCCTTCAAATTATCTTAATTACTTAGAAAAAATATCAGTATGTGAGGAGTGTAAAAACCTATAATGCCAAAATTTCATGGAACCAAACAATAATTCACCAGACTCCTAAAAATAAATCACCATCATTTTATATTTTCTATATAAATATAATTGGGTCATGACATTATTATAATTTATAGTAACTCTCTTATATATTCATCCATTATCCAAAATTTTTGACACCTCCTTATCATCAAGTTATCTATCCTCATTGATAAAAAATAAAACCTTTTCTAGGGATCATTAATATCCCACTTTGTGTTTATTTTCAATACTTTTAAATAATTTTAAGTCAACATGTGTCTATACTAACAATTTTCTTTATCTACTATATTAAAAATAAAAAAAGGTGTTTATAAGGGTTAGATCACATTTTTATCCAAAAAAATTCTCATCCCACTTTTTATTTTTTTAGATTAAATTAATTAAGATAAATATTGTCACCATGTATTTTCTTTACAATGATCCTCTATTTAATAAAATCTAAGCATACGTGAGATAACTTAGTGTATAAAAAAGATCGAGTAACCAAGGTATTAAAAATATTCCTATAAATTTTCATGATTGTGTCACCATTATAAAATTTTATCACTATAGAGGATATGTAATTAGATTTATTATTGTTATTCCAACCTGATTTTCTTAACTCACTTCAAATTAAAAATAAAAACATTCAGAAATAATTACCTGGTATTCATTTAGTAATCAAATATGAATCTTCATCAAATTTAAAATTTAATTACATTGATTAATAATAAATTTACCCACTTAATGTTAGGATTTTATTATTGTAAAAAAGGATGAGATAATATGAAACCATATATTTTCAATGAATATTTTTCAAGAACCTTCTATAAATATATATTTTCATTATTTGATAAGTTTTGATAGCTTCTCAAAGTATTATATACTTATATACCCATCATAAAGACCCTACAAGTCATCTTCATCAGGGTGGATTCATTCATACATAGGATCTAATATATCTCATGTTGATATTTTACAAAATGAAACATTTCAAAATACTTTTATCAAGTATGAAATTATTATTCTAGAATGATTCTATTTATTTTATTTTTATAATTTTTATAGCTAATAAATATTATTTTATTATCCCCCAAGAAGAAGAGTTGCTTTTAATTAACTATATCAAAATAAAAAAAATCAACACATAAGGTAAGGGAATAAGATGGAACTGTTAACTATTTAATTTTGACTAAAATTTTGAGAATGATTTATCAACTAGGCTACTTCATTCCTTTCAACTGTGAAAATCCTCATTAAGGGAACACATTTTTTTTCAAAATCTATTTTTTTCTTTAGAAAGGATGGATTTCTTATCTGTTTCAACTTATTTTTGTTGTATGTTCCTCTATTAATAAAATATCGAGGCACATGTCTCACTTGGTGAAATAATTATCTTATTTATATCTTCTTATTTAGCTTGGAGTACGTTTAAATAGTCTTTAGAAGAATTTAAATCCATATTTCACCTTCAAACAACACATATGATTTTTTAGGTAATGATTTATTTATAAACTCTCATGAAATTTAATTTCTTCATATAGAATTACATATTTTCTATTATCACATTCCTTCGCTTGTGTTTCCTCTATCATTCTTGCATTTTTAAGTTAACTAGCCAAATTAATCAAACAATATTTGGAAAATAACTTAGACTATTTGGAACTTCCACATGGATTTATTGGATTTTCCCCCATATAAGCATTCTTATCACTTTTTTTGATACATATTTGATGGAAGAGATAATTCTTGGGCATCTTATCAATAATCATACCCAAATAATGCTATAAATTAAGACCTCAGGTTTTCTCTCAGGGAGGTTGTTAGACTTATGTTTAAAAATATCAAGTTGGTTATCTATTTTTTCATAGAAATTATAAATAAATTGGAGATTAATTTGAGTTAAAAAAAGATAAATATAAAGGAGAAAAAAATCAATATTTCAAAGATGTAAATGTTGAGATTTAAAATCGACCTCAAAAGAAGAGTAAAAATCATATTTTAAAGTAGGTGTTATGAAAATTTGGATCTTTTGGACTCACCTTTCATTTTTTTATAAAACAATTATTTATTTTGTATCTCTAAGTGGTTTCCTAAATAACTATATGTAAAAACCTAAATATATATGAAAACAATTTCAAGACCTTGGTATAGGTGTTATTCCCTTTATAAATGTGATTTAAATGATTAAATACCTCTACTAATTGGACTTTTCTGAACTCATTATGTGTAATAAAAAGACCTTTCTAAAGATGTTTATATTATGAGAATAGTAACTTTACATTTATAAAATGAACAAAAATATAGAACATTTTAGAAGAAAAATATTCATAAAAGTATAAGAACTCCTTTATTCAAAAAAAGTTCCTTTAAACTATAGAAAAGATACAAAAAAAAATGGAATCAGAATGATTCATCCTGGGATCACACTACCATGAACACTTGGGAGTTTAGATGAGCATGAATACTATTCTCTATTTCTCTACTATATTTTTCATGACCATCAAATACTGCAATAATCCTTTTTGAAAAGCATAATGACCCCACTGTAAACACAACACACCCTCCTCTCCCATACTACATTCAACACAATCTAATTTTTATCCTCACCCTCCCATGAAAATAGAGGAATAATTATTTGAACTTGGTTCTATCTTTCAATAAAATCTCAAGAATCTTCTTATCTATGTAATGACTCATCCATGAGTTCTCCAAGTAGTATTTTTTATGAATCATTCCTCACATGCACATTTACTATTCATGGATATGGAATTCATTTGTTCTCTTGTATTATTTCATTAACTCCCCTCTAGTATTGAATCCTTATCTCTAGTTTAAATTAATTTACATGGGTTAAAAATCATGACATCTTGGAAGTATTTTATAGCACCCATATTTTCTAAAATCTCAAAAAGTGTAAATCATAATGTGTTGGAAGATTCATTGCATTAATTTCCTCACTATAAGGCTTTGAATCCTCAATGTAAAGTTCAAATGTTTATTTTTTAGTTGAAAATTACTTATGATTCCTGGTTCACAATTTTTGAAAAAGGAAAAAAATATTATAGTTGAGAATAAATTATTATGATGGGATAAAAATACATATGATCAAGGCTTATGGAAATATGGAAAATTCATTTGATGGAGTGAAAATCTATATGATAAGAAACACAAAGAATTGGGATTAATCCAAAAACCTTTCCTTTATGACTTATCCAAATCACTTATTTCATATTAAAAAACCAATTTTTGTTATAATTTTTTGGAATTAAATGTAGAGTCATTGATTAATAAATTTTTATATAAAATTATTAAGACAATTAAAAAAAATAATTAGGTTTTTTCATTAAAACCACCAAAATACCATTAGAAAAATGCTGAAAATAAGCTAAAAATAAAAAAATTGGAGATTTATTCCTTGAAATACACATGAAAAGTTTTGAAAATATTAGTTATATAAATTCCCCCACACATAAGACTGGGCTCCTGGACATGTAAGGAACAAAGATCATAACTAAATAATTTAAAATACCATATAATGTGATCGACTAATTAAACAACAAGGAAATGAGAATTATTATATATCCTAAACAATAATCATTCAGAACTATATATTTGGTTCAACCAATCCAGTTCTACATAATTTATCATCCCATTCCTGAAATTCACATATCCCACAAAATTATTTCCTTTTCACACATATATGCATTTTCAGCAACATTTTTCTCATACAATCAAATATAAGAGTCTCCATAGGATTTATAAACTCATACATTTACACCCTAATCAAGTCAAGGTCCTTTGTATAATTATTAAGTATTGCTCATGTTTTTTTGGAGGCTTTTTGTTGGTAGGATTTTGAGGTTAGAAATTTCAGTGGAATAATAAGGATATTTTAGATCTATAAAAGAAAAAAATAAATTAATAATTTTTCATTAAATTATGGTCTATCATTATTCTACAAATAAAAAATCTTTACCAAAATATTTAAAATATCAAGGGATAATCCATAAATTTAGTAAATCATTAGATGCATGGATTTAATTCCCTATTTCCTCACTTTATAACAGTGCTGTTATGTTTTTGTTTAGATATGAATTTCCACACAATTTTGGGATAGTTAAGGTAAGAGAGGTAAATTTTGGTTCCATAATGTGGTGTAAAATTCCATCCTTTTATCAAACGAGTATAATTATTTTTCATCTTCCTAATAATATTTTTCTTTCATTTTTTAGTAGCTTTGGTACTTCAGTGTTTTTTAAATATTTTTTTTCTATAAATTTTAAAAAAATATATAGCAAGGCATAAATGTTAGTAGAATCACTTATTCTGCAACAAAATTAATCATCTTACTGTTTTATTTCTACATTATCCCAAAATGATGCATCCAAATAATAGAGAGCTCCCCCAAACTTGAATTCAACTAGATAATATAGTTATTCTTATTAAAGCATAATGGATAGGGAAAATGGATTGTAATTTTTCTAACTATAAAGTTGATAAAGGTTTATAAGGGGATTAATAGTATAAATTTATAGGTAGGATTGAATAAAAACAATATCTTAGAAGATTATTTATAATCATAAAAAATTTCCTCAATAATTTTAAGCATAAGTTATCAAGAATATATGGTTTTAAAAGAATTAAAACAAATTTTGGTCATGAAAACATTATTAGGTTCTCTAAATAATAATGATAAATGTATAAAAGATTTCAAAATGGTTTAGAGGCCTAATTATTAAGTGAATTTAAAATTTGGATAGGTTTTGAGACATGGGATTAAAAATTTCAGTGACCTTTTCATGAGATTAAAATAAATTTGAATCTAAAACACACATATTTTTGTTCTATGATAATTTTTTTTTCACTCATTGGTCTGTGTTTCCAAAATTAAAAGGTTTTTCAATTTGAGATTTTGAATCTTATAAAAATTCAGTTAAAATGAAATAAAACCCACAAAAATTAATGAAAAAATAGATAATTTGAAATTAAAGAAGAAATCACACAGTGATTATAAATTAACCAAATATTTCTCTTCCCCCAAACTTATTCAATGAAATTTTCAAATTGTTTAATAATAAATTAATGATAGAATATAATTCAGAAATTATGGTAAAAAACAACAAACAAATAGGATAGAAAGACACAAACTTATGGTCAATGGTATCCAAACTATTAGAGGTAGATATCCTCTATATGGGGATCTTGAAAATTTTAATTAAACATAATTATTTATTTGAAATTAATGGTGAATATTTTTTTTTAATCAAGTTCTTTAATCTTAATGGCATCAAAAATAAAAACATGAGAAATAGTGTAATGTCCAAACAAGTTAAAATAAAATTTACCTAAAAGAACTTCATTATAGTAACATAAAAAATCTTTATCCTATTCATTTAAATGTTAGTTTAGGAACCAATCAACATTAAATACCATTTTTTTATATTTCTATTGCCTATCACTTTTATAGAAGTGTTTTCAAATTTCCTCTATCTCTTTAAAGTAGAATTTTTATTATTTTCCAAAAAAAAAAATTCATGTTGCATGTTTTCTTAGCACAATAAAATACTTGTTATAACCAAATAAAAGGTTATAATATTTTTATAGACATATATAATGGGTGACTTTCCAATTTGGGTTTTAAATGAAATTCTATAGGCCCATAGTGCATCGTATAGCCTTAAAATTTAATTTTTTCTATTGGGGTTCAAATTTTATTCATTATTTTTCATGATTTCACTATTATATAGTACATTAATTCCATTATTCTAAGAGTGATATGGTGTAGAAACATTATGGTGAACTTTTTATTTCTTCAACATGGATTCTATATTCCTATTATAGAAGAGTATTTTCTGGTTAGTGATTAAGAACTTGGGTAGACCTAATATATATATATATATATATTTTAATGTTTTCAATAACTTTCCCATGATTATATCTCATGAGGATGAATTATATCCATTTTAAAACATAATATAAAACATTTAGTATATAAAATTATCTGAAAAAATTTATAAATGTACAATGAAATATATTCCCCATACATCAAATATATCACAAAATAAAATTGGTTTTTATGTAAATTAATTTTTTTTGAGTTATTTCCTTTAAAAATAAAGATATTACATTTTTTTAAGAAATTAATAGCTTATTTAAAACGAGTAGGAAAATATAAACTTGAATCAATAAATTTTTTAGAAGTTCTTTGAGATTCAAAGTGGCCTCTACAACATAAATTTTGAAAAAAAATTACTACCGAGTGAAATTCAAAATTGGGAATACATCATTAGATCACATTGTAACTTCTAACATACCACAAGTAAGTGTCACCCCAAATATAATTCCTATAATCACTCACAAGATTAGAAATTTTTTGTTCAGAAAACCAATGTGTAATATCACTAGTATCATGGTAGTTCACTGACTCATCAAACCAAGTTATTTTTATCCTAACAACATATAAATTTTCTTCAAGAAATTTTCTTTAATGAGTAGAAAAATCTAATTTTTTTATAAAAAATAGTGGATATTAAGTTTAAATGGTTATTCATATGATTTTTATTTTTTTACCTATATTTTATTTCAACAAAAAGTTATTATAATTACAAGATCCATATTAAAAGTCTTGGTTTGACATCATGATTTTTCATTAAAAATTTTACTATTAAATTGTTAGTAAAGAAAATAACTTTTGAGTCTAAAAAGTAACTTATGAATTTTTCTAAAGAAAATAAAATAAATTACAACTCATTATTGGTGGTATAATTATATTTTTATTGATTTAGAGTTCTAAAAGAATAAGATATGTTCAGGGATTTCCTTTCCATATTTTTAATTAAAAAGCCTGTAAGAAAAAACACCAGAAGGATTAGTGTTGATTTAAAAGGTTATGTTCATATTTTTTGGTTGGAATATAGTTTTTGTTTTTAGTTTTATTTCAATTATTCAAATTATTTTGTAGAATTATCAACAAATAAAAAAACAATTCATTTTTTAAGTAACATAGAAAAGGTAAAATTAGTTTTAATAAATTATTTTAGCTATCCTTTGTAGAATCTAACATGAAAAAGAAATGTACTGATATCTATCATACTTTTTGGGTAGGGATGTGAGGAAATTACCATAAATTTTGACTTATCAACTTGGATTATAGTTTGAGAAACAACATTTCCAACTAACATTCCTTTGTTAACCATGAAATGAAATTATTCATAATTTGGAATATTATTTTTTTGAATGTAAGTTTCCATAACAACAACTAAATTATTTAAATATATTTCAAATGATAATCACTAGATAGTTAATTCATACATAAATATTTATTTGAAATTATCTAAAAATTGAGAAAAAATACTCATCATAAATCTCTAAAAATTTCTCAGTTCATTTTAAAAAATATCATTATTTTATAATAAAATGAAAAAATATTGCATGTTAAAGTTATTTTATCTTTGTCCATAAGTGGTATGTAAATTTTTATGTGTTCAGAGAATCTATTCAAGAAGCAGTAATGAGTTTTTCCTTCCAATAGTTCTAGCACATGATAACAAAAATGAAGTTGGAAATGGTATTTCCTAGTCATTGAGTTCAGTTTTCTATATTCAATATATATTCTCCTTTTTCACAAAAGTCTGATATATAAAAGTTAAATAAAATCATTCTTTGAGACTGTAAATCCAATTTTCTTAGGGAAAACGTGGATGGGGATCACCCATTCGATATTATATATGGGAAAAATTATTACAGTAGCTAAAAATTTGGTGACTTATTTATTAATAACATCTAACAAGACTAGGTTAAATCTCCTATGGAATTGTCTCACAAGTTTATCCTTCTATTCTAAAAAAAATTTATGCATGCAAGAAAAAGGAATAATTCAAGTTAGATTATAGAGGGTCCATCATAAGGTTTTCTTTTGACCTTTAAGGTTCATAGAAGTAGGTTATCTTGGGGTTTTGACACATATTTAGAAATGATGACAGGGAATTGTCCATTCTCACTTATAAAGGCATACTTGAGGTTTTCAGATAGTGGTTTGAGATCGAGTTTAGAGTGATATTGTTTTTGGTAAAAGAAGGGTTATGTGACTCCACTACTTCAATATTGTCTTCTTATTCATCACTAAAACAATAATATTTTAAATCAATGTTTAGGGAAACATGATACCTAATATTTGTTTCACAAGGTCAATTTTATAAAAAACTTCTGAAATTGAAAGAGTACATGGGATCTGAATTTTTAGAAGTAAAATAATTTTAACATACTTAGGAGTGATTTGACATGAAAATTTATTAATTTCCTTCAAATAACATCAAATATTTTATGTAGGATTCAAAATTCTAGTAGGTTCATAGATAATAGGTTCAATACATTTAAAAATAGTAGATTCACTAGAATAATGTTAAAAAATTATATAATTTAAAATAGAAAATTATCATATTATTTTAATCAACAATGAATTTTAATATTTTCTAGATTGGAAATATTTTTTTTGAAATAAATTTTTAGTTTTTAAACAATTTTATAGAAATAAATTTTAGCATTTTTAAAATTAGATGTTTCACAGACATCAGTTTAAAAATCATAAAATATATTAGTAGAAAACCAACAAACCATGTTAACTTTAGGGGTATAATTTTTTTCATTTGATTCGTTTATGGATTGAATGATTTTTATCATCTTGAATTATCTTTGAAATTCTAATGAAAATGTTCCTTTATAGACGTTAATGATGGATTTAACAATTTTTAGTAAAGGTATCCCAAGAATAAGAGGGGAATGGTTATTAAATAGATCAACTTCCATATCATAGACAAAAAAGTTATCTATGAATACCATATTTATTTCTTAAACTAGAACATATTCAATAAATTTAGTAGGTTTTTTGGTACTTCACTTTGCAAGTTAAATGAATATTACACTGGGTTTGAGTTGTCTAACCTATAAAGATGAGTAAATAGAGCGAGACATAAATCTAAAGAATATCCTAAGTCAAGCATGGAATAATTTAATTCAATGTCTCCTATATATGAGGAATGGTGAATGTTCCTAGATCTTTTCACTTGGATGTTAATGCATGTTGCATCATGGAAGAAATATTTCTTCATAATTTCATTTTCTCTCCTCTGAATTTTCTTTTATGGGAACAAATTCATTTAATTTTTTTATAATTAGTATTTTTATTCATAGTATACAAAAAACTTAATATTTAATTTCAATTTTATCAATGTTTCTAAGACTTATTTGTCCAAATATTTTTCATAAATTGTTTTCTCTAGTGGATCACTCCTAGGATTGGTCAATGGTTGTTTGAGTTCTTATTAATTATTTTGAACTTAAGGACTAAAAATACTTATTTAATTTTTATTATTATTTTAAATAAAATCCTCTTCTATTGAAATTGAATTTTATTTCAAAGAATATTATTTATTTTTAGTACCTTTAGAACTATCGATAGGTTTTTTTTTCTAAATGTGGTTCTAAAATAGGTGAAAGAGGTTTGGAATTTTCTTGAATAGATTTAGATTTATAATTAGAGTCAGAACTATAATTTTTGAGGTAATTCATCTTGGTTCTACTCCTAAGTTCCATGGAACATACAATTTTATTCCCATTATCTCTTAGATTGACTTGGGGTTGTGGAGGTAATCCTCTACCCATTTGATTCTTAATGCTACCCATATCATTGGTATGTTGACCCACTGGAGTCATCAATGTATTCATCATGTTATCTTATTTATATGAATTTTATTTGTATTTTTTCATTTTTGGTCTAATATCTTATTCAAAATTTGTTTTATATTTTTTACATGGATGAGTAGGTAAAAAAATATTTTTAGGATGATAATATATTTTCTCATTGAAGTAACTAGATTGAAAATTACTTAACTCTCCTCAAAAAAATATGTTTGGTTGTTTGAGTTGTTTAAATACATCATGAGTTTGATTATTCCGGCCTAAGTTGAAATTTTATTGGGGCTGAAAATATCTAGGTTGGTTGTATTGAAATGGTCTTCCAAGAAATACCACATTATAGTTTTAGTAGACCTTTGAATTTGGGGAGATTGATCACTAGAGTGTTAATATTAAGAACAAATTCCATAGTGGGAATTTACTTGAATTATTATTTTTCATATTTTGGTTGTAGTTTTTGAGTCTTGGAAAACTTCATTGATCTAACCATGGTGGTAGGATCACTAAGTTGGATTATGATAATGGTTTTTTGAAGTGGGGGTGGGGAATTCCTAGGTTGATTTAACATGTACACTATTAAGAAACAAGCCTTTAACAACGTTGTTATTTATCAGTTCTAGAAGAAAACACTGATAAATGGAATTGTTATCATTGGTAAATAAAGAGCTGATAAATTTAACCTTTTATCACTGTTTTTTATTTTAGTGCTGATAAAGTAAACCTTTATCAGTGCTTTATTTTTAGTGCTGAGAAATAGTATACTTTATCATCGCTTTATTTTTAGTGCTTATAAGGGCTATCCTTTATCTGCAATTTATGTTTAGCACTGATAAATATTTCTTTCTTCAATGAATTTTTAGCATCGATAAAATGAAATAATTAAACAAATAAAAAATAAAAAATTTATTTATTAAAAAATTTTAAAAAATATTATTAATTAAATAATTATTGATACAAATAAATTGATTGATTATATATTATTAAATATTAAACATTTTATAATTAGATAATTATGTTAATTATTGTTATTAAATTATATATATGAAATATATAGATATATATTAATGTATATAAATATGATTTACATATTAAAAAATATTCATGTGCTTTACATTAAATTTTCATATATTTATTGAAGAATTTCATATAATTAACAGTTAATATGAATTAGAAATATTAACTAATTGCATTGTACTCAACATATAATTAAATGTTTTTTTATTTTTAAATTTAATATAGATCAAATATGTGTTATATTGAATTCACATATACGTAATTAATGCATCCTTATATACAATATGCAAACACACAGAACTTATCCATTTTTTCAATATTGTTAAAGTGTACCTATATTGTTAATTTATTCAATTTTACTCATTTTGTTCATATACGCATGCACTCAAAATTATATTTTCATTAATAATGTTAAAAATATATTTGTAAAAAAAATTATAAATAAATATATTTATAAATAAATATATTTATAAATGTACATTCACTATATTTATACAACTATATATTTATAATTATGAATAAATAAATATTTTTTTCAAAGTATTTATATAATTATAAATAAAAAATTATGTATATTTAAATAATTATTAAATTTATAATAAATTTACTTAACTAATGAATATATTCACTATGTTTACATTTATATATATTTATTCAATATATATATGTATAATTATATAAATATATATATTGATATAAATATTATTTTTCAAAAATACTTCTATAATTATAAATAAATAATTATAAAATCCTAATAAATATATTTAAAAATGAATATATTTACTATATTTATATTTATATATTTTTGGTTAAGTATTTATAAATATTTATATTTTTTTATTTATAATTATAATTGTAAGTCCTTTAAAAACACTTCAATAATAAGTGCTGATAAAAGAATCTTTATGAGCACTTTTTTATACTGAAAAAGATGAGGATTTATTAGTGGTAAAAAATCACTGATAAAAGTGTCCTAATCTATTTTAAAGACCTTAACCATTTGAAAACCCATCATGATATATAATCTTTCCATGGAAGCCACCCACTACAGGTGCTCCTCCTCAATGAATAAAAGGTTGAATCACACCACTTGACCACGTCCAAACATCTGGTCTGACATCTGAAGAGGGTCTCAAATTTTCTTCAACCTAGCTAGGTAGGCCTTTTGATTTTCTTTGGGTATTTATGGATTCATTTTTGATTTCATCTTCTGATATTTGTTTATGATCCATTTTTTATGATTTTTTTATGATCCATTATTTAGGGAATGATTTGTGGTGTGTTTTTTTATTGACTACTGATTTATGATCTGTTGTTTATATCTGACATTGAACCTTGGATTTATTCATTGTTGTTTTACTGCTATGTTTTATATCTTCTTACTAAATAAAATTTTCATATATGTATATAAATATGTATTAATGTTCTTTTATATTCTTTTGTATTGAATATTGATTTGAGGCACATTGGTGGTTCCCTAATGATTATATATATGCTTACACCTTTCATGGACACCTCAGAGGACATGCATCTTTAGATGGTATTTTTCAGGAACCAAGTTTGTGGAGTGATGTATGTTACTCTATTGGTTATATACATCATAAGATCTAGTTCATCTTAGAATTCACTATGGTCCTTAGTTTTCTTGTGAAGCATATTCAATGGTTCCATCCCTAGTTAAGCACAAAAGGTTGTATCACATCAATCCTTCACTTTTGGAATCATTATGGTGCCATTAGTTAACGTTATGTTTGAATATAAAGTTTTTACCAATTTGATATTTCTTATAGACTATAAGTGAGTGAGTTTTTATATTGGTGTGACATGTATATGTTTCTATATATCTATTGGATCATTTATTTCCCCACTTGTTTATCTAACAGGTATGCCTATATCGGGTATTGGTGGTTTTGGGTCTGCATGTCCATTGACCCCAAGGGTCATGCTAGAATTTTGTTCAGCCACTCATACTAATTATTTCTATTTTGGAGGGGAAAACACCTCCCATTTATGATTTTTTACACCCAAAGTTTAAACCATCCTTTAGTGACTTTGAGGTGTGTTAGAGGTCATAAGATGATCTGACCAGGTCTTGTTTGGGTAATTTAGGCTAGAGTCATTACACTCTCCATATTTCGGTTAACACTTATAATGTTTAGTGATAATATCATTTATTATCCACCTTTATCTCACAATATTTTTTTTCCAATTCCAATAGAACTTATTATTGGATTTGTAATATCTAGGTGCTCAGATATTCTAGTATAAATGATCTATATTTCCCTTATTAGAATAATCAATAACTTTCACTCTTTATAATGAATATATTTTGTGTATTTATTATATATTATATAAAATTAATCTTTTATAAACCCAATATGATGGATATGAACATAAAATGGATGCATTATAATCATTTTATAAACAAATATAAAGATGGAGTTAAATAGTACATAAATTTTCAAGAGAGAATGCATAAGACCCTTCTAAAATCCTATGTCTGTGTTTACATTGTTTTCATTCAAGAAAAATTAGTCTGGAAGAGTTAGAAATACATTTGATTTATCACAGAATAGATCAAATCTATAATTATTGGATTAAACTTGGGGAATAACTAAATGTGGACATCAAATAGGACGATGCTACAATTTATGAATCCTTTGATATGAATAGATTTGTAAAAGATGATGGAGATCGCATGTAAGAAATGAAAATGATAATTGATGATGACCTTCATGATTGTCCAAATTTGTTTGAGGAGTTAAATAGATGTTCCAAGAAACCATTGTATACCGGTTTTAATAAATACCCAACATTGTTAGCTATATTGAAGTTATATAATTTTAAAGTTAGAAACAAATGGAGTGACAATAGATTTATAGAACTAATTGGTATTCTAAAAGATATGCTACTAGAAGAAAATGAACTACCATGCCAAACATATGATGCTAAATGAATGTTATGATCAATGTTAATGATCTCTAAAAAAATAAATGACTATCCAAATGATATAATATTGTTTCATAGGGACCATGAATCACTCATCAAATGCCCAAAGTGTAGTGTAGATCGATACAAGAAAATGAATCAAGTCCTTAAAAATATATATGGTATTTTACTATCATTACGTGGTTTAGAAGACCATATGGATGTCCGGAAACCACATGAAGAATAACATGGAATGAAAATACAAGAATTAAATATGGAAACCTACATCATTCGGTAGATTCTCCTCAGTGGAAGAAAATTGATTACGAGTTTCATGAATTTCGAGATGAGCTGAGAAAATTTTGTCTTGCGTTATATATAGATGGAATAAATACTCTTGGTGTATAGAGTAGTAATCATATTACATGGCCCTTCATGTTGGTAAATTATAACTTTCCACCATGGTTATGAATGAAGCACAAATACATTATGTTGTCTCTCCTTATATCTGGACCAAATTAATCTGGTAATGATATTGATGCGTATTTGGCTCCATTGATTGAAGATCTGAAATTGATGTGGGATACATGTGTTACAATTTATAATTCTCATAGATGTGAATAATTCACATTGAGGGCCATATTGTATGTAAAAATAAATGACTTTCCCAATTATGGGAATTTATCAGGCTATAGAATTAAAGGAATGTTGGGGTGTCCCATTTGTGAAAAGAACACATACTTAGTTTGGTTGAAACATTCCTCAAAGACTATGTTTTTAGGAAATCAATTTTTTTATCCTAACAACATAAATATTGACATTGGATGATAACATTCGATGGTAATATTAAACAAGGTACAACACCATCTCTAGCAATAGGTGATCAAATGTACAAAAAAGTAAAAAGGATTGACACTATTTTTGGTAAACCATTTTTTAAAAACTTTCCAAAATCAAGTTGTAAGAAGAGAACAATTTTATTTGAATTTCCATATTGGAATTGTTTGTATGTCAGTAATTTTATTGATGTCATGCATATAGAAAAAATGTATTTGATAGTGTTATTGGAATGTTGCTAAATTTTATTGTAAAATGAAATATGGCATCAAGGTTAGATTGGAATTGATTGAAATGGGGATAAGGGAAGAGTTGGAACCAGTGAAGGGTAAATGGTATACTTTAATTCCTCCAAAATCTTACACTCTACCAAGATAGGAAAAATTTCAATTTTTATTATTTCTTACGAGTGTGAAAGTTACATAGGGGTATTCATAAAATATCAATATTTTCGTTTCAATGTCTAATTTGAAGTTATAGGACTAAAACCACAAAACTGTCTTGTTTTGATACAATATTTTAATGGATTTTGATTTTAATTTCATTCTTACTCAAAATTTAAGACATATATTAACCAGAATCTACTTATTTTTCAAAGAAATATACAGTAAAGTGGTAGACTTAGTGAAGTTTCCAATTATGAATAGGGAGATTTCAATCATATTATATGAATTAGAAATGTTCTTCCCACCATCATTCATTGATATAATGGTCCACCTGAGGGCTCACTTGTTCAGAGAGGCTCAAATATGTGGTCCTATACATTACATATGGGTGTACCCCAATTAATGGTATATGAATATTTTGAAAGGGTATGTGTCACACCCCAACCGCAGATATCTTTATTTTACTTCTTTCTTGGTCACGATTTAAATTTTTTCGAGGTTTAGTTGTGTCGGTGGTCTCGCGCTGGTGCACGGTCATCGCATCGCTAGTGGTGATCATGCGTTCAGCCCTAGTTACTATGTGTTCACCCGACGTTTTAAATATTAAAGTTTTTACGTTGACTTTTTATTATTATTACTATTTGAGTTGTGTTATTATTATTGTAGTTATTTTCTGTGTATAAGTATATATATATATGTATATATATGTGTATATATATACATATGTATATACTTTAATACGTTATGTTTATATATGTATATATATATATATATATCTTGTATCTATGTGTATATGTTTATATATAGGTTTATATATATATATATGTTTGGGTATGCGCCTATATATATGTGTGTTTTGATTATAATTATTATTATTATAATTAACTGAATTTTATTTATTTTCATTATCTTATTGTTATGATTATTATTATAAAGTTTTACTAATATTATTAAGAAGGTTTGTTATTATTAATATGAAGCAATTATTATTATTATCATAAAGTTTTATTATTATTATGAAGTTTTATTATTATTATTATTATTATTATTATTATTATTATTATTATATATATGTTTTAACTTAACCCTAATCTCCTGCATCCCCCGTTTTTCTCCCCCCCGCTTCCTTCCTGCGTACGCTGCCCCCATCTCCTTCTGCACCCCACCGCGCCTGACCTCCTCACTCCCCATCCCGCGCGCCGCGCCCGGCCAGCCCAGCCCCCGACTCCCCTGCACCGGCCTCCGGCCTCCCCGACTCCACCGAAATCCCACCGCCCTGGCCCCTTCCCGCGCCCGACCTCGCCGCCGGCCTCCACGCCCAGCCACCGTCCCGGCTTCCCCGGCCTTCTCCGCCGCTCGCCGTCCCGCCGCGCCAAGCCGCCGGCCTCCGGCAACTTCAGCCTCCGTCACCGGCGCACCCTACTGCCTCCACCAGTCCGGCCACCCCTGTCCCGGCTCCCTCTTCCCCATCCCGACATCCCCACACCCGGCCTCCCGATCCGCTGCCTCTCCGCGCGCCCCGGCGTCGCCCTCGCCGTCGTCCGACCCTCCCTGTCCCGGCCTCCTCCGCGCGCCCCGTCGTCGCCCTCGCCGCCGTCCCGTCTCCCTCTCCCCCTGACCCGGCCTCCCTCCGGCCGCCGCACCACCTGGGCGTTTTCCCCCCCTCTGCTCCTTGTGAGTTTTGTTTTTATTTTTATTTTGTTTATTTTATTTTCTTTCTTTATGTGTTAATCTCATTTATTTACGTTTATATATATATATAACGTTTTAATATTTTTATCATGTTAATAATAATAATAATAATATTATATTTTTATTATGTTATTATTATTATTATTATTATTATTATTATATTATTATTATTATTATCATCATCATGTTATTAAGTTATTATTTTTATTATTATTGCTATATTATTATTATGATGATGATGATGATGATTATTATTATTACTATTATCTTATCATTTGTTTATATTATTATATTATAATTATGCTAGATTACTATTATTATTATCATTATATTATTATTATTGTGATTATATTATTGTTATATTATTGTTATGTTAATATTATTCCATTAGTATTATTATTGTATTACTATATTATTATTATTATATTATGTTATTATTATTATATTATTATTATTATTAATATTATTATTGTTATCATTATTTTATTGGGTATGCTCACATAATAATTATTATTATATTAATATTGTTATTATTATTATATTATTATATTATAAATATGCTAAATTATTATTGTTATTATTATTGTATTATTATAATCAGGCCATATTATGATTGTTATTATATCATTATTATTATTATTATATGGTGTTATTATTATTATGATGTTATTGTTATCACCATTATTATTTTCACATTATTATTATTACGATTGTTATTACTATTATGATATTATTATTATCGCTGAACCCGTTTAATGGTCTTTTGTTTTAGGACCGGTTTGATGGTGCAATACGGTGCGACCACTACGCAACGGGAGTTTTGCACCGTGTCGTTTTTTGTTCTAAGCTGCGTCTTGAGGTAGGTCTCCCTTTGCACTCGCCTTTAAATTTAGAATTTATTTATTCCTTGACTTTTTATTAAGTTTCAGTAAATTTTAAAGTATTATTAAGTAGTTATTTATAGTGTGGTGATCTGCTGATGATTAAAGCTGTTTTAATTCTAGCGGTTCATTGAAAGCATTTTCTTGGATTTAATTGTGTGTTTCCACGGTAGTGTTGCTAAATGGTTCTTCCTGAAAAATGAAATTTATGTTGAATTGTGTTTTAAAATGTCTTTGGTGTGTGCAAATTAGTAGGTGTATTGTTAATGGAAAAAGAGTGTTTCTTAGAACCTGGATTAGAGAAAATGACTGTATGATCTTTAAACTTGATTTTGGAAAACTTAAGTGTGGTTCTTGGTTGATGAAAGATGTTTTCCTTTGTCACACGAACAACAGTTTGGATTTCATTTAAGAAATAGCGTTCCTTCAAAAAAAAATGATTAAAGGCCCGTTTGGCTCTTGATAAAATTAGCATGCATTTGGATATTGGAAAATGATTTTTTTGCTTGTGATACCAGTGTGTTTCAAGTTTAATATGCTATTTTGAGTTTCTTAAATAAAGTTTTAAGTGTGTTTCTGGTTTTCAACGAAATGGCGTGTGTCATATCCCTTTAAAAATGCTTTAGTATTTAATGGTCAAAATGAAAGTGACATGATGGCCCAGTTGGCAATTTAATAAATGTGAAGTGATTATACATATATATATATATATACGTACTTGTGAGGGAATCTCTACAGGGGGACTTCCCTTCGAGGGTTGTCGTGTAGCGTTGTCCGTGTAAGGGGTTGGCAAGTGCGGTGAGATGAGTCACGCGTACAAGGGTCTCCCACTTACACAGTGTTACTAAAACCACCATTGGTTCCTGGGTGTCTTGTAGATTATCGAGTGACGGTTGCTTGCTAATCCTGATTAGGCGGGTTGGTACCCCCTGGAGTCATGGACATGCCAGGTGGGATGTGCCACTGGTTGGCTATTAGGGCAGCCAGTTGGTTATTGACTATGGAGTACCATGCCGGCAGGTAGTCTGAACCCGAGTACGTCTAGGGGTTTTCTAGGGATGTTCAGGATCGCCCATGGTTATTGCCAATAACTTCTGGTTTATTTTTTATTGCACTTGGTTTTCCTTGCTTGTTTACCTTTACTTGCACTTGTTTTCCCTGCTTGTTTACTTTCAGTCATCCTTCACATCCTGTACTGTTAGACTTTGGGAAAATGATTTTCAAATGAAAATGCTTTATTCTCTTTGGGTAAGATTTGAAAATGTAACACTTTGCTTTTTAGAATGAGTTTAAAACTGATGAAAGGGAACTAACTTTCAAAAAGAATAAGGGAAATGTCTCGTGTTTGATTTTCAAGTAAAGCATTATGAAAACTTACTTTTATACATTATAGTTCAAACCTGGATTATGTAGATTCTCTATTTTATGGAAGTGCATTGGGATTTTTTGTGGGGCTCACCTACTGAGTACTTTTGTGCTCATGCCTATCTTTTACCTTTTTCAGTTGCAGGTCCCTTGTGTTCAGGTTTTCCTGCTTGAGTCGCTCAGTGTGGGAGCGACGTTGGGTGTAGTTGGGTGGTGACCCATGAGGTCACGTGGAGGTATGTCGTGGTGTAGGTTTGTTGATGTCTTTAGTGTTTGTCTATTTGTTTAGTTTATAATCGTTCTTTTGATCCTGTTTTTAGTTTGGGCTGAAATCGTTCCCAACGATTGAAATTTTAATGCCCGGCACTTGTTTCCATCCTGGGGGGGGGGATCGGGAACGCCCCTCGGGACTTGCCACGGACCGGCTCGGGTGACCGGTTCAGGGTCGAACCGGGCTGGTTCGTGACAAAATGGTATCAGAGCTAGGTTCTTGTTATTTGGGTTGTCTGGTAGAAGGAGATTAGGACTGTCGGAACTCGAGGGGTAGGTACGGGAAGAGCGTCACGAACTCTTGCTCGCCCTGATCTTCGAGTTACTAGGGGTAGTTCGGGAATTGTGTCCTTGTCTTTTCTGGTTTTTCTTGGATTGAGAGATGATAATGGAGGCAAGCCGACATTACATCGTGATTTCACATGGAGTAGTGACCCATGTGGAGTCCGGGTACATGGTTTAAGCTTCTTCTAGCTGTTGACGCTTACCTGGGGAGTGGCTCACTACCATGTCATCGGGTTAAGCGAAACTGCTAGTTCCTCATTCTGGTGATCCTTTGTAAGTTGTACTATGTTTGGTTCTGGTCGGTGTGATCGTGTTTTCGAAAAATTAAAATTTAATTTTGAAATGGAAGTGTTTTCTTTATAATGTGTTTAAATTGGAAATGTGATTTTTGAAATTTAAAGTGTTCTGATTTCAAAAGCGGGTGTTTGTTTGGAATTGGTAAGGAAATGTTTTGGGTGCGACCCTTGGTATTCCTTATGAATGATCGCATGTGTGCTGGTTTGTGCGAAAAGTGCATGAGAGGAACTTGTTCATGGATGATGTGAGTGGAATGGATGGACACACATGCTGAAATTCATAAGATGCTATGGGTGCTTATTTAAAACCAAGGGATTGACCTTGTCTTTCTAAAATGATTTTTTTTAAAGAGGAAGAAAAATGATTTTGGAAATTGGCTTTTGTTTTAGAAAGTGAGTTTTGTATTTGGAAGATAGCCTTGAAATAAGGCGGTTTTGAAATTGAAATGAAATGGTGATTTTCAAAAAGCGGGTTTTTGGCGTGCGAGCCAGTTGTTGGTATGTGTTTGTTCTTTTGATTAAAATTGGATTGGATGCTGATTTTCGGCTTCGTGCTTTTATGATGTTCAGAGAATGTCGCCTAGAAAGATCCCCAAAGGTTCTAATGAGTCATGCCCAGTCTTTGGTCCTCCTCAGACTTTTCCTATTCTCCATGGTGATCAGGGTCCGTTAGAGGCAGTGAAACGGCTCGAGGGAGTGGAGCGTGTCTTTAGAATGTTGGGAACTCCCGATAATGTTAGGGTTCGTGCAATGATGGAGTTGTTTGAGGGTCCAGTTTTGGACCAGTGGAAGGTGGTTTCCCCACCGTCAACGCAAGTCGGAATGACATGGGATGTCTTTAAAACCACCTTCGTCCAAGGATTCGTACCTGAAGAAGTGAAACTGGAGAAAAAGGGAGAGCTTGTGCATATTCAACAAGGCCAACGGACGGTGAAGGCATATGTTGACCATTTCAAGGAACTGATTCCCTTTTCTCTAGATGTAGCGTCGCATGAGCTCATGAAGGCCTCTTTTTTTACCGGGGGTCTTCGTCCAGAGATCAAAGAGTGAGTCCTCCCTTCTAAAGACCTTTGTTTCGAGAAGCTGGTGGAGGAAGCTTTCTTGGATGAGTTGGTTTCTGGTGCGCTGGTGGTTAATACTTCAACGTCCCCTGTTGTTCGTAAGAATTCCCCCTCTAGTGAGGAAGAGGCACCAGAGATATCTGCTCCTAAGAAGTTATCCCCTTTAGTCCCAGTTCCCAGTTCATCAGATCATTCGATGGTATGCTATCAGTGTGGTCGTTTCGGGCATTTAAAGCCGTCTTGTCGCAACCCTCCAAAGACATGTCATCGATGCGGCTGTCTGGGTCATCTGGAGAAGTTTTGCCGGAAGCGTCACTTGAAGAGGACGCTGTAGAGTGTCAGTACCTGACAGTGAGGCAGGAGATGCTTCAGCCATCAGAGCTCCAGCCACAGGTCTCGGGGTGAAGCTCGCGCACAGTCAGAAGTTCCCAGGGTTGTGAAGCCTTGGTCCAAGTTCTGTCTTCCGTGTTGACTATGGAGCAATTACAAACCTTTTCATAATTGTTTTCCTGTTATTAAAGTTCCAATAGCATTATAAATGCGTTGTTTTTCTATAAAGTGACGATGGACTTGCTCTATGATAATCTAAACGGACTTGTCGTGTGGACGTAATATTTTGAATCGTGTGTCCTTCTTAAAAGTGTGTTTGACCCTCATGTGGGTTGACCTCGTTGTAGTTATGTTGTCGATGTGGTTATGTTTCGTGGACTTCGGTGGATCATGTCTCCAATTTGATATTGGTTAAATGTTTTTTATGGGTTTTCCCTTGTGTTGAAGGTTGTTGACTCTAGTCGAGGATTCAATGTCTTGACGGAGGTGTTGTTTTAATCATGCTATAAGAGTTGGTTTGAATTGGTTGGGAGTTCCCGCATCGACCCCCATTTTCCTAGGGTTGTCTATTTAGATGGTAAATTTTTCTACACTAGTTGAGTTCTTCTGGTGGGGAGAACCCCTTCGTGTTCTCCCCTCAACCTCAGACTCCAGTTTTCTCTTGGATGGGTCGGGTGTGACCTGTGTGGGGTAAGGTTATCCTGAAAATCTCAGTTCTTTTCAGTTCCATTAGTTCTGTTTGGGAATAGACTTGGATTCTAGATGACTTGTGGCTTGGTGACTTTCTGGGGGCAGAAAGTGTCTGTGGTGGGGAGAATTGTCACACCCCGACTGCAGATATCTTTATTTTACTTCTTTCTTGGTCCCGATTTAAAAATTTTTGAGGTTTAGTTGTGTTGGCGGTATCGCGCCGGTGCGCGGTCATCGCATCGCTAGCGGTGATCGTGCGTTCGGCCCGGGTGACTATGTGTTCACCCGGCGTTTTAAATATAAAAGTTTTTACGTTGAATTTTTATTATTAGTACTATTTGAGTTGCGTTATTATTATTGTAGTTATTTTCCGTGTATAAGTATATATATATATATGTCTATATATGTGTATATATAAACATATGTATATTCTTTAATACGTTATATTTATATATGTATATATATATATATGTCTTGTATCTATGTGTATATGTTTATATATTGGTTTATATATATATATGTTTGGGTATGCGCCTATATATATATGTGTGTTTTGATTATAATAATTATTATTATAATTAACTGACTTTTATTTATTTTCATTATCTTATTGTTATGATTATTGTTATAAAGTTTTACTAATATTATTAAGAAGGTTTGTTATTATTAATATGAAGCAATTATTATTATTATCATATAGTTTTATTATTATTATGAAGTTTTATTATTATTATTATTATTATTATTATTATATATATGTTTTAACTTAACCCTAATCTCCCGCATCCCCCGTTTTTCTCCCCCCCCGCTTCCTTCCTGCATACGCCGCCCCCATCTCTTTCTGCACCCCACCGCGCCTGACCTCCTCACTCCCCATCCCGCGCGCCGCGCCCGGCCAGCCCCACCCCCGACTCCCCTGCACCGGCCTCCAGCCTCCACCGACATCCCACCACCCTGGCCCCTGCCCACGCCCGACCTCGCCGCCGGCCTCCACGCCCAGCCACCGTCCCGGCTTCCCCGGCCCTCTCCGCTGCTCGCCATCCCACCGCGCCAAGCCGCCGGCCTCCGGCGACTCCAGCCTCCGTCGCCGGTGCACCCTGCTGCCTCCACCAGTCCGACCACCCCTGTCCCGGCTCTCTCTTCCCCGTCCCAACATCCCCGCACCCAGCCTCCCGATCCGCCGCCTCTCCGCGCGCCCTGGCGTCGCCCTCGCCGTCGTCCGACCCTCCCAGTCCCGGCCTCCTCCGCGCGCCCCGGCGTCGCCCTCACCGCCGTCCCGGCTCCCTCCCCCCCTGACCCGGCCTCCCTCCGGCCGCCGCACCACCTGGATGTTTTCCCCCCCTCCGCTCCTTGTGAGTTTTGTTTTTATTTTTATTTTGTTTTTATTTTGTTTTTATTTATTTTATTTCTTTATGTGTTAATCTCATTTATTTACGTTATATATATATATAACGTTTTAATATTTTTATCATGTTAATAATAATAATAATAATATATTATTATTATTATGTCATTATTATTATTATTAAATTATTATTATTATTATTATTATTATTATTATCATGTTATTAAGTTATTATTTTTATTATTATTGCTATATTATTATTATGATTATGATTATTATTATTATTATTACTATTATCTTATCATTTTTTATATTATTATATTATAATTATGCTAGATTACTATTATTATTATCATTATATTATTATTATTGTGATTATATTATTTTTATATTATTATTATTATTAATATTATTATTGTTATCATTATTTTATTGGGTATGCTCTCATAATAATTATTATTATATTAATATTGTTATTATTATTATATTATTATATTATAAATGTGATAAATTATTATTGTTATTATTATTGTATTATTATAATCGTGCCATATTATGATTGTTATTATATCATTATTATTATTATTATTATATGGTGTTATTATTATTATGATGTTATTGTTATCACCATTATTATTTTCACATTATTATTTTTACGATTGTTATTACTATTATGATATTATTATTATCGCTGAACCCGTTTAATGGTCTTTTGTTTTAGGACAGGTTTGACGGCGCAATACAGTGCGACCATTACGCAAAGAGAGTTTTGCACCGTGTCGTTTTTCATTCTGAGCTGCGTCTTGAGGTGGGTCTCCCTTTGCACTCGCCTTTAAATTTAGAATTTATTTATTCCTTGACTTTTTATTAAGTTTCAGTAAATTTAAAAGTATTATTAAGTAGTTATTTATAGTGTGGTGATCTGCTGATGATTAAAGTCGTTTTAATTCTAGAGGTTCATTGAAAGCATTTTCTTGGATTTAATTGTGTGTTTCCACGGTAGTGTTGCTAAATGGTTCTTCCTGAAAAATGAAATTTATGTTGAATTGTGTTTTGAAATGTCTTTGGTGTGTGCAAATTAGTAGGTGTATTGTTAATGGAAAAAAGTGTTTCTTAGAACCTGGATTAGAGAAAATGACTGTATGATCTTTAAACTTGATTTTGGAAACCTTAAGTGTGGTTCTTGGTTGATGAAAGATGTTTTCCTTTGTCACGCGAACAACAGTTTGGATTTCATTTAAGAAATAGCGTTCCTTCAAAAAAAATATGATTAAAGGCCCGTTTGGCTCTTGATAAAATTAGCGTGCATTTGGATACTGGAAAATGATTTTTTTGCTTGTGATACCAGTGTGTTTCAAGTTTAATATGCTGTTTTGAGTTTCTTAAATAATGTTTTAAGTGTGTTTATGGTTTTCAACGAAATGGCATGTGTCATATCCCTTTAAAAATGCTTTAGTATTTAATGGTCAAAATGAAAGTGACATGACGGCCCGGTTGGAACTTTAATAAATGTGAAGTGATTATACATATATATACATATATATATATATACGTACTTGTGAGGGAATCTCTACAGGGGGACTTCCCTTCGAGGGTTGTCGTGTAGCGTTGTCCGTGTAAGGGGTTGGCAAGTGCGGTGAGATGAGTCACGCGTGCGAGGGTCTCCCACTTACACAGTGTTACTAAAACCACCATGGGTTCCTGGGTGTCTTGTAGATTATCGAGTGACGGTTGCTTGCTAACCCTGATTAGACAGGTTGGTACCCCCTGGAGTCGTGGACAGGCCAAGTGGGATGCGCCACTGGTTGGCTATTAGGGCGTCCAGTTGGTTATTGACTGTGGAGTACCATGCCGGCAGGTATTCTGAACCCGAGTACGTCCAGGGGGTTTCTAGGGATGTTCAGGATCGCCCATGGTTATTACTGATAACTTCTGGTTTATTTTTGCTTGCACTTGGTTTTCCTTGCTTGTTTACATTTACTTGCACTTGTTTTCCCTTCTTGTTTACTTTCAGTCATCCTTCACAGCCTGTACTGTTAGACTTTTGGAAAATGGTTTTCAAATGAAAATGCTTTATTCTCTTTGGATAAGATTTGAAAATGTAACACTTTTCTTTTTAGAATGAGTTTAAAACTGATGAAAGGGAACTAACTTTCAAAAAGAATAAGGGAAATGTCTCGTGTTTGATTTTCAAGTAAAGAATTACGAAAACTTACTTTTATACATTATAGTTCAAACCTGGATTATGTAGATTCTCTATTTTCTGGCAGTGCATTGGGATTTGTTGTGGGGATCACCTACTGAGTACTTTTGTGCTCACGCCTATCTTTTACCTTTTTCAGTTGCAGGTCCCTTGTGTTCAGGTTTTCCTGCTTGAGTCGCTCAGTGTGGGAGCGACGTTGGGTGTAGTTGGGTGGTGACCCATGAGGTCACGTGGAGGTATGTCGTGGTGTAGTTTTGTTGACGTCTTTAGTGTTTGTCTATTTGTTTAGTTTATATTCTTTCTTTTGATCCTATTTTTATTTTGGGCTGACATCGTTCCCAACGATTGGAATTTTAATGCCCGACACTTGTTTCCATCCCGGGGGGATCGGGAACGCCCCTTGGGACTTTCCGTGGACCGGCTCGGGTGACCGGTTCAGGGTCATCCCGGGCTAGTTCATGACAGAATGTCAGTAATTGAAGTCATCCAGAAGGTATTTTGTATAACGATATATAGTTGAAGAAGCTAGTGACTTTTGTACCAATTACCTATCAGATGTTGAAATAATAAGTCTCCCAAAGTCTCGTCATTGAGAATGCCTTTTGGGTGAAGGGATTTTTGGAATAGATTTTGTAACAATTACCTTGATAGAGCAGGAACAAGCACAGATTAATATATTACATAATAGTGAATATGTTGATCCATACATTGATTCCTACAAAGAAATTCTTATAGATTTGAATCAATCATGGGTTGAAAGATGCATATCAGATACACATAATCAATAGTTTGTAGGATGGTTTAGAGATCAAATTTATAAGAAATTATCTTAAAATATGAATTTTTTTATCGAATAACACCAATGGATAGCCAGAGAAGCAAGTGGAAATGTTATATATTTCACTGAGTTTGTAATAAATGATTATACATTCTATATAAATGAACATGATGACTTCAGTACAATACAAAAAAGTGCTGTTACACTTATGGATGAAGTGATGCACATATCTAGTTCCAAGGATAGAAATATAATTTATAAAATTATGTCATATTTTGACATTATTGAACAGATATATGAGTTGGATTATACAACATTTCAAGTGCCTATTTTCCATTGAAAATGGTTTAACAATATCAATTGAGTTAAAGTTGATGAAATGGGATTTGTGAAGGTGAATTTTAGAGTAGAAGGGGAAAAATATTATCCATTCATAATGGAATCACAAGTAGTGCATGTAATTTATGTCTTTGATCCAACAAACAAGAATTGGTTGATTGTCCTATTGGAGACTAAAACAAATGTTGAGTTAAATGAAAATTCAATCGAGGATGACCCTTTAATTGGTATATGAAAATAATTTTATTCCAATCCCAATGTATATAATGTATTTTATATTAGAGGGGACCACAAAGAGTGGATTTGGATTCTCATAAGAGGAACCCAATCCATGAAACATTTAAAAAAATAATGATAGTTCAATGACAAGGTAAAAGTGTTTTTTAATATATTATATTTTTCCTCATAATATTATATGTTCTCTAATGTATTAACATAATCTAAATTAAATGTTTTACTAGTCATGCAGACAATGTATTTTTTCACTTGATGATGTTACCAATACTTTGTAAGAACAAACTACAATTAAAGAAATCCTTTTGATAGATGAAAAGGTAATGTTACGATATACTTCCTCTATTTTAATAAAAAAATTATATAATGAAATGTTTATTTAATTTTCATTATTCCATGCAGAGTTTTTTTTATTTTAGTATATTTCAATCCATGTGTCATGCCTTTATAAGAAGAGTAATGATGTTGTCTCTGCTCAATCATAGAGGTAATATTGTTGTTTTCATTGTGAAATCATTGTCCATAGAATTTATGTATTATTTTGTATTTATGTTTTATTTATTTATTTTTAGTATTAATCGTATAATAATTATTTTCTTATAAAGGTGGATTATTTTGTTCGAGTTGGGGTGCTCTATCCAACTTGCATGCTTCTTCTCCCTTACAACCTTTTCACCCCTACAGTGGTTCATTTATCACTTTCTTTCAAGTCACCTCCACTACCATTGTAGGAAGAGTAACGATGTTATCTCTATTCAATCATAGAGGTAATCTTGATGTTTTCTCGGTAAAATAATTGTCCATAGAATAAATTTATTGTTTCATATGTATGGTTTTTTAGTATTACTCACATAATAATTGGTTTCTTATATTGGTGGACTCTTTTTTTCAAGTTGGGGTGCTCTATCCAACATTCATTCTCCTTCTCCCTTAAAACCTTTTCACCCCTGAATTAGTGCATTTATCATTTTCATTCAAGTTACCTCCAATACCTTTACAAGAAGAG
This sequence comes from Viscum album, assembly GCA_963277665.1. Lineage (NCBI taxonomy): Eukaryota > Viridiplantae > Streptophyta > Magnoliopsida > Santalales > Viscaceae > Viscum > Viscum album. Next base: position 1,208,605,723 of record OY728165.1, on the reverse strand, counting down.
AAATGGTTCTACCTCTTTTCAATCACAATGGTAATCATGATGTTTTCACAGTAATGTCATTGTCTATATAATTAATGTATTGTTTCATATATATGTTTATTTTATTTCTTTTTAGTATTACTCACATTATAATTTTTTTCATATACTGGTGGGTTCTTTTTTAGAGTTGGTGTGCTCTATTCGTCTTTTATGTCCCTTCTCCCTTAAAACCTTTTCAGCCTAGCAGTGGTGCATTTATCACTTTCTTTCAAGTTAGCTCCACTACCTTTGTAGGAAGAGAAACAAAGCTACCTCTCCTCAATTATAGATGCAATCTTGATGTTTTTACATTAAAATAATTTTCCATATTATTAATGTATTATTTAATATGTATGTTTAATTTATTTCTTTTTAGTAATACTCACATAATAATTGTTTACTTATACAGGTGGATTCTTTTGTTCGATTTTGGGTGCTCTATCTACCTTTCATCCCTTTATGCACCAAAAATTCTACAGACTTCTTGTCTCATAATATATTTCAATCATGTTGTGTTGATATTTATCAACATCTTTCAAGTTCCCTATACGACTCAATCACAGAGCTAATATTGATATTTTCATAGTAAAATCATTTTCCATAGAATTAATGTATTATTTCATATTGATGTTTAATTTATTTGTTTTTAGTGCTACTCATTCTAATTGTTTTCTTATATAGATGGAATTTTTTTGATTTGAGGTGGTTTTTTCGAACCTAATTAGGCAATGATGGAAGTTTGAAAAAGAAAGTAAATGGATATCATGATAACATTAACAGTGAGGATTGTTTTTGAATATATGTAATAATTTGTATTTATGAAAAAGAAATTAAATGGATATCATGTAACAGCATACTGCAGTATAACCCTTTATCGACACTTTTAAAAAGCGATAATAAAAAAAAATTTATCAGTGCTTCTAAAATCATGGATAAGAAGCCTTTATTAGTGATTTTATAATTACTAATAAAGGGTTACTTTAACGATGCTAAATTAAAGTGCTGATAAATGGGTCATTTTTCAGTGATTTTAAAAGCACTGACAAAGGTTATATTTATTTGAGGTTTTTAGCACTAATAAAGGACCTATTTATTAAAAAAATTTAAGCTCTGATAAAAGTCATGGGATTTAAATGTCTTGTATGTTTTAAATGCTTTTCTAGCACCAATAATGGCCATTTCTATCACTGTTAAAATCCAGAATTGTAGTAGTGGTAATAGTCTCTTTTTCAAACTGTTGAGCATTTTGGATCATGTTTTCAATTAATGTTCTAGCAGAAGTAGGTGTTTTATGAACTAAATATTCTCCAATATAAGAATTAATCATACTTATGTAATTAAAAAACAAAACTTCATTAAAATATTGGATCAAAATTTGTTCACTTATTTGGTTATGGGAAAAACTAAAGCAAAGTCTATTGAATCTTTCCCAGTATTCATAAAAAGTTTCTAATTGGGTTTGTATAATTCCAAAAATTTTATTCTTAATGGATGTTATCCTAGAAGCAGTAATTTTTTTAAGAAAAATATTTTTCAATTTATTTTAATCTTGGATTAATGTAAAATGTGAATAAACAAACCATTATTTGGAAAACTACTTCTAGTTAAAAAGAAAAACATCTCAGTTTCACCTAGTTTGTATCTATTTCTCAGAGTTTATTATTGATAAAAAAATAACTAAAATACTGAATATGATTATATAGATATTCACATGAAATCCTGTTTAATTTTTAATGTTAGTGAACAAAAAAAATTTTATTTCAAAATTAGAAGGGGAATCATGGTATTCTGTAGGGTTTTCCTGATTGTATTCATAGGATAAAAAACATTATTTTAAATTTATATTTTCATCCATGATTATTTGAGGTTCAATAATGTTTCTTAATAGGGTGTTAGTGGTAGAATAATTAATAATCAAATGGTATCTTCTAAAAAATATATCCCAAGAGTGGTTAGTTCTATCAAATTATGGACATAATGGTAATAAATTGGGGTTAGAACTTATGGAAATTCCAAAAAAAAGTCAAATTCAACTTAAGTAACCCCATAAAAAATGATTCCATTTGTTGGAAGAGATCATTCATGGGTCTCATATCAATAATTATCTAATAAATATAAATTAAAGTTGCTCCCCAATTTGACTCTCAGGGAGGTTGTTAGACTTAAGTTTCAAAAACACATTTTGGTTTTATATTTTTGTAGTGAAATTAGAACTAAATTAAGGATTCGTTTCAATTTAAAAATAATTAAATCTAAAATATAATACTATTATTAATTCAAATATGAAAATTTTTAGATTGAGAAATGATTATAAAAGAAGATTTAAAATCATACTTTATTGCAGCAGTCATAGAAAGTGTGGATCCGTTGGACTTTCCCTTGTTCCTTGTATATAAATATTATCTATTTTGTGTTTCTGAATAGTTACCCAAATAACTCAAGTTAAAGAACTAAATATATATAAAAACTAAACCAATTCCTCAGTATAGGTGTTGTTCCGTTTATAAAAATGATTCAAAAGATCATATACCTCCAAGAAATTAGACCAGTTTCAATTCACTAAGATCAATCTCAAGACTTATCTCCTCCACCCTTCAATCACATCATTAGAAGTTTCTTTATTATGAAAAAAATAATCCCTGAACTCTCTATCTCATAACAGTAGAAACTATTTCCTCATACACATTTTAAATATTAATGTACATGAAATGAAATTGTTATCTTGTATTCCTCCTTTAAATCTCCTCCAAGAATCAACTATTCATATTCTCTTTAAATAAATTCATTTGGGCCGACAATCATGATAGCTTGGAGGTATTTGGTGTTGCCTATATTTCCTAAAATTTCATAAAGTTTCAATTATAAAGAATTTTAGGATTCATTATATAACTTTAATAATCTTAAGGCATTGAATCTTTTTGGTGAATTTCAAATATTAACATTCATGTAGAGAAACCCTTATAATGATGGGTTTCTGATTCTTAAAAAGGGAACAAAGGATTAAAATAGAGAAGAAGTCCAATGAAAGGTTTATAAGACTTATGATCAAGTCTTATGGATATCTGGAAAATTCCTACGATGTAGTTACAATCATTATGGTCAGAGAGAAAATGAATTTCCATTCATACATAAACATTTTTTTTTTCAATACTTATATTAATTTCTCATTTCAAGTTCAAAAACCAAACTTTCCAGGAATTTCTTAGAATTAAAAACATAGGGAAGGATTAATCTATTTATTCAAGAAATTATTATTTTTTAAAACAATGTACTAGGATATTTTCATTAAAACTCTAGAAATTCCCTTGAAAACTAAAAATGATGAAAATATGATCAAAATGAAAAAATAATGTGGATTTATTCCATGAAAGACACCTAAAAAGTATTGAAAATATCAGTTATATTAATATTCCATTACTATTTTTATTTCTTCCATTAATACATATATCCATTGATTGTTTCCATGAATCTATGGTGCGACCATTTATACCAAAATTGAAATATCTCTTTATTTTTTGTGTAACTCCCTTATTTTACTTCTTGATCTTATTTTGAACTATACAGTCCTTCTATTTATTTCTCAAGGATTTATTACTTACCCATTTTGCTAACCTATTTGGAATATTTTGGTTACTATCATTTTTAGATCCTTTCCCAAGGTTATATCACCTTTATTCATCTTTCGTGTTCTTCTTTTTTACTTGTTTTTGACACATTAATAGCTAAAATAAATAATAATTTATTACTCATATGAACAAACTAACCAAATGTTTCATAGTTATTATTTAAAATATCAATTCTATTTATAATATATAGATTTCCCTCTTTATTACATGGATGTTTATTCAGTTCAGGCTTGCTACCCATCCATGTAGGCATTATTTTAAATTTGTAAATTTTTATACTAGACCATTATTCCAAAGTCTTTTTCCCAAACCTATTATAGTACAGGTAATAACCTACAAACTTTTATTTTATGCTTTTTATTTCATTTCTTCCAGAATATGTATAATTGAATATATGATATTTATAGGAATTTTCATCAACTATTTGGGTTTTTTATGGATAATATTATCATATATCTTCTACCCCTCACTATAGGTGTAATTGTGGAAGTAAAATTATTTTTATTCATATATTTTTTCCTATAATTGGACTTAAAATTTTAGAAAACAAGTGAAAGAAAATTAGTACATGACATTTTTTGGGGATATGTGTTAACTTCCCCAATATCCTTTTATAGATTGATTGTAGACTAATTTCAGTCTCCTTTTCCATTGATATGAGCCTATTTTTGGATGATTCTATTATTATATGTTTGTGTGGATGGTTTATTCTTCACCATATTTTTTTACGTTCCATCATGTGTTCATTCAAAATTTCTCATCTTTATCTCAAGTTCAAGACAATTTATATGGAGGGAGTTCTTCTCATCCTCAATCGATCTCAAGATTTCTTCCCTATCATTATGGAACTTCAAAATTTTATCATCATTAATTTTTCATGATTCTTTTAAAGATTTATCAATATAATTTTTATTTAAACTCTGTATTATCATAATTTACATTCATGGAGGTTTTATATAGTTTCATCAATTTGTAGATCACTACATCAATATAAATATCTATAACTAATTTCTCACAAACATACATTTGAAATTTTCCTTTAACTAAGGAAATATTTTAATTTCAATATAAAACTAGTTGTTCCTTTGTTTCCATATGTTTTATTAGATAATTTTACTTTCTAAATTTACTTCCAAGTTCATCCTCCATTTCTTCATCTTATTCATTTAGCTATTATTTTTCATCCACCAATCACTAAAAGAATGTATATGTGTAGATGATAAATTCAATAAAAAATTTATTTACTTGATCCATGATTTTAGAGTAGAATTATTCAACTTTATCAATAGACTCATCCTCCTTATAATCTCTATGAATTGATATTGAATATTAAAAATGGTTATTTTCAAAAACAATTATGGATACATACTTACCACTTTGACTAGATTAATTTAGTGGTTGAACATTAATACCTTTTTAATTATTTATTTACTTATCTACCTATTTATTTATTATATTTTTTAGGGTCTAGGATGAGAACTTTAATTTAGATTTAACAGGTGTAAAACTTGATCCCTTCTAAATTTTTATTAAATATACTCTTCATGTGAGTATAATAAATGAAACTGAGATAATAAATTAGATCCAAAAAAGCATACCTAGCTTTATTATATACCAATTGAAGTTCCCAGTGGTAGTATAAAGACATGGGGGGGGGGGGGGGGGGGGGGTGAATCGGTGCACCTAAATGTTGGCATGTTTATTAATTTCACTTAATTAGTCCCTCTTTTTCTAAAACAACTAACTCGGTTATGAGATATAGATATTTTTATGGTCACTCAACCCTAACCTTATTATGTAATATAGGAATTAACATGAAAAACAATACACAAGAGTTTACAAGGTTCAACATCAATGTGGGAGGCTACTCCTTTACTTGTTCAACCATTTTTTGATATTCTAATATTTATAATCACTATAATTTTTATTTATTCCAGGTTATGATCAAGTAGTACACAAGTGTTCAACCAATATAATCTGAGTCCCCAAGGTAGGTATGATCAACTTGTTGTACCACTCTTCATCTCTTGATGTTTTCATGATAAAAAACACTCAATTATATATATATATATATAATTATATTATTTTAGTGTATGGATTCTTCATTTATAAGGTTCCATGTGTTGAGATTAATGAAATAAATGATAGAATATTTTTGAGATTGGGTATCATGTTGATAATTCAATTGAATTTATTGGAAGATATTTTAAGATATATTTTAACTCTTATTACTTGTGATGAAATCATTTAAGGAAGATATAGGGGTAAAATGGAGTCCTGGAAGGAATTTTAAAATCCAAAGTTGTGCTTGAATATCTACAGGTATCATTGGCTAGCTAGTGAGTAGCCACTGGCCAGCTGGTGGTAATGGAAAAAGCCACCCATGTAGTAGGCGTCCACTGGCTACACAATGGAGGATCACTATCTAGCTACTGGAAGTAGATAATATTAGATATCCTCCTAGAGTCTCACTATATAAAGAGTGTGATCATCCATCTAGATGGTGGATTCAATCTAACAAGTCAAAAAGTCATTATTTAGTGGACCCCACTGCTCTTAAACTCCCTATGTTGTTTCTTAATGACTCTGATGAATTACATATCTTTCCTAACTCTATTAGAAGTTATAGATAGGTCTAATTTGTTCCCTATAAGAGGTTAAATAACTCCTCAATTGAATAAAATACACCATCAAACCTAATCTATTGTTATTTCAAATATTCCTGTCAAGATCCAATTTCATTTAAAAATCTCAAAGGATCTCTTCTCAAATTGGATCTGTCAGTATTGAGTGATAAGGGAGTGTATTTATAATAGTTTTTTCCAAGATACTATCAATTATTTTCACTTAATTTGTAAAATTAGTTTCTTGATATAACTAATGAAAATAAAGAAAGATAGATTCTTATCACCATTGAGGTAAGGGGGCAGGTTTCCTTCCACAATCTTAGAAAATTAATGGATAATGGATTTATTTATTTCCATTAAAATCAAGAGATTAATATAATAATCTCTTAACCTAAGGGTAGGAGATGAAAGAGATCACACTGATATATTTCTTAGCTCCTTTATAAATTAACCTCTCCCCTTTATTTATTTCCACATCAATATTTTATATCTACTATGTTTCAATCAAATTACATCGATAATACATTTTATATCAATGAGATTATGTAATCAAAGTTAGTAATTAATTTTTTTAATCCCCTTTTACTTTAAGATCACTAAATGAATCAAATTATGATACTCACAGCTTAATTCTACCATTCCTACCCGATCAAATCGAGATATTGACTCATTTGATTAATTAATATTTCTTCGTTTGGTTGAATTTTTTTACATTTTAATTTTATCTAAACATATTAATATTTTATTACCATTGTACTATTTTTTAAATATAATTCACCATATTATTTATATCTTAATCTGACCAATATTTGGTATCAAAGGAGATATTTGTGTTTTCAAACATTTTGTTTTTAATGTTAATTGATTTTAAAGTATGATTATAGAATTGGATATACCCCTTATACCCATGATCCTTTTTTATAGCATAAATTACTTCTATTAGAGGAAACTCATGTTAATTTATCTTAAAAGAATTGGATATCCAGTTTGAAAAATAGTTATGAATTTATATACCCATATAATAGAATTAGAAGATAAATGGAAACCTCAACATATTGTTTATATAGAATCCCACTTTTTTAATACATAACTTTTCATTACATTTTACATACATAGGATCTTTAAAGTCTAGGGTCTTCGAAATAAGGAACATAATACATGAAAACAACATAAAACATTATTCTAAACCACTTGTAAAGCTTCATCATAAGTTCATCCTAAGTATAATTACTACATCTCATAACCTGGAGACATAAATTCAAATGGAAGGGTGAGCAGAAATCCCAGTAAGGGTAAGCAGGGGAATCAATGTACTTGTGATATCAATAAGAACTTGAATAAAAATATAAAGACATGAACAATGGAAGAATAAGCATATCATAATGAAAATAACTTGGAACATAACTTGAATATGTGGCTACAACATTTCATTTATACATTCATGAACATATCACCAAGGTCCATCCCCAAGGTGTCATAAAAATTACCAAGGTTATTCACCAAGGTATCGTAAAACTTGTCATCTCTAGAGATTAATTCTTTACCCAATGTATTGGAGTGATATTAGGGTACAACCTTAATATGTATTTACTTTTATGTGAGACACATATATCATAATAAAAAATTTCATAAATAACCAATGGAGAATAAAATAAATGGGTTTCATTTCAAGATCGTGACGTTTTAAAAGTTCTTAAAAAAGATCAATATGTCATTTATATCCCATGGATAGGGAGTGAGGGTTATATGTATATAAATTCTAGAATAAAATAAATAATATTTATATATTTATGAACACCCAATTAAACGAAATATGTCTGGGTATTCACATTTATAAAACCAAGGAATTTCTGGAGAGAAATAGATAGAAATTTTGAGGCAAAATTTCTGCAGCATAACGACTGTATAACATGGTTTTAGAAAACATTGAAAGGAGAGGGTAAAAGGGTCACCCAATCATAAATAATTCATAATAAAGTATGGGTACTGAATTAGATCATGGTATGGATATTTTAATGACATACCACATGAAAAGGAAACATGAAAGAAAAGAGTAGATGTGATTTCTTTTATGAGAAATTCGGCAGCCTAACGACGATACAAAAAAATTCAGAAAACAAATTTATGAGAGAAGAAAGGGTCTATCATCATTTTTACTTGTAATGGAAAGTAATAATAACATATAAGAACATACCATCAACATAAATAGATGGAAAATATAATACATAACATAAAGGAAGTCATGACTTAAAAGTGGAGGGTGAAAGAATCCCTTACGTTGAAGAGTAACTTCGAATGCTTGAAGGTCGGGACCTTGCTAGGATTGAGGGAACCTTGGGAGGACTATTTGGGAGGTAAGAAGAACATAAATTCGTTTAGGAGGATTTTTAAATGAAAAGGATGAAGGAAAGGCTTGGTATTTATTGGAGAAGTGAGGGGACAATGCATTAATTTCCAAGGGACAACTTATCAGTGGTATTGGAAAAACCATGGGCTTTCCCATGGTATTTGCCCATGGTATTGGTCACATGGGATACCTAATACCTTATCTTAATATTCATAAGTCTACCAGAATTATTTCATAATTATTACATCCTTAATGATGTCATTAAACAACCGAAAATCAAAAACTGTATTTTCACTATTCACTGAAAATTCAACTTTCTCAGAAAAACCCCAAAATTTCACCTTAAACAAATATCGATGCTCTGATTTCAAAAATGAACTCCATTTTATGAAAATAATTTTCTAAATAATTTTAATTTAATTTAAAAAAAAACTATTCACTCGAAAAAACTAATACTTAACCAATAATTTCTGAAACAATTATTTACCTATTTTATTGAATCACATTACTTAATAAAGGTAGATAAATTATATTAATACTCTATTAAGTGAGGTTACTTAATCCATTTGATCACATTACTAATAATAATCATAAAATCACTATTCATAATTTACTATTCATCCAAAATTATGTTGATTTTATTAGACTCTAAATTTCATACTGAACACAACAGTAGAAGACCATTTTTTGAAAGTCATTACATATTTTTAATTATTTAAGGTTTACATAAATATTTTAGAATATCCTTTTTCTAAAATTCATAAATAATATGCATACTATATTTATTCAGACATTTGAAAATTCAAAAACATCATCATAAGAAGAAATCAAAATTTTTATTTAAATCAATGGATTATACAAAGCAGTTATGGTCTCGTTACATAACCCCTTATAACACCAGCATAAGACCAAAGAGTAAGGTGTGCTAGGGTGATAGAATATTGGGGAGGCTCAACCAACATTCCCCGAGTAGTGATTTCTATCAGCTTGAACATCTTGTGAAGATGATTCCTTTCCAGCTTCACACGATGAAGTTTGGCTTAGGTTTGGTCCAGAGAAAAGCCCAAAATGCTACCTCCTTCTCGAGTTCCATCAGATGGGATTTGATCGGCCCGATACTACTGAATGGGGCCATCGAATCTTCTTTCTATATTAATTAATCAAGATCAATTGTATTTATAAGCAACAATCACAACATTTAGTTTCCAACGGTCATATTGACCAACAATCATATAACAGTCGAAACCCAACAGTCTTGTTTTAATTATATTCATTTTATTATATGAAATAGTTTTGTTGAGTATAAAATAAAATAACACAAAAGTTAGGAAACAAATTTTTTTCAAAATTTTGGGTCGTTACAATCTTCCCACCTTAATAAATCGCGTCCTCACAATTTTAAAATTGGGCTTATAAATTTCATTGAAAGTCCCACATCAAAAAAAGAGTCAGTAAAAATATTACTTTAAAATAAAGAAAGGGAAGTACAAAGGTCACCCGAGTTAACCCATACTAGGATTCCATGTAGGAAAGAATGGATATGGAAGAGAAAACAAAGGTTCTAGTTCTGATGGAGAGTAATAGAAAACATGATTTGGAGAAAATTAACCACAATAAGACCACAAAATTAAGATGTGTTAAATGGTATTTGATTACCCAGTAGGACATGTAAACCAACAATGTTTTTTCTTTACGTTCCTTTTCATAATTTTGAGGAATTAATTTACTACATAGAATAAAAAAAGGAAATATACTTACCTTCAAGTAGATTTTCATCCCATAATAAGTTTCCACCAAGACTAATCTTTTCTCCAAACAATGAGCATTAAAAAAGACATGGTCTCATAAAAAGCACAAGAATCATATTCTAGAGAATCACATAATCCACATGATAATAAATATATTTTTCCCTTGTCTTTAGTCATCCACTAAAAAGAAATTGGTTAGTACGAGATCATATAATTCCCAAAAAGGATAATCCTTTATAAAAAGAAAAAAATGACTATTAATCTCCAAAATTCAAAAAAAGTACCCAAAGTTCCATAAAGACCATTCAATACACAATCATTCTTAAATTTCTTCAGAATAATCTAAACTAAGATTGAAACCCAAAACTCAGAATGATTTAATCACATAGTCTTCCCTAATAAATCTTAACATTTATCTCCAAATAACATCGACTACTATTAAAGTCTCACACTAATGCATAATTAACCTATTCATATATTCTCTATGCTAGGTTCATCATTTTCTAGAAATAACCCAAATCACATTATGTCCATAATAAGTACATAAATTCTAAAAAAAATTCAACCATTCCTCCTCAATTTAAATCATGTAGTATTTTATTTACCTTAGGAATATAGTACTCCAAAAGAGAAAACATCGTCCAAAATAACCTTTATCATTTAATCACCAAATCATTTTCTTATATAAAGGATATACATTTGATTAAACATAAGTTTCCAAAATCAACTTCTTCTTGATCCATAAAAAAATAGTAGGTGCATTAGTCAGTCCGAAGGGCATAACAACAAACTCATTATGCCCATATCTAAATTGGAAGGTAGTTTTTAGAATATCATCATTATTAACCCTTAGCTGATGATAACCAGAATGAAGATCTATCTTAGAGAAGAATTGAGTCCATGAAGTTGGTCAAATAAGTCATCAATTCTTGGAAGAGAGTCTTTGTTCTTCACTATGATCCCATTCTGTTCTCTATAATCAATGCATAGGCACATCGATCCATCCTTATTCTTCAAAAAGAGAACCGGTGCTCCCCAAGAAGACACACTTGGTCAGATAAACCCATTCTCCAAAAGATCTTGGAGTTGTTTCTTTAATTACACAAGCTCCACATTTTCCATCCTATAGGGGGTCTTTGACATCAGATGAGATCCAGGTATGAGTTCAATGGAGAACTTTACCTCTCTTTCTAGGTGAGGTCTGGGTAACTCCCTAGGAAATACGTCAACGTATTCCTAGAAGATGGGGAAATTGTCTAAAAAAATAAATCCTTCGTGAGAAACTTATTTCATTTATGAATCTTTTAACTAAATAGGATTTTATGTCTTAAAAATTCATTCTTAGAAAATTACATTTTTCTATAATTCCATCACAATGATTCATAAAAAGCTTGTGAGTAACCAAACATAGCCCCCGAGAGTGTCATAACCAACAGTGCAGCAAGAACCGTTGTCATGTACCAGTTCCTGTTCGAGTCTAGCTCAAAGCGGGTTTTTTCGGGTTTTACCCCTATGAAAATATGTGCCAGAGCCACCTCTACCTACTGGTATCCAGATAGGGATGTATTTGCTTGATAAACCACTTACTCAATACTCAACAAAATACCAGTAATATTTCCTATATTTGAAATTTTCTATAGGGTTATTCATAATGTTTTTATATCCTTATTTCCATAAATAACTAAACTATCCTTTGATACCAACCATATCAGCTTGCCTTTTTAATACACAACTTTTCATTACATTTTACATACAGAGGATCTTTAAAGTCTAGTGTCTTGGAAATCAGAAACATAAAACATGAAAACAATATAAAACATTCTTCTAAACCACTTTTAAAGTTTAATTATAAGTTCATCCTAATTAGAATTACTGCATCTCATAACCTCGAGACATATATTCAAAGGAAAGGGTGATCAGAAATCCTAGTAAGGGCAAGGAAGGGAATCAATGTACTTGTGATATCAATAAGAACTTGAATAAAAACACAAAGACACGAACAATGGAATAATAGGCATATCATAATGAAAATAACTTGGAAAATAACTTGAATATTTCTCTACAACATTTCATTTAGACATTCATGAATATATCACCAAGGTCCATCCCCAAGGTGTCATAAAAATTACCAAGGTTATTCACCAAGGCATCGTAAAACTCGTCATCTCTAGAGATTAATTATTTACCCAATGAATTGGAGGACTATATGGGAACACCCTTAATATGTATTTACTTTCATGTGAGCCACATAGATCATAATCAAATATTTCATAAATAACCCATTTAGAATAAAAGGAATGGGTTTCATTTCAAGATTGTGATGTTTTAAAAGTTCTTAAAAAAGACCAATATGTCATTTATAACCCATGAAAAGGGAGTGATGGTATATGTATGTAAATTACAGAATCAAATACATAATATTTTTATATTTATGAACACCCAAAGAAATGAAATAGGTCTGGGTATTCACATAAATAAAACCAGAGAATTTCTGGAGAGAAATAGATAGAAATTTTGAGGCAAAATTTCTACAGCATAAAGACTATATGACATGGTTTTAGAAATTTTGAAAAGAGAGGGGACAAGGGGAACCAACTAATAAATATTTCATAACAAAGTATGAGTACTGAATAAGATCATGGTATGGATATTTGAATGACATACCACATGAAAAGGAAACATGAAAGAAAAGAGAAGATGTGATTTCTTTTATGAGAAATTCTACAGCCTAACGGCGTTACATAAAAATTCAGAAAACAAATTGACAAGAGAAGAAAGGGTCTCTAATAATTTGGACATGAAATGGATAGTAATAAGAACATATAATAACATACCTTCAACATAAATATATGGAAAATATAAGACACAACATAAAGGAAGTCATGAATTAAAAGAGGAGGGAGAAAGAATCCATTACATGGAAGAGTAACTTAGAAAGCTTGAAGGTCGGGACCTTGGGAGGATTGAGGGAACCTTGGGAGGACTCCTTGAGAGGTAAGGAGACCAGAACTTCATTGACGAGGATTTGGAAATGAATATTATGAGGGAAAGGCTTGGTATTTATAGGATAAGTGAGGGGACAAAGCATTAATTTCCAAGGGACACCTCATCAGTGGTATTAGAAAAACCATGGGCTTGACCATGGTATTGGAAACTTGAGACACATCAGAACTTATATTTATATTAATAAGTAGACTAGAATTATTTCATAATTATTACATCCTTAATGATTTCATTAAACACCTGAAACTCAAAAACTGTATTTTCACTATTCACCGAAAATTCAACATTCTCAGAAAAATACCAAAATTTCACCTTAACCAAATATCGATGCTCTGATTTCAAAAATGAACTCCATTTTATGAAAATAATTTTCTAAATATTTTTAATTTAATTTTTAAATAGAAAACATTATTCACCTGAAAAAACTAATACTTAACCAAAAATTTTTGAAACGGTTATTTACCTATTTTAATGAATCACATTACTTAATCAAGGAAGCTAAATTATATTAATACTTTATTAAGTGAGGTTACATAATCCATTTGATCACATTACCAATCATAGGTGTAAAATCACTATTCATAATTTACTATTCTTAAAAAATTAAGTTGATCTTATTAGACTCTAAATTTCATACCGAAGACAACTGTAGAAGAACAGTTTTTGAAAATCATTACACATTTTTAATTATTTAAGGTTTACATAAATATTTTAAAATATCATTTTTCTAAAATTCATTAATAATATGCATACTATATTTATCCAAACATTTGAAAACACACAAACTTTATTATAAGAAGAAATCAAAATTTTTATTTAAATCAAAGGATTATACAAGGCAGTTACGGTCTCATTACATAACTCCTTATAACACCATAATAGGACCTAAGAGTAAGGTGTTATAGGGTGTTAAAATATTGGGGCGTCTCGGCCAACATTTCCTGAGTAGTGATTTCTATCAGCTTGAACTTCTCACGAAGGCGATTCCATTCCATCTTCACACGATGAAGTTCGGCTTGGGTTTGGTCCAGGGCAAAGCCCAAAGGTGTTATATCCTTACTGAGTTCAATCATATGGGATTTGATTGGCCTGAGACTACTGGATGAGGCCATTGAATCTTCTTTCTATATTAATTAATCAAGATCACTTGTATTTATAGACTATAATCGCAACATTTAGTTTCCAACATTCATTTTGACAAACTGTCATATAACAGTCGAAACCCAATAGTCTTATTTTAATTATTCTCATTTTATTAAATGAAATAGATTTGTTGAGTATAAAATAAAATAACACAAAAAGTTAGGAAACAAAATTTATTCAAAATTTCAGCTCGTTACAGTTTATTTTTAATTATATGGTAAAGATATTAATTCCTTACAATTTGGTCTTGAAAAAATTGAATTCAATATAATTTCCACTGACAAAAATGCAAATAAAATTTTCAAATTCTTATAAATTACTCCTGAAGTGATGAAAAAACAAAATATAATAATATTAACATATAGGTACAAGACTTGGAAAGTTTTAACATTCATGAATATGGATTTATTTTAGATATGTTTACTTAATTTACTAACATTTTCAATGTCCAAAAAATTCTTGGTGACTATTTATCTATAAAAAATTTAGAGAAGAGAATTATCTAGGTCATACCAGCCTATTGGAAACCAAAGGTTATGACTGTATGAGTAAAATAATATGTATAAAATATTTAGATAAAAGAACTAATTGGAACTCTCATGACATATAAAATTACCATGAATAGTCTATCAAATAAAGAAGATAAAGATTCTAAGGATTATAAGGATGGGAAAATAAATATTTATTTAAAATCCATTGATAATGATGTATCATAAGAAAGTGAGACCAAATTTGAGCATTTGGAAAAGAAATTGAACACACTCATGAAGAAGAAGAAGTCAACTCACCATGAAAAATGTAAAAAAATACATATACCGAAAGTGATGTGATATGGATGTAAGAAAAAGGGTCACATCAAACCAACTTTCCCCATTTACAAAAAGAATATTAAAGAGAATAAGAAATGAAATAAATCACATTAAGTATAGTATTAGTGTTCTAGAAATGAATCCATGGACACAACCGCCAAAACATTATCAATAGATTTTATTTATGAATTATTTATGAACCATATTGATGTAAATCGTGATGTGATTTACCCATCTTCTCCTATCTCTTCCGCATCCTCATCTTTTTTATTCCTCTTCATCTTACTCCTTAAGATAACTGAATTATGAAGAAATCTATGAGGATAAAAATGAGCATGAAAATTATATTTTTAAACTATTATCCTTTTAAAATGAACATAAAAAGAAATTTTATATTGTGATCAATGAAACCAACTCTTTAAAGGGAAGGAATAAATTTTTAATTAAAGGGAAGAATTGGTTTTGAAATTAAAATATTATCCTAGTGTTGGAAAGTTAGACTCCATAACCAAAAATATTAAAAATAACCTTTCCCAATTATCCCATAGTGATCAATATATAAATTTGATTTTCAGTTCCCAACACTATACTAATGGTAATTCTAGAATTGGTTTTTCAAATTCAAATATTCAATATAAAAAAGCCAGTTTCTAATGGGATGTTCCTAATAATTTTTTTTAAAATATTATCATAAATTTGGGAATCTTTTTGATGAGTGTAAAAAAAAGAATCCTAGATATGGGAGCATTAAAAACAATTATTATTAACATATATATAATAAAAATATTATTCTAATCATGTTTGGGTGCCTAAATATATTTTATATAACATTGTCAGACCCAAAATTTGGGACCCAAAAGACACTCAAATTTGAAATATTGTAGGGATATTCTACTTGACCTTTATTGAAATATCTTATAATGTATTCTTAATGAAAATGTACTATTAAACTTTAAAGTGATAATCCATCAACCATAAAATAGTTTCATTTCTATATTTTTTACTCTATTTGTTTTATATAGGAATGTTTTCTTGAATTAATCTTGAATTAATCAGTTATTCTGACCTCATGACATTATTGATCAATCCATTTTATCTTGAAATTATTATTATTATAACAATTACTCTCTCTTATGGAAATGTTTAAATTTCCTCATTAATGAAACAAAATTAGGGAAATATTTCTACATTAAATCTCATATGGATCTACTTTCTACATGGGGGTGTATTGATTTTTTTAGTTAAAAATTCAATACTCTTGAACATAATTTCTAGATCTTCACTCTATTACTATCTTGAATTTACCTCATTTATTTAAATGTAAGTAAAAGGTATATTTCCCTTTTCAAAATAATTTTTAAATAATTTTATTTATTTTATAAAATTTCATGTTTTTGATTCTTCTATTTTTATTGATTGTAGAATTTATTACTTATTAACATTTTCATATCATTTTTAAATAATATTATTAATTTTTTTCATATTTATTTTTAAATATTATATTTTATCCTTTTAAAATATTGATAATTACTCCTATACATTTCTTTTGACTTTTTGAATTTTTTTTTGAAATTTTTTCTCTTAATTTCCTTATAATTTTAGATAATGAGTATTTTAAACTTCAATTTTATATCTATAATAAATATCACGTGCTTTAATTATTTCTACTTTATAAATTGTATTTGTTTTACTTATCTTTTTCTATAGTATTATTTTTATGAATATGATAATAATTAAGGGGAGATAATATTGTATCAATTAATGTTTTACCTTATTTTATATTATCCTATTAATATAGTCATCATATTTACCTTACATGTTTTCTTTTTAATAATCCCCAAGGGGAATAAATGTTTAGATAAGGGTGTTAAATGTTTAACTAAGGGGGATAATTTTATTTATTGGAATAGTTTTTTATATATCATGATCTGGGAGAAAAATATCTTTGTTTCATAAAGTGGGATATATTTATCAACTATCTGTGTTATGTTTATCTCTTGAGCATATTTAATATCTTGTTTGAAATATCTTTGATTATTTTGAATACATGTTTCACAATCACAACTAAAAATTTTATCTATTACAATGGTTTCAAAACGTTTGGATAGCCCCTGAAACCATTGGGATAGGATATCAGAATGGTTCCAAGAACCATTGGCATGATGGTAATTACAATAGCCCTATACCAACAGTTCTATATAAACTGTTGGTATAGAGTACCTGAAGATAATCTATTCCAACAGTTTCAATTAAACAATTTGGATATATATATATACCAATAGTTCAAGAACCATTGGTATACATTCTTTATAACATATAATCTATTCCAAAGGTTTCATTGAAACTGTTGGGATATATGTATACCAACGGTTCAAGAACCATTGGTATACACATTCCAACATATAATCTTTTGCAATGATTTCTAAAACCCTTGGAATAGATATATAGCAATGGTTATTAAACTGTTGGTATACATACTGCCCTGCATAACTGTATACTAATGGTTATGTGAACCAATGGTATATCTTCTTAACCTAGTAAACAAAAATGTAGCCATCATCCTCTTCCTAACATACAAAACTTGCAAAAACGACTTCCAGAACTTGTAAACATGACAACTTCTCTTCTAATCTTCCAGAACCAATAAGCATGAATGCACATGTAATCATAACAGCTTTGAATCCAAGTTCCTATGAGAATTTCATGAAATTTATGGGATAAAATATGTGTTTTGTGAATAAAAGCAACCATTTAATGGAAAATCCTATACATTATAGGTATGTTCATGAATGATGGTTTTTGTCCATCCATGTATGTATTTCATTAACGAGGATGGTTTATTACATTTAGTCAATGTTCTAGTGTATGTTTAGGATGGGTTCATTCATTTAAAAAGTGTTCTAATTTATGTTTAAGTGAGGTGAGTTAGAAACCATGTTAGGCATATCATTAGAACATGGTAAAAATATTTCAATATAAATATTCAAAGGAGTAGGAACTACATGATATGGATTGGTGGTGGTAAGATAAAGCTTATGATGGGGAGAACCATAAGCCTGAAAGGTGTTGAACAATGACGCCATCATTGTCTTTAGATATATGGGCCTAGGTAATCAACATGTGTTGTAATTATGAAAACAATAATTGGATTTGGATTTCCGGTCAGAAAACCTTAATTTAATGGTTATTCCTTGGATGTGTTTTGAGTGTTTGGGAGTGGAATGTGGTTGTTCGGCCTTAAATTATTGGCCAACATAGGTCAGGATATGTGGATGGTTTGGCCAGCGATATTTCTTTAGATATGATAAGAATTATAATGGGGATATTTTGAAACCTTCTGTTTATACGAGCATTCAAAATTTGGGGAAAAGATTGAATTTTCAATTACTAGATGGGTTGGTATTTCAATATTTTTTTATGATTTTAATTTATGAGAGTTGGAATTAATATAAATGGAATTTTGGAAATCAGAATGGGGCTTTATATGTAGATTAAGATATTGTGGGAGCATTAAAGGGTGAGGGTGGCTACTGAAAAACTTCAACAAACCACTGGTGGTCTTTTTAAGGGGAAAAGTTACAACATTTTCCCCCTCAGGTTTTTGAAGTGGGAGGTCCCCTTTTCCTTATACATTTGTGAAAACCATGGGAATCCATCCCTCCCTCCTCCCCTATAGGTCCCTTTTATCTAGGGGTGGTTTTGGGACTTTTCATTAGAAATTAGAGGTTAGTTCCTCCCTTTGATATCCGTTTTCAATATAGTGACCAAACATGTGTCATAACTATTCTCCCTTATATGTATTTTTACAATATTTCTATATCTGGTAATCAAGTTTATATTATATTATATTATGGAAATTTTTTAAAAACCATACCCACTAAAACATAGTAATCATACCTCCCACTCTCACACTCGCTAGAGCTCTGATTTGACCACTGGTTTCGGCACCCACATAGTTTTATTCCTTTCATGATTTTTTATTATTTACCACTCTTACCCCATAATTAGTGTACATGATGGTATTTATCCTTTTCAAGGGTCCTCGTAAATTTTTTATTACCAATTACATGTTATCTGATGCATCTTCCCTCTATATCTTCTCTGTTATATTGGTTTGGCTGCCGCCACCCCTCGATTAATAATTTTAACAAGGACATCAATGCATTTAGGGGGCCATAGATTTCAAAAAATGGTGGAACTAATTGAATGTTTGAAAATTCTCATCAATTTCATCAAAGATGAAAAAATGATTAATTTTATTTCTTCCAACCATCATTTTTTTCAATTCTATGCATTTTAACTACCACAGATGGTCTTTCGACTATCTTTTTATGTGTGATTATCCCTATAAATGGTTTGGGTAAGTATTCCTATCCCAACCATAACTTTTAATAATTTTTCTATCCATAGGGTGATTGGAAACATAACAATGCATTTTCTAGGTTTAGACTATAGAACATAATATTTTTGTCATCATATCACCATTTGTATTTTCATGAAGGTTAACATATTGAAACCCAATTTGAATTCATCCTTGGATGAAATTTAAGGCTAGTACATGTATAAACAAGAGGTTAACTTCTCGTATTCATCATATTAAAACCCCCTACCCCCCTGCACAACCCCCCTACCCACCTACACAACTCCGCTCCCCACCTCACCCCCAACAGCATCCCCCGACTCAACCCCCTCCCCCAATGTACACCCCCTACCCACCTGCACACCCCTCCCCGTGCCCACCTGCAAAACCCCCTCCCCACCTCACCCCCATTAGCCTACCCCCGCATAGCCCCCCTCCCCTTGCACACCCCACCTTCACACCCCTCACCACCTGCATACCCCCCTCCCCACCAGCACAGCCCCCTCCCCACCTCACCCCCAACATCCTCCCCCTGCACAACCCCTTCCCTCTCATGCACCCCCACCTACACACCCCCTCCCCACTTGCACAGCCCACCCATCCCCACCTTCACAACCCCCTCCCCTTCTCACCCCAATAGTCTTCCCATGTATTTCCCCTCCCCACCTCACCCCAACATCCTCCCCTGCAAAACCCCCTCCCCCCAACACACCCCCACCCGCATAGCCCCCTCCGCACCTTCACAACCCCCTCCCCACCTCACCCCTAGAAACCTCACCCTACACAGCCCCCTCCCAACCCACAATACCCCCTCCCCACCTCACCCCCAGCGGCCTCCCCCTGCATAGCCATAACAAATATGGAACCACTATGTCATAATGTATTAAATATATACCCAAAATATTGGTGATATGCAACAAAATAATAAATGATGGATGATAAAATCCAACAATATATTAAAATACCCTATGTTAACCACAAATAATACAATATAATATTTCATGGGATCTACTATAAGATCCCAAATGCGAGACACATCTAATTATATAGTATTTTCCTCTAATTAATCAATTATTGGCATATGTTATGCCCAATCAAAAATTCATCCAACTGGCCTACACAAGCCTCATTTTGATGACACACCCCACCATACCCTAGTTCCTAGCATGATTATAATTCCAATAGTGTCAAGTGAACCCTCTAGAGAAATATAAATATAGAACTCCTACTTAGTACCAAGGTTCCAATAACCAATAAAGAAGTGATGATGATGAATAAGTAAGCAAGTATTAACACCAAGACATAATAAATGACTCTCCCACACTTGTAACACCTTCAAAATGAATAATACCATATATCTTGACCATATCTAGTTTATAGAATCATATTACCACATAGGGTGATACACAAGCATCATGTATTCTCAATAAACCTATATAATGGGTAAACAACTCAATGAGACAATTGACAAGTTATTTCCCAACAAACCATCTAAAAATAATGTTCCAAATAGGTATTTAATGATAAAATGTTGTTCAAAATCCCAATTGCTTTTAATTTTTATAAAATATGACTTCGAAAATTCTTTACGAACTAATATAAATGTCATATAAAATTTAAAACATTTCAAATTCACCAAAAAATGTGAGTCTTCAACTTTGAAATCATTTACCTTTCCCAATGCATTCATTTTCCATCAAAACAATTTTGAAATATAAATTAATTCATTATCTGAAGGGGAAAACCACACCCTAATTTCAATCAAAATTTTCTAATTCATTAGAAATTTTATTTTTAACACATGTAAAGTTCAACACCCCACACTAAATAAGCATACTCTTTAAAACATAGTTTTCACACCATAAAAAATTAAATCAAATCAAAATATATCACACAACATTAAATATATTTCAAAAGGTCTCAATTGTATTTAATAAATTCTTACAAATAAAAATATTCAATTTTAAATATGAAATCAAAAATAGAAACTATTTATTCTAATCTTGAAACAGATTTAAATTTTTTCAATTCATTATATGGATATTAACTATATCCATATATTCAATAATAGGAAATTTACGATGAAATAAAAAATTTAAATTTTAAAAATAAAGTAATTTAATTGAAAAAAACACATTAAAGAGGTGTAAATTTACTTAAAAGATTTAAAAAAAAATCACCTTCAAGGGTGAACACCCAAAAAATAATAAAAACATCATCTATACACCATATGCACCAAAATAAAAAACATTAAATCTTCCCAAAAACAATAAAATAAAAAACAATGGCTCTATGGTTCATAGGTGATCCAAATTAAATAGATATTTTGGTTGATAAACCCTAAACAATGAATTAAATATGTCTCTATCTCCATTATTTAACCATATATATGTGAACCTTGTGTTTACTCCAAACTGTGTGGGAAAACCGCGAAACACCCAAAAAAACTCCAAAACTATAATATTCCAATTCAATTATAACTAGTTCAGGGAATGGTCCAATATATGATAAAATAAAACAATATTATCACTAAAATGATGCTGAACAAAGGAGATACTTGAATCAATATTGTAGAAAAAAATGAATGAAAAAATCCAAAATAAATAGAGGAAATAATATAAATCAGTTTAAACTTACCAATTTGAAGTGGAAGAAAAAAATGACTTGAATATAGGATGTATCTCTTTTTGGGAAGATCCATTCACTTGTTGGAAACAAAATAGGTCTCTTATTTAGGAAAAAATACAGGTAGATCCCTTTTGGAAGTAGGAGCTTGTATTTGGGGTTTTCTATCCTAGTGGTTTTTAAAACTGTTGGGATAAACTATTTACAATGAACTATCCTAATGGTTTTATGAAACCCTTTGGAAAAAATGAAGAATACCAATGGTTTGCAGAAACCATTTGGAAAATACTCTATTCAATGGCCTATACCAATGGTTATATGAAACCATTAGGATTGGGGAGTTGGTATAGCTCTAGTTTCCAATAGTGAATTGATCTACACTGGATATATCTTTTTATATTAAGTGTTTGTGGTCATAAAAAAGGGGGATATTATTATACCACTCTATTTGTTGGTGTTTTAATGATAAAAAACACATTTATATGTATAATTATTTCATATTAGTGGATGATAGTTGTATCTAAATGGTTTTATGTGTTGAGATTAATGAAAAAAATAAAAGAATCTTGTTGAACTTTATGATCATGTTGATAATTTAAATTAATATATTGGAATATGTTTATAAATCCTTTTTTTACATTTTATGAAATCATGTCATGAATATAAAAGTTCAAAATGAAGGAATTAAAGGATGTTGAAGGACTAAAGTGGTGCTTGAAGATCTGTAGGTATCACCGATTAGTTAATGTAGAGCCACCATCAAACCAGTGGTGATGGAAAGATCCACCCATGTAGCTGGAGTCCACCATCTACCCATTAGAGGTGTATTTAAAAGACATTATAAGCATGTAGTTTTAGCTATCCCCTTGGTGTCTCAATGGATATCCGGTCACTTCGATCTAGAAAGTCAAAAATTCATTATTTGGTGGACCCTGTATCCATTAAACTCCATTTGATGATTAATAATGAATCAGATGAATTAATAAACCTTCTTAAATCTATTGGAGGCATTGAATAGGTATCCATGGTGTATTGTATGAGGTATAAAAACTCTTTGATCAAATGAAATATTTCTATATGCTGAATCTCTAATGATCTCAAAGATCCCTCTCAAGATCAAATTTCATTTGTCAATCACAAAGGCACTATTATATATTTCCAAAAAATATTTCTTCAAAAATTTTATTTATCCACCATGAGAGATAAATTAGAATATTTTAAATATATTTACACTTAGATAATATCTCTTATTCTCACATACCTTATACAATGGGTTCTTTGCTACAACCATGGAAAATAAAGGGAGACAGGTGGTTACTATCATTTTAATAAGGGATACTAGTTTCTTTCTACAACTGTAGTAATGAACGGAAGAATTGGTTTTTGAGTTTTGTTAAAATAAAGGGAGGAATATACAAACCTATCAACCCTATAAAAGGGGACATAAGGGATCACACCAAGATATTACTAGACTCCTTTATCAAATCTCTCTCTCTCTATCTACTTTATTTATTTCCAAATTTATTTTTTATGTCTATAATGCTTCAATAAAATTACATCGATAAATTTTTTTATATCATCACTCTTATGATATCAAATTTATAGATAAATGTTTTAGGATTTTTTATGTCTTATTAACTTAATTAATCAAATTTTGATACTCATAACTTTATTCCAATATGCTTACTCAATCAAATCTAGATATATGTAAATTAGATTAATTAATATTATTTCGTTTAAATAAATTTTTCATAATTTAAATTCATCTATTCTTACTTGATTTATTTTTTGATTTCCATCATACTATTTTTTAAAGTCAATTCACCCCCTCTTTCCATCCTACTCTGACCAACACCACTTCCTTTCAATGGTGAATTGTGTTGTTTATAATGGATCCACTAGTTCTTAAAGATAACATTGTGTGGTATAAATCTCCATGTTTTTCTATAATATAATCATAGTGGATGACTCATACAATAGTCAAAGGAATCAAATGATCCACCCAAAAAAATGACTCAAACAAATTATCAAATGACTCATATATAGTATTCAACCAAATGAAGCATACATGGACTAATAAAATGATAAAGATAACACATACACAGGTCTTAATGACTCATAATCAGTTTTCCATTACCCTAAAATGACTCACATTAAATTTCTAGGATCTTAATATTATATCTTTTACACTCTAAAACTATTGGGATTTTTTAAAGGAATATAGAAGCAGGGTGTACCTAAATTTTCATCATTAGGTATTATATATATGAATATTCATGCATGAACTTTGAATGTATTAATTTAAGTCATATCCATTTTCATTATCTTCTATTTTCAATAGTAAAACACTAATTATCTCATAAAATTACAAAATACTGAATTACCATTTCTCACTATAACACGATCATTCTACATGAAGCCCTTCATGGAATCTTTCTTGTCAGTGGGACATATAGGCCTGATATTATCTCACAAGTAATATTCGAAGCACAATCAGAGACTATTCTACATGATAATCTTATTTATAAAAACTCAGATCTCTCAAGGTATAAGATTTTATGAAACAAAATTGTATCAACTGTTATATGTGTTTTGAATTTTTCATTAGGGTATAGTTAATTTCATGTCCTACTTAATTTTTTCACTGTAATGTTTGACTAGTTTATTACATATCACACTCTATATCTCATAATTCAAATCCCTTAGTTCAAAACTACATATTGGGTCTGTTGTTCCACCGCACATAGATTTTATTCACCTAGAACCATACCACGTTCTTTATTCATGTGATAATATATGATGGATATTTTTTTATTCTCTATTGTCTCTCTTGGATGGATTCCATCTTGGAGCTTGACCATTTTTTATATGATAGATTGGAAACCCGAGTGATGTTCTAGACTAGAGTTGGTTTATTTTTTTATTTCAACTCCTCTTAAGTTCATTTTCAAAAAATATCATTCCATGGGAAATGAAATTACCTAAAATTCAAAAATCTCAAGGCATAAAACATAAAAATACCATACTCCAAACATATTTTTTGATTATAATTGGTAGAATCTCTATTTTTTATTCATTAATTATAAACACATATTGAAACCTCCTAATCATCAGGACAATCATCATCATTTATAAAAAGTAAATCTGTTGATATGGTTTCTTTAAAGGGGCTTGGATAATTGGTTCATGGCTTGCTAAAAAGAGGCCAAAAATATTTTTTCATACAAACTTAATCACCTAATAATAGTAAAACCCTAGAGGTTCCTAGAAATATGTATCTTCTTCATATTTAGGTTCCATATATATATATATATATTTATATTTAAAAAATATCCAACCCTAAAAGATAGGGATTTTAAATTTCCTATTTCATCAATCAATAATTCCATGATTAGAACTAGGAAATAATACTTTGGGTAGTGTCAATTAAGGTCTCAAAATTTGATATTGAATATAATTTTTTTGTTCTTATTCTTTATTGTAATAATATTATAAAACCATTTTGGTTATCAGAATTCATAATTTTAATGAGCATTGATTAGTATATACACTTTTTATTTAGCGATAAATGTAACATATCAAGTAATTAATGAATAATATATATTCTTTTCTATGTCTATTTATGAATTAGATAGTGTTTTAGAGGCTTAAAATGAGAATAAATCCAATCTTAAGCATAGAATTCTCTAATATTTTTAAAAGATTGTTTTACCACCTTTTGATGGCGAACCATTTTTAAATATATCTTTTGATGATTTTATAAGCTCTATTTTTCAAAATAAACTTATTCTTTATGATTGGTACATTGAAATTTACTTTGGATAAATATTTTGTTCATTTCTGACAATGTTCATTTTTAATGAATAGTGAAAATACTGCATTTTACATCAAAACTGCTTTTTCATCTAATTTAATTATATGGTTAGATTATATTATTAACTGGTTTTAAAGTTTAATTAGAATATATTTTTACCATTTAATCCAATTGTGTTCATTAGAATTAATTTCACTTTGGAATTGGGCATAAACTAGTGCCAAACTTTTCATAGATATTGTTTTAAAAAAACCCGCTATTTGTTTTAACAACATGAATTATTTTTAAATTCATTATGGCAATTTATGTGTTTGGAATTGGGTAAAATGGATTCCATATTTGGAATCCGGAGGTCCAAATTATGTAATTAATACTCTTTTGCTTTTGGACATTATGAATAGTAACGATGATAATTATCTTTAATTATTTTGATTAATTAGTAATCAGGTAGTTAAGGATAATAAAATAATATCATAATAATAAAAAATGACCCCAAAATGTGTCCTAATGCTACTGTTTGTGTCATGTCTGACAATGGGATTCCTTGTGACAAACTTAGGGACCCCATGGAATCACTTTTGGGTGAATGTAACACTTTATCTTTTTATTTTTAAGAAAATGAGAATATCACTAAAGTATGTATCACCCGAGTAAAACATTTTTAATTTTGTCTAAATAAATGATCTCTTGGACTATAAATAGTAATTTGAAATCTAAAAATATTTTCTACATCATAGTATTTTTTTTATAATTTTTATACATTGAATAAATTAAATTATTTATGACATCATGATGATGCAGCAATTACCTCATTATTGAACGGTTTAAATAAAATTAAAAGATAACGTAAAATATAAGAATTACACTTTTCAAAGACATATTGGATGAGTATATTTAGAACCCTTATCACCTTATACTAGAAATATATCAATGTGAGAACTTTAAAATCCAAAACCCATTTTAATATAAAGTAACATTTTATAACTTTCCAAGAGTGCCCCTCCTCTCCTCTTATAAAAGGCCCCCACCTCTACCTCCTTACGCACACTTCTAAAGCCATTGGATCATCAAATCCCTGATCATATTATCTCTAAAAATCCTTCTATTCATCATAGAATCCCTTCCTTAGGCATAAAGCTCTTCAAGAAACCTTTTTGGTTCAAACCAGGAGGAGTTACCCGATTTAAAGGTAAAGACTTCTCTAATATTCTTTTGTTTTATTTGGATTCTCCAACCCCCTAAACTCTTTTTATTCATTTATTTTGTAACAAAACCAGTATATTAAATATACTATGATGTTTTTATAAGATTTATTCGAGCTACATTTACACATACCTACATCTAATGGTTAAAGAGCATACTGTTTCCGTGGATGGTGAATATCTGCCTCACGAAATGATGATTGTTCAATATTCTTCTAACACCTTCAAAGGTGGCCATTAAGATTTAAAAATATTTATATATGATATATAATATGTTTATGTTTTACTTAAGCTTATGTATTTTTCATTTATGGTATAACTTTATGGTTTCCATTATGGGTAAACACGATATCTTCATTTTTTGAAGTGCGGACTATCGCCCCCTCAAAGTGATTTGATTCGTTAATACCATATGTGAAACATATAAAGGATGGAGTTAGTTATATTATATATGATATTATACTGGAATTATAATATACCTTTATATCATTACGATTCAATTCCATTAAATAGGAAATAGAAATAAAGTAGCGTTCATGCGTACGTACGACTTACCGTCTCCATGAACGGTGAATTTCATTTCTTACCTCTAAATGTTATTTAATATTATAAATGCATGTATATACTAGATATATATGATATATTTGATATCTAAATCATTAATATAATTCTGGATATAATAGATATTTTACCACATGAACAACTAGTAATTATAAAGAGTTTATTTTTGACTCAAGTACCAATAATCGACAAAAAGACCATTATTAACTTAAATAATTACATAGTGTTCATAACATTGTAATAAGTGATATAAAAGGAATAATGAATTTGAAAAATGTTCTTAAGCAATTATAAATTAACTCAATTTTATTATTCATGAGATTAAAGAGCGATCGAGTCAAGTCGGACCCGAGGTAAGGGACTTCGTCCCAATCTCCTTTCGTTGAAGAATATTTTGTTTTATAAACAACTTTCTTTTATACGGCGTATAAACCCTGTTGACTTTTATGTCTATTCGAAAGGAATATTTTTTTACGAAGCATTTTACTAAACTACAAAAGGAATGTTTTTTTGTCGTACATATGCGACGACAATGACTTCTCCACTACCGTGACCATTATTTGAGTTTTGGATTCCTCTACAAACCATAACTTTTTTTTAAAATGAAAAATAAATACCTTGTTTTACTTTTCTTTTATTTTGGTATTGAAAATGGTTTTCATAATTTTTTTATTATATCAATGTGTTGTATTTATATTTTGTGATTGAAATATGGAAATGTTTTTTTTCCTTTATGCATGTTTTATGTGATATGATTATGTTATGGTTCTTGGGAATTGTTATGAAGACGGGTGGTTCCATGATAAACTATGGGTGGTTGAGCCCGATATATCTCTCCAATGCATTGGGTAACACGAAGGGGTTAAATGTTAATGTTTCTATGAAGAGATTTAGGGAATATACTGTGATGGGTATTCCAAATGTAACCATGAGGGTTACTCCCTATGTAAGAATGTTATGAATGCCTCAAGTTACCTTTATGTCTTATGATTTCTATGAGTTATTCATAAATCTTATGATTTCATGAGGTATGTTTACGTGCTTATGTTTTATGAGTAAAGTATGATTTCATTGATTCTTACATATACATGTACTAATGTTTCCTTTCCGTATTTTTATATCCCTTACTGAGCTTTTTATGCTCATCCCAAGTTTTTGAAATGTTTTTCACAGGTCAAGGGAAAGGTACATGATGTGATGATAGTGTCAAGGAACTGTTATGAAAGAATCTATGTTTTGTTTTAAATATGATTCCGTTGATGGGAAAAAAATGAATACTATCTTTTATGTAACCACTTTGTTTAAATGTGGAATGTAATGCATGATTTATGATCTAATTCTCTAAAACTCTAAACCTGAAAAGATCTTCAATGTGTATTCTTGAAATAACCCATGATTAAGTAATGTTTAATGCTGGGGACTTATAGTTGGTATCGAAGGCCGGTTTAGATAACTTTAGAAGTTAGAATTATATTAAATGATTATCTAAAAATATTTTTTGAGATGATATAGCATTTTAAGATTACCATGTTGCTTCATCTAAGACATGTTTGTTCAGAATGGTTTTCTGTAGAGGAAATAGGGAAGCAGTGCTAGGAAGGCATACAGAAGGAAATGACCTTCCAAATCAGCATCCTGAGATGGTCGGAATTAGAACTGAACAGTTTATTGCAGTAATGGCACAGTTGACTCACGTGATAAATGGTGGTGGTATCCATGGATGAGATCAGCTAGATCAACTACAGAGGAAGATGTCAGTGGTGGAACATTTAATGAGGCAACATCCCCCATCATTCAGAGGATCATCTAACCCTATGCTAGCTGAAGGGTGGATTAAAGCACTGGAGAATATTTTTTATGTCATGGGGTGTTTAGATAATCAAAAGGTTAGTATTTCTATTTACCGTTTGGAGGGTGAAGCAGATCAGTGGTGGTCGATGGTTAAAAATATCAGGGATGCTGATGAGATTGATGCTCTCGACTAGGATGAATTCAAAGGTATGTTTCTTGAGAAGTATTTTCCTAAGGCTGTTCGACTTAGGATGGAAAAACAATTCTTGGAATTGAGGCAAGAGGACGACTCAGTGGCTGCTTATGAAGAGAGGTTCACTTGATTGGAAAGGTATGCTCCAAATTTTATCCGAGACCTTGATAGTAAAATCAATCATTTTTACTCAGGATTAAAGCCAAAATATCAAATGGATTTATCTTCTCGTGAGTTCAAGTGTTATGAAAAGCTTGTTCGATGTGATGAGAAGGTGGAAATAGAGTTTTCTGATGATCAGGTGTCCTATAACAACCAATAGAAGAAGAGACCCAGGTGGCAAGAGAAAGGGAAGAATTCTTCAAAAAGGTCTGATGGTAAGAAAACTAAGTTTCCAGTTTGTGATAAATGTGGTAAAAGGAATGCTGGGGAATGTCTTCTGAATTTTTTAAAGTTATAACGATGTGGTAAGATGGGACATAAGGCTCATGATTTCACTGAAAAATATCAAGGTGATGGTAATACCAAATTTGATTTACAGTTAGTGAAATGTTTCAAGTGCAATGAGATGGGTCATTATGCAAACGAATGTCCGACAAAGAGCTCGAGTGATGGGAAGCAGTTAGACTAAAAGAAGAAAGGGGTGGTGAAATCCTTTACAACTACTTAAGCAGATGTTGGGACATCAAATGAAGTGGTATCATGTACTTTGTTTGTTTTTTCAAATTATGCCAGTGTGTTTTTTGATTCAGGGTCTACACATTCTTTCATCTCTGAAAACGTTTCTAGTAAAATGGGAATACCATCTCAAGAAATGACTTCTAAACTTGTGGTAAAAACACATGGGGGAAATTTTGAGGCCAAAAGAATTTATAAAAATCTTCCTATCCTTATCCGTGGAAAGAACCTACTTGCAAACCTTATTGTTTTACCTCTAGTAGTGTTTGATGTTATCCTGGGTATGGATTAGCTCTCTGTTTACCATGCTAAGATTGACTGCACTACTAAAGAAGTTTATTTTCAAAAAGAATTTCAGTTTGTGTACAAGAATTAACCCTTACTATTGATAACATATCAAGATGCTGAGAAATTTGTAAAAGATGGAAATGAATTTTACCTTGCACATATTGTTGAAAACAAAGGAACTGTTGAGATTAATGATGTGCCAGTGGTAAATGAGTATCCTGATGTTTTTCCTGATGAGTTTCCTAGAATAATAATAGACCAGGAAGTTGAATTTACTGTTGACTTAGTTCCCGATGCTAAGCCAATTTCAAAACCCCCTTATCGAATGGCTCAAATTGAACTTTTAGAGTTGAAGGAGCAATTGCAAGATTTATTAGAGAAAGGTTTCATTCGACCTAGCACATCACCATGGGGTTCTCCTATTTTATTTCTTAAAAAGAAATATGGTTCAAGGAGACTTTTCATTGATTATAGAGCCTTGAATAACATCACTGTTAAAAATAAATATCCTTTCCCTCATATCGATGATTTGTTTGATCAGCTCCAGGGAGCTCAGTTTTTTTCAAAGATTGACATGAGATCGGGGTATCATCCGCTGAAGGTAAAGGAAGCAGATATTTTGAAGACCTCATTTCATACAATATATAGACATTATGAATTTGTAGTTATTCTCTTTTGGCTAACCAATGCACCTGCTGTATTCATGGACCTCATGAATAGAATTTTCCATGAGTTCTTGGATAAGTTTGTGGTTGTTTTCATTGATGATATTTTGGTGCTTTCTAAAATTAAAGAGGAGTATGAAAGTCATTTAATGGTTATTTTGGAAACTTTAAAATAAAAGAAATTGTATGGGAAATTCAGAATGTGTGAGTTTTGGTTGCAACAAATTTCTTTCCTTGGTCACATTGTTTCTAAAGATGGTATAACTATTGATCCTGCAAAAAAGAAGGTTGTAAAAGAATGTCCAAGACCCACAAATGTAACTGAGATTTGTAGATTCCTTAGTTTGGAAGGATATTACCGAAGGTTTGTTAGAAAATTTTCCCGGTTATCTAGTCCAATGTCTAAGCTAACTTGGAAGAGTGTTAAGTTTATCTGGACAAAAAATGTGATGATTGTTTTCAGGAACTGAAAATAGTATTGGTGAATGCTCCAGTTTTGGAACTACCTTCCTGGAATAGTGAGTTTTTTATCTATAGTGATTCTTCATGAAGGGACTTGGTTGCGTCCTAATGCAGAATGATCAGGTAATTTCTTATGCTTCACGTCTGTTGAAAACTCATGAGGTAAATTACCCTACACATGGTTTGGAAATAGCTGCTGTTATTTTCGCTTTAAAAATTTAGAGGCATCATTTTTATGGTGTAAATTGTGAAATATATACTGATCAAAAAATTTTAAAGTATATATTCACTCAGAAATAATTGAACATGAGACAGAGGAGATGGCTATAATTAATAAAGGATTATGATTGTACAATTCATTACCATCTGGGAAAAGAAAATAAAGTGGCTGATGCTTTAAGTCGAAAAAGTAATGCTTCATTAACAATGTTGTGTTTGGAATGTGATCCTTTGGTTAAGGATTTGATGAACTTTGGCATAGAAGTTGTTGGTGTAGGATGTCCTTCTGTATTGTTTCAGGTATCAGTGAAATGTTCTCTATTAGACAGAATTAAGCAAGCACAGAATCAAGACAGTGAGTTGCAGAAAAAGGTAGAGCTGGTTCAGAAGGGTAAGTTTCCTGAATTCAACATTGATAATGATTTTGTTTTTAGATTTGGGAAGAGATTGTGTGTGCCGTGTGATTCACATTTGAAGAGAGAGTTGTTATGTGAAGCTCATAGTTCTCCGTTTTCGGTTCATCCAGGCAGTACTAAGATGTATAGAGATATTCGAGAGTATTACTGGTGGGATGGAATGAAAAGAGATATTACTGATTTTACTGTGAAGTGTTTGACATGTCAACAGGTTAAAGCAGAATGGCAGTTACCGAAAGGGATGCTTCAGCATTTACCAGTGCTAGAGTGGAAATGAGAAAATATATCCATGGACTTCATT
Source organism: Viscum album (assembly GCA_963277665.1). Taxonomy (NCBI): domain Eukaryota; kingdom Viridiplantae; phylum Streptophyta; class Magnoliopsida; order Santalales; family Viscaceae; genus Viscum; species Viscum album. The sequence continues at coordinate 1,208,572,827 of OY728165.1, read as the reverse complement.
GTGGGATTTCCGAAGACACCTCGAGGTAATAATGAAATCTGGATTATTGTTGACCGCTTGACTAAATCTGCTCATTACCTTGCTATAAGAGATAAATTTTATTTATATTAACTTTTTTATTTGTATCTTAAAGTGATATTCAGGTTACATGGAGTTCCTCTCTCCATTTTATCTGATCGTGATCCCAGGTTTACTTCTAACTTTTGGAAAGGCCTTCAGAGGTCATTAGGTACTAAATTAAATTTTAGTACAACTTTTCATCCTCAATCAGATGGGAAGTCAGAATGAACGATTCAGAATTTGAAGGATATGCTACGTACTTGTTCGATGGATTATCATGGAAATTTGGACCAACATCTTTCTTTGGTAGAGTTTTCTTATAATAACAGTTTTCATTTCAGTATACAGATCGCACCATTTGAGGCATTATATGGGAAGCAATGTCGAAATCCAGCTTTCTGGGATGAAGTGGGTGAAAGGAAGTTGATGGGACCAGAATTGGTAGAAGAGTTGGCAGAAAAAGTTCAGCTGATACAAAAACACATGAGAATAGCTCAGAGCAGGCAGAAAAGTTATACAGACAACAGGAGGAAGAATCTCTCTTTTGAGGTAGGTGATCATGTCTTCCTCAAAGTTTCACCATGGAAAAGTGTTATGTGATTTGGTAAGAAAGGAAAGCTGAGTCCAAGGTTCATCGGACCCTATGAAATTCTGGATAGAGTTGGATCAGTTGCATACCGAGTGGCTTTACCTCTGAGTTTATCTCAGGTACACAATGTTTTTCATGTCTCAATGTTAAGGAAGTACATGCCAGATCCATCTCATGTTTTGAGTCCAGAGGTGGTTCAGCTGGAAGAGAATATATCTTATGAGGAACAGCCAGTACAGATTTTTGACCACAGGGAGCAAGTTTTGCGGAATATGGTGATTAATCAAGTAAAGGTTTTATGGAAAAACCACATGAGTGAAGAGGCAACATGGGATTCTAAAAATGCAATGATAGATAAATACCCCCACTAATTCGATAAGTAAATAAATTATGGGGATGCAATTTTCTAAAGGGGGGAAGGATGTAACATCCCAAGTAAGTAATGAATAATATAAATTCTTATCAATGTCTATTTATGAATTAGATAGTGATTTAGAGGCTTAAATTGAGAATAAATCCAATCATAAGCATAGAATTCTCTAATATTTTTAAAAGATTGTTTTACTGCCTTTTGATGGAGAACCATTTTTAAATCTATATTTTGAAAATTTTATAAGCTCTATTTGTCAAAATAAACTTATTATTTATGATTGGGACATTGAAATTTACTTTGGATAAATTTTTGGTATTTTTCTGACAATGTTCATTTTTTAATGAATAGTGAAAAATACTGCATTTTACATCAAAACTACTTTTTCATCTAATTTAATTATATGGTTAGATTATCTTTTTAATTGGTTTAAAAGTGTGATTAGAATATATTTTTACCATTTAATCTAATGGTGTTCATTAGAATTAATTTCACTTTTTAATTGGGCATAAACAAGTTCAAAACTTTTCATAGATATTGTTACAAAAAAACCAGCTATTTGTTTTGACAGCGGGAATTATTTTTGAATTCATTATTGCAATTTATGTGTTTTGAATTGGGTAAAATGGACTCCATATTTGGAATCAGAAGATCCAAAATATGTAATTAAGACTTTTTTTAGACATTATGAATAGTAACAACGGTAATTATCTTTAATTATCTTGATTAATTAGTAATCAGGTAGTTAAGGATAATAAAATAATATCATAATAATAAAAAATGACCGAAACATGTGTCCTAATTCTACTGGTTGTGTCATGGCCGACAATGGGATGCCTTGTGAAAAACTTAGGGATTTCATGGAATCACTTTTGGGTGAGAGTGACACTTTATCTTTTTATTTTCAAAGAAAGGAGAATATCACTAAAGAATGTATCACCCGAGTAAAACATTTTTAATTTTGTCTACATAAATTATATCTTGGATTATAAATAGAAATTGGAAATCTAAAAATATTTCCTACATAATAGTATTTTTTTTATAATTTTTAGACATTAAATAAATTAAATTATTTATGACATCATGATGATGCAACGATTACCTCATTAATGAACGATTTAAATAAAATGAAAAAATAATGTAAAATCTAAGACTTACACTTGTAAAAGACATATTGGATGAGTATATTTTGAACCCTTATAATCTGATCCTCAAAATATATCAATGTGGGACCTTTAAAATCCAAAACTCATTTTAATATAAAGTATCATTTTATAACTTTCCAAGAGTGTCCCTCCTCTCCTCTTATAAAAGGCTCCCACCTCTATCTCCTTACCCACACTTCTCAAGACATTGGTTCGGCCAAGATCTGATCATTTTATCTCTACACATCCCTCTCTTCATCCTAGAAGCCCTACCTTAGGCAGAAAGCTCTTCAAGAAACCCTTTTGGTTCAAACCAAGAGGTGTTATCCTATTTAAAGGTAAAGACTTCTCTAATGTTCTTTTGTTTTATTTTTCTTCTCCAACCCCCTAACCTCTTTTTATTCATTTATTTTGTAATAACACCAGTATCTTCAATATACTAGGATGTTTTTATAAGAATTATTCGAGCAACACTTACACACACCTACATATAATGGTTAAAGAGCATACTATTTTCATGGATGGAGAATTTATGCCTCACGAAATGATGATTGTTCAATATTCATCTAACACCTTCAAATGTGGCCATTAAGATGTGACAATATTTATATATGATATATAATATTTTTATGTTTTTCTTGAACTTATGTATTTTTCATTTATGGCATACCTTTATGGTTTCCATTATGGGTAAACGCGATATCTTCATTTTTGGAAGTGCGGACTACCGCCCCCTCAAAGTGATTTGATTCGTTAATGCCATATGTGGGACATATAAAGGATGGAGTTAATGATATTATATATGATATTATACTGGAATTATAATATACCTTTATATCATTAGGATTCAATTCCATTAAATAGGAAATAGAAATGAAAGTACCGTTCATGCGTACGTACGGCTTATCGTCTCCATGAACGGTGCATTTCATTTCTTACCTCTAAATGTTATGTAATATTATAAATGCATGTATATACTGGATATATATGAATTATATGATATCTACATCATGAATATAATTCTGGATATAATGGATATTTTACCACATGACCAACTTGTAATTATAAAGAGTTTATTTCTGACTCAAGTACCAATGATCGACAAAACAACCATTATTAACTTAATTAATTAAATAGTGTTCTTAACATGGTAATAAGTGATATAAAAGGAATAATGAACTTGAAAAAGGTTCTTAAGCAATTAGGAATTAACTCAAGTTTATTATTCAGGAGATTAAAGAGCGATCGAGTCAAGTCAGACCCGAGGTAAGGGACTTCGTCTCTATCTCCTTTCGTTGAGGCATATTTTGTTTTATACAATACATTCTTTTATATGGTGTATAATACCCATTGAATTTTATGTCTATTCAAAAGTAATCTTTTTTATATGAATCATTTTTCTAAATGACAAAAGGAATGTTTTTTTGTCATACGTATGCGGCGACAACGACTTCTCCTCCGCCGTGACCATTATTTGAGTTTCAGCTTCCTCTACAATCCATAAATGTTTTTTTAAAAAAAATGAAAAATAAATACCTTGTTTTACTTTTATTTTATTTTGGTATTGAAAATGGTTTTCATAATGTTTTTATTATATCAATGTGTTGTATTTATATCTTGTGATTGAAATGTGGAAATGTTATGTTTCCTTTATTCATGTTTTATGTGATACGATTATGTTATGGTTCTTGGGCATTGTTATGAAGATGGGTGGTTCCGTGATAAAATAAGGGTGGGTGAGCCCGATATAGCTCTCCAATGGATTGGGTAATGCGGATGGGTTAAACTTTAAGGTTTCTCTGAAGAGATTTAGGGACTATACTGTGATGGGTATTCCAAACATAATCATGAGGGTTACTCCCTACGTAAGAATGTTATGAATGCATCAAGTTACCTTCATGTCTTATGATTTCTATGACTTATTCATAAATCTTATGATTTCATGAGGTATGTTAACATGATTAGGTTTTATGAGTAAATTATGATTTCATTGATTCTTACGTATACATGTACTAATGTTTCCTTTCCGTATTTTTATATCCCTTAATGATCTTTTTATGCTCATCCCAAGTTTTTTAAATGTTTTCCACAGGTCAAGGGAAAGTTAAATGATGTGATGATAGTGTCAAGGAAGTGTCATGATAGAATCCATGTTTTGTTTTAAATATGTTTCCGTTGATGGGGAAAAAATGAATAATATCTTTTATGTAACCACTATGTTTAAATCTGGAATGTAATGCATGATTTATGATCTAATTCTCAAAACTCTAAACCTGAAAAGATCCTCAACATGTATTCTTGAAATAACTCAAGATTAAGTAATTTTTAAGGATGGGCCCTTATAATAACACTATGAAATGGGTACATCCTTCTTATTGTATGTTTGTATCAGTAGTTTTTAGTTAGAAGACCAAGGCGATGTAAGTTAATTCAGGGGTTTAATCCTAGTATATTGGTTTAATTCTAAGTAAATACATTTTAATTATTCTTGAGAAATGTAATATACTAATCTTTCTTCTTAAAAGTGATAACTATTCTTATTAAAGTGGGTTATGTGTCTTAAACAATACCCTTGTTTATTTCTATAAGGCCATAATTTTTTTGAAACATTCCTCAAAAATAGGTGGAGCATCTTCAAGTTACTCACCATAAAATTTGGTATAAGTGGTGGATTTTTCTTCCCCTTTGGCATCTAATGATGGATTTTCTTCTATGATTTCATCATCATCGTCATTTTTTGTGGATTTGACATCAGGATTAATCAAGATGTTTTTAGATTTTATAGAGTCCATGCTAATAGAGACGGGGTTTCCTAAGCCTTTCTTATTCTTCTTACAAATTAATTTTTTATTATTATCATAATCCCTGTTTTTAGGGATGAGGGGGAACCTGACATGAAATCAGGACTAAGACAACAACCAAGCCTCACAGTCAGTTCAAGGACATAAAATAACTCATTCAAAACTAAAAAATGGCTCATACTTATCATCATAATGATGAAGATCAGCTTCCACCTAGACACCACTGATCGAAAAGCTATCCCATGCCTGAATTCAAGGGTCTTGTAACGATGTAAAATTCATACCCTATAAAACTTCTGAATCCAAATAACAATGCTGAGTAAAAACTCTCTCCTATGATCCTCCTATGGAGCCCCTGCTTGTAGAAGAACTTATTACAAATACCCTTTAATGAAAACCGCAGACCAAACATTTCCACAAACATCCAACCACAAAGAAAAAATAATTCATCAACATCACATGAGAAAACTCCACAAAACCACTTCCACACTGCAGAACCATCACAAAACCGATAAAAAATAATCCGGGTCCACCATTTTTAGAATCACAAAACCCCTTAAGGACTTCAATGTCTGCCGCTAATACTAAGCTACGACTACAAAAATAGAGCAGACCGGCCACAACCCACATACCCAAATCCAAACCGAGAACTAGAGTTACATCCAAATATCACATAAAAGATCAAAAAATGCAGACCAAGGAGAAAACAACACAAACCATCAACGAAAAAGGATAACCTGAATGCCAGAACAAACCGAATGAAACCCCGTGAGAAACCTGAACTAAAATCCCGCCATCACCTTCATGCCCAAACACAACGAACAATTCCTCCCAAAGCACAAATAGATGAAAAAAATGAGACGACATCCTCACCATAATATTTGGAAACTCAAACAATTTATCCTCACCGTTCCTCCATGAGATCCCTATCCAGATCGAAAGAAGGGCATGAAAAAGGCCAGAAAACAGTGAGATTCGATGAGATGTTCAAGCCCCGTGGAGGCGTTGATGTCACTAGAGGAGAAAACACTTGCCACAAACTCACCATGCTGGAGCGTCTACGAGAGGGAAGCTGATCCACAGGGGGAGAGGAAGGTGGCTGCGGGGGAAGGAAACCCTAGAGTTGATCCCTTTATGGGTGAATGCCTTTATTAATCTTCCAATAAGGGTTTTTATTCCATCAAACATCATAGAATATGTCAATATAACATCAAATATCCAAGATTTCTGATAATTTATTATCATATGTGGATCCTTCCATATGAGTGGAATGGAATAATTTTCTCTTACTGTAATATAGGGTGGTTTGATGATCACATCTGGCATTCCCTCATAGGAGAATGGGTTATTCTAGGAGCATTTTTCATTTTCAAAAAGCATTATGTATCATCCAAAATCTAGGTTCATTTATTTAATGCGATGAATTGGATATATTAATTTTTATTTCACATAATTCCATGGGTTAGTTGGGGTGATTTCTAATACATTCATAGAAATCACTTATATTTATTATTCAGTTTGATATTTCCCCCTCCTTTTTATAATACCCAAAATTGAAATACCGAGTTTCACATGTATCAATAGGGGAACTATCACCATATAGAACACTTGTTTTACCATTGAGGGAATGTTTCATGTATTAGTGAAATGAAAAAAATTGCTTCATATAGATAGGTCAGTCAAGTTGATTATTGAATACTATGTCTTAGCTGATGACATAAATTTAGTGTTAGAAATTAGCTACCCAATTTGGGTTTTCAGTAGAATCATTCCCATGGGGTTTTATCACTCATATAGTATCCATGTATCATTACTATAGATGGAGATAGATCATCACCCTCTATCCCAATACATTGAAGGGTTTAAGATGGGATGAGATTAATCATGGAGACATTTCAACAACAAAATGAAGATCTACTTCATTGAGTTGGCCGGTGACTTTGATATATTTCCTTGAATCATTTTTCATTTTTATTACTCTGCAAAGGAAATCACTATGTGGTAGTTTTTTTTAAAATATGATAAGAATAAACTACAAACTCCTCAATCTGAAATTCCGGAGTATTTTTCATTGATTTAATAAGGGATTTTATGAGATCCTTGGATAAATTTAGGGAATCTAATAACAAAAGTCATGTTGAGACTGTAGATAGGTGTTTTAATGCAGAAACCCAACTCTAGTAACCCATATCTGGTGTTTAATTTATTAAATTGGTACAATATTCAAGGGATATCACCACACATGATCGATCCATTTAGAATTCTAAAAAAACTAGATACATATATTATTCCCATATTACAATGGAAATATAAAAAAATAGAACATAAAAACATTCTAACGTCATTGATATTATTCATAATATCATTCTCTATATCTTTGGGAAAGGAAAAAAATAAAGGGTGAGCTTACATTCTTAGTAAGGTCAACATAAAATGGAATATATCACAATTAAATAAGGAATATTCAATATTGAAAGGAAAATAATTGAAAAAACATTCCATTTAATAAATAACTTGATCATGAAATGCATCAATGGTTAATATCAATGCATTAATATATTGGATAATAATAAATGAATTATTGATGAATGAAATGATTAATGTTATATGTTATGGTCAAATACATCATGTTATCTTTAATTTCAAGGCCTTGTGATGATACAGTTTAATCAATGGTTTGGTATACACCCAAAACCCATTTAATAAGGCTTTCTAATTGATTTTTTATCATGAGACCTATCAATGAATAAAGGGGATATCTATAACCAAGATCTATCTATCAATACATGTCCAATATCATACTCATATATCGAATAATTAATTTAATTCATAAACAATATGCCTTATCAAAAAATATTTTTATTGAGTTAATTATATGGAATATTAAGGTTTCCCTAGTTAATCAAATTACATTCATAGTAAAACCTTATATATAGGAATTGTATATGGTTTAAGAAATAAGAATATCCATGATAAAAATAATATATAAATTTAATTTAAATGTAATGTATAATGAATTATGATCATATGAATGTTAATGTTTCGAGATAAAGGTAATAACAAAAATAGAGATAAAATATGACAATCAATTCATTAGAAATAGAGGTTTCATAATAAAATCTTGTCTTTTAGAGAATAAATGAAAATTAAATAGAAACATTTGAATATTATTTCTTAAAAGATTTTTCTTTGTTATACCATTTAAAAATTTATAAGAATCTAAAAGAGTTAAAAACAGTTATTGTGGTGGGAAAATATGTTAACACTGTATCCGTTTAAAGGAAACATTCCTTTTGACTCTTTGTAAGGAAATATGAAAATGCACTTTCAAAAAATATTAGAAAGATTAATTTAAAACTATGTAAAATGTTGAGGATAACATCAAATTTCCATTATAAATCATTTGATTAAATAAAATAACTTTTGTAAAATAATTTTTAAAAAATATGGACAAGAAAAAAATACACCCAATCAAAAAGAGAAATAAGATAAACTTTTATTTTAAAAATTTATTTTATTGATTAAAATATAAAATAAAGGGAAATTTTGAATGAAAAATGAAAAATACTTAAATATATATTGGATAAAATAATATATGGAGTTTATGAAGGAAATTTTATAATATTAATTAAATTAAAATATTGGTAATCCCAAAAAAATGAGATTATCAAATTAATTCTGTCCTCTTTGGTAACTTTTAAATTATAAATTAATCAAAGGGTAAACTTGAATTGAATCTTTACTAATCATAAATAAAAATATATTAGTTTAAAATACATCATGAAGAAAATATATCTACCACATAAAATTGAAAATGTGGGTAATACCAAATATGTCTCAATGGAGTAGAAATTGAGATGGAATCCATTACCTCAAGTTTGAATTGCCTCATAAGTGATTTAAAACTCATTTATAATAAATTTATATTTATTATAATTATATACCAAAACTATATAAATTATTATAATATCTTATATTATCTACTTATAAAATTATAATACTTTTTTAATAATTCTTTATTAAAATCGACAGCGTTTCCTGTTTCATTTTTATATAAGTATTTGTTTGGTGGTTTCAGTCCTTACATATTAATAGTGATTAAATAATCTAAAAAATGTTAATAATGATATAAATATAATATATACTAATTATATACCTATTTAAAATTATACATTAAATATGTATATAAAAAATGGATCACATCGCTTTGTGGATGTGGTAGTTCACACGTACACACGAAGGGGGGGGGGTTATCATTTTCTAATGAACAGAAGAATAAAATGGAAAATGATATATTATATTTAAATTAACATAATTATTTCATAAATAGAATATATATTCATTAGTTATATCTTTATAACCATCCAAGAAAATGGTGATGAAAAATTAATTACAACACTACGTGAAGATGGTAAGTCATACGTATGCACGAGGGTTGTTTTTTTATTTCCGTACGATGGAAAAGTGTTGGAAATTGTTTTACCATAATCATAAAAAAACCTAAGTATATATATGATACTGTATTAATTATTTTTATATGGGTAAAATATATTTAGATGAATTATAATAATAAATAAAATCAAAGGTATTCGATTTAGAGTTACGCCTCTTGGTTGAGAAACCTCCGTTGTCTTATATCTTAAGCCATGAAAATATGGACTTCTAGAAATACTGGAGACTATAATAAATTGGTGGGGAATATTAGAAGGAATTATTTTAGTTATTTTTTGAGAAATAATTATCATTAAGTGTGGATAATATAGGAGAGGTGGTACACTTTTATAAGGGAGGTAAAGGACAGACTTTGAATTTCTTAAAATATTAAATAATATAACCATAATAATCATGTAAAGTTTAACCAAGGAACCCAAAATTATAATATAAGTTGTGATAAGATATAAATAAACTCAATTGATCATATTTTTATTGTTTTTTATATATTTTAATCCTTATCTTCTAGTTAAACCACATTAAACCCATTTTAACCTTAACCGTGATAACTTAATTTTTACAAAAAAATAATAATTATATGAACAAAAATAAATGTGGAATTATATATTTTTTAAATTCTGAATAAAAATTTGGAATATATTTTATCACATAAAATTTATATGGGTTTAAGAAAATACTTTTAATATAATAATGTAAAACACATGAAAAATAGTTTTTTTGGAAATACCCGATTTATGAGTAAAAATCATTTTACCTTGAAATCAAGTTAATTTTTTTTTTAATTTTTTACTATTTTAGTAATAAATAAATCACATTTTTAGACTACTTTATAAATAAATATATATAATTAATATTTCAACCATTCCAATAAATTCAAAGACCAAAAAATATTTTAGAATTTGAATTAAATATTAGTATCTTCCCAAAAGTAATGTTCAGGTTCTTAAATTAAAAAATATGTTTTCAAATACATTACTCAACTAATTATACATATATTATTCAATAAAAACCCATTAAATAAATAAATTCAAGTGTTAAGGAGATTTTAATGCTTTAGATCATGTTTCAACCTAATTTTACCGCTTTTATCAGGGTGATAAATATTTACTATGGTTAATATTCATAATGAACAAAAATTAAGTTAAAATTATTAAATTTTATTAATTATTATAATTCCATATAATTAATAAATTTTATAAAATTCAATTAAAAAATTAGAATAATTTTATTTTAAATTAAACCATCAAAACACATAAAGTGGGGTTTCATAGAAAATATAAGTATTAAAATATTTTTTACCAATTTCAAGAAAATTATTTATTTAAATGACCATAATTGAGTTATTAATAACATAAATGAGCTAATTTTACCTTCAAAACATTTTAAAAAATATAATTTTTTAAATTCTTGAAATGAAAAGATAGTTTTCAATGAAAATCAGTATGTTTCACTATTCATAAAAAAACAAACTTTTCATCAAATTATCAAAAATTTATTCTATGATAATTTTAATATGATGATTTCAATAATCATATAAATTTTATTAGATAAAATTTATAAATTTTTGAGAAACTAATTATAATATTTCCTAAAAAAACAATAATACCCATTTTTGAAGAAAATGTATTTTTGAAGCATAAAACGACTTTACTAAAAATTTAGTACTTATTTATTATAAATTAATCAAATAATTTGAATTTTATAAAAAATTTATAAATTTTTGTCCTTAATATATTTATTCTTATTCTTTATACCCAATTTATTAGATAGGTTATAACATTATACTATATTACAATTCATTTAGACTTGGGGTTGTGTGTATTGTAAGCTATCGAAGAAATTAAATTTATTTGAAGAGAAATATATCATAAAATTTTGGGGTGTTACATTTTACCAAAATTATAATAATTTATCCCTTTAAATTCTCTAATTTTTATACAAACAATAGAGGAAATGTGTACCTCATTATATCCTCAGTTTCCCACATTGCTTTCTAAAGTTCATGATTTCACAAAAACATTTACTTGGTGAGTGGCCTTGTTTCATAAAACATTATCTCTATAGTCCAAAATATTTTTTAGCTATTCCTCGTAATATATATATTTCTCCAATGGTATTCTATCAATTTTTAGTACATGTAAATTATTATATATGTGCTTCTTTAGGAGAGATACATGGAACATATCTTGGACTTGAGAGAGATTTAGTGAAATATCTAAGAGATAATAAACTATCCCAACATGATCAATAATTTCAAAGGAACAAATATATATAGGTCTTAGATTTAAATTTATCTTTCAAAATATCATAATCTTATTTCTGGGTGATATTCATTGGAATAACTTTTCACCAACATCAAACTCTATATCTCACTAAGGATCGGTGGCCTAACTTTTTTTCTGACTATGAGATTACCTTATATGCTGTTGAATGGATCGAAAAATATCCACTATTTCCTAATATAGATCAAGTCCTAATAAATTACTTTCTCTAAATTATTACTAGCACATTGGAGTTATATAATTCCTTTTATAGAGGGATTCATAAGGATCAATCTGAATGCTCAAGTGAATGCAATTATTGTAAGAAAATTATACCAAATTAACGTGTTAATTCCAATCACATTTGAAATTCATATATAAAGATCTCAATATGTCTTATATTGTTTGAATAGTCCTTTCAGACTGAAAATATATTTGAGGATTATAATTAGTATTGATACTCAACTGTGTATCCAATTCTTACTCAATACTTCTCTAAAATTTTAAGGCAAAACTAGGATCCTGATGTGATATGATATATAATGGTACTCTATGAAATATCACAACTTACTTAATTTATAATTTAGTGTTGTTCGGGAAATAAATCTTCTCTAAAATAAATGAAGTGTAATGACTTCATAAGGAAATTAAGTACAACCCAAATAACATTATGGGCTTTAGATGTTCTAGGGTGTCTAATGATGAAATTCATGGTAATTTTTTCCATTTTCATTATGGTATCAGTGAAGGTTGTAACCAATACCCTTTGGGTTTCTATCAAGGTTTGACCACTTGGAGCCCTAGAAAACCCTCACCTTCTGGTCTTCCAGGTTCTACCGCTCATGAAGCTCCCTTTATTCCAAAGAAGCTCTGGTCGGGGGGTGATAGGAAGGGTAAGGGCATCATTGATGTGGTTCGAGGGAGTTTCGTCCCTTTTCATTCCAATGTTGTTCGTGGTGTGGTGGTTAACCCTATTGGGAGTGACCCAGTTCTACAGAGTACCCCCACGACTGATGCTACAATTAGTTCATTTGGGAATCAAGTGGTGGCTGTTGCTAGGAACCACTCCACATCTAAGGTGGGGATGACCACTGTCGTGGGGGTTCAGTCTGAACAGGATTCCCCTACCGTCACCCACAACTAGTTTAATATGCTCCGAGTTAACAATTAGTCAAAAATAAAGACAAGATTGTGAGGGAAGGAAAGGGAGCTATCCAACTTGGGTGTTTCGTCGTTGGTCATTGGTAGACAAGAGGTGGCAAGTAGGCTGGGTAGGATGTGTACTCGCTATATCAGCCACCAATCTAGTATCATATATGAGGATTCAGTTCTTGATTCTGAGAGAGAATAATATTTCTCTGAAGGTATGTATGAGGATGATTTCTGGGTTTAAATTTTGTCTCATGGCTTGTCATCACCATGTGTGTGACCTTTGGTTTATCACTTTTTTCTTAACAGTGTTCGTATAATAAAAAAAGTTAATTTTCATTCAAGAAAGATATGATATGTATCATTTAATTAATAGTTTAACATATATATTATACAAATATATAAATATTTGGTCTCTTTCAATCCTTATCATATAATAATTAGCATGGTATTTTTGACTTAGAGCATTATCCACCTTATTCTCCTTCCTAAGATGGTAATGTATTAAGCAGTCATAATCATTAATCAACTCCAACCATATTCTCCAGAACATACTCAAGTATTTCTCTAAAAATACAAACTTAAATATTTCACGACTAGTATATATATATCAAACCTTTCACTAAGCAGATAATTTTTCTATATATTCATTGGAAAAAATTTCATTTCCATCTCCAAATCACGAGTTGGTTAATTATGATTAGGAATTTTCTATTATAAATAGGCATAATATATCACCATGTCATTCTACATGAGGATGAATCCCAGTTCCTTATTTTATGAATCATTATATATCACAATCCATTCTACATTATAGGGTAGTGTAAGGATATTCACACTGACTATCCTTCTTTTCAGTTCTTTGAAATTATCCTCAAATTTATCTATCTATAGGACTGTAAACCTCTTCTTAGTTAACTTGGTGAGTGGATTAGATAGACATGAAAAATATCTAAAAAATTATTAATAATATCCATCCAACCTGAGAATAATATGGATCTCCATTACTATTTCTAGTCTATTCCTTTTCTCAATAACTTACACCTTTGAAGGGTCCACTGATATAACGTCACATAAAATTATATGACTTAATAATGAGTCTTTTTTGTATAAAAAATTTATAATTCTAAAATATGGAATATAAAGTATTCTTCTTCATAATCATCAACATAATCCTCAAATGTTCTTTATACTATTCTATATACCTCAAATATTTTAGAATATCATCAACAAAGACTACCAAAAATGATCAAAGTAATCTCAAAATACTCAATTCATTAAATCAATGAATATATTAGGAGCATTGGTAAGTCCAAATGGGATTACTATACATTCATAACGACTATACCTTGTACAAAACAATTTATGGGGTATATCCTCTTTCTTGACCCATAGATGATGATATCTAGATTAAATATAAATCTTGTAGAAATAATGAGCTCCTCATAATTGATCTAAAAGATCATCTATATGGTATTGAGGATAATTTTTCATATTAGTGGTCTTGTTAAGTTCCTAATAATCAATAGAAAGATGCATTTACCCAACCATCTTGTAAGACCCCAAGAATTCATAGTGTGTTATTTCTTCAAAATAATTCAATAACTTGTACTACACGCAACACCGAGTTCAATTACAACATGACTTACCAAACAAGCCATTCAAAAGAGGTTATGAATAGTATTATCTAAATTTTAAACTTTATATAATCCTTATAATTTTAGAATCCATATTATCAGTTTCTTAGACATAATGTAAGAACAAATTCATTTTCAGTATTGCACTTTTACCAACTTTTAATAGTGAACCCTTTCTAAATACAATATTTTAAACATTTTGAGTAAATGGGGACATCAAAAATTTAAAATGAAACATCCCAAGCTTCCACGGTACGCTTTCCTTTGAATAATACAGTAGCGTGTGTTGTACGCAACTTCAAGTTTTAACACACACCACAACCGATCAAACTAGCCGTTATGAATAGTCATACCTGCTTTTTGAAATTTTATCTCTCAAAATGGACTTCAATTTTGGATTCGGAATATCGAATTTAGCCTAAGGTGAAATTTTGGTACTTTTCGGAGAACTTTAATATTTTGATGAATAGTGAAAATTACTAAATTTTAATTAAAAACAACTTTTTTAATCAAAATAATTTATAGTGATAAATTATATTATTGAGTGGTTTTAAAGTATAATTATAATATATTTTTACCATTTTATCCAATGGTGTTCATTAGAATTAATTTCACTTTGAAATTGGACATAAATAATTATCAATCTTTTGATATATATTGTTTCTTAAAAACACGCTATTTGTTGTGATAGCGGGAATTAATGATAAAATTAATTAATGCAACTTATATGTTTGAAATTTTTTAAAATAGACATAATTTTTGAATTCGGAATATCAATTATAGCTTAGGGTGAAATTTTGGCATGGTTCTGAAAACTTCAATTTTTGATGAATAGTGAAACTACTAAGTGGTAGTTAAAAAACTGAATTTTTCATAAAACTAAATTTTTCCGCTTCTGTGAATGGAATTTTGAAAATCCGAGAGACACGGTTAATATCAAGAAGAAAAATGTGGTTCAATGAGATGAAAATAATTTTTGGTGAATAGTAACTTTTTACTTTTATTTACCACGGTTAAAAGTAAATAGGGTAATTAAGTGTAAAAATGATATTACTATTACCCTAACACATGTCCTAATTCTATTGGACAAGTGTATCTCGACCAAAACAGCCTTAGGATTAAAATATTATCATTTAGGTCTACTTGGATTATATTAGGACATTTATTATTATTTAATTCAAAGAAGAGTTAAAAGAGTTAAAATCAAAGTTTATTTACTAAAACATTTGTAATATAGGGTTATACATAAGATAAATTCGATTGTAAATATTCATTAGAAAGCTAAAACGATTTCCTACATAAGGATAGTTTATTTATAATTTTTTGATTTTAAATATTTTAATTTACTTATGACACAATGATGATGCAGTAATTACCATACTAATGAAAAATTAAAATAATTGATATTATAAATATACAAATAAATATAATTTGAGACTTTTTAGGAATTACACTAATTTTATAGGTTAATATGACATGTTAGTATTGATTAAATTAACTTTGTTATAAGTAATCATTCTGTTATGATTTTTTTAAAAATAAATTATTGAATAGTGTCAAAATTGACATAAAAGAGTTTTTAAAACGAATATTATATTATTAATTGATATTAAATTCCTAAAAATCTAAGGTTCGGCCAAGAGACTTATATCATGATATGTTCATCATTAATGGACCACTTGGGGGTCTCTTGGATGTATATAGTAAGTTTATTAACCATATTATATAAAAATACAAAGAGACATTGTAAAAGTGAAACTAATTAACTTAGAGTTAATACTTAAAGATAATGTTAATATACGTACCCAAACCTGTCTAAATTCTATTGGTTGAGTTGTTTTCGACCCATACCCACCTTAAAATTTAAATAATCAACTTTGGAGCCATTAGAAACCGAATATAAATTTATTATAAATTAATATTTCTAGCTTTTCCAAAGGTGCCCCTCACCCCTCTTATAAAAGGGCACTCCTCATTCTCATTTCTTCACACCTTCAAAGACTTTTGGTTCGGCCAAACTCTGCCCATATACTCTCCCAACTTCCCTCACTAAAACCTAGAGGCCTTAGTTTGATCAGAAAGCCAACCTATGGAGCCCTTTTGATCAAATCAAAAGGAAGAACCCGAAGAAGAGGTAATGATTTCACCACCCTTTTCCAAGTTCCTTTCTTCTTCCACTTCTTCTTCCATTATTTTTACCATTCTAAAATAATAACTCCAGTATCATATATATACTGAGATGTTATTATAAATATGGTACAACCATATTCAGTATTCTATCCACCCTTTGAATAACATGTCACCATACGTGCGTACGTACGACTTACCGTCTCCACGTCGTGGTGTAATTGTTATTCAATATATTATTATTTGGATGAGTATAATAATGATACGTAACTCAAGTAAATAATAAATATAACATGATAATGATTATCAATATATGATATAACATGAAATTATATATTATTTTAATATCAAAAGAATGATATTATCGCTCGTGCGTACGTACGGACTACCGTCTCCACGAACGCGATGAGATTCATTCTCCATCGTATTCATTCAAGTATAATTATCATTTGATGATTAATAATAGCATATAAGGACTTGATATCATTCTGGATATGGTTAAGATACTACCTATACATTACAAACATGGCTTACGTAACAAACCATATAAAATAAAACGAGTATGTTAACACCCGGAACAACGATAATACTAAGATATTATTAACAAATCAATGTTAAAAGATCATATATGATATCATATTAATGTATACGATTCTTGTATAATTTAATAACAATTATTTCACCATTATAAAGGAGGTTAACCTACCCCAACCAAGGAAAAGTACAAGGTAAGGGGTTTTCATCTCACTCCTTATTCCCGTGAGATTCATGCCATATTGCCACCATTACCTTCTGTGTGGTGTATGTACTACCCATAATTATATTATTTGTGTAATACACTTTAATTTATGTGTATTTACATATTCATTGTATGATACCTCTTTCATGGGTTGTATGTTTCATAAGTTACCAAATTGTTAAGGGTTATTTCACAATCTCATCATTATCTGAGGTTGTTTATACGTAATAATCTACTGGGATCTCTTTATCATCCACATACATGTTTCTTAAAAATGAATTCCAATTTTTTTTTACTATTTATTAGAATATGGTTTAAAGTCATTTATACCCTTGTTTGACTTTTTATAAGAGGTTTATAAAGGAATCTTTCTGTCGTTTTCCAAACAAGGTGCTTTTTAACCTTTTCGACAAAATTAAGGTAAGAATGTTTTTTAACTTATACGGCGGGTGTGGCTATTTTCCGCCGTTATAAAATCGTCGAAGCTTCCCTTACAAGATAATAAGAATATTTTCAAAAAAAATGTTTTATTTCATAAATATAAGACTCTTAAATGATTTCAATATAGAAAGAGATATTTTTCTAAAATAGTCTTTATTTCATCTATGTCAACATCCTTTGATGGATTTTAAGCTTATTTGAAGTTGATTTATTATGATACAAAACATCCATATTTTATTGAAGGTTTTGTGATATTTTTGACTATGGATAAGTTATTCTTATGTCACTCATGGTTTTTGTTTAGAGTATTGATATTTCATAAGTTATTTGTAATCCGAATGTTTATGTTATATTTCAACCTTTCATTCAGATGAATGTGTTAGACAAGTATGTTCCAGGTTGGGGACCGGTAAAAGTAAGCCCTCTGGTTCGGTCTCCAGTTATTAGAGGAACTCCGGTTTGGTCTCAGGTTATTAGAGGAACTCCGGGTTGGTGTCCGGTTATTAGAGGCACTCCGGGTTGGTGTTCGGTTATTAGAGGCACTCTGGGTTGGGTTCCGGTTACAGTTAGCCCCTAGGTCTTGGGACGAGGCCTTGACAAAGAAATTAAAGTTTCAGCATTATGCATTCCATCATTATGAAAGTGGTTATTGTTTTTGCATGTGATTATTCGATTAGTAGAATATCCATTTGAATAAGGAAATGGAATTATTTCATATTATTTTTGCCATACTATGTTGAAAGTTCAAGTTTTAAAGGCTTTTGTTTTAGTATACATTGCCTTAAATGTTTATTCTTATTTATGAAAGTTTCTGCTATATTGTTATCCTTACTGGGCATTTGAGCTCACCCCTTTTCTATGTTTCATTTTTCCCAGGAAGTGAAGAAGTAAATTATGAATGACCTACAGGGATATTACGTGGGGATATGAGTGTGGATTATGGAGACAATATGTTGTTGTAGTAGTTTTTCATTTTATGATGTAATGTAAGACTTATGAATATATCTAGTGTTTCCAAGGCTACTAAACCAATCGGTCTTTCGAGATTTGATCTTTCTTGTGATCATGCAAATGTTATGTAATAAGGCACCGACTCTGGGTAACTAGGGTCGGGGCGTTACACATCCTATTACAAAATACAAAATTTATACCCCATTGTGAGATACTAGGTTAAACTAATCTCTAATCTTGATTTTCATAGAGTTTATTATTCAATTTCAGAAACTCAATTGGGTTCGTTATATTGAATTATTTGAAATAAGTGAAGTAATAGGTATGAGTTATATTGAAAACTCAACTTTATGATTTAGAGGAATACTAAGAAAATATTTTTAAAATATATCAACAAACTCTCATACAATAGTTGTATCCTCAATATTTTGTTTCTCCCCAACTATCGTAGATAAACATCTCTCTTGAATATTTAATAAAAACTATATTATGTAGATAATTTCCATTGGGATTTTAGATTCAACCTCACACTACTAGTCTATTATAGGGTGATTTAGAATATCGAATGTAACTTCAATTCCTTAACAATTGATATGGTCTCTATATTAAGAGAGAAAATCCATGACCAAAATTACATAAAATTAAACTAGAGGTTGAATAATATGATTTATAGGAATCAAATTACCATAAAATTATATAAAAGATGAGCTTTTGACTTGATATGTGATCATCCTACCATTAAGAGTTTTCACTACCAACTCAACATTTAATAATTAAGGTAGTGATATGATACCCTTAGATAATTCTTCAAATATAAAATAGTTTGTAGAACCAAAATCAAATAAATTATTTTTACTATTATAATGGATAATAATTGTTCCTTTCACCATTTTCTGGTAAATTTTACTTCATCTATAATAATTCCATATTCTTAACCTTTTACTTTTGGATTCTTATGTGGAATGTTACCTTAATTCTTTGGGAACTTGTTTAAATAATTCCCCATAACTTTATAGTTAAAGTAATGGATAATATTAGTTTTATTATTTTTCTATTTTCTAGATGAACCTTATATTCACAATTATAACAAACTCCCATTACCTTAAATTATATTCCTGAATGTTTATTTCCAAAAATTTTACATGATGGAAATTATTTAATTCAATTATTATTCTTTAATTCATTCCTTTTTTCTTGGTTATTAGCCGACCTCTTCTTCCCATGCTTTCCTTAAAAGATATCGGGTCTATCAATTTCTTTCTCTATATTAATGGAAATACATACTATATAATAATATGATTGAAATATTTGAATGAATATTTTCTTTAAGATAATAAAATTAATACCACCAATGAAATAATCAATTGTTTTCATATTACATTTGAAGTCCACAAAATTTCTTGAGAATCTTGTAAAGTTAACCTCATACTCTACCACACCTTCATCACCATTTTTCTTTAAAATGAGGAACTTCCTCTATATTTCTATTTTTGTTCTTGAGGGAAGTATTTCTAAAAAAATATGAATTCAAAAGTTATTTAATCCTTTCATTCTATTCTTTTAATCAATTTAGTGTTCTTGATTAGTTTCCTCCGTTGGTTTTGATATCCTCTTAAACAATACTTTAAGAGAATGACCTGTTTTACTTTCATTACTTCCAAAAGCCTAGGATATATTTTTCAGTGTCTTAATCCATTTTCAGCTAAAAATGGATTAAAAGTTTACTTAAAATATGGAGGCTTTATTCATATGGAGCGATCCAACATAGGTGAATCACACTATAGAATAAAAATTTTCTTCATACGGGAAAGGGTTTTCATCATAACCTAAGTCATATTCTATAATATTTCTATAACCTTCTTAGTTCCAACCCTAACTGTAATATCATTATTATCAGGGAAATCCCAACATTGACTATTGGTGTAGATTTCGAAATACTATAATAGTAAAAGTTCTCAAATAATATATTGGGAATATCATAATTCTCATGCTAGCTATGTTATTTTAAAATCTTGTTCCCTAGGTTTCTACTAAAATATTTCTAGTACCAACTATAGATTACTAAATCCAGTAACCCAGAGCTGGTGTTCTCTTAATTACATTGGTGAAAGAAACAAGGGATCTCTCCATGCAAGATAATTTGGTTTATAAGTCTTGGAAAACAAGACACAGACATGTATCACATATAATATTATAAATATAAAAAAATATACTATAATAATCACATTAACATCCTTGATATTATTCAAAATATCATTTTTTATATCCAATGGAAAGAAATAAAAATTAAGGGTGAGATCAGATTCTTATTAAGGGTCATGTACAATAGAAGCTATCATGATTAAATAAGGAACAATCAATACAGAAAGATAAATAACTGAAAAAAATTTCATTTAATCAATAACATTAGAATGAAATACATACATATATAATATCAATACATAAATTTCATGTATAAAAATAAATAAATTCTAAATAAAGGAAATTATTAATGTTGAACATTAATATCACAAACATTATGATATATTTATTGTCAAGGCCTTACACTAAGATAATTTAATCATTGGGCACACCACAAACAAATTGAATAAGGAAAACAAACTAGTTTGTTTCATGAGACCTGTAAATGTATTGAAGGGTTATATATAACCATTCCTAACCCATCACTTCATGACCAATAAACTCCTTATATATCGAAGAACTAATTTAATTCAAAATCAATATGCCTTATCAGAAAATATACATATTGAGTGAATAATATGGAATATCAAGACTTCCCCAATCAATAAAATTACTTTCCTAGTAAAACTCAATATGTATAAATTATATATGAATTAAGAAATAAGACATGATATAAAAAATATGCATATTGAAGATAAATGAAATTTTTAATGAATTTGATCACATGAAAATTAATGTTTCAATATAATGTTAATGGAAATGAAAGAGATAAAATATGACCATAAATTCATTAGAAATATAGGTTTTAAAAAAATAGTCTTTAAGATAATAAAAGAAAATTAAAGAGAAACATTAAAATATTATTTTTTTTTAAAATTTCATTTTAAAACCAATGAAAATTATATAAGAATATAAAATATCATAAAATGGTCATGGGGATTTAATACTCCATTAACACTTTATATCTCAAAAAATAAATATTTCGTTGCAATTTTTGTAAAGAAATCAAAAAATGAAGCATTCAAAAAAAAAATTATAAATATTAATTTTAGACCATCTAAAAAGTCAATTATAACATAAAATTTCCTCAATAAATCATTTTAGTATATAGTGGATCTTTTATAAATTTGTTTTTAAAAAATATAAACATGGAAGAAAAATATTTCCGATAAAAAATAAAGTTCGGATTTTATTTTAAAAATGTATTTTATTTATTAAAATTAAAAATAGAGGATGTGTTGGAATAAAATATTGTAACTCCTTAAATATAAGTAGGATAAGAAAATAAATGAATTTTATGAAGGATTGATTATAATATTCCTTGAATGAAAATAAAGGAAATCCCAAGAATATGAGATTGTAAAATAAATTCTTACCTCTAGTAACTATTAAATTATATCCCCTTGAAATATTAAATTAAATTATCTATTTAATAATTATGAATAAATATATATTCATGTTAAATACATAACATGTGAAATATATACACCACAAAAAATTAAATGGGTTTATAATACTAAATATGACCCAATGGGATTAAAATATAGACAAAACCCATTACTTGAAGTTTGAATTCAATAATATGTGTTCCTAAAATCCTATTAAATAAATTATTATTTTTTAAAATTCTATATTTGAACAAATTAAAGAATTATAATATCATATATGACCCACTTGTAAAATTACAATACCCCTTTATTAATAATTTTTTGTTAAAATCATCGTTTCTCGGTGTTAACTATTTAATTTTTCATGCAAGTTTTGGTTTGGTGGATTCAGTAATTAAATATTTATCATGATTAAATCATATAAATAATGTTAATTATTATATAAATATCATATATATTCATTATATACATATTTTAAATAATCCATGAAATGTGGATATGAAAAATGGTTCACATCGCTTCGTGGTGGTGGTAGTCCACATGCACAAACAGGTGATGTTATCAATTTTTAACGAGTAGAAGAATAAAAAGGAAAATAAAATATTATATTCATAGGAAAATAATTATTCAATAAATATCATATATATTTATCAGTTATATCTATATAAATATTCAAGTAAAATGTTTATGAAAAATGAATTAAACTTCTATGTGGAGATGGTAATCCGTACGTACGCATGAGTAATGTTTTCAATTTCCATTGGATGGAAAAGAGGTGGAAAATAGTTTTGACCTAATAATAATAAAATAATAGTACATGGATGATATTGGAGTAATTATTTTAGTATGGGTACAATATATCTCGAGGAAGAAGAATAAAACTAAAATCTAATGTACTCAGTTAATAGTTGTACCTCTTTCTTGAGAAACCTCATTTGGATTATATCTTAATCCTTAAATATGTTATTTTGATAAGATTATAAGTTATAGGGAATTTTTATTAAAAATATAATGGTTTTATTGTAGGGAATATCTGAGATAGAATTAAGAGAGGTGTAGAAATTTCCTTTTATAAGGGGGGAAAGGGTACATTTATAATTTCTTAAAAGATTAAAAAATATAGACATAATAATCATTTAAAGTAGAACTAATGAACACTAAATATGAATATAATTTGTTCTACAGACTAAATAAACTCAACCAATCACATTTGGTCATGTTTTGGTAACATTTTTATCCTTATATAAACCCATTTTGAACTTAATTAGGATAACATAACTTTTTACATGATAACATAATTATATGACCAAAATTAAAGTGGAATTATATATTTTTTGGAAATAATTATTCTAAATTTTGAATCCATTTTATCAGAATCAATTTCTACTAGTTGAATAAATTATTTTTAATATAACAATGTAAAACAAATGAATTTTTTAGGAAATACTTGATTTAAGCATAAAAATAATTTTACCTTGAAATAAAGTAATAAATAAGTTTTAATTACTTTTATTGATTAAATAATAAATAAATGGAGGTTTTTATACTTTTTGAGCAATCCAAACCCTAATTAATTCTTTTTACCATTAACTTAAATTCAAAGACCCAAACAATAGATTGATTTGAAACAAATTGAACTTATTATCACAAAAGTAAACCTTGGGTTCCAAAATTTATAAGAATAATTTTAAATGAATTATTTAACTCAATATAAATACATTTTTCCGAAATAAACCAATCAAATAGGAAAAAATCTAATGTTTGGGAGATTTTAAAGCTTCACCCTTGGTTTATCCAAAATTTTCCTCTTTTATCGAGGTGACAACTATGATTACTATTCATAATAACACAAAAATTATGTTGACCATATTAAATTATAATAATTATTATGATTAAAAGTATTAAATTAATTTTATAAAATTAAATTTATATAATTGGGAAATTTTAATTTAAAATTAAACTAGTAAAATGTGATGAAAAACACATTTTTTTGAAAAAGTATCATCTTAATTTTAAAAAGTTTGTAAACAAAAACCAAGCATAATATTGATTCTAATGGACTTAATTGGATTAATAATAATATAAATTAAATAATTTTACTTTGAAACAGTTTTAAAAAAATATTAACTTTTAAATTCTGTAAATGAAAAGATGATTTTAAATGAAAATCAGTATTTTTCACTATTCACTGAAAAATCAATATTTTTAGAAAATTCTAAAAAAATGATTCTAAGATAATTTTGATATGACGATTTAAAAACATTTAACATTTTTATCAAATACATATTCTAAAATTGGATGATACTAATTATAATATTTTCTCACAAAAATAAATAAAAACCATTTTTGATGTTAATTTATTTTTTAAGAAAAAAATGTCTTCACTGAAAATTGAGTACTTTGTTATTATAAATTAATCCAAGATTTAAAATTATATAAAACCTTTATACATATTTTTTTTATAATTTGTTTATTCCTCTTCGTGCCTCCAATTTTAATGGATATTTTATAATGGTATACTATATTTCATTTCATTTATACTTGAGGTTGTATGCATCATAATCTATCAAACAAAATAAATTTATTTAAAGAAAAATATTTCATAAAATATCAAGGTTCTCTATTAAAAAATATTATATTTATAGGAATATGTACTATGATTCTTGTATCGATCTTGTACATGTTTTTTAGGTGGGATAGGCTTTGGGGTTTGAGAGGATGACAATCTAGAATTTTGGGTGCATGGTGTCTACATCAAACTTAGGATAGATGAGCTTGGATCGTTAGGGATATGTGACTAACCATGAAATCATGCTCTTAATAAGTAGTATACACTATGAATAGAATCTAGAAGAACCCTAGATGACCTTAAATATAGAATCCATTATCTTGGGTGATCATGATAAATCATCATTCTTTTGGTATCCCTATATGGATGTTACAAACTGTCCCTCGAGGCCCATGCTATGAAAACCCCAATCCCGCCTCCCGAAGGCCAGGGGATGGTGACTAGGGCTGAAGGCATCAACCTGCAAGTAGGAGGCATTTTCCTGAGTACCTGTATGCAAACGCACGCCCAACCAAGCCTCACACACTGAACAAAGAAAAACCGGTATACTAAAACATGATTGAGTAACAAGTACAAATGAAAGTAAGTGGGAGAGAATAAAAACCCAATGAAATGACTAAAAATACTAATGTACACAAAGGAAACTTTGATAGCTATCGACAGAAAACCCCACCTAGTCATGAGAGTAGTTTCACTACTGGAAACCGAAGTATAATGTCTTATCTACCTGGTCCTACTAGGACCCGCCTGGTCCTAGGCCACCAGGTCTACTGTCGTAGTGTCTGTCAGTCTTGTCCCCCTAAGCACCACTAGGTCCTGGTCCACCAAAGTCTCTATTGAAATGTCGATTTCTTGCATCAGACACAACACATGCGGGAAAATCCTGTGCAGGAGTGAGTAAAAAAGTACTCAGCAGGGGCTCCAAAACAAAAAGGAAAGACCACACAAGAATCCTTAATATAAAGCACAAAATGCAAGATAGCTCACACTATGTATACGTTTAGGGTAGTGATAGTGGAAACATCAGTAACAACATCAAACACCTCATCTTCTGGAGAAATCCTTCTCTAATGAGTGTAGTGGGCCTACCAAGTCACGAAGAAGTGCTTCCCATTAACCTTGGACTCCTTTGGTACACCTAGCCACCACGTATCGTGGTCCTGCTATGTCACAGAGAATTACTTCCAACCGTGGGCTTGCAAAGTCAAAGAGAAGTGTTTCCCACTAATCTTTGACAAATGAGGTACTCCTACTCATCGCGTACCATGGGCCTACAAATTAAAAGAGATGTTCTTCCCACCATGGACCTGAAAAGTCATAGAGGAGCACTTCCCACTAGGCTATAGTCGAGTCATACAGAGTCTAAAGTCAGCAATCCTCAGGTCTCAACCAACCGCATGGTTCTGTACATAGCATTTTAGGGAGAAATTCCTCTCAATCCATTTATCGGATCTTAAATTCCATGAAAGTCACCATAGAGAACTTCAAAAGATCCTCTTCGTCAAGAGGGTCCAAAATCCGCAAACGGATCATCAATCAGACACACGGTTTTCAAGATATGGGCATTTTAGTAACTAGGGCCCTGTTTGATTCAAGTCTGATGAAACCTGGACATAAGACAACCCCCAAAAAAACTCTCTTAGAGCATCTAAAAGGGATCAACTCGTCTCAAGGGTCCTCTATCCACTAATGGTGCGTTAATCAGACACCTGGTCTACGAGTTATTAGCGTTTTAGTAACTGGGGACCCATTGCATCTGGGTCATGTCCGACCTAGTTGGACCGGCCCAGCCAAACCGACTTGGCGTTCCATATACCCGATTTAAAATCGACCGACTCAACCTGACCCAGTTCAGGTTTGGGTCATTCTGGTCTGGTCTGAAGAATGGGATGCACTGGACCCTGCCTGGTTTGGCCTAGGGTCCAGCCCACCGGGTTGCCCGGCGACCCGGTCTAGTCCGGCCCAGCCTGTCGGCATGGGTCCAGCCCACCAGTGCAGGTCTATCCCGTTGGGCGTAGGACCAGTCCGAACCACTGGGGGCTTAGCCCACTAGCTGAGGACTGACCACTGGAGCGGTCGGTGGCACGTCATCCAGCCAGGACGCGGTAACACGCCGCGTCCAGCTCCCTCTGGCTTGCGGGATGCTGTGGGGCCTCCGCCTCAAGCTGGGGTTGACAAACCACCACTCCTCCAACTAGCTGGGTGGCCCGGTCACGGGACACCTCTCCACATGGTTCCCCACCTGGCGCCACATCCTCCGCTGCTGTGGCGCGCCACTCCCCTCGGCTACCGGTGTGGCTGGTGGCCCTCCGTCCTACTGACTGGCACATGGCTGGCGCATGCCTCCATCGGTGTGATGGGAGATCCTTAGACGGACCGCTGGGTGGGCACCGGTGTCCCATTCGTCACGACATCTGCGCCTATGACCCCCAGAGTTTTCCTTCTTCACTAAGAAGGCCTTAAATCACCCTTTCCATTGTTTTGATAATTCAGCCACCAAGGACACACGAGCGGATGTGCTCAAGCCTTGCTCATGTCGACCCGGGCCCTCCACGTTAGAGGTTTAAACAAGGGGAAGGTTTGGGGATTTGAAGTTCAAACATTTGCACCCAGTTTGAATCTTTGATAACAAAAACCCTCAAATAAGTCCCCTCCCGCATAAATGTATGGATCACATATCAACCTATTCATTGGTTGATCTGTGTTCATTGTTTATTAGAAATAGAAGAACGAGGAAGACCTTTGAAATAAAACTCAAACCCCTACCCGCGTTGACATTCGATGTCGAAGTGTTCATCCTAGGTAGTCCATGGTGTCGATGTCGCCACTCCCAAATCCATTCTGCGTGGTGCTTCGAAGATGATAAAGAACCTCCAACATTCATTCTTCTTCATTGGGGAGGATATTCGTCGATGTTTCATCAGGTAATCCTCCAAATTTAAATCCCAAACTCCATATGTTGGACTATTAAAAAAAATAAAAAGCACAACTATGCCGTGTCCATTAATATTGATCATTAAATTATCCTCATTTAATGAGACACATTTAATGAGACCTTAAGATTACAACGTCACAGTTTCAAATGATTCATTATTGACCCTCCATTAATTCACCTCATCTCCACCTCGTCACTACACCGCAAGGTCGTCGTCCTCCACCCAATAGTGAAAAGAAATAAAATAATTCTTTTAAATTCTTTTATTATATTTCTGTAAAAGTCCGAAAAATATCTTTTTAACTCAACCCTTGCTAGCTGTAGTTATTTCATTTCTATGTGAATTTCGATGGTACGAATTCAACGGTTCCCCTAGATTTTTGATTTGAGCACCGATTCAAAAGTTAGAAAATCCCTCTCGCACGTTTACTGAACTTACCTTAAAAAAAGTTCAAAATTAACTTTAATCCTCGTCCTGTGCCAGTTGAGGTTAGGCTCCGCCTAAGGGAAAATTCCCCCATGAGTTCAAAAGTACTCTCAGATTTTCAATCTGATTTACTGTTTAAGAGTTATAAGGATTTTAAAGTAAAATAATTTTTACTTAATTATTTTATTCATGGCCAAGAACTAACTTCCACTATTGGCCTTTGCCGACCGATATTAGGGTTTACCTGTAACAGCCCAAGATTTTATAAAGAAATATTCTTTTTAATTTTATTAATGTCTTGTGTTGTACGCTACACCAAAAGGAGCTTGCACAACATGCATCCTTGTCTTGCCTTGCATTACACGCAATCACGACCTTCCTCGATAGCGTGTGTAAAACGCAATACCGAGTTTCACTAAACAACGATGTGCTATTAAAATATTATTAAAACTAGCCGTTATGAATAGTAATAACCACTTTTTAAAATTGTGTAAATCTTATTTTTCAAAATGAACTTCATTCTTGGATTCGGAGTATCGAATTTAGCCTAAGGTGAAATTTTGGTACTTTTCGGATAACTTTCATATTCTGATGAATAGTGAAAAATTACTAAATTATAATTAAAAACAACTTTTTTAATCGAAATAATTAATAGTGATAAATTATTAATTTGAGTGGTTTTAAAGTATATTTAGAATATATTTTTACAATTTAATACAATGTTGGTCATTGGTTGTAATTTCACATTTAAACCAGACATAATCAAGTGTCAATCTTTTGATATATATTGTTTCCTAAAAACACGCTATTTATTTTAACAGCGGGATTTAATTATAAAATTAATTAATGCAACTTCTATGTTATGAATTTGGTAAAATAGATTTCATTTTTGAATTCGGAATATGAAATATAGCTTAGGATAAAATTTTGGCATTTTTCTGAAAAACATCAATTTTTGATGAATAGTGAAACTACTAAGTGGTAGTTAAAAAAAAACTGAATTTTTCATAAAACTTAATTTTGCCGCTTCTGTGAATGGAATTTCGAAAATCCGAGAGACACGGTTAATATCAAGGACTAAAATGTGGTTCAATGAGATGAAAATAATTTTTTGGTGAATAGTAACTTTTTACTTTTT
The DNA here is from genome assembly GCA_963277665.1 of Viscum album. Lineage (NCBI taxonomy): Eukaryota > Viridiplantae > Streptophyta > Magnoliopsida > Santalales > Viscaceae > Viscum > Viscum album. The sequence continues at coordinate 1,208,543,467 of OY728165.1, read as the reverse complement.
TTACCGCGGTTAATAGTAAATAGGGTAACTAAGGGTAAATATGATATTGCTATTACCCTAACACATGTCCTAATTCTATTGGACAAGTGTAATTCGACCAAAAACAAACTTAGGAATAAAATATGACCATTTAGGCCCACTTGGATTAGATTAGGACATTTATTATTAATTTATTTAAAGAAAGGTTAAAATAGTTAAAATCAAAGTTTAATAAGTAAATCATTTTTAATATGGGGTTATACATAAGATAAATTCGATTGTAAATATTCATTAGAAATCTAAAAAGATTTCCTACATGATGGTATTTTATTTGTAATTTTTAGACATAAAATAATTTAATTTATTTATGACACAACGATGATGCAGTAATTATCTTATTAATGAAATATTGACATAATTGATGTTATAAACACCAAAATAAATGTAATTTGAGATTTTTTATGAATTCCACTAATTTTCTAGGTTACTATGATATATTAATGTTGATTTAATCAACTTGGTTCGAACATTTAATTCTGTTATGACTTTCACAAAAATCATATATCAAATAGTGTCAAAATTGACACAAAATAGTTTTTAAATAAAATATTATATTATTAATTGTTATTGTATTCCTAAAAATCTAAGGTTCGTACAAATGACTTAGATAAGGATATATATATTAATAATAAACAATTTGGGGTTCGTTTGGCATGTTATAGTAAGTTTATTAACCATATAGTGAAAGAAAACAAAAAGACATGGTAAAAGTTAAATTATTTAACTTAGAGTTAAATTTAATTGATAAGGTTAAAATAATATCCTAAACTTGTCTAAATTCTATTGGTTGATAGGATTTCGACCCCTCCCCACCTTATCTTCGAAATAAGACCCTTTGGAACCATTATAAACCGATTTTGACTTTAATATAAAATAATATTTTGAGATATTCCTAAGGTGCCCCTCTCCTCCCTTATAAAAGGACACCTCCTCCCCCTCCTCCTCACACCAATTTGAGCACTCAAGCTCGGCCAACCCCTGCCAAAATCCCTTATCCACTTCCCTAGCAACATCCTAGAGGTTCTGGTCTTCCTCAAAGACCAATTCTAGTGCCCTAAGAGGAGGTCTCAAAGAGGCACTTCAAAGAAGAGGTAATTACCGTTACCAATTCTTTCATCTTTATTTCTTCTTCCACTTCTTCTTCTTAGGTTGTTTCATTATGAAGTAATAACATCAGTATCACTCATATAATGATATGTTATTATAAGTATGAAACAACCCTATTTCACCATCTATCCATCCTATGGAAAAATAAATCACCGCGCGTGCGTACGTATGGAATACCGTCTCCACGCCGTGGTGTAATCTATTTTCCACCACCACCTTACATGGATGGGTATAATGGTGTAAAGAATAACTATACATAGTTATTACAACATCATATTGATTCTGATATATTGTATAATCCACTCCAATTCAATTCAATATTTATAGAAATGATATCATCGCTCGTGCGTACGTACGGACTACCGTCTCCACGACGCGATGAGATTCATTCTCCATGTTAACCATTTAAGAATGATTATAATGTATATATAAGAAATAATAATGAAATATATGACATTATAAAGCTACTGGATTTATGTATATATATACATATTTATGTCATCTACTTACTTCCATTTCAAGACAATAAGGAAAGAAAAACAGCGTTCATGCGTACGTACGGACTACCGTCTCCATGAACGGTGTTTTTCATTTTATTTATCTATCTATTATATATATATATATACTGAATATATATGATATATAAATCATATTTTATATTCTTGAAGTAAGTAAATCATGATATAAGTAATAATGATGTCAAGAACAACAAGTCAAAACACCTATGATAAATGAAACGATTTTACCCAAAACGCTTCTTTAACATGGAATTTACAAAAGAACGGGTAATATAATGTCATAAGTGAACCATATATGATATCATAACAATGAATATGATTCTGTAATAAGTCAATGACATTATTTAAATCATTATACAGGAGGTTCGGACACATACGAAGCAAATTGGACCTAAGGTAAGGGAAATTTCACAATCTCATTTTTATCCGAGATTGTTTATTCGTAAGTATTTACTGGGGTGTATTTTATCATCCACATCCATGTTTCATCAATATTTAATATTATTTCCATCCACCTAAAATTGTTTAAATCCATTTTTACCCTTCGGTGAGTTTTTAGTAAAAGATATGAAAGGAATCTTTTGTCGTTTTTCGTACGAGGTACTTTTTGACTTTTCCGAAAAAAGTACGAAGAATGTTTTTTTTAACTTATACGGCACGAACGGATTTATACTGTTTTATAAAGCCTTATTTTCATGAAGCTTCCTCTAAAAGATTTCATGACTATTTTCAATAAAATCTCTTTCTTTTAAAATTGCATGATGTTTTGTGAAAAGAAATTGATTTTGAAGAAGAAAGGATATTTTCCTCAAGAATTCAATTCAAGTGTTTTATCAAAATTATTTTCCATATAAGATAATAAAGGGTTCTGTTTCTATCCATATTTTTACATTGATTTGACTATGTTGTGATGGAATTATGTTTATGAATTCCTTTATCTTATATGAATTGATTTATGATGTAATGATGTTTCAAGAATCCCATTTTTGTTACATGTATTATGCGATGATGTATGTTTTATGATTATGTGGCACACATAAGAAAGGATTCATTATGAGATGGGTGGGACCTATATCTCCCTCCAATGCATTGGGTAAAGATTTTATATCTCATGAGATAGACATGGCTGGAATGGTAGGTTATACCGGTTCAGTGAAACAGGACTGAAACGAGGGTTACTCGATTCAGAAAGGGACTTTGTCCACTAAGATAGTCTTGGAAATGAGTCTTGACTAACAAGAAATGATTCTCAATGATTATGTGTGAATGCCACAAAGTTTCATGTTTTAAGTTATGATTATTGTGATTACACTTCACTGCCATGATTTACCCCGTGTTATGAAATTATGATCTCTTTTTCAAGTTAAGATTTCCAAAAGTTATGTGCTTATGTATATGATGTGATTGATATTTCTTTTGTTTACCCTTACTGAGAATTTGAGATCACCCTTTTATGTTTTCTTTTCCCCAGGATATAAAGAAAGGTTTTAGGTAAAAAAAAAGGAAGATCTTTATGGGAGATGTTGAAGATCTTTCCCCACGATTAGAAGATTTTATTCCGAGTTTCCAAAGACACTAAACTATTACGATCCTTGTGTGTGTGTTTTTGTTATGTACTAAGTATTCCGCAAAAGTAATGTAATGTCAATGTACGTCAAGATACGGGTCTCTACAGTTGGTATCAGAGGAAAGGTTTAGTCAACCTTTGGAAACTGGGATGCGAAAACGTTAGTGAGATCCCTAGAGATATTTCTAAGGTATGTCTAGGGATGCCCCTAAGGATAAGTATACGTATAGGATATAGTCCTAGAACTATGGTAACGATATTAGATTAAACCAAAGATGATAGATATTTAAGTTACTCCCCCTTTATCATGATTTTTGCATCTAACAGTATTCTGTTTGGGTTTTAGAAAATGGCTGGAAACAAGATGATTCACAATAATGGAGGATATGATGGACAATGTAATGATATTCTTCATGAGCAACCAAATGAAATGGGATTTGGATGTCCAAACATCATTATTATGCCGAATCAGCAATCTCACAACATGATCAATAAAGTAAAATTTGGTAAGTTTCCTGACTCGGCTAATAAGAGAAAGATGGAGTTTCATGATGATCATAGAGGAAAGAAAGTTCAATTTCCCCTATGTAAATCATGTGGGAAGAGGCATCAAGGAGAATGTTTCAAGGGAACTGGAAGATGCTTTGGGTGTGGAAAAGAAGGACACAAAGCAAGTAAGTGCAAAGGAAAAGGGTCGGTTAACACCATGGATGAGGATAATGGTATTGCTACGACATCGAAAATGGTTAAGTGTTTTAAATGTGGAATGTATGGGCATTATGCAAACAAATGCCCTAAGGGAAAGACTCATGAAGAGAATCAGTATGGTCATATGGGTAGTATTTATGTGGATGATGATGAAGAGACTACAAATGATATGTGAGATGAAAGAATTTTTGAAGCTCGGTCAATGGTTTGAGAATGTAGTGGAATGATTACATGTTTATCATGTGTAATTTTGGAATAAAGAGACATCTATGGATTGTTACACTGTTGTCTTTCCTTGTGTTTTGAAAGTGTATGATTAATGTTACCAGTATCCATGAAAGGTTATTCAGATATTTTTGGAATGTAGATGATATCCGCATAATGAAGGGAAAAGGAGAGAATTAAATGTTTGATAGTATTCATGAGCTCATGATTGATATAAGGACTAAGTGATATCATGGTTTGAGTATATAGAATTTTGAGGATTTCGGTATGTGAAAAGTGTTAACTTTTAACTGCATTCAAGTTTTCACTAAGGTTCAATGGGTATTCAAGAGAGTACAAGATTAAGGCCTTTGAATGTTTGGAATGTGACCAACAAGACATATCTTATGATATATGGGGATCAACGACAGTATTAAATCTCTGGTAATCGTTTTCACTATATTATGAGAGTGGACTGCAGTATTATGGACAAGCCTAAAGATTAAAATGGATTATGTTGGACATAAGTTAGTATTGTTTAAGGATAGAAGATTTTCGATATTATTGATGGGATGTTATAGTAATGTAGTTTTAGAAAAAGGACAACCTGCAGGACGGGCGACAGCCCATCGCGTCGGACAAGGATGTGGGAATCGAACCCACAACCGAAGTGCAACCGGCCTTTATCGCCTACCACTGGCCTACAGGAAGTCCCTGTTTAGTAGAAACTAGTTTTATTATATTAAGCAGCATGATATATGAAGTATAAGTCCATTTTAGGAACCATATATGATTAATCTCACTATAGAATGACTTATGTATATTTAATAACTTTTTCTAACCTTTTGTTTGAGACAGATGGAATGAACAGTAATTCTATCACATGATCTGCTAACACTTCACAAATAACAAATTCAACTTCATTTATTTAAGAGATAAAGTAGAAATTGTTCAAGGCACGAACAAAAGTGAGATTGTACCAAAATAAAGTAAGTATTTATTCTAAGCAAATTTTCAAATTTAGGGAAATGATCTTGAAAACCAAAAATGTTGTCCTAGTGATCTTATACCTGATGAATCAGATGGTACCTTATATCATCACAAATCTATGGATTTGTGATTACTGGCTTTTCCATAGCCATTTCCTCTACCACTCTCCATCAGAACATGACGGTTAGATTTCTCTTCCATGTCCATATTTTCACCTATGTTCTCCTATGTGGAAACCCAATGATTAGTTTATTTGGGTAACCGTTACGTTTCATACTTTTGTTTTTAAAGATTGGTTTTGATATTCCTTTTTACGATGTGGGTTTCTATTAATGAAACTTTCGAATAGTAAACCATTTATAACCCCGACGAATTTCGAGGGCGAAATTCATTTTAAGGGGGGTAGAATGTAACAGCCCAAGATTTTATAAAGAAATATTCTTTTTAATTTTATTAATGTCTTGTGTTGTACGCTACACCAAAATGAGCTTTCACAACATGCATCCTTGTCTTGCCTTGCATTACACGCAATCGCGACCTTCCTCGATAGCGTGTGTAAAACGCAATACCGAGTTTCACTAAACAACGATGTGCTATTAAAATATTATTAAAACTAGCCGTTATGAATAGTAATAACCACTTTTTAAAATTGTGTAAATCTTATTTTTCAAAATGAACTTCATTCTTGGATTCGGAGTATCGAATTTAGCCTAAGGTGAAATTTTGGTACTTTTCGGATAACTTTCATATTCTGATGAATAGTGAAAAATTACTAAATTATAATTAAAAACAACTTTTTTAATCGAAATAATTAATAGTGATAAATTATTAATTTGAGTGGTTTTAAAGTATATTTAGAATATATTTTTACAATTTAATACAATGTTGGTCATTGGTTGTAATTTCACATTTAAACCAGACATAATCAAGTGTCAATCTTTTGATATATATTGTTTCCTAAAAACACGCTATTTATTTTAACAGCGGGATTTAATTATAAAATTAATTAATGCAACTTCTATGTTATGAATTTGGTAAAATAGATTTCATTTTTGAATTCGGAATATGAAATACAGCTTAGGATAAAATTTTGGCATTTTTCTGAAAAACATCAATTTTTGATGAATAGTGAAACTACTAAGTGGTAGTTAAAAAAAAACTGAATTTTTCATAAAACTTAATTTTGCCGCTTCTGTGAATGGAATTTCGAAAATCCGAGAGACACGGTTAATATCAAGGACTAAAATGTGGTTCAATGAGATGAAAATAATTTTTTGGTGAATAGTAACTTTTTACTTTTTTTACCGCGGTTAATAGTAAATAGGGTAACTAAGGGTAAATATGATATTACTATTACCCTAACACATGTCCTAATTCTATTGGACAAGTGTAATTCGACCAAAAACAAACTTAGGAATAAAATATGACCATTTAGGCCCACTTGGATTAGATTAGGACATTTATTATTAATTTATTTAAAGAAAGGTTAAAATAGTTAAAATCAAAGTTTAATAAGTAAATCATTTTTAATATGGGGTTATACATAAGATAAATTCGATTGTAAATATTCATTAGAAATCTAAAAAGATTTCCTACATGATGGTATTTTATTTGTAATTTTTAGACATAAAATAATTTAATTTATTTATGACACAACGATGATGTAGTAATTATCTTATTAATAAAATATTGACATAATTGATGTTATAAACACCAAAATAAATGTAATTTGAGATTTTTTATGAATTCCACTAATTTTATAGGTTACTATGATATATTAATGTTGATTTAATCAACTTGGTTCGAACATTTAATTCTGTTATGACTTTCACAAAAATCATATATCAAATAGTGTCAAAATTGACACAAAATAGTTTTTAAATAAAATATTATATTATTAATTGTTATTGTATTCCTAAAAATCTAAGGTTCGTACAAATGACTTAGATAAGGATATATATATTAATAATAAACAATTTGGGGTTCTTTTGGCATGTTATAGTAAGTTTATTAACCATATAGTGAAAGAAAACAAAAAGACATGGTAAAAGTTAAATTATTTAACTTAGAGTTAAATTTAATTGATAAGGTTAAAATAATATCCTAAACTTGTCTAAATTCTATTGGTTGATAGGATTTCGACCCCTCCCCACCTTATCTTCGAAATAAGACCCTTTGGAACCATTATAAACCGATTTTGACTTTAATATAAAATAATATTTTGAGATATTCCTAAGGTGCCCCTCTCCTCCCTTATAAAAGGACACCTCCTCCCCCTCCTCCTCACACCAATTTGAGCACTCAAGCTCGGCCAACCCCTTCCAAAATCCCTTCTCCACTTCCCTAGCAACATCCTAGAGGTTCTGGTCTTCCTCAAAGACCAATTCTAGTGCCCTAAGAGGAGGTCTCAAAGAGGCACTTCAAAGAAGAGGTAATTACCGTTACCAATTCTTTCATCTTTATTTCTTCTTCCACTTCTTCTTCTTAGGTTGTTTCATTATGAAGTAATAACATCAGTATCACTCATATAATGATATGTTATTATAAGTATGAAACAACCCTATTTCACCATCTATCCATCCTATGGAAAAATAAATCACCGCGCGTGCGTACGTACGGAATACCGTCTCCACGCCGTGGTGTAATCTATTTTCCACCACCACCTTACATGGATGGGTATAATGGTGTAAAGAATAACTATACATAGTTATTACAACATCATATTGATTCTGATATATTGTATAATCCACTCCAATTCAATTCAATATTTATAGAAATGATATCATCGCTCGTGCGTACGTACGGACTACCGTCTCCACGACGCGATGAGATTCATTCTCCATGTTAACCATTTAAGAATGATTATAATGTATATATAAGAAATAATAATGAAATATATGACATTATAAAGCTACTGGATTTATGTATATATATACATATGTATGTCATCTACTTACTTCCATTTCAAGACAATAAGGAAAGAAAAACAGCGTTCATGCGTACGTACGGACTACCGTCTCCATGAACGGTGTTTTTCATTTTATTTATCTATCTATTATATATATATATATATACTGAATATATATGATATATAAATCATATTTTATATTCTGGAAGTAAGTAAATCATGATATAAGTAATAATGATGTCAAGAACAACAAGTCAAAACACCTACGATAAATGAAACGATTTTACCCAAAACGCTTCTTTAACATGGAATTTACAAAAGAACGGGTAATATAATGTCATAAGTGAACCATATATGATATCATAACAATGAATATGATTCTTTAATAAGTCAATGACATTATTTAAATCATTATACAGGAGGTTCGGACACATACGAAGCAAATTGGACCTAAGGTAAGGGAAATTTCACAATCTCATTTTTATCCGAGATTGTTTATTCGTAAGTATTTACTGGGGTGTATTTTATCATCCACATCCATGTTTCATCAATATGTAATATTATTTCCATCCACCTAAAATTTTTTAAATCCATTTTTACCCTTCGGTGAGTTTTTAGTAAAAGATATGAAAGGAATCTTTTGTCGTTTTTCGTACGAGGTACTTTTTGACTTTTCCGACAAAAGTACGAAGAATGTTTTTTTTAACTTATACGGCACGAACGGATTTATACTGTTTTATAAAGCCTTATTGTCATTAAGCTTCCTCTAAAAGATTTCATGACTATTTTCAATAAAATCTCTTTCTTTTAAAATTGCATGATGTTTTGTGAAAAGAAATTGATTTTGAAGAAGAAAGGATATTTTCCTCAAGAATTCAATTCAAGTGTTTTATCAAAATTATTTTCCATATAAGATAATAAAGGGTTCTGTTTCTATCCATATTTTTACATTGATTTGACTATGTTGTGATGGAATTATGTTTATCAATTCCTTTATCTTATATGAATTGATTTATGATGTAATGATGTTTCAAGAATCCCATTTTTGTTACATGTATTATGCGATGATGTATGTTTTATGATTATGTGGCACACATAAGAAAGGATTCATTATGAGATGGGTGGGACCTATATATCCCTCCAATGCATTGGGTAAAGATTTTATATCTCATGAGATAGACATGGCTGGAATGGTAGGTTATACCGGTTCAGTGAAACAGGACTGAAACGAGGGTTACTCGATTCAGAAAGGGACTTTGTCCACTAAGATAGTCTTGGCAATGAGTCTTGACTAACAAGAAATGATTCTCAATGATTATGTGTGAATGCCACAAAGTTTCATGTTTTAAGTTATGATTATTGTGATTACACTTCACTGCCATGATTTACCCCGTGTTATGAAATTATGATCTCTTTTTCAAGTTAAGATTTCCAAAAGTTATGTGCTTATGTATATGATGTGATTGATATTTCTTTTGTTTACCCTTACTGAGCATTTGAGATCACCCTTTTATGTTTTCTTTTCCCCAGGATATAAAGAAAGGTTTTAGGTAAAAAAAAAGGAAGATCTTTATGGGAGATGTTGAAGATCTTTCCCCACGATTAGAAGATTTTATTCCGAGTTTCCAAAGACACTAAACTATTACGATCCTTGTGTGTGTGTTTTTGTTATGTACTAAGTATTCCGCAAAAGTAATGTAATGTCAATGTACGTCAAGATACGGGTATCTACATTACCTAAGGAAATAATACCCTCACAAGTTTAGAAGTTGTCTCAGTTTTTTAATCCGAGTCACCTTTTGTGAGTTATAAGCATTATAATAATAAAATAATTTTATTTAATTATTTTATTTACAGTTATTCCATTTTTGGGTTTTCTCACTGGAGGCCTGTGCTGAATAAATTAAGTTTCACCTAGGGTAAACATGCCATCATGAATGAAACGGTGCCCTCATATTTCAGATATGAGAACCCATTTAGGAGTTATATGATTTTTTTCAAGAAAACCTCTCATGTGTGCTATTTAATGCCTAAATTTTTTTAATAGATCATTCCGAGCACTGCATGCCTCAGAATCACGTGTTTTCAGAGCGTGCAGTCTCAAAATAATTCCACATAAAAAAATTTCATTTTTTCACAGAAATTTCAAGACATTACATTATCCCCCCATAGGGATTTACATCCCCAAAAGCAAAAACAAAGGGAAATGAAACAAATGGGGGGGGGGGGGGGGGGGTTCTAAGCACAAATATGATCCTAATACTCACATGTGCTCTCTTGGAGGTTACTGTGATGACACTGAACATGCACTAGATGAATCAACCATACACTAAGGACCCACTCTTGTCGATCCTCTATCTCCACTGGGAGCTCCGCAAACATTGCCCCATAATCAATGTCTTGCTCACCCTAGTCAATGATGTGCGATGGATCGTGCATGTACTTCTTCAAGTACGACACCTTGAAAAAATCGTGCACTTGGTGCATCTATGGGTGAAGAGATAAGTGGTATTAAACCCTACCAACTCCACGTAGAAACTAAAATGGTGTGATAAATCTTGATGATAACTTTCCACCCTGGCCAAAAATCTTCAATCCCTATCGGGGCGAGACTTGAAGGAAAACGGGATCTCCCTCCCCAAAATCCAAGGGTCTCCATCTCATGGACATCAGTACTGACGTCGGTGGTCCTGGTATATCTTCTCCACACTAGTACGTACCACCAAAGGGAATGTATGAAACTCCCTCCACACCTCATCCCGTAACTTCACTCATACTACGATGTGTCCTCTGAAAAATATGACGTTATCCCCACCTATCAGAAATAAATTAGAAGAATGTCTTGAGGATAACTGAGCACTTTGGTCCTCGTAGATAACATTCGCGAACTATACCTCCCTGACTCGCTGCAAGAGTGGGGGAGTGAAAATCATTGACTAAAGGTAAGCTGATCCATCATCGTCCATAAAGGATATCTTCATCGTGGGTATCTGATCTATTGTCTTACTCAGAAATTGTAAACTAGACCTCCTACTAAGCGTGTCTTCCACCACATTCCCCTTCCTAGGAGTATAGAATATATCAATGTCATAGTCTTGGAGGAACTCTATACATAGCCGTTGTCTCAACTGCTGAAAATACTACGGCCATCATTCCATCCACACAAAAGGCTACCCCTTTTAACTCATTGATATGCCCATAAAAACTTTGGTAGTGGGTACTCGTTATCCATGAACACTTGATTAAAGTGATGGTAATCCGAACATAACCATGAACTCTAGGTCTTACTAAGACCTTCCTCTTCAAGTCCCCCACCTATGACCCCAGATTGCAAATCTCTACGAAAGACCATTGATATACTGATACTGATATCAGTGCCATATCAGGGTGTAGAATGATATATAAGCCCCTCCCCTTGTAGGGAGGTAACCATGGAAACATTTTTTAAGGGTTGTTTTCACACTTCACCTCTACTGTTGGTAACCAAAAAATCAAAACATATACTGCCACAAAGTTATGTTCAGTCGACTAAAGAGTGATCGACTGCACCCTACTAAGCATGAGTTTATCCTATGCTACCTAGGTTTCCCTTTTTTTTCAACGAACAAGGAAAACCCCATTCCAACTCTATGGATATACCATATCCTTTTTTCCTAAAATAGTTAATATGAGCATGAAAAGTGGATGACCAGTCCATACCCAAACTAAAATTGTAAGGCCTCGATGCTATCACCATGAGGTTCCAACTGAAGCTCCTGCCTCTAGGGTCAGATCACACCATCAGAATAAGTGTGATTATCTAGTCTCCTCTCATTCATATCTCTAAATATACTGATTATGTCAATAGTTTAACTGGAACTCTATTCCTTGAACAATATTCAGGACATTAAGGAATGACTAGAAACTGTGTCTATTAATAAGGTATCCAGTATTAGACACAGACTATACCTCAAATCATTCATGGAGACCTCAGGTCATACTCCTTGACTGCATGAAGCTACTCCCTTCCCTTGTACTCCAGCTTTTCCTCAATTCACGAAGCTCTGTGGGAGTAATCAGATATGCTGGTGTGGATATCAGTGTCTTCCAAGGGTACAGATCAAAGTAGAAGATTAACTCTCAACGAAGGGGTAATTATTGAACATCTTCAAGGGATACTTCCTTATACTCCAATATCACTAAGTAACTTGAGGACTAATTAAATTCAATACACTGATGGTTTAACTATCCAACTGAATAGGATTTTTCTATACCCTCATCTACTAGAGTCCATCAAGAGATGTAAGGATTTCCCCTCTGCCAATAAAGTGAAATCTGGTTCTATCTTCATGGGTGAATCACTTACTTTGCCTAATATAGTCAATTATGGCATGGACAGTACAAGTCCATACCAAGAATGACGTCGTAAATCCTCTACACTACTTGTAATAGATACCAATTTATACTCTCAACTCCAAGAGTCAAGTCACACTATCAGCACCAGTTTTTGGTCATTGGGTCTCCTCTAGTAGGAGTCTCTAAACATGTCTTTCAAGTTAATGGTCTTAACAAGAACCTCTAGGTATCAAGCAAGAAGAAGTGGTAGGAAAGAGAAATTACTAGTATAAGTGTCTATCAATACTACAGATAAACTATAAAGACATGAATCATACCTTGATTCATCCATAGAGTCCTGGGGTCATACGCTTCGATAGTCTGTAACTGTCTCCTCTCCTTCCCTGAAGCATGAATAGTGGGGAAATCTCACATGATATGTCCCTTTTCAAGAAATGCATAGAAAAGCCTTCCCTTATGGAAACTAGCACGTTCTCTCCTTTGAACCCTCTAGTTCCACATCTTACTTTGTGCACCTTCAATCAGTAGGTCCTACTAACCCTGCAACTTGAGTTATCATTTCCTCGGATTCTTGTGACACACATTCAAACCCTGTGCCTCATCGATAAGTGCCAAAAAAGTCATCCATGTCTCAGTCTGGAAATCTACATCCACCTGAACCACAGGAGGTGGGCATGCTAGCCGATCAATGGGTGGTGGTAACACCAATTTACCACCTGGTGGGGATATCTCTAGAACTGGTCCCTAAAGAGATGCCTCATTACTAGGTGGAATGTCCTCACGACTGTGTATCAGGATCCGGGCTGGTCATCCACATGGAGGCATCCTGAGATAGATCAAGATGTACCATAGTTAGAAGGTTATACATGGTGAGTTGACTATTATTCAACATCACATAAGGATAAAACTATACAACCAGTGTTTTCATGTATAGATACAAAAAGAAGAATTCAAGGTCTTGGTGTATGGATATTCCGACCACCAAACCAACACTGGACTCCCCAAATATGAAAGTCAAACTCGCAACACTTAAGACTGTTGCCCAAAAAAACAATAGACTCCCGTTCTTTGTGGTAGGACCTAGCACCCTTTGATAACACTTTTTCATGACCCATACCTAGGGCCCATGCCAGGACTACCCCATTCCCTCATCCCAAAGTCTAGAGGCTGGCGACTAGCATTGAAGTCATCAACCTGCAAGTGGGAGGCATTTTCTTGAGTACATGTACACACACACGGCCAAACAAGTCCCACACACTGACCAAGGTAAAACTAGTATACTAAAAAAACACTAAGTACAGAGTACAGCTAAAAGAAAGTGAGCCAGAATACAAACCCAATGAAAGGACTAAAAACTGCAAAGTACACAAAGGAAACTCTGATGGCCATCCGTAGAAAACCCCACCTGGTCATGAGAGTAGTGTAGCTACTAGAAGCTGAAGTATAATTTTCTATCCACCTGTTCAGTCCTATTGGACCCCACCTGGTCCTAGGACACTAGGTCCACTATCATAGTGTCTGTCGGTCTCATCCCTACTGATCACCTTTAGGTCCCGGTCCACCAAAGTCTCTGTCGAAACATCAATGATCTACACCAGACAAAACACGTGCGGGCGAATCCTATGCAGTGGTGATTAAAAAAGCACTTAGTAAGGACCCCAAAACAAAAAAGTAATGACCACAAAAAAATACTAAAAGTAAAGCACGAAACATAAGACAACTCACACTAGGTATACGTTTAGGGTAGTGATAGTTGAAATAGTAGTCACAACATCGAACACCTCATCTGTTGGATAAATCCTCCTCTTAGGAGTATAGTGGGCCTACCAAGTCATGAATAATTACTTACCACTAACCTTGTACTTCATAGGTACACCTCCCCATTATGTACAGTGGGCCTCTTAGGTCATAGAGAAGTGCTTCCCACCGTGGGCCTACGAAGTCACAGAGAAGTGCTTCCCACTAATCTTGGCCAACTGAGGTACTCCTTTTCATCATGTACCATGGGACTAAAAAGTCATATAGAAGTTATTACCACCATGGTACTACAAATTCATAGATATGTTCTTCCCACTGGGCTATAGTCGAGTCTTACAGAGTTGAAAGTTAGCAGGCTTCAGGTCTCAACCAACCGCAGGGTTCTGTACGTAGCGCACCTAGGAGAACCGCTCCTCAATCCATTCATCATATATAAACATACATTAAAGTCAGAATAGATAATTTCAAAAGATCCTCTTCATCAATAGGGTCCTATCACCTCAAACAGCTCGTCAATCAGACACACAATTGGCAAGATACGAGCATTTTAGTAACCACGACCCAGTTGGATTCGAGTCCGATGCAACTCAGAAATACCCCAAATCCTGCCAAAACCCACTTAGAATATCTCAGAAGTACCTCCTCATCAAAATTTTCCTTTTTCCGTAGACGGTATGTCAATCAGACACTCGGTCTGCGAGTTATTAGCGTTTTAGTAACCAGGGACCGGTTGCGTCCGGGCTCAGTCTGACCCGGTGTGACTGACCCGACCAACCCGGTCTGGGGGTCCCACATACATTAGTTTAAAATTTAATGACTCAACCTTCCCCCATTCAGGTATGGGTCAGTGTGGTCAGGTCTATCTAATGGGTTCGACCCAATGAGCCTCGCTGGACCCGGCCCGGTTTGGCCAAGGGTCCTGCCCGCCGGGTCGCCCGGCAATCCGGTCTAGTCCGTCCTGGCCTAAAAAGTATGGGTCTGGACCATTGGGTGTTGGTCCAGCCCATCGGTGCAGTTTCATCCCACGGGGCGCTGAACGGGCCCGACCCACTGGGGGATCGATCCGCCAGCCGAGGACCATCCGTTCGAGCGGACAGTGGTGCAACATCCATCCGGGATGTTGCAGCGCGCTGCGCCCGACCCCATCTTCCCCACGGGTTTCTGCGTGGCCTCCACCTACAGCCAAATTCGACGTGCTGTAGCTCCTTTATCCATTAGGGTGGCCCATTCGTGGGCCACCCCTTCAAGCGGTGCCCCGCCTGGCACTATGTCCTCCGATGCCACGGATGACTGCCATGATGCTAGACTGTACCACCTCCGCCGCCGCCTGTGCAATGAATGATCCTTCAACGGACGACCGTGCATGTACCGGTGGCCTGTTCTTCATGCCACTTGTGCCTATGGACCCTAGAGTTCGCCTTCTTCACTGCATAGGCCCTAAATCACTCTTGCCACTATTTTGAGAATGCGGCCACCAGGAACACACAAGCCAAGGTGCTCAGGATTTGTTCATGTCAGCTCGAGCCCTCCGAGTTAGAGGTTTAAGCAAGGGGAAGGTCTGGGGATATGAAGTTCAACCATTTTTTCCCAGTTTGAATCCCCGATAACAAAAACCGCAAAATAAACTAACCCTCCCACAAAAATGTTCAGATCAAGGATCAACCTGTTCGTTGGTTGATCAATGTTAATATTTTCCTAGAAAAAGAATAACCTAGAAGAAATTTGAAATAAAACTCAAAACCCTACCCGCGTTGATGTTTGATACTGAAGCATTCGTTCTAGGGAGTCCAAGGCGTTGATATACTCACTTACAGATTCATTATGCGAGGTGAGTCGAAGATGATGAAGACCCACCAATGTTCGTCATTATTCATTGGTGAAGAGATTATCCAAAGTTTCGTCAGAGAATCCACTATGTTTAATTCCCAAACAACACACGTTGAACTATTAAAATAAAAAAAAGCACTGTGACGCTGTGCCCAATAATAATGCTCATTAAATTATTCTCATTTAATGAACCACATTTAATGATCCATTAAGATAATAGCGTCGTAGTTTCAATCAAGTAATTATTGACCCTCCATTAATGCACCTTATCGTCGCCTCGTCGCTGCACCACATCATCACCGTCTGCAACCCAATGGTGAAAAAAGAAATAAAATAATTCTTTTAAATTATTATTTTTTGAATAATACGAAAAATAAATTCTTCACTCGGCACTTTACCGATGAAGTTATGTAATTTCCAGGTGAATCCTGGTGTTCCGAATTCAACGGCGCCCTCATATTTTTGATCCGAGAACTAGTCCAAAAGTTAATAAAATATGCTCGCACATTTACTAAACGAACCTTAAAAAAGTTCAAAAAATTAACATTAACCATCGACCTGCGCATGTCGAGGTTAGGCTACGCCTAAAGGGAACATGCACCCACGAGTTCAATGGTACTCTCATATTTTCAATCTACGTTACTGTTTATGAGTTATACGGATTTGTAAATAAAATAATTGAAACTTAAATATTTTATTTGAGGCAAAAAACTAACATCGTCTGTTGTCCTACGCTAGTCGATATTAGGGTCTTCCTAAGGAAAGCATACCCTCATGAGTTCAGTGGTTGTATCAGATTTTTAATACGAGTCACCAATCATGAGTTATAATAATTTATAAAATAAAATATTTTTATTTAATTATTTTATTTATGTTTATTCCATTATTGGGTTTTCTCACTAGAGGCCTTCGCCCGCAAAAATTTAGTCACACATAGGGTAAAACTGCCATCCTAAACACAAGAGTGCCCTTAGATTTTCAATCCAATCACCCATTTAGGAGTTATCCCACTTTTTTCAAGAATACTTCTCACACGTGCTATTTAGAGCTTAACATTTTTCGATGGATCTTTCCGAGCACTCTAGGCCTCGGAATCATGTGTCGTTAGAACGTGTAGTCTCAAAATAATTCCATATATAAAAAAATTGAATTTTTTCATGGAATTTTCATGACATTACAATGGATGATATGATTTTGGATCGAATGGAATATCATAAGAGGGTCACAATTACTTCAATAATTTCCTTAACCTAAATGACCATTTATACAATTTGAATGAGGATAATTCAACACATATATATCTTCCTCACATTCTTATAAGTTCATTGGATGAATTAAATTTAATCCTACTAAAGTTTACATCAAGGGTACTATTTAATTATCATCACATGAGAAGCATGGCGGTTCATATTAATCAAAATACCCATCATATGTAGCATATAAATTGGATATAGTGGTTGTATGGTTAGGGGAACTTACTTCTTTATGTATCCCTTGGTTTTTTCCTTTTCATAGGGATTGATATTTTTAATCAATCCATAGTATTTCCTATTTCACATGATCCAGAGGGTGTCCCCCAATATATTTAATGAATTAATACTAGGGATTAATTTATCCTGATCAATTAACAGTAGGGTTGCCCCATTTTGGAAAAAACTAATTTTCTTTGAGGAGGATCCACAACAAAACCCATATAAACTGTCATTAAGGGTATAGGTGATAATTTTGAATTGGATAAAAATTAACCTATATCTATGGGATGAGTTTCTACATATGAGGTATTCATAGCTAAGGCTACTAATTTTATTGTCGCTTAATCTTATATTCTGACTCGAGTTGGATGAAGGATTGGCTAGAGAGGTGTCTTCAACATGTCCCACATTAGACAAAATTGAATTGCTTTTGGGGGTTGTATAAACATAATTGGGTTTTATATTTTGATTCCTAAAACCATTACTACTTGATTGAATTCATGGATAATCCTACTAATAATTCTATATCATTGATCTCATCTATTTTATGATCGTGAGGATGGATGAAGTGGTGAATGAGATCAACTTACAACCACTCTTAGATTTAATGTGGCACTAAATGTTATGGAATTGCATGTATCCCCCATATATTATTATAGATAAAGAGTTTAAATAAAATTATATAAATCTTTCCATTAATAATGAAAAGTATATGGTGAAGTTTCACATACTTTATACACCCTTGAATGTGAAAATAGGGAGAGGAATCTTTAATCAATCACTAAATGGCTCCATGGATTTGAATACAAGTGCATTGAATGCACTAATAATACTTCTCAAATCTTAGTCTCCCTGATGTTAAAATAAAAACAAGTTTGACCTATTTATATCATATATTAATCATGTTAATATTTAATCCATATACAATATATATTATATATTTTCTCATGGAAACATTAAAGGTTTCCCATAGATTATGGAGAAGTTAAGGAATGTTATTCTCCTTTTTCTATTTAAAAATAATGTAATGAGAAGTGGTAAATGGAAAGTACATGATAGGTATCTTTTCTTCACCCAGTTCCATCTACATTTCATTTGAAAAAAATTATTTTTTATTGATATATTATCCAGTTTCTTTATCTAGAATGAATTATTTCCTATGGTTTTATGAGGTAGGGTTGATCGTATTGATGAATAATATGGCTCACTCAAGTATAAATTATCCAAAGGTGGAATATATGAGGTTATCCTTTTTTATATATTCTTCTGATGGTATAAAATCACTTGTTTCTAATAGTATCCCTATCACTGGTGCCAGATTTAGGTGTATTTATTGATATATCACTATCTTCATTATTGTAAGGGAATATTCTATATATATTATCACTATATTTATCATCTAAAACTATTAGTATTTATAAATAAAGGATGATTCAGTTAAAATCATTATCTTATCACGAATAAATATGTATTTTATAGGGTCTTTGATATATAGTGCATCTTTTCCACTGGTAATAATGGACCCATGAATTGGGTTAATGGTTGGAAAATTATCAGAGTTGATTCACTCTAGGAATATTGGTTATGAGTATGGGTAGGACCTCAATGTATATTGTACCAACCCTTAGAAAATATTCCTTAGATTTTTTCTTCATTTGTACACACATGTTTTCCAAATCATTTACAAGTAATCTCTTGAGGTTTGAACATCACAACAATGAGCCTCCACTAATTGGGGGGGGGATCTAATCTCTAGGCTAGATGGGATACCACCTAGGTGATTACTCAAAAGTAGACTAGATGCCCATGACATCAACTCCATCCTCCTCTAATTAATTATGAAATCCATTATCATGCTCGATGGAAAGGTACTTGAAGTGGTTTCAAACTATAATGGGTACACATATCCCCCACTAGTTCTTGGATGTCATACAAGCTTGTATGAAATCATCCCATAAAAGTTTTTCAGTGTAGAAGCATTTATCAAGATCAAACCAACATGTATATATTCTCAAATGAGATCAGTTAACATATTTCAATGAATTTGATGAGTTAAGGAAAGAGGTAAATGGTTCCCATTAGTTGTAGTGGATATAATAACAACAAAATTTGTTAAATAAATGTTAGTGGTTGTTGTAAATCTGTTTTTATAGAACGTAATCTCTAGAAGGTGCGATACAAATTAGAGAAAATAATATAACCATTAGTGAAACATTATAATAAAACATTAATGATCAATCATTTTAAAATGGTATTAGTATTCCATGTTGGATTCACAATTATTTTATTTTTTATTTTTTATCTTCATGTGTATTGAAATCCCACATTCCATAGGATAGAATCTTTTAAATATATTTTAATGATTATTTTAATATTATCCATAAAAATAGAGAATTTGGGGGGTTGTAATCTGATCCCCCTTTAGAGGTTTATATGAGTTATGATTGTTGACATGTTTTTTTCTTAGAAGTTGAATAAGGGTTCTATTTAGAAGATAGATAACTTAATTTTTGTATTTCTCCATCTAGTAGACTATGAAGAATTTGAGAAACCTATTCCATATATTATTCTACTATAGTATTGGGGGTTTTTCATGCTGTTTCCATATACACCACGGTGCAAGACCCTAATGAGGCTGTGTCAGGGTACCTAGAAAAGGGTTATGAGGCTACGTAAGGTTACCCATGTAAGGGGAACCCATGACTTATAGAGATCATGTTAAGTTTGACACTGACATCACATAAGGTTATTATCCATTCGAGATTGAATGTTTTCAAATCCATATCCGATAAGAGTATGCCATAATCCATTTTGAAGAGAAGGTAGCGACACCATAGTTACGCTTGCATCATAGAAGATCCAAATTTAATAGAAGTAAATAATTTTATATACTCAACCCTACAATAGCTTACAAAGATGTTATTTTACAATTCCATAGTCAGTTCAGTGTGAGAAGTGGTTTAAAAAGGTCATGCCCAAGATAGTTCATGGGTTAATGGATAATTTACTACATTAAGAGAAGTGGATCTAGTCAACTACTCCACAGTATTGATGACCATGCCATAGTAAAGGACGTGATTGTGGGGTTTCAATGAAATTAAGGTGTCTAAGCCATAGTTTAAGAAAAAAGGATAATAATATTCTATAAAATAGATAAAAAAACCACTACTTTGTAGTTTAAGTCAACAGGGTGTTTCATCCAGACAAAAAAATAATGAAATTTATGGATTGAATCTCTCGGTGGTTAATTTGAATTGAATGATTCATGATGACCCTAGTAATTAGAAAGGGAAACTTTGTACAATCCCAGGTAAAGGAGATTCAATACTATCCATCATATTGAAATAAAAATATAAAGTGTTGTACTATGAAGAAAAGTGTTAAAGAGATAGATACATGAAGATTATACAAATCAGAGTGTTATAGGGTTTTTATAGATATCATTTGGAAGGTTGAAGGCCACATAAGGTTCTTTTCCAGGAGTCTTGTTATAAATATAATTATAATTTTTTTTTTCAAAAGTGAAACACCATCATTGGTGTATGTGGTCATTATCTTTATGTGAATAAGGAAAGACTCAACAGATGGAGCAGTGAGTTCCTTATTAAAGGAGAACCCTGAGTTCTCCATATGTTCGAGGTAGTGAACCTGGATAGTGATACCACTCAAAATTGTACTTATAAAGAAGGGATATTTAGTGAATTTGGTGTATAGATACAATTTCATGCATGATACTTGGATGTAGCCCAGTGTGGGTGAATAGAGTAAAATCTGTTATACTGTTTACTACTTTCATCAGTGATTGAAAGAAAAGATAGAGATAAATTGAAGTGTTCCTCAATGTGGGAGAATAAGATCATCATAATAGGGATGATTTTTTTAAAATTATATACCCTTATTCACCTCACTCCTAGGGTGTAATTATCTATAAAGTTTTAATAAGTGGTATCAAAGGGGAGTTTATTCATTTTATCTCTTAGAATCATAACAGTGGTTGTAAAACATAATGATATCACCATTGTTGAAAGAAATAATTTCTAGTTGTGGAAAATCCATATTCAATATTACTTTAGATCCATGGGAATGGAAATTTACACAATGAAAATTTATGGAATCATTGCTAATATTAAATGAGATCATTGGCAGAGAGTGACTATTAGAAATAGGATACAGATGCCAAATCCTTAAAGTCATTGGGAAGTTCTCTTGAAAATCCAAATTTCCTAAATTAAATCCCTTTAAAACATCTCACATTATGTGGGAAAATATTTTGAATATTTATGATGGAGATTCGAAGGCTTGGGAGGAAATATTTCAAGTTCAATAGAGTCAATATAAAGATTTTATAATGAATTCAAATATTGTGGCTGATTCCTTTTTGATCATCTAAATTTTCTTAATGATGATATGTGAGGCCTCAGAAAAGATCTAAAATATGGTAACATTAAAAAGAGTATCATGAGAATATTCCATCCTCATAGTAATGTAAAAGTGATAGTTCTAGAAGAGAAATACCTGAAATCAATTACAATCAATAGTTTCCATAGTACTCTTATGGATTATGAGATGAGAAATGAAGATAATGAGTCAATAATAGAGTAAAGTACTTTGAATTGGCCTTTATTTCAATGAATAAACATTAAATTAGGGATAATTAAAAAATTTATGATGTTGATGTTGTTATGTCATTTATTTCCTCTAATATTATGAGAATAAGTGGAAAGGTTAAGGGAAATATGTCTCTTAATTTCTTCAAATGTAGGACAATGATACATATTTTAGCTAAAGGTACCAAAACATAAAGTTATGATAAATAAAAATAAAAAAATATGGTGAAAAAGGAAGGTAAAAATAACTCCCAATGAAGATACTTTAAAATGAAAATTTTCTTTCTAAAGAAGATAATAGATTTAGAGAAATTGAAGTAGATGAAGTTAAAAATTTTAAATATGAATTTGTATTAATGTTATTTCAAATAAGAAATAGATAATGATAGAGATTGTAAAAATAACGGAATTTTTGGATGGTTTGATCTACTGGAATAACTTGAACTAGACCTTATAGAACTAAATTCTTGGAATTGGAGGTGTAAAGAACAAGAATGATTATTGACACCAAATATGATGATAGGAAATTCAAAGGAATCATCACAATTTCAAGTTAAAAGATTTTATAAGTAAGAACATATACCTATTCCTCAAGTTCATCGGTTCAAAGATAAAGGTAAATATGCAAGGAAGCATGTTGATGCGAACAATACATCTATATTTGTTTCAAAACCACTAGCACAAAATCTGTAAAAGATGATAGATCTTTATAAAACTAGAAAGGAAACAAATAACTTGTTTAGGGAAATAAGAAATGAACCAAGAATTATATGTTTTTAATTTAGAAATCTAGTACCCATTTACTATCTGTTCTCTATTTCCAGAAGATCCTTTTAGGAGCAATGAAAATCCAAACAAGTATGAAGTATTTCTAATAATTATTTTTTATTTTAATGGGTACTATTTTTTAAGTATTTGGGGATAAGGAAATTAATTGATCATCGCGGATCAAAAAATGTCATCAAGAGCGCCTTGAGGTAGAAGAAATAAATAGGTGTAACATTTTTCTAGATTCATTGAAACTAAAAATAGATTTTTAGTTCTTCAAGAATAAGAATTATTCATGGAGCCAACCTTTAGAGAGGCACACTCATAATCATATTTCATAATTAAATGGAGTTTATAAAAGGACAATTTTACTGATATTTACTTGATTTTAGAATAAAATTCAATCTCACGAACATTGGATAACATATTAATATAATATATGATTGAAAATAAGGACCTTATTGTAAATTTATAACACAACAAAGATAACATTTTTTTGTTTCAGGAATTATGTGGGTCTTAATATTGTTGGTACTAAAAAGGCCATGATTGGATTAAAATTTATCAAGTGGAGATATGTTCTTCTTCTTTATGGGTAAGTTATAATCTTCTCAATGTTTCCCAATTGTGTTACAATGTATGGGATTTTCTATCACAATGGTTTATAATAGAATTTACTGGGATTCACTGATACAGATTAGTATGGTTTGGTAGATGATCAAAAATTAAATCTAGGTGGTTCTTTTTATCTTGGAATTTCTTTTATTTCATGGAAAAGCAAGAATTGTGATTTCATATCTTTAAAAACCACTGAGGACGATTATATTTATTCCACTTAGGCATGAAACCAATTGTTATGGATTAAATAGAAACTTAATGATGTGGGTTTTGAAGTGATATATCCTATTACAATTATGTGTGATAACTAAAGTGAAATAAATCCTAGTAAAAATATTATCCAAAATTATTGTACCAATAACATTGAGATAAAAAATCACATTATTAAGGAGTAGGTGGAGAAAGGAATTGTTGTTTTGAAGTTAGTGTCATCTCAAGATTAAGTTTTCAATATCTTGACAATGGAACTACCCAAAGTTATGATTAAGAATCATCAGTTGGCTCTTGGATTCCATATCCACAAAATTAAATATTTCTTGGATAGAATTACACTTCTCATAGTTTATTTCTTGATAATGGTAAATTTTTTAAATAAATTTGTTAGATTTCTAACATCATCTTAAATTTATTTATAGAAGTGATCTATATGGTTTTATTGAAAAGGGGGATAAATATCCAAGTGTGTTTGAAAGAGGGAGTCTAAAGAGAGTGTGAGAGTATGTCACTAAAAAATCATAGGGGAGAGATGTGGGTTTTGAAAGGATTAATAGGTGGTTATGACAAACTATTCACTCATTTATTTTTTCTCCAATTGAGCATAGATCATGTGGGATTTGAATTTAAGATTAGTGGATCATGGATACATATATTTAAACTGATATTTTAATAAGATGAATCTATGAATTCATAGAGAATTGGGATTATTGTAAACAAACCAAAAGGTGTATATTATTGGACAAAACCCCATTAGAAATTTTTATTAGTTTTGTTTTTTGATAAGTTTATTTCTTGGAATGTTAAGAATATCCATGTTTACAAGAAATATCCAATGTCACATGCCTTGATACATGTTGTAGAATATGTGTATTTTGAGAATCCTACACTATAGATATTTCAGATACACTGTAGAGGATTTTACATGCCATATCTAGGTGCACCATGGCACATGACACCAATGCGGCGGTGTAAGGGTAACTTTGTAAGAGTAATGAGGATATTTAAGGGCACCTGTGTAAGGGTATCCCATGTGTTCTATATATTTTGTAAAGGAAAATCTCATTCTCACATAATGGGATCAAAAAATGGATATTTTAATCCATCCATATTGAAGTAGAGAATACTACATTGTAATCCATTTATAAGAGAATGTGTCCATGCTAAAACTATTCCTTTTATCACGGAAGATCCTAATTTAATAGAAGTAATGAATTTGGGATCCTAAACCATTTAAGAGATTAGAGATTAGTGATGTGCCCACACAAAAATTAGTTCAATTTGATAAGGGGTTTGAGGATATCATTCTAGAGATAGTGTGTGGGTTAATGGTGGGGTTTCTACTTTGGGAGAAGTAGATCCAATAAACTACAAGATTTCATGTTATAGTTCTATTGACCATGTCATAGTAAAGGGAAAATGGTTGGTTTCACCGTGGTGAAGCTGACCATGCTATAATTTATGTAAAACAACTAATGGTACGTCGTAGCATATATGACCACGCCTCAACACGGTAGTTTAATTTTACTGATTTTTTAGTAAAAAAACATCATGAAATGATGTTATGGATTAAACATTTTGATGGTCAATTCAAACTAAAATAGTTATTTCTGTCCCCAATAATCATAGGGTACACATTGAACAATATTAGAGAAAGGAGATTCAATCAAAATCATCTGAATGAAATAAAAATAGGAAGTGTTTTGTTGTACTGGATGTAGGGAAAGATTTTTGGTCGGATAGGGTAATGACAGATGGTCTAGAGGGAGTTTAATATACCCGATTACATTTTTTTAATCAAATAATTTTTAAAATAATTTAATTATAAAATATAATTATTAGATATAATTATCAGTGGAAGAATTTAATAACACAAGTATGATTTTTTGTAGTATTTTAGTCCAAATTGGGCCTACTATACTCTTATACCTCTCTACTCGGTGAGTGTTATGTGTGCACTAAAAATGATTTTTTAGGGGGAATCATAACCCAATTACAGAATCCTTCTCTATTGTAGGGATAAAAAAGACATTAAATTTTAATGGGGAGTCAAAACCCTTACTACCCAACATTATCTAGTAGGATTAACAATCTAAACAATCTTAAATTTAGATACAGAGGGTCGAAACCCTCATATAATGACTTCAAAATCCATGAGTCACAACATAAGGAAATAGATAAAGAAATTATTTTGTATGTAAAAGAGTAAATAGAAAAAATTCAGTGTTTGAGAGAAGGAAAATAGTGTTATTGACTCATGAAACCTGATTAAGAAGAAGATAATTAATTAAAGAACATGTATTGGTTCTTGAGAATTGGATTAGAGCATATCATTAAGGTAGTATAATTTTAAGTAGATTTAATCTGAAACTTGATAGAATTTCTAGGTCTTGAAACCAAGTAAGGAATGAATTTAAAAAATTGTATAAAATGTTCAAAGTTCACAACTTTATTCTTGAAAAAAATATACTATCAAAGAAGATGTTAACCGATGTATTCCTTTAAGAGTCCTTTAACCTTTAAATAGGATCTGTAAAATAGAACTAACAAACCAATCTCCAATTAAAGGAATTAAAATTAAAAATGATTGAATTATTCAAGATAAATAAAATTAACCTCCATAATAACAGTAATTTTTTTTGAATTTAAAATATGAAGAACAATTCAAATATTTTTTATTAACATGATAAATGATATTAATAATTCAAAGAAATCCCAACATAAAATGTAAACCTATTTTAAAAAATATTAAATATAATTTAATTTAAAGAAATGTGTAATTTAAAAAAATATTATACTTCTTTGAATGTAATAAAATGTGATTGAATATATTCTATTCCATTAAATAATAATTTAAAAAAAGAGTTACTAAAATAAATTAAATCAGAAAATTAAGACATAAATATTCTAGAATACATGCTTAAAATGTCACATAAAAATTTAAAATAAATATAATAAAATCTTAAAACTCCTTAAAATATAATAAAAATAAATTTCATGGATCATATATATTATATATTAATTTTTTAAATCAATAAAATACTTAAATAAATTATTATAAGTATGATTTTCATCAAAATATAAAAAGATGAAAAAATATATTATGAGACATCTTTGATAAAAAGTTTCACCATTGAGTTTAAGTCTCCATTAGAATTTTGAGTCACTATTGAGTTTAATTTACCATTGGAATGTTGATTCCATGATGAGTTATAAATTTAACAACAATGGGATTTAGTAAATTTACCCACCATTAGCTTTAAAAAATTTACCCACTGCTCGTATTAAAAAATTTATCAACCATTGTTTGAATGGAAAAAAATATAAAAGGAAAAGACCGACCATTGAGAGTGAGAATAAATGGAATAGGAAACATCCCCCCACCATTGGAATGTAAAATGGAAGAGGAAAAAACCACCCACTATAGGAATGTAAAAAATGGAAAATCAAACAACAGAGCCCTCCATTGGAAGAAAAAGGAGACTACCCACTATTTGGAAGAAGTGAATCACCCACAGTTGGGAAGAAGGAGAATAAAACAACCATAGTAAAACATAAGAAGTGACCCACCATGAATAAAGGTGGATACCTACTGTATGAAGAGGAATGAAAAATCCATATAGATAAACACTCATCCACCGTTGGTATAGAACTAATCTATGTTAGCTGTTGTATCAGGAGAACTCATGAAAGGAGGAAGTGGAAGGTTTTAGGGATTCTAGAATAAGGAGATGAATTTTGAGAGTTTATCCATGAAAGAAAGAATATGGCAGAGGAATATGATTAATTGTATTTCATCATTTTAGGTTCAAACCCAACATATAAAATTCATAAAATTTTTAAGCCATCTAAACATATGAATTTAATGTTTTTCTAGAACAATTATTTGTGCATAATTTATAAATATTCCAAAATAATCAATAATCAAGTAATTCCAATATGCATTGAATGGGATATGATTTAAAAATGCGAGAACAATATTTCATTATTACAAAATGGATTGTTGGACATCAGACAAAGTTTAGGTTTGTAAATGACATTTTTAGAGTTTAATATAGTTTAAATGAATGAATAAAATCATATTATATTTATAACCAAATTTGTTTTGAGTGATTCAAATTATAAACAAATCATACATCAAATAAACAAAAATCATTTTGAATTCTGGAAAATCCATATTTTTACAATTTTTGTAAGATGTTCAGATAAATAGTGAACACATTAAACAATAGAATTAGAATCCTATTTAAACTAATGTAATGAATATAAAACAGGTATATTTCCAATGATACATGTTTCAAAAGAAGTAGATCAGTATAGAACAAGTTATTAAATAAATACAGACGGAAAATATAAATAAATTTAAACATAAATTTTTTCTAGAAATAAAAAAAAACGATTCATGATCAGGATTAAATTAGAACATGCTAGTGAAATAATTAAGAAATGTTGTAGTTTAAAAAAATTAATATTAACTTTTTATATTTCAAATAAACTAAAAATTATAATATTCTGATCACTACAACTCATGTTAAAATTCAAATACAGAAATATTTCAAAATTAGTTTCTTTTCACATAAAATAATAAATGGGTTTTGGATATTTAAAAATACAAAATCACATATAATAAAACAAAACAAAAATACATACTTGGAAATGTAAAAAAATGTTCCCCTTTTTGTTTGATTATAAAACCTGAACATTAAAATTTAATTTTCTCCCCTATTTTTAACTAAATAAAATGAGATTAAAAACACCCTTAAATAAAAAAAATAATAAAAAAATTAAATTTCCCATATTCCAAGTACAATTTTAATTTTTTCAAATAGAGCATAGTCATCAGGCATAGTAAAAATGTCTAATAACTGATTTTAGTAGGGATAAATTCTAAAACAATATCACCTTTATTCTCTTGATCTATAATAAAATAAAATATATTATTTATATGCTTGGTTCTAGAATTCTGTAAGATATATTTATAAATAGAAATTATAGATGTGTGATTAAAATAAATAGGAATTTGATAAAATAAAATTTTAAAATAATATAGGGTTAACTTAATCCATAAAGCTTGAGCATAAATAATAGAAAAAATACATATACTCTAATTTTTTAGTATATAGATCAATATATAATTTCTTCTTAGATGATGAATAAATAAATATTTTCCCCAAAAAATGACACATACCTGATGTAATGTTTCTTTCAATTCTAAAGACTCCAAAATCAAAGTCATAATAAGATATTAAATCAAAACAGTTATATTTATGATAAAATATACCCGAGTCAAAAGTTCCTTTAATATATCTAATTATTATTATTTATATATTTAATATGAATTTATTTAGGATCAACTTGAAATCTAGAACATAAAAAAACCTAAAACATGATTTTGGGTCTAGATGTTGTTAAATATTGTAATATGCCTATCATACGTATATAAACATTAATATCAATAGAATTACCAAAATAATCTATATCAAATTTACAATTAGTACCCATTTTATTTTTTTATATATTTATTGGAATCATGACCAAATATTTTAACTAACTCTTTAGAATACTTAATTTGACTAAGAAAAATTCCATATTTCCTTGGAAAAAATTTAGGACAAAGAAAGAACATTAATTATCTCATTAAACTCATGTCAACATCAAAGTACAAAAATAATTGAAACTTATTTCACTAGATGAACCAAAAACTATATCATAAAATTATAATTTTATAATTAAAATATAATTGAAAATTATTTTAATAAAAATTACAAGATAAAAATTTCCTTACTTGAAATCATTTTTTAATAAACAAAATAAAGTATTTCATACCAAGAATAAGTTGCTTGTTTGATACCATACAAAGAATTAGATAATTTAAAAACATGGTTGGAAAATTATTCATTATCAAAACCAAGGGGTTTAGAAACATAAACTTCTTCATTCATAAAATTATTTGAGAAAGAACTTTTTACATTCATTTGAAATAATTTAGAACCTTGAAAACATTTAAAAGGGAAAAAAATTATAATAGTATCTAACATATAAATATGTGAAATAGATTATTAAAATCCTATACATTCTTATTGAGAGTATCCATTCGCAAAACTTTTGGGGTTTTTTGACCATCTATCTTGACTCATCCAGATTGCTTATAATTATACATTTTATTCCAATTACCTACTTATCCTCGTACAGTTATTATAAAGACCAAATATTATTTCAAACAAATTTATTATGATCATCATATATATAAATAATCTAGTTATAATCATTTGAAGCATCATTAATATTTTTAGTAACAAAATCATAAATAAAAACAAAATTGTCATATAAATTAAAAACAGATTTGCTAGTTTCAACACCGGAATAAAAATTTCCAATAACATTTTCAATAGGATGATATTTACGAATCCTCCATGATATTATATTTGTTTGAGAAGGAGTACGCTCCCCCTCAATTGATTCATCTATATCCTGAGGTTTTTCTTCACCAAAATTAAAATCACTAAACTCATCATAAAAAATATTAGAACAAAAATTTAATTTATCATTATTTTTATAAAACATAACATGTTAGGATTCTTTAATGACCAAATTTATTTTATTATAAAATCTACAATCTATACTTTTATTGTAATATCCATGAAAAATACCTTCGTAAATTTTTGTATCGAATTTATTTAAATTATCCTTTCAATTTAAAATAAAAAATTTACAACCAAAAACTCTAATATAACCTGCTTTAAGTGTTTTATCTTTAAATAATTATCATGGAATTTTCATTAACACAGTTTTAATAATCATTATATTAGAAATATAATAAGAATAAGAAGGCCACATCCTAGAAATATATAGGAAAATTATATTCACTTAACAAAGTCTGATCCATTTCAATAAGAGTTCTATTTTTTCGTTGTACAATATCATTTTCCTGTGGTGTTCTAAAAGTATAAAAATTTTGAAAATAAAATTCTTTAAAAAAAATCAAAATCAATTTTTTTAATTAAAATACTTTATCACTAAGAATAGAAATAATTATACAACATTTTTAATTTTTAACTAAATTAAAAAGAACTAGTAAATCTAGATAAAGGATGAGCCAGTTCCAATGAAGAGGTCAATCCCATGAAGAGAGTTTCTAGATATTAAGCCAAGTAACTTCTTTGAGAGATTAAAGAATGAAGGGCTGACCCGGGAGGATGACCGGGCTGAAATATTAAATGAAGAGCAGGGTATTTCGTGGGAGGAGCCTGGTGACGATTAATCTACTCAGTTTTTAGGAGAAAGTGCTTAAGAATATCAATACAACGACATATAATGTCTGAGGAGGATGAAGGTCCAACAAGGTGGTAAGAAAGTCCGAAAGGATTATTTATATTTGCCTTCTCTAGTAGATACACAGTCGATAGGAAGTTGAAAGTCCATGTGATGGAAGGTGTTCTCAACATTAATGGTAATGATGTTCGAGTATAGGTTTCAAACTGTAGGGTTCTTACCATTATGGATGTTCTGCAGAAGAGAGGCTCGAATGCTGTGAAACCAATGGAGCTCATTCTGAATTATAGAGAATAAATGGAGGAGTAATACCTTGTGATCTTTTCTTCAAAAAAAGATGGTGATTAAATGATGGAAAAGACTATTTAGGTGGACACTAACAAATAACAGAGTGATTGGATTAACAAATAGAATCTTATCTTAGTATGATGTTTCAATGTAAGGAAAATCAACCAAGAGGAGTACATACAAGCATGGGACAGACTAGTGTGTTTATTTTAAGACTTTATAATGGATGATCTAGGAACATCGGTAACTTCATTCTCCTGGAAATTTATTAAGGATAAGAATTCCAATAGGATTAAGTTGTCTTTTTATAACTATTTTTTATCCTTTGATGCTGGTTCTGGGTAATAACCAGGTTTTTTCAATTTTTACATAAAATTGTTTTTTTGGAAAATAAAAAATAATGTTTCAGTCAGTCAGTAAATCTAGATAATATTTCATTTGTTTGAGAAATAAATTATACCCATGAAAATATACTATAATCATCAATAACAAAAAGTGTATTTCTTTCCATGAAGACTATAAATTTTAGTGTGGGAAAAAAGATCAATATGTACTAACTATAAAGTTTTATAAGTACTTATCAGATTGGTAGGGCTAAGATAAATTTTACGTTCCTTACATTTCATGAAAATGTCACAAACATGAAGATGTTCTTTCTTTATGGAAGTTATCTATAACACATTCTCGTGTTTTGAGAACTTATGTAACATTATAAAATTAACATGAACTAAACATTGATAACAAATGATTTTTTCATTCTTTACAACATTGAAACACTTATCATGTTGAAAAGTTAGTTCAGAAAAATAAATAGTATAAATATTATATTTTCTATTAGCATTAAATAATAAATAATCATCCTAAAAAACTAAACATTTATTATTTTGAAGTTTAACTTCCACACCTTCATCACATAATTATGACATAATAATTAAATTATGTTTTAAACCATCAATATATAAAACATTATAAATAATAGTTTAATTTTAAATACCAACATTATCGAAACATTTTACTTTTCCTTTAGAATTATCTTTAAATGTAACAGTGACTCCATCACATGTGTTGTTAGTGGTAAACATTGAGGAGTCTGTGATCACATTCCAAGAATATCTACTTTCCAGGTACCATATCTCGTTCATGATAAGTACAATTAATTTTTCCAACAAAAATCAATTACATGACAATTTTGGGACCTAAGATACTTCTAGTCCACAATGAATAGTAATTCAATTTTTAGGTACCCATACAGAATATAAATAACTATTGTTCGGTACTATAGATAACAAGAATTAAGAAATATTTGTTTTTTGTAAATCCTAATAATTGTTTGAATCTAAGAGAACAATCATTTTCATAGAGACCCTTAATGCCACACATAAAAAAAGTAACAGTATAATTACAACCATTTTCACTTTTAACAAAATGAGTTTTAAACATTTAAGGAAATCTTCTATCATAACCAAAACCATATTTATTTTTTTAATTTATTTAAAGACATAATTTTATGATATTTTTTAAAACCTTGAATAAATGAAGATAAACTTTTCTCAAGACTCTCAACATCATTTTTCAAATTTTCATTAAAATATTGAGTAGATTTCAAACATTCATAAACTTTGGAATGATAAGAAGAAGTGACATTTCATAACTTTTCATTTTCTTATAAAATTATTTTATTTTCAGAAAAAAATTCTAATTAGTTTCTTCAATCTTATTATATAAATCGTAAACTTTGAAAATATATTTCCTTAGTATTTAATTTTATTTATTTAATTATGACACATTAGGTGTTCAGAATCATACTAAAAATTATAACATTATGAAATAAAACTAGAATTAATAACATTTTCTAGTGATGCCATGAAACACAAGTTAATAGTTTATTTTTCATTTCCCAATAGTTTACTAGAATCAGATTCTTTTGTACAAAAACAAATGGGGGTGAATACCTTTTATTATTCTTTTTTTATTCGTCTTTATTAATTAGTTTAGGATAATTAGGCTTGATATTCCCTTTTTTCTGGCATATATAACAAGTTACATTCAAAGCATTGTAATTTGCACTACATTTATTATCTTCCTTGTGTTTTTCTTTTCGAGTATTTCTTATTAACTGGTTTTTTAATCCTTTCTTTTTCATGCTGTTGTAAACTCCACTCTCAATCTGAGCCATATCATCTTTTTCACCATCAAGTAGACTAGTATCATAGTAGTAAATAGTAAAAAAAAATCACATATTTAAAATCTAAACACTTTGTTTTTTTTCTACCCATTAGCAATGTTTTTCAATTCCATTTCATAATGAAGTAATGATCCAATAAATTCATATAGGGTGTACTCTTTTAAGTTCATTCATTCATTAATGGAGACTTTTTTTGCCTTCCATTTATTTGGTATGTCTTATAGGACTTATTCAAAAAGTACAAGGTTTTTCAGATCTTCTCAATGTGAATTCATTCCATTCACAATGCTTGTGAATCTATGGAACATTTGGTTTACTATATCATCTTCACCCATTTTAAATTCTTGGTGCTTACCATGAAGCATTCTAATCTTGGTTTGGATTAAAATTTCAAAGCGATGTTGAGTGACTCGTAGAATCTTACAAATCTCATTAACCATATTACAAGTAGACACATGACTAAAAACACTTATATTAATATAAAAATCAAAAATAGTATCAACTTTGAAATTTAAAACATATCTACTGGCATTATTTCTTATAACTTTATCTAGGTCAGCTTTAGGTAGTGTATATTAATTTTGGAATATAGATTGGTGCTCAATTCTCAACTATTTGAGGTATACCTCCATTCAAGATTTCCAGTATCCATAATCGTTTCCATAAATGTGTGGCGGCTTCTAAAGAATACAAGCATCATTTGGGTTTAGTCCTACCATCATATAAGATTTTTCCATAGACCGATAGTTAAAGAT
Organism: Viscum album; assembly: GCA_963277665.1. Lineage (NCBI taxonomy): Eukaryota > Viridiplantae > Streptophyta > Magnoliopsida > Santalales > Viscaceae > Viscum > Viscum album. The sequence goes on along the minus strand of OY728165.1, from coordinate 1,208,509,328 downwards.
ATAAACAATTATTAAAAATGTTATCATTTGATGCCAATTTTTCAGTTATATAGGGTAATGAAATATGTTCTATAGGGGGTAAATAAAACTGATTAAATAAATTTAAACAAATAAATTGATTTATTAAGTTAGTTATAAAGGACAATTATTAGAGTTAATTAGCAGCTGAAAAAGTAAAGAACACAAGGATATTTTTATATTATTTTGGTCTATAGTGGAACTTATATAACCTTAGTGAGAGATATGCGTGCACTAAAAATAAATTTTGAGGGGGAATCATAAAGAAAATACAGAATGCTTTTCTAGTGGATGTATTTCCAAGAAACTGAATTTTTTATGGGGATTCACAACCCTAAATACCTGAATTTACACAGTGGGAGTCATAACCCAAATAGTCCTGACTTTAGAAATAGGGATTCACAACCCTTATATCCTGACATTAGAATTTGAGAGTCAAAAACTAAGAAAATAGAAGAATAAATATTTTTTATGTTAAAGAATAAATAAAAAAAGTGCATGTGATAGATGTGAAATAGTGTTAGAGACTTATGAAACAAGATGAAAGAGAATATAAATAATTAAATCATAGTTAATTGTTCTTTAGGATTGGATTGGAATATCTCATCAATGAAGTAGAAGTCTAAGCATATGTGACATGACACTTGAGATAATGTCTAGGTGACGAAACTGGGTATCACAATAATTTAAAAAAATTTACATTAGGTTCAAATTTTATATCATTCTTCTCAAGGAAAAATAGATTATAAATGAAGACGTTATCCAATATATTCCTTGATGTTTTATTACAATTTTAAATATGATCTATAAAAGAAAACTAACAAACCAATATCTAGGTAACGTAATTAAAATTCATAAATGATTTTATTATTCACGAGATATAAAATTACCCTCTATAATAATAGTAACAAATTTCATTTGAATTTAAAACATGAAGACCAATTCAAATCTATTTGAATAACCTGGTAAATGATAATAATAATTCAACGCAATCCCATAAGAACCATAAGAATTTTTTTAAAAATATTAAAAAACAACTTAATTTAATGAAATGTGTAATTTTTAAAAAAAAATTCTACTTTAAATTCCTTAAAATTTATTTTAATATATTCAATGATAGAAAATAAAAATTAAGAAAAGAGTTAGAAAAAATAACTCAAAAAACCAAGGCATACGTATTCTAGAATACATGCTGAAAAAGTCACACAACAATAATAAATAAATTTAGTAACATTTTAAAACTCATTAAAATATTTTACCCACCATTATCGTTAAAAAATTTACCCACAATAATATTTAAAAAATTTACCCATTATTGGGTTTAAAAAATTTACCCACCTTTGAGAGAAATAAAAAAATGGAGAAGGAATATATCTACCATTGAGAGTGAGAAAAAATGGAAATATAAACAAACACTATTGGAATGGAAAAATGGAAAAGGAAATAGCCACCCACCATTGGAATGGAAAAATGGAAAAGGAGAAAATTGAATCCACCATTGGAAGAAAAAGGAGACTACCCACTATTGGGAAGAAGTGAAGCAGTCACAATTGAGAAGAATAAGAAGATTACAATCCACTATTTTAAAAAAAGATAAGTGAGACACCATTAATAGATAAGGACACCTATTGTGTTAAGAAGAATAAATAATCCATAAAGATAGAGACAAATAGATAGAAAATATAGAGATAAACTAATGTGTTCCTTAAGGTGAGAGAATAAGATCCTCATAATAGGGATGATTTTTTTAAACTTTTATACCCTTATTCACCCCACTCTCAAGGTGCAATCATCTATAAAGTTCTAACAAGTGGTATTGAAGGGGTGTTTATTCATTTTATCTCTTATAATCATAACAATGTTTGTAAACCATAACGATATGACCATTATTGAAGGAATTAATATTCAGTTGTGGGAAATCTATATTCTATATTATTTTAGATCATTGGGCATTGAAATTTACACAATGAAAATTTATGGAATCATTGCTCATATTAAACCAGATCATTGACAGAGAGTGACTATCAGGAATAGGATGCAGATGCGAAATCCTTAAAGTCATTGTGAAGTTCTCTTAAAAATATAAATTTCCCAAATTAAAGTCCTTTAAAACCTCTCATATTATGTGGGAAAATATTCTGAATATTTATTATGGAGATTTTAAGGTTTGGGAGGAAATTTATCAAGTTCAATAGATTAAATATGAATATTTGATAATGAATTCAAATATAGTGGTTGATTCTTTTTTATCATCTAAATTCTCTTATTTAAGATATGTGTGGCCTCAGTAAAGATATAAAATATGGGAATATTAAAAAGAGTATCATGAGAATATTCCATCCTCATCGCAATTTAAAAGTGAAAGTTTTAGAAGAAAAACACCTGAAATCAATTACAATCAATAGTTTCCATAGTACTCCTATGGATTATGAGATGTGAAATGAAGATATCGAGTCAATAATGGAGGAATGTACTTAAAAGGTAGCCTTCAATTAGATGAATAAACTCTCAATCATATAGAATTAAAAATTTTATGATGTTGATGTAGTTATGTCATTTCATTCCACTATTATTAAGAGAGGAAGTGGAAGTTTTAAGGGTAACATTTCTCTTACATTCTTCAAATTTGAGACAATGATACATATTTTAGATAAATGTAGAAAAAAATAAAGTTAGGATAAATAAAAATATCCCAATACGATGAAAAAGGAATGTAAAAATAACTCCCAGTGAAGATACCTTAAAAGGAAAATTTTCATTCTACAGAAGAAGGCATCTTTGGAGAAATTGAAGTAGATGAAGTTGAAATTTTTTAATATGAATGTGTATTAATGTTATTTTAAGTAGAAAGAGATAATGATAGTGATTTCAAAAATAAAGGAATTCTAGTGATTGTAAAAATATGAAATTTTTTAATATGAATGTGTATTAAAAATATGAATGTTATTTAAAATGAGAAGCATGGGGGTTCATATTAATTAAAATACCCATCATATTCATCATATAAATTTGATATAGTGGTTGTATGGTGAGGGGAAATTTCTTCTTTATGTCTCCCTTGGTTTTTTTCCTTTTTGTAGGGATTGATATTTTTAATCAATCTATAGGATTTCCCATTTCACATGATCATAAGGGTGTCCCCCACTATATTTAATTAATGAAAACCAGGGACAAATTTATCTTGATTAGTTAACAGTAGGGTTCCCTAGTATGGAAAACACTAATTTTATTTGAGGAGGATCCACAACTAAACCCATATGGACTATCCTTGAGGGTATAGGTGATAATGGTGGATTGGATAAAAACTTCCCTATATATATGAGATGAGTTTCTACCTATGAGGTATTCATAGCCGAGGCTACTAATTTCATTGCCTCTTAATCCTGTATTCTGATTTGAGTTTGATGAAGGGTTGGATATGGAGGTGTCTTCAACATATCCCATATTAGACAATATTGAATCACTTTTAGGGGTTGTATAAACTTAATTGGTTTTTATCTTTTGAGTCCTAAACACATTACTACTTTAATTAATTCATGGAAAATCCTATTAATAATTCTATATCATTGATCTCATCTATTTTATTCTTGTGAGGGTGGATGAAATTGTGAATTTGATCAAATTACATCCACTCTCAAATTCAATGTGGCAAAAAATGTTTTAGAATTTCATGTATCCCCCATATATTATTATAGATAAGGAGTTTAAATAAAATTATATAAATCTTGCCATTAATTGATGATAAGGATATGGTGAAGGTTCACATACTTTATACACCCTTGAATGTGAACATAGGGAGTGGCCTCTTCAATCAATCACTGAATGGTTACAAGGATTTGAATACAAGTGCATTGAAGGCACTAATAATACTTTACAAATCTTGGGCTCCCTGGTGTAAAAATAAAAACAAGGTTGAACTATTTATATCATACATTAATCATTTTAATATTTACTCCATACCCAATATATAGTATATATTTTCCCATGAAAATATTAAAGGTTTCCCATAGATTATGTAGAATTTAAGGAAAGTTATTCTCTTCCTATTTTGAAACATTGTATTGAGAAGTGGTAAATGGCCAGTACATGATATGTATATTTTCTTTAACTAGTTCCATCCACATTTCATATAAAAAAATGATTTTCTATAGATATATTATCCAGTTTCTTTATCTAGACTGAATTATTCCCTATGGTTTTATGAGGTAGGGTTGATCTTTTTGATCAATCCTATGGCTCACCCAAGTATAAATCCTCCAAAGGTGTAATATATGAGGTTATCCTTTTTTATATCTTCTTCGGATGATACAAAATCACTAGTTACTGATAGTATCCCTAGCACTGGTTCTAGATTTAGGTGTATTTATTGATATATAACTATCTTCATTATTGTAAGGGAATATTCTAGATAGATTATTAGAAGATTTATTATCTTAAACTATTAGTCTTTATAGATTGAGGATCAAGGAGTTAAAATCAATATTTTATCACCAACAAATATATATTTTTATAGGGTCTCTGATATATAGTGCATCTTTTCCACTAGTAATAACAGACCCATGAATTGGGATAATGGTTGGAAAATTATCAAAGTTGATTCACTCTAGGAATATTGGTTATGATTATGTGGAAGAAATCAATGTATATTGGACTATACCTTTAAAAATATTCCTTAGTTTTTTTCTTCACTCGCACACACATGTTTTCCAAATCATTTACTGGTAATCTCTTAAGGTTTGAACATCACAATAATGAGCCTCCAATAATTGGGGGGGATCTAATCTCTAGGATAGATGGGAGACCATCTAGGTGATTCATCGAAAGTAGACTAGAGGCCCGTGACATCAAATCAATCCTCCTATAATTAATTATAGAAGCCATTATCATGCTCGATGGTAAGGTACTTAAAGTGGTTTGAATCTATGATGGGTCCACTTATCCCCCACTAGTTCTTGGATGTCATACAAGATTTTATGCCTTCATCCCATAAAAATTATAATGTGTAGAAGAATTTATCAAGATCACACCAATATGTATATATTCCCCAATGAGATCAGTTACCATATTTTAATGAATTTTCTGAGTTTGGGAAATAGGTAAATTGTTCCCATTAGTTGTAGTGGATGTAATAATAACAAAATTTGTTATATAAATGAAAATGGTTATTGTAAATCAGTTTTTTAGAAAGTAATCTCTATAAGGTGAGAGAAAACATAGAGAAAATAAGATAACCATTAGTAAAACATTATAAATAATAAAACATTAACGATCAATCATTTTTTAATGGTATTAGTATTCCATGTTGGGTTCCCCATTATTTTATTTCAGATTTTTTTATCTCCATGTTTATTGTAATAACAAATTCTATAGGATAGAATCTATTAAATATATTTTAATGATGGTTTTAATATTATCCATAAAAATAGATAGTATGTGAAGTTTTAATTTGAACCCCCTTCAGAGATTAGTTTGAGTTGTGATTGTTGACCTGTTTTTTTCTTAGAAGTTGGAGGAGGGTTCTATTTTGAAGCAAAATAAATTATTGTTTGTATTTATCCATCTATTAGACTATGTAGAATTTTAGAATCCTATTCCATATATTATTCTACTACACTATTGGGGGTTTTCCATGCTGTATCCTGATGTACCATGGTGCAAGACACTAATGAGGCTATATAAGGTACTTGGATAAGGGTGATGAGGATATGTAAGGTTACCCATGTAAGGGGACCCCATGAGTTCTAAAGATCATGTAAAATTTGATCCTAACATCACATAAGGTTATTATACATTGGATATTTAATGTTTTCAAATCCATATCAGATAAGAGTATGCCACAACCCATTTTTAAGAGAACGTAGCGAAACTATAGTTATGCTTGCATCATGGAAGATCCAAAATTAATAGAAGTAAATAATTATATATCCTCAAACCTAAAAGAGATTACTATGATGTAATTTTAACATTCCATAGTCAGTTCAGAGTGAGAAGTGGTTTAAAATGATCATGCCTGAGATAGTTCATGGGTTAATGGATAATTTACTACTTCAAGAGAAGTTGATCTAGTCAACTACTCCATATTATTTATGATCAAGGAATAGTAAAGGATGTGACTGTGGAGTTTCAATGAAAAGATGGTTTATAAGCCATAGTTTATGAAAAAAGTATGAAAATATGCTATAGAAAAGGTGAAAACACCACAACTTGGTTGTTTAAGTCAACTGGGTGTTTCATCATGACAAAAAAAATTATGGATTAAATCTACTGGTGGTTAATTTGAATTGAATGATTCATGATGACCCTGGTAATCACAAAGGGAAACATGGTACAATCCCAAGGAAAGGATATTCAATACTATCCATTTAAATGAAATTAAAATATTGAGAGTTCAGCTATGTAGAAAAGTATGAAAGAGATAGATACATGAAGAATATATGTATCAAAGTGTTATAGGATTTTTACATATATCATTTGGATGGTTGAAGGACAAATAAGGTGATTTTAAAAGAGTCTTGTTATCACTATAATTCTAATTTTTTTTTTTGTTAAAAATTAAAACACCATTATTGGTGTATGTTTTTGATTTCTTAATGTGATGATGGAAAGACTCAAAGATGGAGCAGTGAGTTCTTTGTTGAAGGAGAACACTGAGTTCTCCAAATGTTCGTGGTAGTGATCCCAGAGGGTTAATGAGACTAGTCGAAATTGTACATAAAATGAAGTGATATTTAGTGAATTTGGTATAGAGATACATTTTCATGCATTATACTTGGATATAGATCAATGTGGGTAAACAATGTAAAAGCTGTTATTTTGTTTACTACATTCATCACAGATTGATAGATAATATAGAGATAAATTGACGTGTTTCTCAAGGTGAGAGAATAAGATCTTTATAAGAGAGATGACTTTCTTTAAACTTATAAACCCTTATTCACTCCACTCTCAGGGTGTAATCATCTATAACGTTCTAAGAATTGGCATCAAAGGGGATTTTGTTCATTTTATCTCTTATAATCATAACAATGGTTGTAAACCATAACAATATCACCATTATTGAAGGAAATAATTTTCCATTGTAGAAAATTCATATTTAACATTATTTATGATCCTTGGGCATGGAAATTTACACATTCAAAATTTATGGAATCATTGCTAATATTAAACCAGATCATTGATAGAGAGCGACTATCAGGAATAGGATGTAGATGCTAAATCTTTAAAGTCATTGGAAATTTCTCTTAAAAATCCAAATTTCATAAATTAAATACCTTTAAAACCTCTCATATTATGTGGGAAGATATATTTAATATTTATAAATGAGATTCAAAGGTTTTGGAGAAATTTTTTTAAGTTCAATATAGTAAATATGATTATTTGATAATAAATTCAAATATATTGGATGATTCCTTTTTTATCATCTAAATTTTCTTATTGAAGATATGTGAGGCCTCAACAAGTATCTAAAATATGGGAATATTAAAAATAGTATCATGAAAATATTCCATCCCCATCCCAATGTAAAAGTGACAGTTCTAGAAGAAAAAGGCCTGAAATCAATTACAATCGATAGTTTCCATAGTAATCTTGGGGATTATGAGACGAGAAATGAAGATAAAGAGTCAGTAATGGAGGAAATTACATAGAAGGTGGCCTTTAATTCGATGAATAAACTCTCAATCATGGAGAATAAAAAACATTATGATGTTGATGTTGTTATGTTATTTATTTCCACTAATATTAAGAGAGGAATTAGATGGTTTATGGGTAATATTTCTCTTACATTCGTCAAATGTGGGACAATGATATATATTTTATCTAAATATACAAAAAAATAAAGTTATGATAAATAAAAATAGCCCAATACGGTGAAAAAGGAAGGTAAAAATAACTCCCAGTGAAGATAGTTTTAAAGGGAAATTTTCATTCTAAAGAATAAGATTTATTTGGAGAAAATTAAGTAGAAGGAGTTGAAAATTTTAATTATTAATGTGTATTAATGTTATTTCAAATAATAAAGAGATAATTATAGTGATTGTAAAAATAAAAGAATTTTAGGAAGGGTTGATCTTCTAGAATAACTTTTAGTAGACCTTAAAAACATATAAGTTCTTCCTTATAGATCTTAATGACACTATAAAAGAATCAAATAATGTGGGTAAGGAAAAAAGTAATGAATCAAGAGTTATATATTTTTAATTTAGAAATATAGTACCCACTTACTATGTGTTATCTATTTCTCAAAGATCCTTTTAGGAGTAATGAAAATCCAAATGAGTATATAGTATTAGGAATAATTCTTTTGTTTTAATTGATAGTATTTTTTAAGGATTTGGGAAAAAGGAAATCAATTGATCATCAAGTATAAAAAAATTTCATCAATAGTTCCTTAAGGTAGAAGAAATCAAAATGTGTAACCTTTTTCTAGATTCATTGATGCTCCAAATAGTTTTTTAGTTTTTCAAGAAGAATAATTCTTCATGGAGACAACCATTGAGGAGACACACTCATATCCAAGATTTATAATGAAAAGGAGTTTAGAAAAGGACAATTTTTCTGATATTTACTTGATGGTATAATAAAATTAAATCTCATGAACATTGGATAACATATGAATATCATATAGTATTGAAAATAAAGACCTCATTGTAAATTTCCAACACAACGAAGATAACATTTTTTGTTTCAGGAATGATGATGGTATTAATATTGTTGGTACTAAAAATTCCAAGTTTGGATTAGAATTAATCAAGTGTAGAGATGTTCTTTTTCTTTATGGATTAAGTTATAATATTCCCAACATTATCCAATTTTGTTACCATGTACGGGATATTCCATAACAATAGTTTACAATAAAATTTACTAGGATTCACTAATGTAGATTAGGATAGTTTGGTAGATGATCAAAAATCAACTCTAGGTGGTTCTTATTATCTAGGAATTTCTTGTATTTCATGGAAAAGCATGAATCATGAATTCATATCTTTAAGAACCACCTAGGACAATTATATTTCTTCCACTTAGGAAGGCACCCAATTGTTATGGATTAAATAAAAAGTTAATGATGTTGGTTTTGAAGTGATTTATCCTATTCCAATTATGTGTGATAACTAAAGTGAAATCAATCTTAGTAAAAATCATAACCAAAAATTCTTGTACCAATAACATTGAGATAAAAAACCACTTCATAAAGAAGTAGGTGGAGAAAGGAATTGTTGTTTTGAAGTTTGTGTTAACTCATGATTACGTTGTCAATATATTGAAAATGGAACTACCCAAAGTTATACTTAAGAATCATCGGTTGGATCTTGGAATGTATATCCATAAAATTAATTGATTATTGGATATAATTCCACTTCTTCTAGTTTATTTCATGAGAATGGTATATTTTTAACCTCAATTTGTTATATTTCAAACCCCATCTTTAATTTTTTTTATAGAATTGATATCTTTGGTTTTATTAAAAAAGGGGATAAATATCTAAGTGTGTTTGAAAGAGGTAGGCTAAAGAGGGGGTGAGAGTATGTCACTAAAAATTCATGGGGAAGAGATATGGTTTTTGAAAGGATTCATATGTGGTCATGATAAACTATTCACTCTTATTTTTTTCTCAAATTAAGCATGGTTCATGTGGGATTAGAATTTTTTATTAGTGGATCATGGATACCTATATTGAAAGTGATATTTTTCTAAGATGAAACCATTAAATCATGAAGAGTTGGGAGTATTGTAAACAAACCAAAAGGTGTATATTGTTGGCCAAAAACTCTTTGGATATTTTTATTAGTTATGTTTTTTGAAAAGTCTATTACTTGGAAGGTTATGAAGAGCCATGTTTAGAAGAAATATACCATGTCACAGGCCTTGATACATGTTGTAGAATATGAGGATTTTGAGAATCCTACACTATAGCTTATTCAGATACATTGTAGAGGTTTTTACATGACATAGCATGGTGCACCATGGAACATGACACAAATTCGGCGGTGTAAGGGTACCTTTGTATGATTAATGAGGCCAAGTAAGGGCACCTATGTAAGGGTATCCCATATGTTATATAGATTCTGTAAAGGTAAATCTCATGCTCATATAATGGGATAAAAAAATGGATATTTTAATTCATCATTGTTGTAGTAGATAATGCTACATTTTAATCCATTTAGAAGAGAAAGTGTCCACACTACAACTATTGCTTGGATCATGAAAGATCCAAATTTAATAGAAGTAATGAATTTGGGATCCAAAACCATACATTAGCTTACAGAGTGGTGATTCATCCACATCACAATTAGTTCAATGTGAGAAGGGGGTTGAGGATATCATTCAAGAGATAGTGTGTGGGTTAATGGTGGGGTTTCTACTCTAGGAGAAATAGATCCCATAAACTAAAAGATTTCATGTCATAGCTTAATTGACTATATCATAGTGAGGGATAGAAGGTGGATTGCACTATAGTGAAGCTTACCATGCTATAGTTTATGTAAAGTAACTAATGGTACACCGTATCATATATAACCACACCTCAACTTGGTAGTTTAATTTTGCTGATTTTTTTATTAAAAAAACATAATTAAAGGAAGTTATGGATTGAATATTTTGATGGTGAATTCAAACTAAAAAATTATTAATGACCCCAATAATCATAGGGTATATATCAAACAACATTAGAGAGAATAGATTCAATTATAATCATCCAGACGAAATGAAAATAGGTAGAGTTTTACTATACTTGATATAGGGGAAGATGTCGGGTCAGATAGGGTAATGACATATGGTCTAGAGGGAGTTGAATATACCCGATTACATTTTTTTTAATTATATATATATTTTTAAAAAACTTATTATAAAACATAATCATCAGAGATAATTATCAGTGGAAGAATTTAAGAACACAAGGATGATTTGTTTTAACTGTTCAGTCTAAAGTGGGCATAGTATTCTCTTATACCTCTATACTTAGTGAGTGATATGTGTGCATTAAAAATGATTTTTGAGGGGGAATTATAACCCAATTACATAATCCTTCTCTATTGTAGAGAAAAACAGGACATTAAATTTTGTATGGGGAGTCACAACCCTTACTACCAAACATTAGCTAGCATGAGTAACAATATAAACAATCCTAAATTTAGATACATAGGGTCAAAACCCTCATATAATGACTTTAAAATCCTAGAGTCACAACCTAAGGAAATAGATGAAGAAATTCTTTTGTATATAAAAGAATAAATAGAAAAAATACTATGTTTGAGAGAAGGAAAATAGTGTTATTAACTCAAGAATCCTGATGAATAAGAAGATAAATAATTAAATAACAAGTATTGGTTCTTGAGGATCGAATTAGAACATCTCTTTAAGGTAGTATAAGTTTGTAGATGTAATTTGGGACTTGATAGAATTTCTAGGTCATATAACTAAGTATGTAATGAATTTAAAAAATTTTATATAAGTTTCAAAGTTCACAACTTTATTCTTGAAAAAAATATAGTAACAAAGAAGAGGCTAACCGATAAATTCTTTCAACTGTACTGTAATCTTTAAATAAGATATGTAAAATAGAACTAACAAACCAATGTCCAATTAAAGCAATTAAAATTAAAAAATGATTGAATTATTCAGGATAGATAAAATTACCCTCCATAATAATAGTAAAAAAATTTATTTGAATTTAAACCTTGAATACCAACTCAAATCTATTTGAGTAACCTAATAAACGATGATAATAATTCAAATCAATCCCATAAAAAATGTAATACTATTTAAAAATATATTAAATATAATTTAATTTAATGAAATGTGTAATTTTAAAAAATATTATAGTTTATTAAATTCAATAAAATGTGTTTAAATATATTCTATTCCATTAAATCATAATTAAAAAAAGAGTTACCAAAATAAATTAAATCAAAAAATTAACACATAAATATTCCAGAATACATTCTGAAAATGTTACATAAAAATTTCAAATAAATTTAATAAAATATTAAAACTCATTAAAATATAATTAAAATAATTTTCAAGGCTCATATATATTATATATTAATTTTGGAAATCAATAAAATAGTTAAAGAAATTAATATAAGTATGATTTTCATCAATACATAAAAATATGGAAAAATAGATTATATTACATCTGTGATAAAAAGATTCAACATGGAGTTTATGTCTCCATTAGAATTTTCAGTCACTATTGAGTTTAAGTCACCATTGTAATTTTGAGTCCATGTTGAGTTAGAAATTTACCCACCATTGGATTTAATAAATTTACCCACCATTAGTTTTAAAAAAATTTACCCACTGCATGTATTAAAAAATTTATCCAATGTTGGATTTTAAAAAATTTACCCACCATTGTGTGAAGGGACAAAATATAAAAGGAAAATACCTACCATTGAGAGTGAGAAAAAATAAAAAAAGAAACATCCCCCACCATTGGAGTATAAAATGGAAAAGGAAACAACCACCCACTGTTGGAATGGAAAAAATGGAAAAGGAAACAATAAAACCCTCTATTGGAAGAAAAAAGAGATTACCCACCATTTGGAAGAAGTGAATCACCCACTATTGGGAAGAAGTATAAGAAAACCCATCATTGGAAAACATAAGAAGTGATCCACCAGGAATGGAGGAGGATACTTACTGTACAAATAAGAATGAAGAATTCATATAGATAAACACTCAACCACCGTTGGTATAGAACAAATCTATGTCAGCTGTTATATCGAGAGAACTCATGAAAGGAGGAAGTGAAAGGTTTTATGGATTCTAGAATAAGGACATGAATTTTGAGAGTTTATACATGGAGGAAAGAAGATGGAGGAATAATAATAATAATTTTGTTTCATCATTTTATGTTCAAACCGAACATATAAAATTCATAAAATTTTTAAGCCATCTAAACATATGAATTTAATGTTTTTTCAGAAGAATTATTTGTGCATAATTTATAGATATTTATAAAGAATCAACAATCGATTAATTCCAATACACATTGAATGAGATATGAGAAAAAAATGTGAAAAAAATATTTCATTACTGCAAAATGGATTACAGGACATGTGACTAAATTTTAGGTTTGTAAATGACATTTATAGAGTTTAATATAGTTTAATTAAATTAATAAAATCATATTATATTTATAAATAAACAAATTGTGAGTGATTAAAATTAGAAACAAATGATACATCCAATAAACAAAAAATTGTTTTGAATTATAGAAAATCCATATTTTCAAAATTTTTGTAAGATGTTCAGATAAATAGTGCACACTTTAAACAATAGAATTAGCATCCCGTTTAAACTAATTTAATGAATATAAAATAGGTATATTTCAAAGGATACATGTTTCAAAAGAAGTAGATCAGTATAACACAAGTTATTAAATAAATACAAAGGAAAACAATAAATAAATTTAAACTTAATGTTTTTCTTGAAACAAAAAAAAGATTCATGTCCAGGCTTAAATGAGAAGATGTTAGAGAAATAATTATGCAATGTTGTAGTTTAAAAAAAGTAATGTTAACTTGTTATATTTCAAATGAAGTGAGAATTATAAAATTCTGATCACTACTACTCTTGTTACATTTCAAATACAGAAAGATTTTAAAATTAGTTTATTTCACATAAAATAATAAAAGGGTTATGGATATTTAAAAATATAAAATAACATATAATCAAACAGAAAAGAAATACATACATGGAAATTTTAAAAAATATTCCCCTTTTTGTTTGATTATAAAACCTGAACATTAAAAATTAATTTTCTCCCCCGTTTTGTAACCAAATAAAATGAGATAAAAAAACCCCCCTAAATAATAAAAATAATAAAAAATTAACTTTCCCATATTCTAAGTTAAAATTTAATTTTTTTCAAAATGAGTAGAGTCTGGAGGATTAGTGAAAATGGTTGCTAGATGATTTTTGTATGGATACACTCTTAAACAATATCACCTTTATTCTCTTGATCTTTAATAAAATAAAATATAATATTGATATGATTGGTTCCAGAATGCTATAATATATTTTTAGAAGTATAAATTATATAAGTGTGATCAAAATAAATAGGGATTTGATCAAGGAAAATTTAAAAATAACACAGAGTTAACTTAATCCATAAACCTTGAGGATAAATAATTCAAAAATACATATATTGTGCTTTTTTAGTATATAGATCAACATATAATTTCTTCTTAGATGATGAATAAATTAATATTTTCCCCAAAAAATGACACATACATAATGCAATTTTTCTATCAATTCTATAGACTCCAAAATCAAAGTCATAATAAGATATTAAATCAAAATAGTTATATTTAGGATAAAATATACCAGAATAAAAAGTTCCTTTAATATATATAATTATTCTTTTTTACATCTTTAATATGAATTTCTTTAGGATCATCTTAAAATCTAGAACACAAACAAACAGGAAACATGATGTTAGTTCTAGATGTAGTTAATTTTTTTAAAATGCCTATCATTTCTATATAAACATTAATATCAATAGAATTACCCCATGCATCAACATCAAATTTACAATTAGTACCCATTTTATTTTTTATATATTTATATGAATCATGAACAAATCGTTCAACTAACTCTTTAGAATACTTAATTTGATTAAGAAAAATTCCATATTTCCTTGGGAAAATTCTTAGCACCAAAAAGAACATTAATTCTCTCATTAAAATCATGTCAATATCAAAGTAGAAAAATCATTGAAAATTATTTCACTAGATTAACCAAAAACTATATCACCAAATTAGATTTTTATAATTAAAATATAATTGAAAATTCTTTTGATAACAATTTTAGGAACACCATTTCCTTTCTTGAAATAAATTTCTACTCAAAAAAAAAGAAAGTATTTTTTTCCAAGAATATGGTTCTTATTTTATACCGTACAAAGCATTATATAATTAAAAAACATGGTTGGGAAATTATTCATTTTCAAAACCAAGGGGTTTAGAAACATAAACATCTTCAGTTATAAAACCAAGTGAGAAAGCACTTTTTACATCAATTTGTTATAATTTTAAACTATGAAATCATATAAAAGAGAAAAAAATTATAATGGCTTGTAACCTAGAAATAGGTGAAATAGATTCTTCAAATTCTATACATTCATTATTGAGAGTATCCTTGAGAAAAAAATTTGGGTTTTTTTGACAATCTGGGATGACTCATCCAGATTTTTTATAAATATACATTTGATTCCAATTACCTAATTATCCTCGTACAGTAATTCTAAAGACCAAATTTTATTTCTAAAAAATTTATAAATCTCATCCTATATAGAAATAATCCAGTTAGAATCATTTAAAGCATCATTAATATTTTTAGAAACAAAATCATAAATGAAAACAAAATTTTCATAAAAATTAATAACAGAATTTCTAGTTTCAACACCAGAATCAACATTTCCAATAACATTTTCAATTAAATGATATTTATGAATCTTCCATAATATTAGTTTTTTTTTGAGAAGGAGTAATCTACCCCTAAATTGATTCATCTATATCCAAAGGTTTTTCTTCACCAAAATTAAAATAACTAAACTCATTATAAAAAATATTAGAATAAAAAATTAATTTAACATTATTTTTATCAAACATAAAATTAAAGATTATTTAATGACCATATTTATTTTATTACAAACTCTAAAATATATACTATTATTATAATATCCCATATAAATATAGTCGTAACTTTTAGTATATAATTTATTTGAATTATCCTTTGAATTTAAAATAAAAACTTTACTGCCAAAAACTCTAATATAACCAGCTTTAGGAATTTTATATTTAAATAATTAATAAGGAATTTTATTTAACAATGGTTTAATAATATTTATATTATAAATATAATAAGAATAAGATGGCCTCATCCTAGAAATATCTAGGAAAATTATATTCACTTAACATAGTTTGATCCATTTCAAGATGAGTTATATTTTTTTGTTCTACAATATTATTTTCCTGTGCTGTTCTAGGAGTATAAAAATTATGAAAATAAAAATCATTTTCAAAAAAAAAAAATCAAAAAATATTTTTTTTATTCAACTCCTTTATCACTATGAGTAGAAACAATTATAAATTGTAATGCTCCGACCCCAGTTACCCAGAGTCGGTGCATTATTACATAAAATTGACATGATCACAAAAGATCAAGTCTTGAAATACCGATTAGTTTAGTAGCGTTGGAATGACCCGATACATTCATAAGTATTAAATTACATCATAAAGTTAAAAAATACAACAACATATTCTCCATATTCCACACTCTTATCCCCTCAGACTGTCCCTGCAGGTTAGTCATAAAATACTTCTTCACATCTTGGAAAAAATAAAACTTAGAAAGGGGTGAGCACAGATGCTCAGAAAGGATAACAATATAGCAGAAACTTTCATAAATAAGAATAAACATTTAAGTCAATGTATAAATAAAAAAATACTTTTAAACATGAACATCAAAATAATATAGAAAAAATAAAATTAAATAATTCCATTTACTTATTCACATGGATATTCTACTAGTCGAATAATCACTTACAATATCAATAACCACTTTCATTATGATGGAATGCATAATGTCGAACTATTATAACCACATAGTAAAGGCCTTGTTCCATGACTACAAATAAGATTTTGTCAAGGCTTTGTGCCAAGAAACTAGTTTGTCTCATGAGACCAACCAATGCATCGAGGATCTATAGTGGGCTCCACCCGTCACTTACTAAGACCAATGCATTCCTCATATGAACAAGTTTAAACATAACATAAACATTCATATTAAAAATAGCATACGAAATGTAAATACTTTCTCCATAAACCATGAATGGTATAAAATTAACACATCCACAGTGAAAAATATCACAAAACCTTAAATACTATATAAAAACTTTGTATCATAATAAATCAACTTTAAATAAGCTTAAAATCCATTAAAGGATGTTGACATAGATGAAATCAAAACTATTTGAGAGAAATATCTCTTTTTTTGAAATCATTTAAAAGTCACATAATTATAAAAGAAAAAATTTACTTTGAAAATATTCTTATATGATTGTAATGTAAGCTTTGAAGATTTTATAACGGTGGAAAATAGCCGCACCCTCCATATAAGTTAAAAAAGACATTATTACCTTAATTTTGTCAAAAAGGTAAAAAGGACCTTGTTTGGAAAATGACAGAAAATGTCCATTATAAAAATCTTATAAAAATTAAAAAAAGGGTATAAATGACTTTATCCCATAGTCTATAAAATATTAAGAATTTTTTTAAATACATATTTAAGAATCATGGATGTAGATGATAAAGAGGTCCCAGTAGATAATTATGTATAAACAACCTCAGATAATTAATAGATTGTAGAATTAACCCTTAAATTGTAATTTTCCTTGGTCCAGGGTAGGTTAACCTCCTGTATAATAGTTCAATAATTGTTATTAAATTATATCAGAATCATATACATAAATATGATATCATATATGATCTTCTAATATTGCTTTGTTAATAATATTTTAGTATTATCGTCGTTTCAGGTGTTCACTTACTCATTTTATTTTATATGTTTTGTTACATAAGCCATGTTTTTTATGGATAGTTTGTATATTATTAATATCCAGAATGATATGAAGTCCTTAAAAAATTATTTTTAATCATAAAATGAAAATTAGTTTTGAATGGATACGATGGGGAATGAATCTCATCGCGTTCATGGAGACGGTAATCCATACGTACACACGAGCGACAATATCATTATTTTGATATTAAAATAATATATAATTGGATGGTATATCATATATACATAATTATTATCATTTTATATTTATTATCTACATCAGTTACACATCATTATTATACCCATCAAAATAATAATGTATTGAATAACAATTACTCCACAATGTCGTACGTACGGACGTATGGTGACTTGTCATTCAAAGGATGGATATAATAATGAATTTTCTTGTACCATATTTATAATTACAACACAATATATATGAGATACTGGATTTATTATTTTAGAATAGAAACAACAAAGAAAAAGGAAGTGGATGAAGAAAGGAACTTGAAAGAGGTGATGAAATATTTACCTCTTCTTCGGGTTCTTCCTTTTGATTGGATCAAAATTGCTCCTTAAGTTGGTTTTATGACTAAAGGAAGGCCTCTATGATGGAGGGAGGATAGTTGAGAGGGTATTTTTGCAGATTTTGGCCAATACAAATGGCTTTGAAGGTGTTAATTAGAGAGAAGGGGGAGTGCCCTTTTATAAGAGGGGTGAGGGGCACCTTAGGAAAAAATTAAAATATTATTTTATAATAACTTCATATTCGGTTTAAAATGGATCCAAAGTGACTTATTTATTGGATAGGGTATGGCTGGGTCTAAATCCTCTCAACCAATAGGTTTTAGACATGTTTAGGTTACCATTTTAACCTTATCATTTAGATTTAACTCTAAGTTAAATAATTTAACATATAACATGTCTTCTTGTATTCTTACACTATATGGTTAATAAACATACAATAAACTAACAATAAAATGCCAATTGGTTCATTAAAGTCATATATTTTATTATATAGTATTATGGAAGAACGTTAGATTTTTAGGACCATTATATCAATTAATATTATAATATATGTTTTAAAATCTATTTTATGTCAATTTTGACACTATTTAGTATTTTTTTATTAAAATCATAACAGAATTATTACTTCAAAAACAATTCATATAACCAAGCCTAACATGTCATATTAACCTATAAAATTAGTTTAATTCAAAAAAGTCTCAAATTACATTTATTTGGATATTTATAATATCAATTATTTTAATAATTCATTAATTAGGTAATTACTACATCATCATTGTGTAATAAATAAATTAACTTATTTAATGTCTAACAAATATAAATAAAATACCATTATGTAGTAAATATTTTTATCTTTCTAATTAATATTTATAGTATAATTTATCTTATGTATAACCCTATATTAAAAATGTTTTTGTTATTAAAAATTGATTTTAACTCTTTTAACTCTTCTTTAAATAAAATAATAATAAGTGTCCTAATCTAATACAAGTGGGCCAAAGACGTTAATATTTTATTCGTAAGATTTTTTTTGGTTTAATTATACTTATCCAATAGAATTAGAACATGTGTTATGGTAATAATAGTATCTTTTTTATCCTTAATTACCCTATTTACTTTTAACTGTGGTAAATAAAAGTAAAAAGTTACTATTCACCAAAATTTGTTTTTATCATATTGAACCACATTTTACTCCCTGATATTAACCGTGTATCTCTGATTTTTTAAATTACACTAACATAAGTTGTAAAATTATGTTTTATGTGAATTTGAAAATTCTCCTAGGAGGTGGTTAAAAGACGGTGAAAAGTTCTATAAAATTTTTATATATCTAAAATTATTATAAATTGGTTCTAATGAATTAAATTGAACTTATATAGTTATTATATGTCTATTTTGACCTAAAATAAATTTAAATAAAATAAATAATTATTTAAATAAAAATTTGTTTTTAAACTATAACTCTGTTTTTCGATATTCATCAAAAATTGAAAGTTTTCATAAAAATACCAAAAATTCACCCTAAGCTGATTTCGATATTCTAAATCAAAAAATGAAGTCCAATTTAAAAGATAAAATTTAATTTTTTTTAAAAGTGGGTATTACTATTCATAACGGCTAGTTTGATTGGGTGTGGTGTGTGTTAGAACTCAAAGTTGCATACAACACATGCTACTGCATTATTCAATGTATTATTCAAAGAGAAGAGTACCATGGAATCTTGGGGTGTTACATAAATCCTTTTTCATTTTGAACTAAATTAAAAAAACCAGTAAATATAGATAAATTATTATCCAATTACAACGAACAGGTTAAGCCCAGGAAGGGAGTTTCTAGCTATTAAGTTGAGTAACTTCTTTGAGAGGTTGAAGAATGAAGGGCCAACCCAGGAGGATTATTGGGATGAAATATTCAATAAGGATTAGGGTATTCCATGGGAGGAGTCTGGTGATGATTTATCTAGTTAGTTTTCAGGAGACAATGCTCAAGAATATCAAGATAGTGACATCTAATGTCCGTGGTGGAGGAAGGGCTGAAAAGGTGGTAAGAAAGGCCAAAAGAATTATTTATATATTCCTTCTCTAACAGAGACACAATCTTCCAAGATGTTTAAAGTACAAGTGATGGAAGGTGTTCTCAACATTAATAGAAATGATTTTTGGGTAGAGGCTTCAGACCGTAGGGTTGTTAACATTAGGAATGTTTTAGAGAAGAGAGGCTCAGATGCTGTGCAACCATCGGAGCAACTACTACATTCTAGAGAATAAATGGATGAGGAATAACTTGTAATTAATTCTTCAACAAAATATGGTGATAAAATGATTGAAAAGACTATTCGGGTGGATACTAACAGAGAATATAGTGATTAGATTAATAAAAATAATATTATCTTAGTAAGATGTTTCAATGTAGGGAAAATCAACCAAGAGGAGTACATACAAGAGAGGGATAGACTGACATGTTGATTTGAAGACCTTATAACGGTTAATCTGGGAACATTTGTAGCTTTTTTTCTCCTGGAAATTTCTTAAGGATAAGCATTCCAATAGGCTTAAGTTGTCTTTTAATAACCATTTTTTCTCCTTTGATGCTTGTTCTGGGTAATACCTAGGTTTTTTCAATTTTTACTTAAAAGTGTTTTTTTGGATAACAAAAAATAATGTTGTAGTCACTCAGTAAATCTAGATAAATTTTCAATTTTATGAGAAATAAATTATACCCATGTAAATATACTAGAATCATCTATAACAAAAAAGTGTATTTCCTTCCGTAAAGACTATAAATTTTAAGGTGGGAAAAAAGATTAATATGTACTAACTATAATGTTCTATTATTACTTATCAGATTGATATGTCTAAAATAAATTATACATTTATTTCGTTTCATGAAAATGTCACAAACATGAAGATGTTCTCTCTTCAAGGAAGTTATCTATAACACATTCATGTGTTTTGAGAACTTATGTTACATTCTAAAATTAACATGAGCTAAACATCGTTTCCAAAGGATTTTTTCAATCTGTACAACATTCAAACACTTAACATGTTGAAAAGTTAGTTCAGAAAAATTAATAGTATAAATATTCTCTTTTATATTAGCATAAAATATTAAAGAATCATCTTTAAAAACTAACCATTTATCATTTTGATATTTAACTTCCATTCCTTCATCATATAATTATGACATAATAATTAAATTATGTTTTAAACTATCAATATATAAAACATTATAAATAATAGTTGAATTTTAAATACCAACATTATTGAAATGTTTTTCTTTTCCTTTGGAATTATCTCTAAATGTAATAGTGACTCCATTACATGTGTTGTTAGTGTTAAACATTGACGGGTCTTTGATAACATACCTAGAATATATACTTTCTATGTACCATATCTCATTCATGATAAATCCAATTCATTTTTCGGGTACCTAAGCTACAAAAATCAATTACTTGACAATTTTGTTACCTAAGATACTTCTAGTCTAGTAGGATTAGTAATACAATTTTTAGGTACCCATAAAGAATTTAAATAAATATTTTTTGGTGCTATAGATAACAATAATTAAGATATATTTGTTTTTGTAAATCTTAATGATTTTTTGAATCTAAGAGAACAATCATTTCCATATAGACCTTTCCTGCCACTCTTAAAACAAGTAACTGTATAATTACACCCATTTTTACTTTTAACTAAATGGTTTTTAAACATTTAATGTAATCTTCTATCGTATCCAAAACCATATTTAATTTTTTAATTTATTTAAATATATAATTTTATGATATTTTTTACAACCTTGAATAAAATAAGATAAACTTTTCTCAAGAATCTCTACTTCATTTTTCAAATTTTCATTAAAATCTTAGGGAAATTTCAAACTTTCATAATCTTTGGAATGATAATAAGTTGTGACATTTCATAACTTTTCATTTTCTTATATAATTATTTTATTTTTAGAAAAATGTTTCTTATTATTTTCCTTAATCTTATTATATAAATCCGAAACATTGAAAATATATATCTTGAAAATTTAATTTTATATATTTAATTATGAGACATCAGGTGTTCAGAATCAAGTCAAAATTAGAACATCTATAAATAAAACTAGAATTACTAACATTTTTCATTGATGTCAGGAAGCACAAGTTAGCAGTTTATTTTTAATTTCCAAATGGTTTACTAGAATCAGATCCTTCTATACAAATCCAACTAGTGGTCAATGCCATTTATGCTTCTTTTTTTATTTCTCTTTATTCATTAGTTTAGGATAGTTAGGCTTGATATTCCCTTTCTTCCTGCACTTATAATAAGTTACATTCAATGCATTTTAATTTGTAATACATTTATTATCTCCCTTGGGTTTTTATTTTTGAGTATTTATTCTTAAATGGTTTTTGAATATTTTCTTTTTCATTCTGTATTAAACTCCACTCTTAATCTGAGCCATTTCTTCATTTTCACTATCCAGTAGATCAATATCATAGTAGTTAATATTAAAAACATTCACATATTTAAAATCGAAACCTTTTCTTTCTTTATCTCCCCATTAGTTATTTTCTTTAATTCCAGTTTATAATGAAGTAATGATCCAACCAATTCATATAAGGTGTACTCTTTTAAATTAATTCATTCATTAATAGAGAATTTATTTTCATTCCATTTATTTGGTAAGTCTCGTAGTACTTATTCAAAAGGTAAATGTTTTTGTGGATCTTCTCAAAGTGAATTCATTCCATTCACAATGCTTGTGAATCTATGGAACATTTGGTTTACTATTTTCTCTTCACCCATTTTAAAGTATTGGTACTCAATATAAAACATTCCAATCTTGGTTCAGATTAATTTTTCAGAGCCAAGTTGAGTGACTTGTAGAATATTCCAAATCTCATTAACCATATTACAAGTAGACACATGACTAAAAACTCAGCTATTAATAGGAAAATATAAAATATTTAAAACATTGAAATTTAAAACATATCTACCAGCATTATTTCCTATAAGTTTATCCGGGTTAGCTTCAGGTAGTGTATAATATTTTTTGATGATAGACCGGGGCCCAATGGTCAAATATTTGAGGTATACCTCCATTCAGAAATTCCAGTATCCATAATCATTTCTATCAACGTGTGGTGTCTTCTTAGGAATCCAAGCATCATATGGATTTATTCCTTCCATCATAAAAGATATTTTAATTAGACTAATAATTAAAGATCTAAACAATTATTAAAAAGGATATCCTTTTATGCCATGTTTTTAGCTATATAGGGTAATGACAGATGTTCTAGACGGGGTAAATAGAACCGATTAAAAAAATTCAGTCAAAAAATTGATTTATTAAGTTAGTTATAAAGGGTAATTATTAGTTTTAATCAATAGTAGAAAATATAAAGAACAAAAGAATATTTTTATAATATTTTGGTCCATAGTGGACCTTACATAACCTTGGTGAGAGATACTTGTGCACTAAAAATTAATTTTGAGGGGGAATCATAAACCAAATAAAGAATACTTTTCTAGTTGATGTATATCCATGACATTGGATTTAGTATGGAGAGGTACAACCATTAATACCTAACTTTACACAATGAGATTCATAACCCAAAAATTCATGACTTTAGATATAGGGAGTCACGCCACTTAGATCCTAACATTAGAATCTGAGAGTCAAAAACTAAGTAAATATAAGAATAAATCTTCTTTATGTAAAAGAATAAACAAAAAAAGTGCATGTGATAGATGTGAAATAGTGTTATAGACTCAAGAACCAAGACAAAGGAGAATATAAATAATTAAATCATAGTTAATGGTTCTTGAGTATTGAATTAGAATGTCTCATCAATGAAGTAGAAGTCAATGAATATGTAATATGACACTTGAGATAATTTCCAGGTGATGAAACTTGGTATCAAAATAATTTACAAAATTTTAAATTGGGTTCAAATTTTATATCATTGTTCTTAAGGAAAAATAGATTATCGAAGAAGAGGTTAGGAAATATATTCTTTGAAGTTTCCTGACACCTTTAAATATGATCTATAAAACAAAACTAACAAACCAATTTACAGGTAACGTAATTAAAATTCATAAATGATTGTATTATTCAGGAGATGTTAAATTACCCTCCATAATAATAGTAACAAATTTCATTTGAATTTAAAACATAAAGACCAATTAAAATCTATTTGGATAACCTGGTAAATGATAATAATAATTCAAATCAATCCCATAAGAACCATAAGAATTTTTTAAAAAATATTAATATACAACATAATTTAATGCAATGTGTAATTTAAAAAAAATTATACTACATTAAATTCCATAAAATGTGTTTTAATATATTCAATGATATAAAATAATAATTAATAATATAGTTGGAAAATATAACTAAAAAATTAAGACAAACATATTCCAAAATACATGATGAAAAAGTCACATAATAATAATAAATAAATTTAGTAACATTTTAAAACTCATTAAAACTTTTTACCCACCATTATATTTAAAAAATTTCCCCACAATAATATTTAAAAAATTTACCCACAATTGGGTTTAAAAAATTTATGCACCATTGAGAGAAATAAATAAGTGGAAATGGAAAATATCTACCATTGAGAGTGAGAAAAAATGGCAAAGTAAACCAACACTGTTGGAATGGAAAAATGTAAAAGGAAATAGCCACCCACCGTTGGAATGGAAAAATGGAAAAAGGAGACAATTGAATCCACCATTTGAAGAAAAAAGAGACTACCCACTATTGGGAAGAAGTAAAGCAGCCAATATTAACAAGAAGAAGGGGAATCCAACCCACTATAGGAAAGAAAGATAAGTGAGCCACCATGAATGGAGAATAACACCTATTATATGAAGAAGAATAAAAATGTCATAAAGATAAATGTTCATCCACTGTTGGTATAAAACTCATATATTTGCACCATTATAGAAGGATAAAAAATGCAAGGAGAAAGTTTAAGGTTGTAAGGATTCTATAATAGGGAAAGTAATCTTGAGAGTTCATCCATTGGTTAAAGAGGATGGTGGAGGAAGATAATTAATATTGTTTCATCATTTTATGTTCAAAATGAACTTATAAAATTCAATGAATTTTTAATCCATCTAAAAGTCTGAATTTGTAATTGTTACAGAATAATTATATGTATATTATTTCTAGATATTTAAAACTAATTAAGACTAACTAAATTTTGATAATTATGGAATGATATATAATTAAAATATAGTGAAAATAATATTTCATTACTACATAATGGATTATAGTACATGAGACTAAATTTGATGAATGTAAATGATATTTTTATAGTTTCGTATAGTTTAAAAAACATAATAAAAACTTGTTCAATTTATAAATGAAAAAAATGATTGAATTCTTTTTTAAATGGACAACATATCAATAAAAAAAATGATTTTGAATCATTGAGAATATATATTTTTATAATTTTTGTAAGATATTCAGATAAATGGTGTACCCCTTAAAAAATAGAGTTAGGATTCCATTTAAAATAATTATATAAATATAAAATAGTTATATTCCAGATGGGAAATGTTTAAAAAGAAGAAGATTAGTATAACAGAAATTATAAAATAAATACAAAATAAAACTATAAATAACTTTAAAAATAAATTTTTTATAGAAACCAAAAACATGATTCATGTTTGGGTTTTAATGTGAACACATTATAGAAAGAAGTAGACAATTTTGTAGTTGATTAAAATTTAGATCAACTTGTTATATTTAAATTTAAGTAATAATTATAATATTCCTCTGTCTATAAATCATGTTATAATTATAATATAGAGAGGTTTTAAAAATAGTTTTTCACATATAATAATAGAAGGGTTTTTGATATTTAAAACCATAAAATGTCATGTACTAAAATAAAATAGAAATACATAAATTCAGATGAAAAAATTAGTGAAAATTGGTAGAATCTATGAATTTGTGTTTCATAGGGTTATTCCATATCCGATTTGTAATGTTGAAGGTAAAATAAGTGGTTTTTATACAAGTTCTAATCTCACTAGAAGTTGAAATTATTTATGCTAATGAGAAACACCATCATTGATGTATGTTTCCATTATCTTCACATGAAGAATGAAAAATTAAATAGATGTATAAGTGATTTCATTATTAAAGGAGAGTAGTGAGCTCTCCAAATTTTCATGGTAGTGAACAAGGAGGGTTATTTATATCTCGTCTAACATTACTTATAGAGTAGCGAGCTTTAGTAAATTTGATACCAAAACAAATGTTTGTGCATTCCCCTTTGATGTATCCTAGTGCGGGTGAACAATGTAAAGTCCTTTTTGTTATCTACTTATTTCATTACTTATAGAGAGAAAATATAGAGAGAATTTAAAGTGTTCCTCTAGGTGGGAGAAAACAATACTTATATTAGCGAAGCATTTATTTAAACATCGATACACTAATTCACCCCCTTTAAGAGTCAAATCCTTTATAAAGATCTAAGAAAGGACAAATAATTAGACATATATGTTTATTATCTAGTCTATGAATCTCTTATATATATAATTCATATTCAATAAATCCTTCCCAATAACAATACTAGTTAATTTTAGATCAACTAAAACTTTAGTGGGGTGAATACCCAATAAAAGTATTTGATCGATCAAAAACTAAAAAAAATGTTATAATTAAATTTAATTTTTTAATAAATATGTGTATTATTCTCCTATAGTTTAATTTTATGTGATATAATCACTATATATTTTAACACTATCTAGGGTGGTTATTGATGCAGGTACTCATCACAAATATAAATCCATTTATCCATTTGGCTCATCACTAGTGAATTGGTCTATTGGCTAGTCATAAATGGAGATTCAAGATCACTGATGCATCCCTAAAAGATTAAGGGATTTATTTGGATTTTCACAAGAAGATAAATTCATTCAATCTTCATATCACTAAGAAGTTAAAATAATTCCCCTAACTTATCATCGACATATGAATAGATGATTTTTATATATCACCAGTGGATTGAATGGAATCTACTACACCTTCACCAGTGGTTTTAATGGACATAACAAACCTATCACTAAAGGATGTATGCATATTATTGGATTGTTATTAGTAGATAGATAGACATAACAGGCCTATCACTAGTGGATAGATATACATCGATGATATATCACTAGTGGTTGGACTTACATCATTGGACTACCACCAATAGATACATAGATATTATTAGTTTATCACTAGTATATATTTGTTCACCATTCGCCTATTATCAACATATTGATATATATTGTTATGTTATCACTGTAGGATGTATGTACATCACTGACCTCTCTCTAGCAGATAGATGGATATCATTGTACTATCACCCAAGGATGGATAATTATTGATGGACGATCACCAGTTGATGGACAAACATTTTTTTCTTATCAATAGTGAATGGATAAATAACACTGGCCTATCACTAGTTGATTTAACCATTAGGTTTTCACTAATAGGAGTTCAAGGATATGTTAGATTTGGGATTGGGACCTTGATATTGGTTTTCAATGTAACTCTTTGAGGGGAATCAAAACCCGTGTAGTTCAGTTCTACTTAATAAGAAACATTAAAACTTTTATATCCATGTGATAAGGAAAATTTTGGTGCCTTTTAAGGAAATCAAAGAATAACTATTATATCATTCATCTTAATGGGATATTAATAGGATCATTTACTAAAATGTTAAATTAAAATCAGATAAACTACTAGGTGAGAGGTTCCTAGAAATGGTTAGTATCATGATTAAACATGTGAAAATCTTTTGTATTGGGCTTACTATAGATCTGTGATAATATCTAATTGAGGCATACACAATTTTTGAGGCCCATAGGCATATAAGGACCACTGATCAGAGTATGGTTACTAATTGGGTATAAGATAGTTATAAGGATATGTTAATCCTAGCCAGTATGAGTGTCTTGGGATTAGATAAACTTTATTGGTCACTTAAGGATAAAGTTTCTCATTATCAATGGGATGCATGAGTGTGTATACCCTATTCTTTAAGGAGGAAAAATTTAGATATCTCTTATAGGATGAGAAACTCCGATTCTTAAAGGAATACATGATTGTGGTGGGGGAATTGAATGTTCTAGGGTACATTATAAGTGGTAGGACCTATGCACAATAATGGATTTCATTAGTTTTTTTATCATTCCTTATTTATGGATAATATAAACCCAAAAATATTCGAAGAGAGGTTATTTTAACATATAATATATAATTAATTTATAAATATGAATTACATCTTCATGATAATTATTTCCTTATTTTTGAATTCTATTGAAATTTTTGTCATATGGTTATTATGATAAAGGATCCAAAGATGGATCCCATTAGTGGTATCCAAACATTATCCACAGTCTAGAAATATCCTTGATAGAAATACAAGTGTTATATTAAAGGTATATATCATCTTGATTTTTTCTATGTTAATTTATATGAGAATTATATTAAGATTTAAAAATTATATATTCTTCTCTCGATCTGGAGAGTGGGATGAGGAGGATATCTACATGTTCTTAAGAGTGTTATAGAGATAATTCTCTACGGTCTTGAGGGATTTATCTTAGAAGAATATGTTCTTATAAACAATTATCTTAACCCCAGAAATAGTATATATTAGGTCATATAATTAGGGTAAGAAAATTAGTTTTTTCATAAAGGCCCTTAAATAATCTCTTAATACTAAGTAAACCCCATTCCAAATAATATTAATAATCTTGTCTTCCATGAACTTTACAAACTAAAATATATTTAAATATCACTTATAAAATAGGTAAATCAATATTTTTTAAATGATATTAAATAATTTATATTATTTCTATCAAGTCCCTTAACCCAGTCCATCAATCCTCATCAACATTTATCGAACATTGAGTAATAAATAAATAAATAAATAAATTTCATTATATTATTTTTTTAAATGAACAAATAAATATTAAATACACTAACTAGAGAAAAAATATTTATTTAATATTAAACTCACATATATTTCAAACATTAAAAAATAGTGATCAAATTAATGTGATCAACATAACTTGAATAATTTTTATTCCAAAATATTGGGAATAATGTTTGTTATAATATTACATCCAAATAGAACTAAATTAATATCCTAGATACACGTAGTATATAATCCTCTATGCCACTTTCATAGTGGTATTATGCATATTTTCTTGAATTCCAAGATTACTGTCAAACAACACATTAAAGAACCCATAGAGAAATATCTTAATGTTGTAACAAAAACATCATAAGACAGATTATAATTTTATAATATAATCTATTTTTCTTGATATATCATCAAGTTGGTTTCATACTTGTGTCATTAACATTTATACTTTAATATCATTTTTTTGACTCTCTAAAATGGAATTTTTATTAAACTTCCATGGACATAGAATTAATCATAAAATTCCATTTCAATCAAAGGGACTGAGATATGTTCTTATAGTCTTGTAATGTAATAATCCTTTCTTTAATTATTTAATCATTGAAATATCTCTTATGACACGCCCTATATATCATACTTCACTGTGAGCATATGTCATCATAATTTTCAACAATACATTAAAGTATATGATTCAAGATATCTGTTAATAATAACCTCATGTCTGAGGACCAATACACACATTTGTTGATCAAAATATCCAATGAAATATAAAATATGTGGAATTATTATTAGAGGGTATATCTTTATAACCTCTGGTGTTGGAGACTACCAAGTAAAAAACAACATGAGAAGAAGAATCTTCTACTCATGAGCATCTGGCAACTGATAGTCCAATATCATCTGTATTCTTTTAGATATATGTCTTTCCACCATAGGATATATTTAATATTTTTTTATAACACATCAAGGTTATCATTATAGAGGGGAACTACAATAACAATTTTATGAAAAAAATACACTAAATATATTATTACATTAATTTAGTGAAAAAACTATTCAGGTAATAAGATATTTATTAATATGCTGGTCAATTAATTTCATGGAAATTGAAATTACAAAGTTAGTTGATTTTTAGGGACGAACTTCAATAGACTCCCTCTTTCATTATATCCAATATCTAATGACTTTGAGCCTACTATATATCATAATATATTTTTGGTTTAATTGAGATAAGGAGTTAATAAATGGGTCTACCACATTACCTTATCTAGAAACTATAACAATTGTAACCTTAACCCTCTTAGAAAAATCCATCAAGAGTTGATACTTTTGAAGTATATGTTTTTTCCACTAATGTGACCTTGAATCCTCATCTAGGACATCACTGTAGTAGTATCACAATACAATATAACAATATGATTACAATTATGAACCACATAAACCACATGGATGAATTTCTTTATCCGTGATACTGCTTTGGCTTCCTCAGAATCCATGATATACTCTAAATCCATTATTGAATTAAAGACCATAGTCTATATTGATATTTTCTAGCTCAAAAATCCTTCATTACTGAAGAAGACACACCTTGGCTATTATTTTAGATTATTCAGGTCTATCTGAAAACTGGTATGTTTTTATCCCTTGGGGACTATCTCATCATCTCCTCAATAATCCAGTAAAATGTCCTTAGTATGAATTAAATTCTTTAAGAAAGTATTAACCTAAATATAGTGTTGTTATATTTTTTTCCGTGATATCTTCCTACCATGATAATGGTGTAGGAAACATTAATGAAGGTATATTATATGGAATACATGATAGATCCTCTCATAGATTCATAAGGAATATTACCCATTATATGTATTTCCTATTGTGCTTTAGGATAGATTTTCTTTTAAATATGTATACCATTTTACATTGGAATAAATTACCTCCTATACTATTTCTTAACGATTCAATTTAGTACCTTTTAAATGTATGTCACTCATCTTAGTCTAAGAAGAATCTTAGACCTATCTTGAATGATCTTTATCCCTAGAAACTTGGTTTATTAACTTAGTTCTTTTTGGATAAGAATTATTTTAGATAAATTTTAATATACTATTAATTAGTGTATCATTAACTAATAGTAATATATCAATAACATATACTACTAAAAAAATGGATACAATCACACTAAACCTCTTGTAGACACAAATATCACATTTGTTCATTATGAATGGAAATTTTATAAGGGGTTTATCAAAGAGAATATTCAATGATCTTGATGTATGGTTCAACCCATAAATGGATAACTAAATCTTTCAAAAACTATCTGAATCCTTTAGAGTCACACACTATTTTTGTTGGGTTATATATATATATTATATAAGGTTCACATTAATGATGGATGATTTTACACATATCTTTGAAAATTCATAATCATAGTAAGATACTATGGAAAGTATAATTTTGATGCATTTAATCATAAAAAAACGTAAAAGATTTTCATCACTTTCAATGCCTTAATGTTTATTAAACACTTTATCCACAATTCAATACATATTGGTACTGAATTTAACTTTCATGTCTATTTTATTGTTAAATAATAATATAAATCTAATAAAATATACATTATTAGAGGATATAAGAAAACCTATATTTGTTCTTGGTATATAAAATCCATATTATAATTCTTGAATTCTTACCACCTGGAAGCTTCTGATTATCTTATTACTTTATTATAGGAAATATGTTCATCATTATCAACTAATAATGTTTCCCCATCCTCAGTGATAATAAAACCATTTCTCTATGGTAATCTAACATCTATAGTGATCCAATACAAAAGATTTATCTTTGTTACTACCACTTCTAAATGGATTTATGGAATTTTTCATTGTTCCAACTCTAATATATGTTGATCCTTTACTTAAAATAAGTTTATTGTCAATGCTATGTTAGTTAAGATATCGCACACCATGGTTTGAGTGGATTTTATTCACATTTTTAACAAGATTATTCCCTACTTAACTCTTGAACTCCTTAATTTTTTCAAAGGTTTTATACTTTTACCTCATTATGTATAAAAATCTTATCTAATAAATTCATCAATAAAATCTATGAAGAAATAATATCCACCTTTGGATTCAACCATATAATTTCCACACACAACTTTATAAACACATTCAAAATTATCTATGACCCTTTCAAGCTTTCTAGTAAATAGATCTTGGTTCATTTTAACATACAAAAAAATGACATATATTAAGTGGATTTAGATTAAAATAATATAAATAACCTTTGAAATATTGAATTTTTAAATGTTTCTTATTTACCTGACCAATCAAGTGATGCCAAAATTATGCTTGATATGATTCATGTAAACTTATTTTATTATTGATTTCCAAAACATGGTTATCATATTAAAGTATGTAAAGACCATTATTAAGGTGTTTCACCTCATGAAATATGGAAGATTTCTAAAAATATCATTTATTATTTCCAAACTTGACTTGAAAGCCATCCATATATAAATTTTACATGGATATAATGGTTTTGGTTACACTAGGAAAATAATATTATTCAGAACTAAAATTAAACACCTCAGAAAAGTAAGGTGGTAGTCTCCAATATATGGTCCAACTAGTATTGATTTATTGGAATATCAGATATCAATCTAACCTATAAATACCTTCTTAAATATAATTTTTTTCTAATATTTAAAAAAAACAAGAGAACTCCATGAAGAATATAATACCCAAAATTTTAGAAATTGATAAGAAATCATACCCTTGATTCTTCACAGAAGCATAATTATTCTTCTAGTTTACCTTCTTACCACAAGAAAAAAATATGTCATCTTATTCATTATCCTTACACTTGATACTCCTTATTATGGTTGGGCATTGTGAAGGTAGTATAGAATTGGTGTTTTTCTTAGGACCTTTTATATTCCCATTCATGTTGTTCACCATAAGGAATAGAGGTTTTTTATGCATCATGTCCTTATCTACCTATAAAATTGATGTTTGGAGATCTGAGAGTATCTTACCAATATTATTCACAATAAAATTCAAAATAAAACTAAATAATCTATAAGTAAGTGAATCATTCAAGAGGGTTGTGAACAATTCATTAGGTAGATTGAAAGGGAAATTTCTAAATGATCAATATAGCAAACTTATTCACTACATGTGGTTCTACAAGAACAAATTCAATAATATATCAAGTAAATATTTCCGAAAATATATTTTACCTATTTTATATAGTTTTATATTAATAATGATCATGGAGATAAGAACATATCATGCACGCATACATACCTTCATATAACGTCAGGATATCACTGGTAAGGGATGATATAATGTGCCATTAGAAATCAAATACATTATAGGAATTCATCTAAAAGATAGTATGTTCCTCCACACTATTCTTCATACAAGGATCTTTAAAAAATTGGGGACTTCAATGTATAATATTTTTTATCCTGGTGTAGTATAATACGCAAGCTCCTGTACCACCCTTGAATGTTTGTATTAGACAAGATATTGTCATTATCCAATATCGACCAAAGGTATAATTTCTAGGTTGCATGACTTTTCATTTTATACATTAGATAAAATCATATTTTTAGTAATTTATCACGTCTACAAGAAGTGTGATATAATAAATATTATTTTATTAGTCTCTCAATATTTTATCAAGTGACAATAGACCTCAAAAATGGATTCATAATATCTTTGCACATGGATATTATAGTGGAAGAGATTCATATTTACATTCTCATAACCAATAATTTTGATATGAAAATTTCACAAAAGAATTTAGGTATGTAGTCTAGACAATTACATAAACTGGAGGTTACTTGATCCATTGAGTGGACTCCGCAATCCTGAAATCCTCACTATGATTTCCTTAATACTTTCTTCTAAGTTACACAATGTTTTTCTAGGGATACTACTCTTGAGGATAACTTGGTTATATAAACACAATAATTTAATTATCACTTGCTAATAAATGAAAGTGTAGTCAAAAGGGAAAAACAAACAAATTGATCTATTGTTTTATTTTAAATAATGGAATGGAATGCCTTTTTGACTTAGTATTTCATTGAGTTATTTTTTTATCTTTAAGGAAAAATATTTTTTATTTTATCATTTACATGATTTTTAATATTATTTATATTTTTCATAATTAATTAAATATGTCTTGATAAATTAATTTTTTTGAATAATATATTTATTTTATTTTATCTATGCATTCCTATTAATTATTTACTTTATTTGATCCTCTTTAATTATAATATAAAAATGCATCACATAAATAAATAAACATTAACTAGACAAATAAAATAAACTTTTTTAATGATCATGACCTTTAACAAATGGTTGATTTATAGATAAGAAAAAAAACTACCCATTTATAATGGGGGAATAACTCTTTATGCTATATAAGGATTTAGTTTTAGTATTCCACCTTTAACTTGTGTATCTACATGGTTATTTTCACCTCCGCTCAGTATGGATTTGTATCCTCTAATCTATAAATCTTTCCTTTATATATTATTAATCAATCATAGTTAAGGGTAAATAGGGGTTTGAGGTTACATAAAAGAAATGATGGACACATAATACTTTACAAAATAATTAAGAAGGGATGATATGAAAATCATCATATTTAATTTAGTAAAAAAAATTATAAAAAATATAAACAATTAATAATTAAAATAAATGAAAAATCAACACATACATCGGTTGGTCAAAATCATGATCATCCATGAATTCAATGAATAAACATCTAAACAATATATCTTCCTTTTCAATCCATTTTTATTATGATAAATATCTAAAAATAATAATTAATAATCTTATTAATTAATTAATTAATTTATCTTAAATATCAATAAAAATAGTCCTTGGGATACCCATCCATTATAATTTTAAATAAATTATGTTTTATATTATGTAAGTACATGTTACATACTGAAGGTGGAATAGTGTG
The DNA here is from genome assembly GCA_963277665.1 of Viscum album. NCBI lineage: Eukaryota > Viridiplantae > Streptophyta > Magnoliopsida > Santalales > Viscaceae > Viscum > Viscum album. Next base: position 1,208,474,308 of record OY728165.1, on the reverse strand, counting down.
TATGCTTATACTCATACTTAAACCCATTTCTCTATTTAAAATGTTAAATGGAATGTTCTATCACATGATACATTGTGTGTATAATACTGTGTATGTTATTATTCATGTATAATATACTTATAAAACATGTATTTCTATATTTTATGTCATGATATACACAAATTCTTGTTTCATGAGTCAAACCATGTAACATTCAGGACATTTATGACTACAAAACATGCCTTGAATATACAAAACTTGTACCACTGACAATGACTGTCAATTGATCGACATGCGTGATGACTATACATGTTGTGTGTCAACAGAATAAGAGAAAATTTTTGTGATAAATCATTCAATTACCCACATGAACAAGCTAAATACTCAGTGTGTATTCCATATGTAAAACCCCATCATATTGTATGTAAAACCACTTACACACTATGCAGTTCAATTATAAATTAATTAATTTATCCATATGTCGAGACTCACTACACGATTAGGGACTTGGAGATAATTACATATGGTTTCTGATGTGTCACATTGGGTGTTCAACCTATTACATTTTTTATATTCCTTTTAATGTTGTGTTCCTTGGTAGGTAGTCAATACATGGTGTGTATTAATTAAATTCCATATACTTTGACCACATGGTATTCATGATTCCCAAGGGACAAAAACCATATTAGGTTACATAATGTGTACACTAGATACACACCATGGACCCTTATCAAGTTTAATTCCATGTGTAAGTCATTAAATGACATGTAATGATGTCACATATCAAACCTCCACATAACAAACCTCCACATAACATACTATGATTTTCAAAACATTCTTGACTGTGGCTGACCATGGTTATACAATGTATACCTTTTTTAGATGTCCTATATCCATATCATGTAGAAAAAATATTTGGAACCTATGAGTGGGATCTTCAAACATTCTTTATATAATATTAGCATTTTCTTGTTTATATGAAATAAAACAATCACAATCTCTATAACATTATATTAAATAGAAAATTTGAATTAAAAAACTAAAAATCAAATATGTAACTGATTAAAAAGCAATAAATAATTATAGACTAATATGTGACTACCCTAATATGACTTTAAGGATTCATGGTGTAGTGAAAGTAGTTAGTCTTGGGATCAACAATGGTATTCATTACTTTCATTGAATAAATACTCATAATTATATGATGAAATCCTCAAAATATCTGATGAGTGGATATTTTAACATATAATTTAAAATTAATTTATAAAAAATAATTACAACATATTGATAATTATATCTTTATTAATTAATTTGGTTGAACTTATTTCTATAACATCATTACGATGAAGGATCCAATTAAGATTCCATATAGTGGTATCCACACATGCCCCATTATCTCATAACTCTAATGTTATACCTATGGGATCTAGTCTAGAGGTATCAATAGTCTTGTGTCTTGATAGGATAATTCCTATAGGTGTGAATAATCCTCTTGTCTTCTCTTGGTCTTGACAGAGAGGAGGAGGAGGATCATCTATGATTATGAGATCATTATTAACAGAATTCAATATAGTCTTCAGAGAGTTCTCCTGAAAGAATATATTATGCACAAAGGTTATCTTAACCCTAGAAATGATAAACATTATGTTATATATATAAGGTAGGACAATTAGTTTTTCAAAAAGTTTCTTAACTAATTTCTTGATTCTACGTAAACTGAACACCTAAAAATAATAAAAATAATATTATAATATTTTCTGATGTGAAAAAACACATATAAATTTTCAATTAATTTATTAATAAATGAATCAATATTTATTTAAATTTTATTAAATAAAATATATCATTTTAATACCGGCCTACAACATAGCCCCTGGATCCTCCTCATCATTTATCTAACCTTGAAAAATAATTAATTATTTAAGTAAATAAATTTAATTATTTTCTTCAATCAACAAATAGATGAATATTAAATTCACTAAATTATGAAGAAATATTTCTTTAACATTTTCAAACTGAAATAATTGTTGATTTAATTAATTTCATCAATAAAACATAGATAATTATTATTCATTGGTATTGATAATAACAATTATTATAATACTAAATTCAAATTGAACTAAAATAATACCCCATATACACATACTGCAAGATCCTCTAGGCCTTTTTAGTGGAATTAGGTGGTCCTACATAATGTCCATGATTACCATCTAACAATGCATCAGGGAACTTATTGACAAAAATTTTAATTTCACAATGATAATTACTTCATACAGATGCTCACGATGTAATATAATCCATTTTTTATAATATCCCATCAACAAGGTTAAAAACTTGTGTCATAAACCTATAATCTTGAATATATTTCATTGACTCCACGAAATGAACTATATGATAAACCACCTTTTTCATGGGATTAAAAAAATATTTCAATTTTAATCATAGGGCCTGATATTTCTTATTATGGTCATGTAAGGGGAAAATAATTTCTTGCATTATTAAATAAATTTCATAAGACTTATGACTGACCAAACATATCCTATATCACCATGAGAATATGTCATCATGATTTTTGACATCATGTTAAAGTATGTGATTCATGATATACATTAATAATAATATCAAGTCTATGGACCAATAAAAACATCCACTGATAAGAATATCCAAAGACATATTAAACATAAGGAATTTGTATTAGAGGTTTTGTCCTCATAACCTCTCATAATTGATAGTTTTAAGTGAGAAATATCATGAGAATAAGCCTTTTCTACTAACAAGTATTAAGAACATGATATTCTAACATCATATGTGTTCTATCAGATAAATTTATTTTGACCATATGAGATATTTAATAATATTTTCAAATCACTTCATGATTTATATTATTGTGAAGAATTGATATAACCATTCGATAAAAAGAATAATCTGAGTACATTATTTCATTGATGTTACATAAAAGAAAACTCATCACATAATAAGATATTTATTAATATTTAGGTCTTTAAATATACATGTAACAGAATGTAATAAAGTGTTTCAGTTCTAGGGAAGTAGCTCCATAGGAATCCCACTTTCGTTATATCCAACTATTAACCATTTTCTGTCTACTATATCTTAGATTATATTAAGGATTATATTGATATAAGGCTTTAGTAAATTGGTCTCCCATTTTATAATTATTAGAAAATATCCTTACTATGGCCTCTCATATCTGTGAAAAATCCCTCAAGAGGTGATACTTTCAATGTATATGATTTATCTATTGATGCAACCTTGCCTTCTTAGATATAAAAACTGCTGTAGTATTATCATAATGTAGTGTGATATGATCTATTTTTCTAGGTGCCAAATCAAGATCCTATATGAAGTTTAATATCAAAATTGGTTCTTTATATTCACTATAATCCCTATGATACATGTAATATACTATAGAATTAGTGAACACTTGATGTTTTAATATATTTTAGCTCACAACTTCACAACTATGGTAGAAGACATATCCTAAAAATGTTTTTAGATTATTTTGGAATGTCGGGAAACTTCAATCTATGTACACCCTAATGAATGGATAATCATATCCTTCATAAACCTAGATCACATACTTTTAATGCCTCATATAATTTAGAATAGTCTTAATAGTAGTCCAATGTTATTATCCTAGTTCTTATTTATATCCTCCCATTATGATCATGGCATAGACAACATTAGTCCTGGTACATGTAATGACATACATAAAATATCATATCATTGATGTGTAAAGAATCATACTAATTATCTATATCTTCACTCTATATAAGGACTTAGCTTCACGGAAAGATATATACTATGTTAATTTGGAAATAATCCCATCATGGACTATTCCTTTCTGAGTCTCTTCTATATCTTATCATTGTATGTACCATGTCTTAGTCTAAGAAGCCTCGTGTATTTATCATGAATGATCTTGATTTTTGTAATATAGGCTACTCCACCTATGCATTTTATATAAAAAAATATGTTTTACAATGTTTTTATAGTTAGTAAGACCTGTATCTTTCTCCCCATCAATTATATATACACTACTAGGAAAATGACTGCACTCCCATAAAACTCTTGAAGATAAAGGGGTTACATTCATTTTTATAATTTTTTTATAGATTCATCAAAATGAATGTTCCATGATATTTCTTCTTCATTCAAACAAAATATTTATATATATGATTTCAACAACTTATTTGCATCCTTCGGTGTCACAAACCCTTTTGGTTATGTTATATAGACATATTTTACAAGGTTCCAATTAAGGAATGGTGTTTTGACATCCATTTTCAAAATTAAATAATATCGGTGAGACACAATGACAAGTATAATTTGGATGGATTTCATCATAAAAATGGTGAAAAGATTCTTTATAGTCTATACCTCAATTTTTCTTAAACCCTTTAGCCACCAGTTTTTCATTATAGGTATCAAATTAATAATCAATGTCTAATTTCTTCTTGAATTTTACTTCATATCCAATCAGATTTATATCCATGGGAGGATCCCCCAAAACCTAAAATTTGTCTTCATACATGGAATCCATCATAGAATTTTGGGATTCTATCCACTTAGAAACTTATTATTCTTACTAATTATTTATTGGTCTAATGTTCATCATTATCAATTACTAATGATTCACCATCATTTGTGGATAAAAAAACATATATCTATGAATCTATGTCCTCTATTTTTCTCTTATGAAGTACTTTTGTCTCTGGAATAACCTATTCCGTGGGGATTTGTGGGATTTTCTTATATAAAAACTCATGTGTGTCAGGATCCTCTACTCCATTGAACTTAATCTTACTCCTACTACCTCTTACATATATATATTCCATCTCTCATAAATATAGAACATATATCTATCATGACTGTAGAGACCCAAAGCCTGACGTACATGGACATTACATTACATTTGAGGAATACTTAGTACATAACAAAAACACACACACAAGGATCATAATAGTTTAGTGTCTTTGGAAACTCGGAATATAATCTTCTAATCCTGGTGAAAGATCTTAAAAATCTCCCGTAAAGATCTTCCTTTTTTTTACACCTAAAACCTTTCTTTATATCCTGGGGAAGAGAAAACATAAAAGGGTGAGCTCAAATGCTCAGTAAGGGTAAACAAAAGAAATATCAATCGCATCATATACATAAGCACATAACTTTTGGGAATCTTAACCTGTAAAAGAGATCATAATTTCATAACCTGGGATAACTCATGGCAGTGAAATGTAATCACAATAATCATAACATAAAACATTAAACTTTGTGGCATAAACACATAATCATAGATAATTATTTCTTGTTAGTCAAGACTCATTTCCAAGACTATCTTAGTGGACAAAGTCCCTTTCTGAACCGAGTCACCCTCGTTTTAGTCCTGTTTCACTGAACCGGTATAACCTACCATTCCAGCCATGTCTATCTCAGGAGATATAAAATCTTTACCCAATGAATTGGTGGGAGATATAGGTACCACCCATCTCATAATGATACCATTCTTATGTGTTCCACAAAATCATAAATCATACATCATTGCATAACCCATGTAATAAAACGGGATTCTTAAACATCATGCCATCATAATCCATAAACAATTGATATCATTTCATCATAAGAAAATTGAAACCATTTAAATCATAGAGACATTTTACTTGAAACATACATAGCAAATAACGTCATCTTAGATGGAAAATAGTTTTGAAAAAACACTTGAAATGAATTCTAGAGGAAAATATCATTTCTTCTTTAAAAACATTTTTCCTTTCTTAACATGTCATAAAACTTTAAACTAAAATAAGTTTATTAAAAATAAACTTGAAAACTTGTAAAGGAAGATTCTTGGAAATAATGTTTCAAAAATCCATTCATGCCGTATAAGTTAAAAAAAAATTCTTCTCGTACTTTTGTCGGAAAAGTCAAAAAAGTACCTCGTACGAAAAACGACAAAAGATTCCTTTCATATCTTTTACTAAAAACACACCGAAGGGTAAAATTGGATTTAAACCATTGTATGTGGATGTAACTAATATGTCATATCGAGGAAACATGAATGTGGATGATAAAATGAACCCTAGTAAATGCCAATGTATAAACAATCTTGGACAAAAATGAGATTGTGATATTTCCCTTACCTTAGGTCCGACTTGCTTTGTATGTGTCAGAACCTCCTCTTCTTTGAAGTGCTTCTTTGAGACCTTCTTTTAGGGCACTAAAATTGGTCTTTGATGAAGACTAGAACTTATAGGATGTTTCTAGGGAAGTGGAGAGGAGAATTGGGAAGGGGTTGGACGAGCTTGAAGGCTCAATGTTGTGTGAGGAAGAGAGGGAGTAGGTGCCCTTTTATAAGGGAGGAGAGGGGCACCTTTGGAATTATTAAAAATATTAATTTATAATAAATCTAACCCCACTTAAAAACCTACAAAAATGACTTATATTCAAAGATTAGATGAGATAGGGTTGTAATATCATCAACCAATAAAATTTAGACATATTTGGATCATATTTTAAACCTTATCATTTTGATTTTTCCTTATTTAATCTATTTAAGTTTATTTGTGGAAATAAAATTCTAAATTTTAAATTATAACAAATAATTACTTATTTTTTGTGAATTTTCCATAATTGTTTAATTTATAACACTACAGACCATTTAAATTTAAATTTAAAATTTTTAAATATTTTTGTGATTTTTAAACAATTTTATAATATGTTATTTTTATAAAATAACAATAGTGTCAATTTTGACACTATTCATTTATTTGAATTTAAATAAAATATATAAAGAATATATGTTCGAACTAAAAGCTTTAATATATTAATAAAAGGTCATATGTATCTATAAATGTAGTGGATGACATTAAATAGTTCATATAATATTTATTTTATTATTTTTAAAATCATTTATTTGGTTTATCTCTTAATAAAATAATTACTACATCATTTTTGTATAATTATTTAATATACTTATTTGTTGCATAAAAATTTAAAATAAAATCCTATGATGAAGATAAATATATTAACTTTCACAATAAAACTTTTACTCTAATTTTTCATCTTAAAATCACAATATTTAAATTGTTATATTTATTAAATTATGAAGGTGACAACTTTGGAATCATTTAAAATAAAATAATATAAGTGTCATAATTGCTTGTATAAGACTCCAAATGGTCAAATATTTGACCATTGGATGATTATAGTTTACATTTACATGAACAATAAGTTTTGGTCAGGTTTTGGTGCCTTTTATTGTCACTATTAGTTTAATAAAAACTATATTCTTAATTTTTAAATAGATAAATAATTTTGGCATCACTATTGTGTCACAATTAATGATACTTATTTAATCCAAAAAAATTATAGATAAATTTTCATGATGTAGATAATGTTGTTATATTTCTGGAGACTATTGATGTTCATAGTTTTATGATGTTTATCAGTAAGTTAAAATTATTATACTTATAAGATTTAAGAAAGTGACATGTTGTCACTTTCTTTGGTTTTAATAATAAATAAATTATTTTCATAGGCAAAAGTCCATAAAATGAATCTAATCCGCCCCTTAGTTGATATGGGTTTACTTTTAGCCATCAAATAGAATTTTGGCATGTGTTAGGGTAATTTTATAATAGTATATTTACCCTTAATTACCCGATTTACCTTTAACTATGGTAAATAAAATTTACCGTAGTTACTATTCATAATTCCCAAAAATAAAAAGTAGCATATTAACATAATTTGGACCCACTGATTCAAAATATGGAATCCATTTTTTAAAATTCAATACACAGAAGTTGCAGAAATTAAATTAAAATTAATCCCGTTGTCGAATAAAAACGGGTTTTTGTTTAAAACATTGCAAAAGATTGAATTGATTTAACCTACAAATTCGAGGTAAAATCAATGCTAATGACATGAATTATATTAAATGGTAAAAATATATTCTATTTATACTTTAAACCCATTCAATATTATAATTTAACCACATAAGATATTACGATGAAAAAAGTTGTTTTTAATTAAAATATAGCGTGTTTTTACTATTCATTAAAATGTGAAAGTTACCAGAATAATATGAAAAATTTATCCAAAGTAAATTTTTATTTCTTGATTCCAAAAAAGAATTTTATTTTGTAAAATTTTACTTATAAACATGTCAAATACTAAATTTAATGTGGGTGCGCCATCAAAAGGCGGCAAAACTGCATTTTTTTAAAAATACTTATTTTACCCGAAAAATTTATTTTGTTCTTATACCATGTTCTAGAAAATGTGTAAGATGAATAATAATGTTATAAATTTTAAAATTTAGTTAATACTATTCATAACGGCTAGTTCATGACAATATTATAATAATATATCATTGTTTATTAAAACCCATTATTGCGTACAACACACGCTATCGGGGAAGGTCGCAATTGCGTGTAATGCAAGCCAAGTCAGGGTTGCGTGTTGTGAAAGAATCCTTCGTTGTTTCGTATAACAAAGTCCAATCATATTTCATTTATACATTGAATATATATATATATATATACTCAATGTTGCGTAGAATAACTATTATCAAAATTGTGTGTAACACGGTCCAAGAATAGTGTTGCGTATACTGCAAGCTAATACGGTGTTGCGTATAGCGCAAGGTAATCTTGGTGTAGAATACAACACAAGACATTAATGAAATTAAAAATAATATTTTTCATAAAATCTCGGGGTGTTACAATCTACCCCCCTTAAAATGAATTTCGCCCTCGAAATTCGTCGGGGTTATAAATGGTTTACTACTTGAAAGTTTCTTTAATAGAAACCCACATCATTAAAAGCAATACCAAAACCAATATCTAAAAACAAAAGTATGAAACATAACAGTTACCCAAATAAACTAATCACTGGGTTTCCACATAGGTGAAAATATGGATATGGAAGAAAAATCTAATCATCATGTTCTGAGGTAGAGTGGTAGAGAACATGGCTATGGAAAAGCAAACAATCACAAATCCATAAATTTGTGACGATCTAAGGTACCATCTGATTAATCAGATATAAGAGCACTAGGACAAAATTTTTGGTTTTCAAGATCGTTTCCCTAAAGTTGAAGAATTTGAATTAGAATAAATACTTACTTTATTTTGGTACAATCTCAATGTTGTTCGTTCCTTGAACAATTTCAACATCATCTCTTAAATAAATGAAGTTGAATTTGTTATTCGTGAAGTGTTAGCAGATCATGTGATAGAATGACGGGTCATTCCATATGTCTCAAACAAAAGGTTAGAAAAAGTTATTAAATATACATAAGTCATTCTATAGTGAGACTAATCATATATGGTTCCTAAAATGGAATTATACTTAATATATCATACTGCTTAATATAATAAAACTAGTTTCTACTAAATAGGGACTTCATGTAAGCCAGTGGTAGGCGATAAAGGCCAGTCGCACTTCGGTTATGGGTTCAATTCCCACGGCCTTGTCCGACGCGATGGGCTGTCCCCCATCCTGCAGGTTTTCCTTTTTCTAAAGCTATATTACTATAACATCCCATCAATAATATCGAAAAAAGTTTTATCCTAACTTATGTCCAATATAATCTATTCTAATATTTAGGCTTATCTAAAATACTTTGGTCCAAGCTCATAGTATAAAGAAAATGATTACATGAAATGTCACAGAACAATCACGTGAATGCCATCATTTATCCCCCATATATCATAAGATATATCTTGTTGGTCAAATTACAAACATGTGAATACCTTAATAATGTATTCTCTTGAAGAATGAATACCCATTGAACATTAGTGAAAACATGAATGCTGTCAAAAGTTAACTCTTTCCAAATACCAAAATCCAAAAATTCTATATACTCAAACCATGATATAACCTTCTCCTTATATCAGTCATGAGCTCATGAATACTATCAAACATTTAATTTTCTCCTTATCCCTTCATTATGCGCATATCATCTACATTCTAAAAATATCTAAATAACATTTCATGGATACTGGTACCATGAATCATACACTTTCAAAACTCAAGGAAAGACAACAGTGTAACAATCCATAGATGTCTCTTTATTCCATAGTAGCATGAGATTACTTATACAACATTACACATGATAAACATGTAATCATTCCACTACATTCTTAAACCATTGACCGAGCTTCAACAATTCTTTCATCTCACATATCTTTTGTAGTCTCTTCATCATCATCCACATAAATACTACCCATACGACCATACTGATTCACTTCATGAGACTTTCCCTTAGGGCATTGGTTTGCATAATGGCCATACATTCCACATTTAAAACATTTAACCATTGCTGATGTCGTAGCTATACCATTATCCTCATCCCTGGTGTCAACTGAACCTTTTCCTTTGCACTTACTGGCTTTGTGTCCTTCTTTTCCACACCCAAAGCATCTTACAGTTCCTTTGAAACATTCTCCTTGATTCCTCTTCCCACATGATTTACATAGGGGGAATTGAACTTTCTTTCCTATATGATCATCATGAAACTCCATCTTTCTCTTATTAGCCGAGTCAGGAAACTTACCAAATTTTACTTTATTGATCATATTATGAGATTTCTGATTCGGCATAATAATGATGTTTGGACTTCCAAACCCCATTTCATTTGGTTGCTCATGAAGAATATCATTCCATTGTCCATCATATCCTCCATTATCGTGAATCATCTTGTTTCCAGCCATTTTCTAAAAGACAAAAAGAATAGTGTGAGAGGCAGAAATCATAATAAAGGGGGAGTTACTTCAATATCTAACATCATTGGTTTAATATAATATTGTTACCATAGTTCTAGGACTATATCCTATACATATACTTATCCTTAGGGACATCCATAGACGTACCTTAGAAATATCTCTACGGATCTCACTAACGTTCACACATCCTAGTTTCCAAAGGTTGACTAAACCTTTCCTCTGATACCAACTGTAGAGACCCGAAGCCTGACGTACATGGACATTACATTACATTTGCAGAATACTTAGTACATAACAAAAACACACACACAAGGATCGTAATAGTTTAGTGTCTTTGGAAACTCGGAATATAATCTTCTAATCTTGGTGAAAGATCTTCAAAATCTCCTATAAAGATCTTCCTTTTTTTTATACCTAAAACCTTTATTTATATCCTGGGGAAAAGAAAACATAAAAGGGTGAGCTCAAATGCTCAGTAAGGGTAAACAAAAGAAATATCAATCACATCATATACATAATCACATAACTTTTGGATATCTTAACCTGTAAAAGAGATCATAATTTCATAACCTAGGATAACTCATGGCAGTGAAATGTAATCACAATAATCATAACTTAAAACATTAAACTTTGTGGCATACACACATAATCATAGAGAATCTTTTATTGTCAGTCAAGACTCATTTCCAAGACTATCTTAGTGGACAAAGTCCCTTTCTGAACCGAGTCACCCTCGTTTCAGTCCTGTTTCACTGAACCGGTATAACCTACAATTCCATCCATGTCTATCTCATGAGATATAAAATATTTACCCAATTCATTGGAGGGAGATATAGGTCCCACCCATCTCATAATGATACCATTCTTATGTTTGCCACAAAATCATAAATCATACATCATTGCATAACCCATGTGATAAAATTGGATTCTTAAACATCATGCCATCATAATCCATAAACAATTGATATCATTTCATCATAAGAAAATTGAAACCATTTAAATCATAGAGACATTTTACTTGAAACATACATAGCAAATAACGTCATCTTAGATGGAAAATAGTTTTGAAAAAACACTTGAAATGAATTCTTGAGGAAAATATCCTTTCTTCTTTAAAAACATTTTTCCTTTCTTAACATGTCATAAAACTTTAAACTAAAATAAGTTTATTAAAAATAAACTTGAAAACTTGTAAAGGAAGATTCTTGGAAATAATGTTTTAAAAATCCATTCATGCCATATAAGTTAAAAAAAACATTCTTCTCTTACTTTTGTCAGAAAAGTCAAAAAAGTACCTCGTACGAAAAACGACAAAATATTCCTTTCATATCTTTTACTAAAAACACACCGAAGGGTAAAATTGGATTTAAACCATTGTAGGTGGATGTAACTAATATGTCATATCGAGGAAACATGAATGTGGATGATAAAATGCACCCCAGTAAATGCCAATGTATAAACAATCTCGGATAAAAATGAGATTGTGATATTTCCCTTACCTTTGGTCCGACTTGCTTTGTAAGTGTCCGAACCTCCTCTTCATTGAAGTGCTTCTTTGAGACCTTCTTTTAGGGCACTAAAATTGGTCTTTGAGGAAGACCAGAACCTCTAGGATTTTTCTAGGGAAGTGGAGAGGGGAATTGGGAAGGGGTTGGCTGAGCTTGAAGGCTCAATGTGGTGTGAGGAAGAGAGGGAGGAGGTGCCCTTTTATAAGGGAGGAGAGGGGCACCTTTGGAATTCTTAAAAATATTAATTTATAATAAATCTTACCCCACTTCAAAACCTCCAAAAATGACTCATATTCAAAGATTATATGAGATAGGGTTGTAATATCATCAAACAATCAAATCTAGACATGTTTGGATATTATTTTAAACCTTATCATTTTGATTTATCCATATTTAATCTATTTAAGTTTATTTGTGGTAATAAAATTCTAAATTTTAAATTATAACAAATAATTACTTATTTGTAGGGAATTTTCCATAATTGTTTAATTTATAACATTATAGACCATATAAATTTAAATTTATAATTTTTAAATATTTTTTTGATTTTTAAACAATTTTATAATATGTTATTTTTATAAAATAACAATAGTGTAAATTTTGACACTATTCATTTATTTGAATTTAAATAAAATATATACAGAAGATATGTTCGAACTAAAAGCTTTAATATATTAATAAAAGGTCATATGTATCTATAAAATTAGTGTATCACATGAAATAGTTCATATACTATTTATTTTATTATTTTTAAAACCATTTATTTTTTTATCTCTTAATAAAATAATTACTATATCATTTTTGTATAATTATTTAATATACTTATTTGTTGCATAAAAATTTAAAATAAAATCCTATGATGCAGATAAACATATTACCGTTCACAATAATACTTTTACTCGATTGTTTCATCTTAAAATCACAATATTTAAATTGATATATTTATTAAATTATGAAGGTGACAACTTTGGCATCATTTAAAATAAAATAATATAAGTGTCATAATTGCTTGTATAAGACTCAAAATGGTCAAATATTCGACCATTGGATGATTATAGTTTATATTTATATGACCAATAAGTTTTTTTCAGGGTTTTGTGCCTTTTATGGTCACTATTAGTTTAATAAAAACTATATTCTTAATGTTTTACTAGATAAATAATTTTTGCATCACTATTGTGTCACAATTAATGATAATTATTTAATCCCAAAAAATTCTAGATAAATTCTCATGATGTAGATAATTTTGTTAGATTTCTGGAAACTATTCATTTTCATAGTTTTATGATGTTTATCACTAAGTTAAAATTATTATACTTATAAGATTTAAGAAAGTGACCTGTTGTCACTTTCTTTGGTTTTAATAATAAATAAATTATTTTCATGGTAAAAAGTCCATAAAATGAATCTATTCCGACCCTTAGTTGACATGGGTTTAATTTTATCCATCAAATAGAATTTTGGCATGTGTTATGGTAATTTTATAATATTATATTTACCCTTAATTACCCGATTTACCTTTAACTATGGTAAATAAAATTTACCGTAGTTACTATTCATAATTCCCAAAAATAAAAAGTAGCCTATTAACATAATTTGGACACACTGATTCCAAATATTGAATCCATTTTTTAAAATTCAATACACAGAAGTTGGAGAAATTAAATTAAAATTAATCCCGTTGTTGAATAAAAACGGGTTTTTGTTTAGAACATTGCAAAAGATTGAATTGATTTAACCTACAAATTCAAGGTAAAATCAATGATAATGACATACATTATATTAAATGGTAAAAATATATTCTATTTATACTTTAAAACCATTCTATATTATAATTTAACCACATAAGATATTACGATGAAAAAAGTTGTTTTTAATTAAAATATAGCGTGTTTTTACTATTCATTAAAATGTGAAAGTTACCAGAATAATATGAAAAATTTATCGAAAGTAAATTTTTATTTCTTGATTCCAAAGAAGAAATTTTATTTTGTCAAATTTTACTTATAAACATGTCAAAAACTATATTTAAAGTGGGTGCGCCATCAAAAGGCGGTAAAACTGCATTTTTTGAAAAATACTTATTTTACCTGAAAAATTTATTTTGTTCTTATACCATGTTCTAGAAAATGTGTAAGATGAATAATAATGTTATAAATTTCAAAATTTAGTTAATAATATTCATAATGGCTAGTTCATGACAATATTATAATAATATATCATTGTTTATTAAAACCTAGTATTGCGTACAACACACGCTATCGAGGAAGGTCGCGATTGCGTGTAATGCAAGCCAAGTCAGGGTTGCGTGTTGTGAAAGAATCCTTCATTGTTTCGTATAACAGAATCCAACCATATTTCATTTGTACATTTAATATATATATATATATATATATATACTCAATGTTGCGTAGAATAACTATTATCAAAATTGTGTGTAACACGGTCCAAGAATAGTGTTGCGTATACTGCAAGCTAATACGGTGTTGCATATAGCGCAAGGTAATATTGGTGTAGAATAAAACACAAGACATTAATGAAATTAAAATAATATTTTTCATAAAATCTCAGGGTGTTACAATGATATTTTTTTATAAGGGTTTGTATTGATAATATTATTTAGTCTCCTTTAAATATCATATAAAAATACCCTTTTTTAGTCTACATGTAGGTTTTTTTTACAAAGATATCCTCAATATACACATTACATTCCTATACATGTAAATACGATAAAAGGTTTTCATTCTACTTTGTGACTTTAATGGAATTCCACTATTATCTTTATTTTGAACTTGTTTTGGAATTTTTGATATACTTTTCAATGAATTTCCTTAAATGGATAATGGAAGAATAATACAAATCATCATCAATCTCACCATTTACAGCAAGGTGTGGTTCCTCTATTCACTAAAACCATTCCACTATGGTGTATAGAGAGAAATGATTTGAGATAGATTCCAAAACTCTCTAATATGGTTGATGAAATCATAGATAAGTTATCCCACACCTTGATTCGATTGGAATTTTATTATATTATTACTGAGATAATTCTGTAATTTATTCTAGAACTTGAAAAATTTCAGAAAGGATTCATACTTATACCTTATTAAGAAAAAAAATCCAATTAAACTAAAGTCATTGGTAATAGTTATGATGAATGAATATCCACATATAGATTCAATTGGAAAAGGTCAACACATAACTATAAGAAATAATTCAAGAATCATTGTGTCCCATTAATACTTTACACTAAATGAAGAATTGATCATTTTACCTTGAAAAAATGACATATATTAAATGGTTTTAGTTAAAAATTATATAAATACCCATCATGATATTTATTTGTTAAAAACATCTCATATATATGAACAAGCCAGTGATTCCACATCAAGGTGTGATATGCATCATGTGAAATTATATTTTTATATAAATTCAACACTTGGTTTTGATATTATATTACATGAAGAGAATTATTATAATGATCCATCTTATGCTTTAATCTATTTTTATAAAATTAGCAAGTCTTATTTTTAAACATGAAAATAAATCCATCCATATCAAAACTAGACATGGATATAATGTTTTGGGTTCCACTAGAAACATAATAAAAATCATTCAAAATTATAATTAAATGTGTTGGAGAAGTATGATGGTAGTATCAAATAGTTAGTGTAGATAGTCATGCTCCATTGGTAGCTTAAAGATCAACCTCACTTCTAGAAACCTTCCTAAATCTACATGTTAGTTGTATTGGTATACATATATGAGAACCAAATGATATATATAGAATCTAATTTATTTAAATGGAGAGGTTGTATTTGATAAAAAATTCAACTAAATCCCCCTTATTATTTAGTAAGGTGAAGTTCTTATTCTAATAGAACTTCTTTTCAAATGAAAAACATACAATATATTATTCCTTGGACCTCCTTAGGATCCACCTTCTATTAGTTAGGTGTTGTGAAGCTAACCTATACTTGGTGTTATTATTTTTGAATTTCCCATTTCCCATCATATAATTAACCACAAGGAATGAATATTTTTTATTTTTTATGTCCTTATATTATTGATAAATCAGTTTAAAGAGATTTGGGAGTGTCTTCTCAATATAATTTATATTAAAATTCACAATAAAATAAGATAAGTTCTGAGGGGGTGAGTCATTATGAGGTTTGTGCACAAATATTTGTGTTGATTGAAACCAAAAATTTCTTTATGCTTAATATAGAAAATTATCTTGAACACATAAGGTCGGGATGGTGGAACTTCTCAAAGATTGAATATAAAGAGTACCTTGAAGATCTCATACCTCTCTTGTACATATTTCTACTAAAAAATATCTTTTACATGGGAAAAAATTTCTCATGAATCCATGTATTCAAGAAGATTTTGAAACTCACAACTTGGGGATAACAATATGAGAAATTAGACATATAATGAATCATACACATATTTACAAAAGTTAGTGTTCTCCTCATCAATATCCACTTTATAAGGCTCTTTAGAAACTGAGGACTATATCATGTTAAATTCCTTCTTTTGGCATAATAAAGTGTGTGTTCTCCAATACCACTCTTGTAAGTTTTCACCTATAATAATATTTTTTTCCCAATACTGATATGACTTTCCAAGGTTTGTTCAGTACCACTTATAAGGAAGGGTGAATCAATGAGATTGTTTTTTTATAATTTCTTTTAATAAATTAGTCCTTTTGAATTATTATGGTCTAGATCCACTCACATTAAACACTCCCTCACATGGTATGCAATATTAATGTAAAAATGAACAAAAAAATTATTTTTAAAAAGTTTGATCCTAATGTGGGTACCTAATATTCAATAGGTTTGGGATCAATTCTAAGACCATAATTATCACTAAATTTTTTTAGTGATTACATGAGAGGTTAGTGTTATTACTTAAATCATGTGAGGATATATATGCTAATACAAGACATGGAAAGTATGTATACTAGAATATTTTTAGAGTGATGATAGTAATATTTTATTTTTTATAATTAGAGAAGTAGTCACCAATCAAAATTTATTCCATTTGTTATCAACAATATCTTAATAATCTAATAATATTTCTCATCATCAATGATAAAATATTATTCTTATGTATGGACCATTGGAAACCTGAATATTATTAACACAAAATAATGTATCCCTATCCTCCCTTATCAATATTTCATAATTATTGAGACATCTATGAGGGAATTTACACACCGATGGTCTCTTTCATTCTCAATGGAACATATTTATATGATCATTAGTAACATTTATTTCTTTATCACAAATAATCACAATGGTTGAATAATTTTTTGATCTTATATCTATTTTATATAGAAGTTCATAAATTCAATAATGTGTTGAGTGTTAATTCTCAATTCCCAATAACACTTTCAAATTTTTCCTATTCATCATTAATATTCAGATAATTACCATGAATAGTATTTTAATATTTGAAAAATGGAAGATCTCCATGATTTTAGATGGTCTATTCTTTTGGTAAACAAATCTTTAAAAAATCTATATAGTTAGAATTTATTCAAATAATATTCAAGATCCTAGTAAATATCATAATTTAAATCTATAAGAAACTTTTGATAATTCATTCCTTAATAACTCCATGAAATTCATAGTTATTTTGACCATTTTATACACTATCATGCATTGAGTTTCATGAAATTACATAACTACTCTTGGTTAAATAGTCTCTCACATCACTAAAACAACTTCAATTAAGTTATTAATTCTTATATTGATTCATAACTCTTTATGATGGTTGTGATATTTAAAACATGAATGAATATATTATTGTACCTCACTATATCATGGTGTTTTCATGATAAAAATGATCACCTATGTTACTAATTATTTCATTACATTGAGTTTCAATGTACAAATTGAATATAATGTGGTAAAATAAAGTTAAATATGAATTATCATGATAAATTATTTTAGTATATTTGATGATATTATTTAAGTATCTTTACAAGTATTGAAGCCTTGTATGGAGGATAGAAGTACCTTAGAAGACCATTTATGGATGTGTAGGAACCAGTTGTTTAAACATAAAAAAACAGCTATATCCAAGCCCATAGTGAAAGGAATTTTAGTGGAAAATGGGAAGAACCTTTTAAACACACCATGGTGGATCAAATCATAGATAAAAGATGGAATGACAAGCCAAAATAGGCATCTTCAGGTGACCACAACCATTTTATTGAGTGTTTTGACATATAAAAGGGCCATGAATTTTATACTTGGGTGCCTTTAAGGTTGTGTTAGCCTGTGATGATCAAATTCTATATTTAATGTTGGCCAAGATCTTTTATTTTCATTATTCAATGAATTAATCTATATTGAAGAATTATATATGTTTTCTAAGGGGTTTTATGGGTATAAATAGTGTATCAATGACTCTTAGATCTCAGAAATTGACTTTTGTAACAACTTTATAATCGAATCGATGAAAAATTTCTAGTTTTCTCCAATCCATAATCTCAAGATCCATTCTAATTTTCCAAATCTAAAAGGCTCCCAACTCTCTCTCTCTATGTTTATATCTCATTTGTACCAATTTTTCATGATGTATAGAAAAATGTATTTGTAAATTATTTCCAGTAAGAAAATCTCTCTATTCTCACCTCATCTTCTGAATGTGCTCGCAACCATAGGTGAGGAATTTATGTTCACAACTAGCAAAGTGGGTGATTTGTTTCTTATCACCACTATTAAAATGAAATGATATTTTGGTTGATGAGTATCCATTAAAACCAAGGGAAGGTGGTTCTTGGATTTATATTAAAAACAAGGTAAGGTATTAATAAGTCACATATCTCTAATTGAGTGGTATATACATAGGGGAACCTTGTGTGATACTTCTAAACTCTTTATCAATTATGTCTTTCTTCTTTTTACTCTTACACATTTTATCATTAATATGTTGATATTCGTAATGTGCATAAATTTGACACATCCATTATCATCTATGCTTAGTCTCTTAATAAACATTGTTATTAATTTCTTAATATGGATCAAATTTTGTTCATTATTATTTTATCATTTTAGAATAATTTTATATTTAATATCTTTTATTTATTTATTCTTTTTAATAATGAAATTTAACCCACCCTTTATTTTTTTTACCTTCCACTCCGACCCACAATTGGTATCAAAGGAAATATATTTTTTTATTTAAACAATATCAGTTTTAAAAACATGATTTCAATTTTACGAATATTAATTGATTTCAATGTTTGATTTTTTTAAATGGAATATTATTTTCAAAATACACTTGAAAGGAATTCCTTGGGATGTGATCCATTTTTTAATGGATATAATTATAATTATTTCAAAATTTCATGTATACCTATCTTAGTAGTTTAGGTTATAATATATGGAAAATGGTTATACATGATTATACCTCAACTATCTAAGTGAAGGATAAATGGAATCCTTAATATATTGCATCTTTTGAACTTAATAGAAAGTCATTAATGCTCTCAATTATGAGATTGACCAAAATGACTTTAATTTAATTTCAACTTGAGAAAAGGATCATGAAATCTATAAAATTTTATAATTAACACAAGAAATAATGAATAAAGTTAAAGACACTAGACTAGATATATTATGAAAATAATATGAGTGTTTTTTAATTAATTCAAATGAATCTATTACCTGTATGGTTATGGAATTTACTAATACTTGCAGAAATATAATGTCTCTTGATGAATATTTTTCCATAGAAACACTCATGAAGAATATCCTACGGAATTTACCTACTTTTTATGATCCAAAATTGATAGAAATCCATGAAGTGCAAGACATAAAAAACATGATTTTAAAATAACTCATATGATCCCTTACGACATACAAAATAATGATGAAGTGTGATTCTAATTAAGAAGAGAAGGGATAAAAGAAAACCAATAGAATAATTGTATTTAAAAAACAAATTATAACGATTATTTTGGAAGTGATTTTGATAATAAAAGTGAAACTTAGTTCTTGATGGGATGATTGAAAAAATTGAACAAGTTGAGAAAAAATAAGTAATTATTTTGATAATTAAAAAACTACAAGTTCAAATTGAATTTTTTGATATAAACTATATTTGTTACAAAGAAGGGTCACATTATGTTATATTATCCCTTGAAAAAAATGTCTGAATACAAGAAAAAATTTAAGGAGTCTCTAAAAATTTATAAATTAGAGTGAAAGTGATGATTCTATTTAAATATTGGAAATAGAAAACATAACTCATAAATGACTCATTTCTCATCTCATGGTAGGTGAAGTGGTTAGTTATCACTCTCCTTCTCATTACTCTTCTTCCTTTCATTCTCTTCCTTCTTCTTGTTATTCTTATTCAAATAATGAAATTGGAAATATCTGTAAATAAATTATTCAAAAATATGTAGATATTTAAAAGAAATATAAATGTATTCTTAGTGATAAAAATCAACTTCTAAATGAAAATTATTATATTTTAAAATAAAAAACGATTTGGTTTTAAAATTAAAAAATCTACCATATGTTGATGTTTTCAAATATGAAATCAAGGATCTCAAAATATATCTCTAAAAATTAACCCAAGTTAAAAAAATATTAACATTATCATTCCTTAACAATGTGTTAAAATAAATAATAATGGATTTGGTTTTTCTAATATTTAAATCCCATCAAAAAATATAATTTTGTGATAAGAATTTCTGAAAAATTCAATTATTTTTAAAATATAGCTCATTTAATTTATAAATGGGATTTAAAAATTTCTATATATGATAGACTCGAATATATTCATATTTCTTCACAATTTCTTTACTAAAATTATCATTATAAACAATTATGGGTTCTGAAATCATTATTAGTCAATATTAGTGGACCTAATATTGTTTTCCTTCATAATATTTATTAGCTAACATTAATAGACCCTTAAAATTACCAAAAAGAGCATACTTTCAAATTTTGTAGGGTTTATTCCCCAAGATTCATAGATATATATTTGGGTGGATTCTTAATAAATGTTGACAAATTAACACTTTAAATTATTGATATATCATTTCAAATATTGTGCTTTTTGTGAAATGATCAAATTTAGGGGGATCCTTTCTCTTTCCTTCCTAGATAAATTTTAGGCATCAACTTTTCTATACATGGTAAATGGTTATCCAATATCATTATATATTTTCATCTTGAACATAATTTCTCAATATCATCTCTCTATCCCTCTATATATATTTCCTATTATTATTAAATTAGGAAAAGTTATATTTTTAAATATATCTTTTTATTATCTTTTCTATTTGGTTTTTCTTCATATTTTCCAAAAAATTATTGTATATTTTATTTTTATAATGTTTTTGAAATTATTGTTCAAAATATTTTATATTTTAAAATTCTTGGTATTTATCTTATTATTTTTATTTAATTTAATTAGTTTAATTTTTAAGACGTTTTGAACCTCAATTATATATTCTATATTTGTTTTATATAATGGGATTTATTTTAATGATCTATTCTCTTTTTCTCCCTCATCGAATCATGTTCTTAATTAATCTATTTCTAAGAATGTGTTGTCTTGTGAATATTTTATTAAAATAATTTTTTAAGATATATCTCATGGCTTGATCTTTTTATTTCTTAGAAAACCATATTTATTTCCCCTCCTTATTTTTCTTTTTGATAATAAGAAGTGTAATAATATTTATTTACTTTGTAATTTAGATATGTTTTACGTGCTTGGTATTTCAGATAATATAATTTTTGTATTGAGATTTTTGAACATTTTCATGTCAATAACTTGAGTATTTTGTATACCTTTATTTTAATATATTAAACATATTGAATATTTGTATATTTATCTCTTGATAAATTTTAATATATTTATATTAATCTCTGAAGCATATTGAAAATATTTATATGTATCTCTTGAGCATATAGAGTACTGTATTGTTAATCTCATAAGAATCTCAAATATATTTTTGTTAATATATTGAGATTATTAAATATTTTTATATTTATCTATTGATCATATAGAATATCTTTATATTAATATATCAATCAGATTTAATATATTAATATTTATCTATAGATCATGTTGAATATATTTTTCATTAAATTCATGAATTTATTGATATACCTTATTAAACTATTGATATAAATTTAATATACCTTTTTAGGTTATGTTTTCTTAATCATAAAAATGGGGATACTTTTTTACCTCTATCTCTCATTATGTTTTAATAATCACCAACACTCACCTATGTTACTAATTATTTATTTTAAGTGAGTTTTAGTGTTTATATTGAATATTAGGTAGTTGAATCAAGTTAAAGATGAATGATCATGATGAAGGATTTGATTATATTGGAAGAAAATTTTGAAGCATCCTTTCATGTCTTTAATCCTTGGATAGAGGTTGTAATAACCTTATCAGACCATTCTTGGAATTGGAGGAGATGCTTATTGAAGCTGTAGTAAAATCACCAGAGCCATACCCATTTTATAAGGCATTTCAAAGGAAAATGTAAAGAATGATTTCAATATTCCATGGTGGATGAATGCTTGGTTAAAATATGGGATGGAAATATAAAAAAATAATATTTAGGTGAACAACACCAAGGTATTGGGAAATTTTAAGGCCAAAATTTCATAGAATTTTATGCCAGGGTGTGGTGTAGGCGTGACCACATATGACGTTATGAGGTTGTATTTAATATTAGCCAATATATTTAATTTATGGTCTTCAATGTATTAATTACTCTTGGTGAATTATAGAATGGTTTTAAATAATTGGAAGGATATAAATAGTTGGTCAAGGAGGATTAGATTTAAAAAATTGACTTTTGAAATAACTCTTTGATCGAATAGATTTCAAAGATGTAGCATTGTCTAAGAATTCCTCTCAAGAACCATTATCCCTTTAAATATCTCAAATTCTTTCAAATTTTTTATCTCTATACCTCTCTCTCATTTTTCTCCATATTTAAATGGATATAGAAGAATGCTATTGTAAAGAATTTTTGTTAAGAAATTATCTTGATTCTCACCTCATCTTCGCAAGGTGATCACAACCACAAGTGAGGGATGTGTACTCACAACTAGGAAAGTGAGGGATGATTTTCATAACACAACTGTTTAAAGGAACGAGATGTTTGGTTCTTGGGTATCATTTAAAACCAATGAAATTTCTTTATTATATTTATTTTAAAAGTAATGTAAGGTGCTAATAAGGCATATCTCTCTAATTTGTTGGTGGAGACATAGGGTTACCCTTTGGGATATTTTCAAAAATATTATCAATTATATTTGTCTTCTTTTTTACTTTTAGGGGTTAGATCATGTATCTCAATATGTATAATGTGCTTAAATTTAATATGTCCATTCTATGATTTTACTAAACCCAAGATAAAATATGATATTAAATTACTAATTTGTATCAAATTTTTTACATTATAAATTATACATTTTATAATAATTTTATTTCAAAATTTATATATTTTTATCAGTTCATTTTTAAAAGGTTATTCACCCCATCTTTCCATTTTTACCTTCAACTATAACCTGCATAGATAAATTATATTCTAGTTTATTTATCAATTTCTTCTCCAAATTTCTCATAATTTATACCATAAGAATAAATTAATCTTACAGTCATATGATATATCACTCCTTTTTAAAAATTGACAACTAATATTCTATAATGATAAATGACCACACAGAAAATTTAATAACACTTATAGAATTGGAAATGATTCTTATGAAGTTAGAAAATCCTTATATATATATCCAAAATGTCTCTTTCATAGTTTTGATGATCTTTAACAAATTAAAAATCATCCCAACATATTTCAAATGACACTTATAGAGTTCCAGATCAACCTTATTGAAATATAATGCCTTTGAAAATTCTTTATTGCACATCAGAAATAACCCTTATGGTAATGAAAAATTATCCTTATTGATATCAATTGGATATTTTTATTCATTTTCTTTATCTAAAAATAAATTTATAACATCATTAAAACTCTTTCTAATTATCTAAACAAAATTTAGGAAAAATTAAAACATACTTAATCACCTTCCAAATCCTCTTACTCATTGTTAAAAAAAAGTACAACTTTCATCCGCAATTTCATTAGGTTCTTCAATATCTCCATTTTAATTTTTTTAAAACTCAAAAACTCAATCAAAGAAACAAAAAGTCATATCCTTTATTAGATAGAAATTATCTTGATACCCCACTATGTGATAAAGTAGTGTTTTGATATAATTATACCAATAGAGGACATGATATTTTAGCTAAGTGGTATAGATGTCCCCCCTAAATTTGAGCACTCATCCAACTCTTTTATCCCATATTTTCCTCTAAAAAAATTATTGATTCCTAATAGAAATAGTAAATATTTGTTTTAATTTCCCCCCCCCTTTGAAAAAAAATCAAATAATAGTGAGGATACCTTCCAAAGTGACTCAAGTGAGAGGGAATGTATGAACCTACATGTTTATCCATAATCACTCAAATTTGACCTTTGGGATTTAATTAATTAAAATAATGAAATGTTTCTCTTAGTTAAGAATTAATTTCAGCTTAATATCACCATTATAAACCATTTCCTTGATGAAGTGAATCCTAATATCAATGTTATATTGTTTAGAGTGTTTTAATATATTTTTTAAATAGCTAAATTTCTCTTTTATTTTCATATTAAATTCTAAGTGGCCTTTCAATATTCACCCTCATGTATTCATTCTATCCCTTTATCAAGATCATCTGGGTAAAAGCACTTATTTCAACCACACATTCATCCTCTTTGGTGGTTAATGTAACTATGTATTATTTCTCACAATTGTAGATAAAATGGATTGATATTAAAATAAATATTATATATTATATATATCTCCTATAATCACACTCACCTACCGATTCATTACTAGTATAACTAGATGGATTTAGGATCTTACCACATTTTTACATCAACACAATTTTTTGAAGACTTTGATTTACTAGATAACTCCTTTTGAAACCACTAAATATTATTCCTTGAGATCAATTTGATAACTTACACAGAAGATCACAGTTTAAATAATACCCAGTCATGAAGTAGTGAGATAGATTATAATACCAATAATCCATATAAGCTAACTTTGATTCACACATTATCCTTAAATATAATTTTCATGAGTTATGACGACCTATATGGTTGTGGAAAATACTTTGGAATCTTAAATTACAAACGTCTTCAATAATTCCATTACATAGTTTTCATAGGATATAAAAATAAATTCGTCCTCTTATATTAGTTACAGTACTAGAAACTACCACATTTATCCAAACATGGATATCTCAAAATTATTCTATATTTTTTATATAAGGATTTATAATAACTCTCTTGACCACCTATGAGAATAATATCATAAATATATACAATTATAATGAGAATAACTCCCAAAATTTCTTTTATGTCAAGGTTTATATCCACCTTTTACTTTGTTAACATAATACTTCTCCAGAACCCATCTAATTCTTAATACTAGGATACAAGGGTCTATTTTAGACTATATAGAGACTTATTAAATTAATACACCATTGTTCCATCATTTTCAAGAAAAAAACATTTTGGATTCTCAATGTATACTTATTGTTCAAGATGTTCATTTAAGAAGTTAGAATTTACATCCATTTGATAAATTTTATTCTTATTTTGAGTGTCTATATATATTCATATTTTTATGGCCTCTATTATTACAATATAATAAAAGGTCTCTTCAAAATAAAAACCCTCAACTTGTTAGTAACCCTGAACACAAGTCCTGCCTTGTTTATTTAGAATTATCTCTTATTATTCAGTTCATTCATAAACACAAACTCAATGAAAATAAAAATATTATCTTTTTATATTGGAATAATATTCAATGTGGAATTACTATTAATTTAATACAACTCCTCACATATATATCTAAATCTATTAATGGAATTGGAAGCTTTATCCACCAATTATCGCACAATTTATTAGATAATAGTAGTTTGGTTTTCAAGTCTTAATATTCTTCTAGTATAAATTGTATCATTATAGTTTCACATTATATTATCTACTTACACATTATTATACAGTTTTTAATACTTATTAGATTCAATATCAACAATATGTGGTTTGATTCTAGCTCTTTCCTCATTATTTTCATTAGTAATTTTATTTATTTGAAAAATTTATATTGGGTATATTATCAATGATTTTCAAATTATAACAATATAATAACAAATGAATAATGTTTTTCTAGTATATTTAGCCTTTTATATTGGATAAATATCATGAAATTTACCTTCCTCAACCATTTCATCAAACTTTTTTATATTCTTTTATTTATTTTCTATGTAATACCAAATGACTTGAAGTATCCAGTAACTAGTTTATTCTTATACCACAAATCATAAGATTCTATTATTTCTCCCTAATACACAATTTTTATAGATTGTATAAGGAGTCGTATACTGATTTATAATTACATTTTTTCCAAGGTATGATTAAAAAGGATTTACTTGTGAACTCTTTATCATTATTAGATCTGAGCTTCATGATACACATCCCCAGTTCTTTCCAAAATATAATCTTAAAAATATTAAACTTATCCAATGCCTCTATTTTTTGTTTTATGAAGAACAAATTTTTCATTCATGTATTTTTATCTATGAATGTGATGAAGTAAAGATCCCATTTATAATAATTCTACCTAATTAGCCTAAATTTTTTTAATGTGTCATTTTAAGTTACAACACCCCTTTTTTAATGTAAGAAGTTGTAATATTTTAATGAATATTTTTGGATCCAGGTGCTGAGATGGTGTGAGATTCTGAGGCTCGGTGATCCTTGGGGATGTTATAATTAAAATATTAAATATAATATATCACACTCATGTCGTTTTTATAAATAATGGAATAAATCCCAAATGGGGAATCATGTGGGAAATCCAAGATCACTGTTGATTCTAGAATCTAAGTTTTATGCTAGGTGTGATGTAATCTTTTTTGGTGTTGAGTGTTTGGATTAAGTTGCACCATGGGTTAAAAAATTAAATAAAATGAAAATGTTATTTTAATTTTCTAATTACAACCCTAAAAAAAAAAATCTATATAATCATGGTTATTCTAAATCTGTAGTGTTAGTATAATTACCTTGGTACTGAAATATAATTCATTTGAAGAGAGCTTTTGGAATGAAAAAAAATGGATCGTGATCACCAATGGAGATTATAGATCTTATGAATGATGAAAAATAAAATATTTTATTCATCATTGATAGATAATAAATTGATTCAGGGAAGGTTTTTTCCATGATTTATTCCCTGTTTCAATGTCCCATTATTAACTTGAATCAAATAAACTAACAGATTTATTTTTAGGCCAATCATTCTTTGTGGGACCGGGTTACCTTCCAAGTATATTGGGTAATTGATTTTATTGGTTTGTTGTTGGTTCTCTGTTCATCATTATAATGAGAATAAGTCATGGTAAACTCAAAAAATGAATGGGATTCATTTTTTTGGGATTTGTGAATTTCTTCATCATTTCATTACATGATCATCGTAAAAAACCTCTTTGGATAAAGATTTTAAAAATACCCCATAATTAATCATTTCACAACCCTTATTCATTGTAAAGGTTTGATGCCAAGGTTTTGGGTTCACAATCAATGGGGTGATTGGGGTAAAATGATAATGGAAAAATTTTAGAGGTATATCATCATTATATTGGTGTTCCCTAGTTTTGGGTTGTTATGTGGTGTGTGTATTGGTGTGATTGGGAGATAATTCTCATGTAGATCAGATGGTCAGAAGCCAAACACTAGTAACAAAAAGTTTGTTTAACCCTTGATCTTTTATTTCTAGGCAAGAATCATAGTGGGACCAGTTGTGGGGGAGTAAAGAGTGGATCCACATGTGGAACCTGGGATTTTGAAAAAAATACTCACTATACAATGTGTAGTTCAAGAACACATGTTATGTATTCCCCTCTGTGCAGTAGCTAGGGTTTTCACTTGGAGATAAATATCACATGCCATGTGGTGTGAACACAGATTGTGTGACACATAGCCAGAAAAATTTTCATGTACAAAGAGTACATGCTTAAGGATCCATGTCATGTTATAGGTCATGTGTTCTAAGTCACACTCCATGCAACTCTTGTTTGATGACTCCATGTATACATGGAGTATGTTCCCAGGAACCCATGTGTGGGTATACGAATCATGCATGAAGGGGACAAAAATGTTTACATGAGAAGGTACATGGTCATTGGTAGACAATAGATGTAGAGGTATATCCCATCCCCCTACACACTATGTGATGTATAGTACATGCTATGTACTTAGAAAAGGTACTCTTACGTGGGTAGTGTACACAAGCATGACTAGAGTACAAAATCACAAGCTATTTTACACAGATTGGACGTGATAAAATGATGAGTTCCAGAATGATATATACATTCCATGTTCCATTTGGGACACACTACCTATATTTATAGAAATACATTTCATTTGAACATGAGTCATGGGTAGTTCCAGGATTAGATAGACACATCGTGTACCCCATTTGGGATACATCATGTACTCTGTAAAGGGAATATTGGAGAACTCATACTTCTCATTTAATCTTTGGTATGAGATTGGGTGATTCCCCTCAAACCATTTCTATGTAAACATGTATAGGTTTATTGTGTTCCCTTGGTCTATAACTATGAAGGTATAGTGATACATTACGTCATGATTATATGATTATGAAACCCAGTATGAGATAAGTTTTAGTTATAGTTTATAGAGTCCCTCTATGTGAACTAGGGTGTGATACTCTATCATTCCTTCTTATCCCCATGTGGGGTTCATTGTATCATCATGAACAATACACATAGATCATGAATCCCCTATCTAGCAGGTCAATATAGTAGGGTTTGTGGTAAAATATTGCATATGAACCCCTACATAGCAGGATATTCTATATGAGGATTGGGGGGGGTCCCCCCTTAGCCCTAGGTGTGATCTATAATATATGTATCAATATCCTTGAAGTTTGAGAAAGTATTTCTTTGGAATGAATCAACTATCACAACCTCATCAATAAGCGCCATTAGTGATATCATAGCTTATAGAGTTAGATCTCCTAGATGAGTGTTACCTTAAAGCCTCAAGAATAATCTTGTGGATATAAGTGTGGTTGGAGGATATTTTATAATTGGATACTATCTTTAGTATGTATTTTTTTTCTATATCTCATATCATGATTAACATACCTTATGATGAGATAACCACTCTCTTGTTTCTTAATGTCTAGTGATTTTAGGGTTTTATACTGTGTATTATTATAATCACCCTTTAATGGGTTATTCTCACACATGTCATGTATTATATTAATGAAATTCATTTTTATAGAGTCCTTAGAGGACAATAAGTGGGAATATCATAGTTTGGACTAGATAAACCAAGGTTGTACCAAGTGTTTCATTTATTAATAGTCCACTCCCTCAAAGTAGGTTGGGATTCTTTACTAGTTTTTGGTGGGATTGTATTTAACCTTCTTTGACATATAAAACTATCATTGTACTGTAATGTTGGATAGATATTATGGATGCATCATGGTATCAGATGTATTATTTTACCTTTCAAAATTGTATCAGAATTCAATGATGTATGACTATATATATATTTAGTCTAAGGCCTTCCATGTGTCAGATATTCTTACTCAGCACTAGTCCCTATCCCCTAGCCTACATGATATGGGTTTGGGGTTTCACACTACACTTTACACAAGACAGGAAGGCCCTGGTGGGTTGAGTCATTACATAGTGGTATTAAAAAGGGTTTCATATTTGGAATGATGTTTCTAGATTTTCTAGATGTGAGGTCTAATTTGGGATTTATGGAAACATTATTGAAGTGTTTCATGTTTATCTCTTAGTCCAGGGTCTCCAGTGTTGGTGTGGAATCCAAGATGACCTTTCACCATGTCTTTGAAAAACTTCTTATTGACTCGGTACATATAGAAAATGGTTTTCGGGAAAATCACAGTTACACGAATCATATAGGAATGGGTTGTGGTTTTCGTGTCCTTCATGAGACATATCCCTATATATACTCATTAATCATGTTATTTTTGTCTCCTTGAAATATGGATTCATGATGATAAAAACTTAGGTCACCATAGTAGAGTCAATATTATGGCTTGATGGGTGATGAGGCCTCTATATAAGGGCCTAGTCATGAGACAGTTTTCCATATAGGTAAATAGTAGGAGGCACTCTTACCCTATGATAAACGCATAGACCCACCTTTTAAGGTTTAGATGGGCGAATCATGTCATACTGATCCATTGATGGATCTATTTTTTTGGATGATAACATGAAGGGATCGAACACATATCATGATCTTTCATGTTACAAATTTAGGAATGTGATGTAGGTCAAGAAACATGAGATTGTTTCAATTAAGACCTTATAGACATCTTAGTATGTTGAAATATAGGTGTTATTATGCATGTTATGGATGAGGAAATATCATGTGGGATTATACTACCCATCATGTGGTATGAAGAGAGATTTCAATAGAACACCCAGGAAGATGAAGTGGTTGGAACATGGAGGTTTTTTGGGTGGAAGACATGGAATAGGAGCTTAGAGAGTACCATAATGTGGTTGTCCCTTTGATATGGAACCACCACCACCACCTCTAGGTGGTCAATTTATGGATCATTAAGCTCATGGTTAGGGGCATGGTTAACTGTAGTCACTGTATGGTTAATAATTAGAGGTTGAAAGAGTGATTTTAGGTAATTTCAATGTATTTTATACCTTAGAAATAGTTTGTATAGAAATATTCATGGATTAATATTTTCATTCTATATTCCTAGTTAATGATATATATATTAAAGTTGATCCCTTGTCGCAACCCTTGTGTTTGTAGACTATAGCATAGAGGATTAGTGATTAAACACTTGTTGTTTGTGTGACCTTACTATGGGAGAGAGAGATAGACTCACATGGAACATTTTCATAGTAGAAGTGGGAACCTATAATGTTTTCCTTGGTATGATCTAGTTTCCTACCATCCATTCTTAATTTAATATTACCAATGAAGGATATGATGAATCCAATTTGTGGGATTGGATTTTTCTCCCTTGGTAAGGTGTAATCCCTGAGCAGAGTAATACGAGCTTATGTGTAAGAGGATACAAATTATTTCTTATCAGTCAGATATTAGGAACTTTAGAGTAGTGGATTCTTTAAACTTTTAGTTTCATATTTTATTGTCGGATTTTTCACATGTATTATAAGTGGATGTTTCATTTTTATCTCCCCATAAAAAGTAATTTTTCAATGTATAATTTCACTAGGGATGACCCTGTATTTACGTTAGCATATTAGATGAACCCATATATCTATGATAGTTGAAGGTGTGGTTGGATAAATCTATAGGTAATAGGAATTTTGAGACCTATTGTGTTCACAAAGGAAATACAATGTTTTTTCCTTGGATGTAGATAAGAGCTTGAGGTTATGTATGGATTGATGTCACTGAAACCAGATAAATGTTATGGAAGGGTGTCCAACCATGAGAATCGATTAATTTTTCACCCAGTGGTAAGGGGAAAAGTGGTTCTTAGGGTTTGAACTTAGGGATTTTTATCACTATCTCCATGTTTGATAAGAGGATGTATAGAATGTGGATTTTTAAAGCTTCAACAGTTTCTTTGAGTTTATATTGATAACATTGAGAATTTTGGATTCATTAGTATTTTATGTGAGACTTATAAAACAAATCATTTGAACCTTCTTGGATTAGATCATGGTAGTCTACCTAGTTGAAATCCATTTGTACTCAAAATCAGTGGTGGATCACATGACACTTGAGGATGGTTATATACATGTTCCAAGAGTACTATACTTACAAGAAGGTCACAAAATATTAGTTTTAGATTTAGGAGGTCAACATTTTGAGGGTATGTATTCTATTACATAGGAGTAATAGTGGAACCAATAATGGTTAAGGATGTTCTATATTGAGATTCAAAAATGATCTTAACCATAGCAGGGGATGCTCACATCTATGTTTTTCATCCACTTTTGTTGAGAGAGGTGATGGAGTGGTTGAGATCTTTTCAGATGTATCCTGAGGGTGAGGATAGTGCAACATGTCTTCATTCAATCGGTTTTACCCCTCTACTTCTTCATTGATCTAGGGATTCAAAACATGGGTATATCGATTGTTAGGTCTTTACTAACCAAATATTCACTAGATATGTTCTTGATCAGTTTTCAGAATGTAGGGAGTATGTCAAACTCCTAAAGAAGAATGGGGACACTAGTCATGCTATGAGAGGAGGAGCTAAAGAGATTAAGTTCCGTTAACAATACATATTAGAGAAGTGATGATGTACCAAGATCCTTTGGAATCTATTTTGGTGGATAAGGATGTTCTAGCTTGTTTTTGAGTGTAACAATTGATTACCCACGTATTGGTAGTTGAAGTCCAAGGTGACTTAGTGGACGTGGAAATGGGATGGTATATTTTTGTTTTTTTGGAGCATCTACAATAACTGATAGGTCACAACATTTTCATAGTGGTCATAGAACAATACCACGTTGGACCACTCTCTGGCCATATGGAAGTAGAGGTTATTAGAGATTTTGTGACACTTGTTCATGCAAGAGGTAGTTCTGCTTCATGGAATTCCCACAATGATAGTTTTAGACTATGAATCTCAATTTACATCAAGATTTGGGAGAGGATGAATGAGAATTTAGGACACATTTGTTTTTTAGCATGTATTTTCCAACCCATAAAGTTGTTCAGGTAAATTAGACTGTTTAGGTTCTGGAGAAGATGCATTGGGATTTCATGTTAGCTTTGGGCCATAGATGGGAGGATCATATACAATTTATGTAGTTTGTGTATCATAACATTTACCACTCGAATATTTTCATAAAATAATGTGGGGATATGTGTGGGAGAACCTTCACCTGATTTATTATTGGTTAGAGTTAGGGAGAGATAGTTCTCATGGGCTTAGAGTTAGTGAAAGTGATGTTTATAAAGGGTAAAGTTTATATAGAGGTGGGTGAGGACTACAGAAAAATGTCATTAGTTCTTCATAGACTAATGTAAATAGTATTTGTAGTTCAACAATGAGATCATTTATTCCGAGATATGTCCCATAATCATGGATTGTGGAGATTTGGATGGGGTATCAAGTTGACTCTAAGATCTATTGGCCTTTTCATACTATATAGAGTCTATGATGTGGTGTACAACATGACCATACCACCGTAGATAGACTGAGTACAGTAAATCAATCACATGTCAAAACTGATGAGCTTTGTGCAAGACCCATCACATGTTATTGACTTGGTAGAGCTAGAAATCGATGTTTGAGCTACATTAGTATAATACCCGATAGTGATCCAAGATTAGAATTATAATAAACTTCAAGGGAACTAAACTCCCTTGCTTCATGTCTTGTGTTAGAACATGAATCTAAAAGAGAGAACCTAAGAGTGGGAGACCCATATGCAAGCCCAATACCTTCAAATTTTTGGGTAGTATTTTTCATTTTGGGATGAAAACCCCAAAGGTAGGAATAATATAGTGTACCTATTTTTTCCTTGTAAGAATTTGGAATATTTAATGGAATATTTTCAGTTAGAGTAACTTAGATGACATGATATTACGAGTCTCGGTGATCCTTAGAGTTAACATAATTAAACATTAATATCTTACATCACATGCACACAATTTTTCAAAAATAATGTAAGAACTCCAAATGGGGGATTATGGGGGAAATCTAAGACCTCTATTGATTCAGAATTCATGTTTTACCCTAGTAAAGGTATAATATCTTTTGGAATCTAGTGTTTCCACACTACTGTGGAATTTTTTTAATAAATTAACAAAATTTATTTATATGTTTAATTAAAATACTAACCTAAAATCCTCAATATAAATTTTTTTATTCTAAATCCCTAGGGTTATATACATAACCCTTCAAAGAGAATCAATTGGAGGAGAGATTGTAGAATAAGAATAGATCAAGGATCATGATTTATTATCTATGGATCATTTTCACCGATATAGCTAAGGTATCTCACCAAGGATGAAAAATAAATCTATTCTTCATTATAGATATACCAGAACACAATATAGGGTGTGTGGTTTCTACAGTTTAATCCCTCCATGAATATCCCATGATGAACATGAATCAAATAAACAAATAGATTGATTCATGTGTTGATTATTATTTTTGGGTTCATGTTATCTTCCTAGGATATTGGGGAATTTATTTTATTGGTTTATTGTGGGTTCTTTATTCATCATCATAACAAAAATGAATCATGGAAAACATGAACAAATTTTGAGGTTTAATCCTATTTTTTGATTTGTGAATTTCTTCCCCATTTCTTCTCAAGATCATCATTGAAAAACTATTTGGATGATGGCTCAAAAAATACCTAGTTTTGACCATTATGTGACTATTCTACTATACAAAAAATCAATACTAAGGTTTTAGGTTCATGATCGATGGAGAAATCAAGGTGTGATGATGATGAAAGATGATTGGTGGTAGATCATGACTATATTAGTGTTACCTAGTTGTTATTTAGTATGTAATGTGGCTTGCGGTGCAAATGAGAGATGATTACCGAGTGGATAGAATGGATGGAATCTAGAAAATGCAACAAAAACGTTGTTGAACTCTATATCCATGATTTATGGGAGAGAATAATTGTGAAACTAGTGGTGGAAGAGGAATGAGTGGGTCTATATGAACGACCTAGGATTATGGAAAATTACTGACTATATGATTTGTAATCCTGGAACACATTCTATATAGTCCCCTCTATGTAGAGGCTAGGGATTATATGTAGAGATAAATATCACAAATAGTGTGGTGGTCCCACATGCCATGTGACCCTTATCCAGCCAGCTCAACATGTATATGGAGTACACACCAATGAATCCATTTGGTATTATTGGCCATGTGTTCCAAGTCACATGTCATATAACCCTTGGTGGATGGCTCAGTGTGTATAGGTAGTACCCACCAATGAGCCCATGTGGCTCCACATATCATGTATTAATGGGGAAGTAGTATGTAATTTGTAAGGTACATGATAAAGTGAAGATGACACACATTGAGTGATGTCTTATCCCTCTACACACTGTGTGATGTGCAATATATGTTGTGTAGTTTGCAATTGTACTCGGACATGACTAGTGTACTTGAGAACAACCTAATTACAAGGGAATACGATATTTTACATGGGTAGGACTAGATGGAATTCAGATCACCAGAATGGTATTGACACACCATGTATCCCTATGTAAAACACCGTGTATGTTTATAAAAATTATTTCTATGTGAGTGTTAGAGACATGAAATACTAGGATTAGAGAGACACGTCGTATAACCCCTTTGGGATGCACTATGTACTCATTGAAGGGAAATTTGGATACAACACACTTAATAGTTCAAATCCTCTTGATCTTGGGTGAATCCCATTTAACTATTTAAGTTTAGACCAGTACCAGTGGAGTGAGTTCCCCGGGCCTATCCCTATGATGGTATAATAAGGCATTATTCATAACCATAGGATTTTGTTCCCCTATATGGGATGAGTTTTGGATAGAGTTTGTAGTGTCCCTCTATGTGACCCATGGTTTGGACCTTTATCATTACTTATTATTCAATAGGTGGGGTCCATGATATCATCATGACCAATATACTCGATGTATCAATCCCCAATCTAGTTGGTCAATCTATTAGGGTTCTCAATATTAGTGTGCATACAATCCCCAACTTACATATTTTTTTTTGGTGTCCTACATGAACCATGGGTGTGATCCTCTATCTTTTTATTGAAATCCTTAGTGTTTTAGTGAGTAATTATTTGGAAACATACGATTTGTGCAACATCTCGGATGAAATACATTAGTTATTACCTATCTCTTAGCGTGAGATCTCCCGGATGAGCGTTACCTTGAATCCTCGAGTATAATCACGTGGCTAGTAATTTTTCCCTTATATTTCCAATGGTTGATGAAGTTTAGTTTTATCTAGATAGAATATGTTCAGACTAGGTGCTTCATTTTTTAGTAGTCCCTTCCCTATGAGAAGGTTAGGAATCTTTTCCAATTTTTTTCAAGCTTGTATTTTTACTTTTATGATTTCTAGTAATTTCCGCATACTCTTATGTGGGATAGATATTATTAATGAATTATGGGATCATTTTTATTATTTTACCTTTTAAAATTGTGTTGGAATTTGGATCTATGTGTGTGTGTATGTTTATGTACTTAGGTTAAGGCCTAACATGTGTTATATATGAAAACATAATATTGGTCAATATCCCCTATCCTATAGGATGCATGATTAGTCTGTCGCACTCATCTTAACACTGTCCAGGTAGGACACGGTGGGTTGGTTCATTACACAAGTGGACTAGTGGACTATATTTACACAATTTTGTGTCTTCCTTGTGTCATATTCCCCTTTTGGTAGGTTTCATAAACTCTATTATTTATATCTTCACATGAAGTAAGTCTATTAACACATATCCCATATAAATATTCCTTAAAATTATCTAAATATGGTGGGCCAATATGGTATGACACAACTACCTTTCATCTTTATATTTTAAATAACAAGAATTACTTGAGACTTGAATTTGGGAATGGTTACAACTAGTCGTTTCAAATTTTGTGATAACTTTTCCATATTTTATCATTATGATAATGTAAGTGTCCATTTGGAAAATAACTACATTTTATTCTTCAAAATGTTGACTCACACTATAGTGGTTATGTATAATCCCATCAAGAAATAAATCTTCTTTTGAATTCATCCTTGGGGATTCAATATGACATGTTCTCATTAAAATTATCCTTAGTGAGATATCATTCCCAATAGTAACAACACCACAATAATTTTCTTCAATTATATTCAATATCCTTGTATCTCCAGTTATATATGATGAGAGAACACTATAAAGAATTCATGGACTATTGGTTATTCAATATTTAAAATATGGTTTAGTAAAAATTTACATTTCAATCATATTTCCTCTCTCAGTCATATTTCCTAAAAAAAATTATTTTATTATTATGGGAATAGTTTTCATATATTACTAAAAAGAATGAACTTAATATTCACACATTCCTCAAATATCTTCCATATAATCAGACCACTTTTGAATATATAACTATTTTGTATTTTTTCTTACTACCTACCAATTTTTATACTTTCTTCTTCAATTCACTGGATAGATCCCCCTCAATTACATCCGCATTTTACAGTATGGAAAAGAAATATTATAACATTATATACAGAATTTTTTCTAAAATACTCCACAACACCAACAATAGTCTTTCAAACCACTACTTCCTTGAAATTGTTGAGTCTATTTATACTTTACAACTTGCTATCATGGTATATATTGAGTCACCAGATACTTTGTTTTAAGGAAGAATAACCTTATAAGGATTATTTCATATTACTTGGTGATAAAAGTTATTTTAACTAAGCTTATTTCAATGTATCATTTCAAAAATTTTATTTTAGAACCTGCATTATCAAAATAAATAGTCATAACATTTTTGTGTGTCATTGGTAAAGATTTTACCTAAGGTCAATTGTTCTTAATAATCCATGACGATTCACGATTTATTTATATATAATCCTCATAATAACTTCTAGGTTTTTATAGGGTCTTATTATCCATAATATTCATAGATTTAGTTATGCTTAATTTTTATTTTTTAGAAGAACATTCATTAAATATTATTTTAGTATTTTTTATGGCACTTTAACTTTCATTGCCAGATGTATAATTTCCTCAATATATTCAGTTTCTATGTTGAGGGATGACTATTTAACTTTATTTAGATATAAAACTTATTTATTTAATGATTTTATTTCCTTATTGTATCATGTGTTTCTCCTAATACAAACCTCAAGCTAATATTTTTGCACATTATCCAAGTAGGTTTCTTATCCTTATTCCTCACTTCTTGAAATTTCTTCATGTTTTCAACATGATCCCTGGAGTTACTAAACATTACTCCAATATATTCTTCAGATTTACTAACTGAGGTGGTGTTTTTATCTTATTAATATTTTAACATTCTTCTTCTTTTACTTAATCAATAGATTTCATTTTTCTCACCATATTTATTTTCATACTTTGAAATTTTTCACCTTTAGTTTATCTGTGACCTCTCACTGTCTTCTTTATATTCATACTACACATTTTTTTTTATTGTATAAATAGCTTCAATGTTTCCAATTTCTCCTCCCATAAATTACATAAGTTAAAATTCTAATATATATTTACCCTCCCCCCTTTTCAGTTTTTATAGATAAGAGATTTTAATACTTTATTTTCTTTACCACTTTGCTCATCATCATCCGATTCACATGACAAGTCAAATTCTTCTTCCTTGATCTTGATCTTGATCTTGTTCATAGAATTGAATGAAATTTCAACCTTATAATTATTGATGAATATATATCCCTTTCTATTATTATAGTTTAGAAGCGTATTGTATATCTCATCTATATTTATAGGTTCTCCATTTCTTGCAAAGAATTAGTATTTGGATTAAACTATTGTGGAAAATATCCCATTAACTTCTTAAAAATAATGGAATATTAAATTATTTCAATAAATCCCATGATGTGGATGACCATATCATTAACTATGGTAAATTAACCATCATATTTATAATCATCAACCATTATGATATCTTTAAACTTGTATCTCCATATTTTCAATTCAGATTACTTATTTTTAACATTTCCCCCAAATTTGTTTTACTATCTTGATTCCCATTACAATAGTCTATAATTTATCATATATATATGTAAAAAATTATATTTATTTATTTATATATACTTCCATGTTTATATTGTCTTAAAATTTCATGATAGAATCGCTTCTAAGAGGTGTAAAACAAACTATCACAACATCACATACCTCAAGGCCTTGGGGTTAAAGAGATTGAGACATTCAATTATTAAATCCATTAGAGTTATTCCAATAAACTATTTTTTACTATTATAATATTAATATAATTATTGTTCTTCGTGCGTCACCAATTGAATAGAGACAGATCACATAGGGAAGGGAACCTTGTTTTCTCTGGTACCACTTGAAGTGACCTTGTCAGGTAGGTACCATTGGGAGGAAAAGTGGTCAATTAGTGGTACTTTTTTTATAATTTCATTTAAAAAATTATCCTCGGTGACTTTTTAATGACTATATCCAATCACTATAAAAACTAACTTACCCAATATATAATAGAAAATTTAAAATTCAAAACACACAAGTATTTTTATAAGGTTTGATACCAATGTGGGTACCTAAGAATTATTAAGTCAATGTCATGTTCTGAGACCTATATTGTCACTATAATTTTCAAATTATTAAATGCTAAAGTAAATTATATTATGTGAATCTTGCTAGTTTATCTATAATAATACATTATAAATAAAGTATGTATCCTTTGATCTTTATAGAGTGACAAAAAATGATTTTTTACACTAGAACCATGATTCTTCAATTAGAGCTTCTACTATTTGATATGAACAATATCTTTATAATCTTTTCAGATGTCACATCTTCAAAGATAAGACATTTTTAATTTGGTTGAATCGTCATATATTAGAACAATAATAAACCAATAACATGAAATTATTTCCACCCTTATCAATATATCATAATGATATAGATGTATATTAGAGGATGAATGAAAACCTATTTTATTCTTACTATTTAGTGAAAATACTTCATATGATTAATAATAACATTTAATTCCTCAACATAGATGATTATCATGAGTGTATCATTTTTGAAATTATCTCTCTTGGATTTAGAAGTTCTAAAATTTAATAATGTATTGAGTATCAAATCTAAATTCAATATAAAATTTTATATTTTTAATTTTAATATTTTATATTCATATAATTATCATGATGAATATATCCATATTT
Organism: Viscum album; assembly: GCA_963277665.1. Classification (NCBI taxonomy): domain Eukaryota; kingdom Viridiplantae; phylum Streptophyta; class Magnoliopsida; order Santalales; family Viscaceae; genus Viscum; species Viscum album. The sequence continues at coordinate 1,208,434,033 of OY728165.1, read as the reverse complement.
CAAAAATTGAAACATACCATGATTTTTGAAAGATCATTACCTAGTCAGAGGATCCTAAAAAATCTATCAAGTTTAACCTCATTCAAATAACATTCAAAACTCTGATCAATATATTTATTTAAATCACATAGAATATTTAGATATTTAATTCTTCAAACCATTTGTGAAATCCATAGTTATTTTGAATATTTTTTTATTATATACTACAAACTATTACATAAAATTTTCATTTACACTTTAAAAATAAGGGATCTTTTAAAGTTTAGTTTCTTGAAAAAAAGGTACATAAACCATGAAAGATTAACACTAAATTCTAATATACTTTAAATGATTCATCATAGGTTCATAATAAGTAAATTTTTCACTTCTCATATGAACATGAATAATAACATGGAAATGTTGATAAAACATTTAAATGATACATTAATGATCAAATCACTATGGTTTTTCACTAAGATCTTGTAAAACTTACCAAGGTTATTCACCAAGGTATCATAAAACCTGCCATCTCAAGAGATTAAATTATTTACCCAATGCATTGAAGCACTATCAGGGAAAAACCTTCACATGTTTTAATTTTAATTTGAGATACATAGATAATAAAAAATTATTTCATAAATAGCCTATGGGGAATAAAATAAAATGGGTTTCATATCAAAATCATGGAATTTCAAAAGTTCTTAAAAAACATGATTGTTATGTCATTTTTAACCCACAGAAAGTGAATTTGGGTTTTATATTTGTCAATAAAATAAAAAAATAAATTATTTTTAAATCATGGGAAATAAAAATAGAAAATAAAGATGTTTGTTTATTGGAAAATAGAAAATAATAGGGAATTTCATGAGAAGAATAGAAACATTTTGATAAGTAAATTTGACAGTATAATAGGTATAAAATGTGGTTTTAGAAAAGAGTAAAAAGAGAGTTAAAAAGGGTCTACAATTTATAAAACAAAATTTATAAGTAAGTTAATGAATAAAAAAATAACATTGAGTTACCATAATATTAAAAATCCATTTATTAAAAGGTGTTCTTGAAACAAAGAAAATAGAAGGATATTTCCCTTACCTTGAAGAGTTGTTTCTAAAACATGTAGATTAGGAAATTGGGATATTGAAGATACATTGGTATGACTCCTTGGGTGGTAAAACTTTTATATATTCTTGATTTATGGATTTAGAGTGAATGAAAATAGAGATATGGATCAATATTTATAACAAATATGGAAGATTTCTTTATTAATTTCCAAATATAGGCCTTGGAATCCTATGTCATGGGAAATGAAAAACCATGGGCTTTAATATGGTATTTGACCATGGTTTTGTACACCTGGTTCATATTTTGTGTAATTTTAATCCTCAAGAGTTAACCATCATTTTATATTACTTATTTTGTCCAAGAAAATTATTGTTTCCACAAATATAATGTTTTTAATGTTAAAGTTTCCATTTTAATCTTTGGAAAGAAAATTATCAGTTTAGAAATTGATTAAAATCTATTAAAATAATTGATATTAATAAAATAAAATATATTAGTTAATGAATTTTTGTTAACTAGTTGTTACATAATTATGACATAATTATTAAGTCATCAAACATACTGAAAAACTCAAACTACATTTTTAGTATTCAAGAAAAAATAATGTATTTTAGAAAATTATCAGAAATTCACCCTAAAAAAATACAATGTGATTATTTAAAGAATAAAATTTATTTCATAATAAAAATTCTTTAAATATGATAATTATAACTTTTAAAAATAGAAAATCATATTTAATAAAAATAATAACGAATATAAAATGCATAGTAAAATTTATGAAACTTGAAAAAAATAAAATTATTTTACCATTTATATTTAAATAATAGTGATTTTATCATAATATTTCATTAAAATAAATATTATTAATAATATATTATTTTACTATAAATATTTATATCTTTTTTGGAAAGTAAAATTTCTTTCTGAAAAATCAATTCATCAAATTACATCTCAATTTTATTAAGAAAATCTATTTTTAAAACATACTTGATGAAAGAAACATTTATTTATAAATTTTAATTACACTTTAAATAACTAGTGCCTCAACACATAACCCCTTATAACACTCAAATATGACCCAAGGGTAAGGTGTGCGATGGTGATTGATTCATGGGGTGGCTTAGCTAACATCGCCCAAGTTGTAATTTCCATTAACTTGAACTTCTCCCATAGAATTTTTAATTCTATCTTTACTTGTTGAAGGACATATTGTTCTTGGTCAAGAGTGAACCCTAGTGATACTACCTAGATCACAATCTCTAAAAAATAGGCTCGTATGGAACAACTCTACTGGTTAAGTCCATATGCTCTTCTTTCTGATCAATTATACTTTATCAAAATTGTACTTATAAATTGTAATTATAATGTTAAAATTATAATCAAGATTGTATTTCCCAATGGTCATATTGACCTGTAGTCATAATTGACAAATAGTCATATAACTATTTAATCCATATGGTCACATTTCCCTTTATGCTTACTTAACTATTAAGGAGATATGGCTTTTTTGTGGGTAAAATAATATAACACACATTTTCTCAAGAAACAATAATCATTCAAAAAGTATTGGTCGTTACATTCTTTCCACCTTAATAAAAAATTTCCCCAAAATTTCAACTCATTATCTCAGTTGAGAAATATTGTGGGTAATTTTGTCTCATTGACTCCTCTAGTTTCCACATCGCTTCTTCATATTTACGTTTCCTTCACAACACTTTGATGAGGTGGGTAGTATTGTTTCATAGAACCTTGTCTCTATTGTCCAAGATCTCCACCGATTTATCTTCATAAGTGAGGTCATGTTCGAGTTGTACCACCTCAGGATTTAGTATATGTGAAGTGTTAGGTATGTACTTCTTTAAGAGAGGTATATGAAATACATCCTGAACTTGAGCAAAATTTTGTGGTAGTAAAAGATGATATGACACTGCTCTTATGTGATCATGGATTTCATAGGGGCCAATGTACCTGGGATTGAGCTTCCATTTTTTCACAGACCACATGACTCTATTCTATAGTGAAATCTAAAGGAAGACTTTGTATTCAATATCAAACTCTATGTCCCTTAGATAGTTATCAGCATAGATTTATACTGACTCTAAGCATAATTTATATGTTGTTGGATGGGATGAACCTTTTATGTCATCTCCTACATAGGATCAGGCCCAAAAAACTTTCTCTCAGTAACTTCATCCTAATAAGTAGGAGATCGAATTCACTTCCCACATAGAGCTTCATAGGGTCCCATCTGAATACTTGAATGAAAGATTTTTTTGTTTCAGAACTCAACTAATGGGAATTGTTGATCCCATCCTCCTTTAAATTATAGTGAACATGTTCTCATCGTGTCCTCATGTGTTTGGATAGTTATTTCAGATTGGCTATCAGTTTGGGGGTGATAGGCTGTAATGAAATACAATTTAGTATTTAGACCACGTTGAAGACTTCTTCAGAATATTGATGTAAAACTTGGATCACGATCAGAAATGGTATAAAGTGGAACTCCTTGAAACCTAACCAACTTCTTTATGTATATCTTAGAAATTTGTTCAAGAGAGATATCTTCCTAAATTGAAATGAAAACGGAAGACTTCGTGAGATGATCCATTATAACCCATATCACATTATTTCTTTTGGATGACCTCAGGGGACCAGTGACAAAGTCCATAGTGATATTTTCTCACTTCCATGTTGGATTGGGTAGTGGTTTAAATAACCCTTTAAGAATTTGTTTCTCTTCATTCACTTTTTGACACACCAAAAACCATTTAGTTTAGTCGGGAATCTCCCTTTTCGTGTTATCCAACCAATAATGACCACGAATGCCCTTTACATTTTACTTATTCTAGGATGTGTAGTGAATGTAGATATATGATCATTATCCTTCAAATACTTATTTATATTCAGAATATATGGGACACATATCCTTGTATCAAATTTAGTACACCATATTGATCATTATTGAACTCAGGAAATTTATCATTCTTCACAACCTCTATCCTTTTATGTAACACATGATCTTCACTTTTAGGTTTCTTGATATTCTCTAGTAATGACGATTGATAAATCATTTGGGATAGGTTTAATGGTTTAAAGACCCTTATTATTCTCATGTCCAGTTTTACTGGGTATTTGAAAAAAGGATCTCCTTGAATACCCATAATTTCCATCATAATAGGGTCTTTCCTACTTAATGTATCAGTGACTTTGGTAGCTCTTCTGAGGTGGTATTGAATTGAACAAAAATAATCATTAAGAAGTTCCAACCATAACCTATTTCTCATGTTGACATCCTTTTGTGTGAAAAAATACTTCAAACATTGATGGTCTTTATATATACCACATTTCTACCCATAAAAATAGTGCCTCCATATTTTCAAAGAAAAAATAACACCAGATAGCTCAAGGTCATGCATAGGATACTTCTTCTCATGATGCTTCAAATGTCGAGATGCATAATCGATATTACTTTTCATTTTTCATGAGGACCCACACAATCCGTTTTATATACGCATCAATAAAAATAAGTAATCCTTCCCTAAAAGAGTATCTAATAAACAGAGGTGTAATAACGAATCTATTCTTCAACTCATGGAAACTTTATTCTTACTCCTTTATCCAGAAGAACTTATCCCCTTTTCTATTTAATTTTGTTATTGGATTAGAAATTCATGAAATGTTTTTAATAAATCTCTTATAATATCCTCTTAAACCAAGGAAACTATGATTCTCAATATATGTTATAAGATGATACCAATCCTCCCCAAACATTCTCTTCATAAGGTCAACTGATATTCCATCATTAATTACAATGTTCCCCAATAATGAAATTTGTTGTACCCAAAATTTAAATGTTTTAATTTTACAAATAACCTTTCCTTCCTTATGTTTTTCAATATAACACTTAGATTATCCTCATGCTCCTCACAACTTTTTTAATATATCAGAATATCATCAATAAAAACTACCAAAAATTTATCATCGTATTTTATAAGGACTCTATTCACCAAATCCATAAATATAGTAGGAGACTTAACCAATCCAAAGGGTATAACAAAAATCATAAGGACTATATCTTGATCTGAAGGAATCCTTTAGAATATATTATTTCATTACCCTCAATTGATGATTAACAAAACAAAGTTCAATCTTAGGGAAGAACTGATCCCCACAATGGTGGTCAAATAAATCATAAATCCTTGGAATAAGGTACTTTTTCTAAACTATAATCATGTTAAGTTATCTATAATAAATGCATATCTCCATTGATCCATCATTATTCTTCTTCATAGATATAACATGCGATCTTTAAGGATACACACTTGTTCAGAAAAACCCCTTCTCCAAAATATTTGGTAGTTGTTTCTTAAATTCCTACTTCTCCAAATTTTCCATTCTATACGGGGTATTAGATATTGTCTTGGGTCTAGTTATGATTTTAATGGAGAACTCTACCTATTTTCCTGGGGGAAGGTCGAATTAACTATTCATAAAATCGGTCAATGTATTCTTAAATGATGGGAAATGTTCTATTCATATACATTAATTTCTTACTTTATCTTAACCGATAATATCCATAAATAAAGATATGGGTGGTGCTTTTAGAAAAATCTCAGTTCAAAATATCTCTCTTTTAATAATAGTTGCAGGTTTTCTATTCAAGACTATTGAGACTTCCTTTTTTTTAGATGATCTTTATATTATAATTTTAGATCCATTCTATCCCTAGTATAGTGTCAAATTACATCATGGGAATGACTACTAAATTTGTGATGATATTTTTCTCAAAATAGTATATACTAGAGTTTCTATACACTATTGATGCTTCGATAATCCCTTGAGGAGTCTTGATTGATAACTCTACTTTTATAAGTTTATGTATTGATTATATATTCTTTGAAAAGTTTTAGGAAATAAATGAATTCATAGAAACTGAATCAAACAATAATTTCTAGATTTGGGAGAACAATGAGATTATCTTCTACAACATCATTTGTAGTATCAACATCACTTGTCATGATAGAAAAATCCATAAATTTCCCTCTTGGACTATACTGAAAATGATGGTGATTCCCCTCCATTATCTATGAATATGGACAATGATTGGAAAGTTTACAAAGGTTTACACATTTAAAGTGTTGGAATTTAGGAAATGCCTTCACCGTATTCCCATTTTTACTAGTGTTGAGAAGTAGATATTTCACCCCACTATGACAAGTCTGAGAAATATGGCATTGTCTTCAACACTTGTAACATTTCATGATCCCATGAAATTAGTTACAGAAATTCTTCTTCCCATATTTTTTTCAGGGGGGATGTTTCACTTTATTTCCTCATACTCCATGATAAATGTTTCTCCCTTTTCATGGCTCCATTTGTCACTTATTTTCATTTGATATATGGGGCCATTGTGTATCTCTAAACTCTAGTTCATCCTTCATAACACCTCACACTATCTTCTCATAGCTATTATAGTCTTTATTAGAAATATTATTCTATATATGGGGTATTATTAAACTGAAGGATCTATCAAACATTCCATTAGTATCCATAAAAAATATAGTTGTGTAATGATAAATTTCTGTAAAGTTCATGTCATAGATTCTCATTGATTCATTTTCCATATACTCCAGCACTACTAATTTATTCTCCATTTTCATTTACATATAATGGGGGAAATATTTATTGAAAAAGTTACCATGAACTATTACCACTCAACAACATCAATATTCCTTCTACACTTCATGTTTTTAATCATTTTCTACCACTGATCAACTTCTCCCTCTAAGAGGTACACAGAAAATGCAATTTTCTCTTATTCCTAACAATAGAGTACAAAAAATATCTTTTTCTATAGAGCTTATCCACTATTCCATAATCAATCGATAGGTAGATCCACTAAAAGAAGCTGGTCATTAATACATAAAATATTCCATATAATGTTGTTTCTTTCGAGGTGAATCCAATCTCTATGATTCATTAATGTTATTGTTCATAACCCGAGTCAGTTGATTCATCATTCTCATAAAGTTTTCCATTTAATATGTAATCAGAGAAACACTAGTGCATGGTCTATTGGGATCACCATTTATGCAGTTCCTCATATTTCTTACCATTTTCTAAAAGAATAAATACATAGTGTGAAACAATTTTATCTTAACAATCTTATAACTCTAAAGGAATTTTATGTCTTAAAAAATCATGCATAAATATTTTATTCTTTAACAACAAATACATTTCATATAAATTCTTCATAATGGTTTATAAGAAGATTATGATTAACCAAATATATCACCAGAGAGTGTCAAACTAGGAGTGTAGCAAGGACCATTTTCAGGCAAAAATTTATATTCTAGTCTATCCCAAGGAGGTGTTTTCTAGTTCTAACACTAGATACATTTTTGATAGAGACACATCCACTTTTTCATATCTATACATGTATTTATTTTCTAATAAATCACTTACTTAATACTTCAAACCAAAATTCTAGGTTGTTTTCCTATATTTTAACTTCTCTCTAAGGTTCGTCATAATGTTTTAAAGTCCTAATTTTAAAAAATAACTAATCCATCCTCTAATACAGACTATCATAACCAACCTATTATAAAAATAAACTCTTTATTTACATGGAACGAATGTATGATCTTTTAATGACTTGTTTCTTTGAAAAAAGTTAAATAAAATATGAAAAATAAAAAATTATTCAAATCACATAGAAATTATTCATAATATGTTCTTCATATATATATTTACTACATCTCGTAACCTAGGAACATAAATCAAAGGAAAGGGTGATCATATCAACTAGCACGAGAAAGAAAGGGAAATAATTTACACATGATCTTATAGAATATCAATTAGTACACAATTCAAAAAGATAATGAATAAGAAAGAAGAATATCATAATAATAAGAAAATTAATCATAACATGGAAATTTGGATACATAATTTAAATGATACATTCATAATCATATCACCATGGTTTGTCAGTAAGGTTTCCTAAAAATTAAAAATGTTATTAAGCAAGGTATCATAAAACATGTCATCTGTAGAGATTAAATTCATTACCGAATGAACTGGAATGATTTCAAGGAACAACCTTTAAATGTATTAATTTTAATTTTAACCATATAGATCATAATAATTCTTTTCATAAATAACCCATGGAGAATAAAAGAAAAGGGGTTTCATATCAAAATCATGGCATTTGAAAACTTATTGAAAACATGTCCATTATGTCATTTTTATATCATCGAAAGGTAATTAGGGTTTTATGTATGTATATTACAAAATTAAATAAATCATTTTCAAACTTGGTGAATAAAATTTGAAAATAAATAGTTTTGGGTATTATCGAAAATAAAATTAAAGTGAATTTCTTGAGGAGAAGAGAGAAATTTGATAAATAAATTTGGCAGCATAATGATTATATAATACTGTTTTAGAAAAGACCAAAAGAGAGGGAAAAAGTTTATTAAATTTTTATAAAATAATTTTTAAGTAATGGAATTATCAAAAATTAATTAAGATATAGTATCCATAACATTCATAATACATATTCAAAAATAGATTCTTGAAACAAAGAGAAAATAATGATATTTCCCTTACCTCGAAGATTCATTCCTAAAACATGAGTATTGGGACCTTGGGTTCTTGAGGACATATTGGGAGAACTATTTTGGAGGTAAAAATACAATATATTCTTGTATTATGGACTGGGAGTGAATGGAAAGGGATAAATGGGTGGGTATTTATAGAAAAGTCGAATATTTGTTTGTTAATTTCCAAATACATGCCTTGGAAACTTGGGTTTTGGAAAATGAAAAACCAGGGAATTTCCTAGGGTTTTGGACACTTGGGTCATTTTTTATGTTATTTTAATCTGTATGAGTCTATCATAATTTTCTAGGAAAAGTAAATTTTTCACAAAAATAATTTTTTTAATGTTACAGTTTTCATTTTAGACTATAGAATGTAAATTATAGGTTTAGAAATTGCTTAAAATATATTAAAATACATTATAATAATAAAATAATATAATTTAGATTTTTTATTTTAGTTAATTAGATATTATATCATTATAAAATAATTATAATGTTATTTAACATACTAAAAACTGAAATTATATTTGAACTATGCAAGGAAAAATTAAGTATTTTAGAGAATTCCCATCAATTCACCCAAACCTAAATTTGATGTTATGATTTAAAAAATTATATTTATTTTTTCATAATAATTCTATAAATATGATAATTCTAACTTTTAAATAAAAATTACTTATTTATTAAAAATAAATGTGGATTAAAAATGCATAGTAAAATTTATGACACTTGAAAACAATAAAATTATTTTATCATTTATATTTAAATAAGCGTGTTTTTATAACACTATTTTGTTAAAATATGTATTATTTATAATATATTATTTTATTATAAATATTTATATCTTTTCTAGAAAGTACAATTTATGTTTGAATAATCAATTTATCCAATTCAATCTCAATTTTATTAAGCAAAACTATTCTTAAAATGGAATTGATGGAATACAAATAATTTATTTATAAAATGGAATTAAACATTATATAACTAGGTACTTGACATATAACACCTTATAAAACATATATATGAACAAATGTTAAGGTGTGTGATGGTGATAGATTTATGGGTCGACTCTACTAACATCACCTGAGTGGTAATTTCCACTAATATGAAGTTATCTCGTAGGTGATTTCATTATATATTCACTTATTGAAGCTCAACTTGGCATTGATCAAGAGGAAAACCTATTGATTCTACCACCCTATAAATATATGATAAATGGGATTCATATGACACAACTCTACTAGTTGAGGAAATCAAATCTTCAGTCTATGTCAATTATCTTTTGTCAAAAGATTACTTACAATCACTAATTATAACATTAAAATTATAATCAAGATTGTTGTTCAAAATGGTCATATTAAAAAATGGTCATATAAATATTGAATCCATATGGTCACATTTCCCTTTATGTTTACAAAATTATTATAGAGATATGTTTTTTGGTGTGTAACACAATATAACACACATTTTTTTCAAGAAATAATTATAATTTGAAAGGTCAGGATAATTAATGTTTTCACACTCACATGTATATATATTCATAGTCTAAAATAAAACCTCATGATTCAATAACCACTCAATTAACCAAAATATCTTTAGTCTAATTCTTCATTCTCATATTGAATCACAACTCTTCAAAATAACTTTTATGCTTACAAAAAAATGAATAGATTAAAAATTATGTATTTTAATTCTAAAGTTATTCTCAAAATTTATCTTAATTTGTATCATCCTAATAAATCAATATTATTATCCTATGATATATCACACCTTTATTTATTTTCAAAATTATTTTCCATAAGAATAAATAACCCCTGTGAAAACTCAATGATCCTAAAAACATAAAAATTAATTATAAAAAGTCTAATAGACCATATGGAATTATAAAATGAGTCTTAAAGAGTTATGATGATCCTTAAAAAATTCCGAATCCTCCCCATGAAATCCAAATGAAAATTTTAGATTTCTGGAACATCCTTATGAAAATTTCCTACCATTCACATTCCATTTTTCCGTAGTAGAAATGACCCTTATGGTAATGCAAAATGATCCTTATAGAAATGAAATACACAATTTACTTCATAATTCTATAACACATAATAAATACAAAAATTCCTAAACACTATGTTAAATCATATCAAAAAAATTTAAGCCAACTGAAAAAAAACCTAATCACCTTAAAAATAATCTTAATCGTGGTTTAAAATAACAAAAAAAATTTACATCAATTCTATTGGGTTATTAATGATCTCATTGACACTGTTTAGGTCATATGTCTTATAATCTTCGGTAAAAAATAAAATTAGTTTATAGTAATTTATCTTGAATACCAAAAGTGTGACAAAATAAATATTATTTTATTAGTCTCACAAAAAATTTCAAATAAAAATATCCCTAACCATTAGATTTAAAATATTCTCTTACATAGATATTATTGTTTCAAGGATCCATATTTCCCTAATCATAACCCATACTATGGACATGTAAATTACTTGAAGGTTTTTATGTTGTTGTTCTAGAGACCAGTATAAACTAGAAGTTCCTTGATTCATTTAATGGACTCCATAATCCTCAAATCCTAACCAGTATTTTCTCAAAAAATGACTCTAATTTACACTATTCCTTTTAATGGTAACTAATATTGATGAAAAATTGGTTAATCCAACCCAAAACTTTCATTAGAAGTCCCATATAAATGAAAGTGTATTGAAAAGATCCAAAATAAAGCTCTGATCTATGGATTCATTTTAAATAATGTAATGGAACTAATTTATAGATTAATACTTCCTTGAGAGAATTTTTTTATAATTATCCAATTTTTTTATCTTTTACTTTATAGTTACTATTTTTTTATTTTATATATTTAATTGACCTTTTCTTGATAAAATAATTTTATTCACAGTACCTTTATTTGATTTTATATAAGAATGATTGTTATTTATTTATTTATAAGATCATTTTTAATAATAAAATAATCATTCATCTAAAAAATAAATAACCATGAAGTAGATAAATAAAATAAAAATAATGAATGATCAAGATCATTAGAAAATATCTATTTATAAAGTGAATGATAGAAAAAACCTTGACCCTAGTGTAATAACTCCTTGATTCTGGTTGGGCTTGAGTTTCAAAACTACACCTTTAAGATATGTACCTACATTGTTGATTTCACCTCAGTATGTCCTATAATCATGTCCTCTCATATGGATATCCTTTTTACTTATTTTTACTCACTCTTGGGTGAGGTGAACTGAGGGTTTGGGGTTACATAAATGAAACAATGGACACACAATCCTATACATAATACAAAGGAAGGGATGATCTAAAAATAATCATATTTAATTTAATAATAAAAGGTATCCCATAACCCATGTAATAAATAATTAAAATAAATAGAAACCCAACACATTCATAGGTTGGTAAAACTCATGATAATCTATGCATACAGTAAATAAATATTTAAACTAGAGAGATTTCATTTCAATCCATTCATTATGAGGAAAAATCTATCCAATTAATAATTAATATATTATTAGTTAATTAATCCATGTATCTTAATAATCCATCCAAATAGTACTTGAGTTTCCCATTAACTATAATTTTAATTAAATTAAGTTAATTAATTTTATAATTAATTAGGTAGACAACGTGTAATAGAGGTGGCATGATGTGTATATTTCTACTAATAATTAAACCTATTTATAGAGTTTTTTAGTTATAAAAAATGTTCTTTCACATGGCATAGACTATGATTAACACTATGTATGGTGTTTATCTTGTATAGTGTACTTACATGAAATGTATGCATACATGGAATGTTACAATGTACATGAAGTGTCGTTCCATGAGCCAAACCATGTAGTATGTGTGGCATTTATGATTACATAGCACACGTTGAATATATGTGGAATGTACCATTGGAAATTACCTTGAGTTACATGACATGTATGAAAATGATACACATCATGAATCAATAAAATAATAAAGAAATTAATTAAAAAATCATTTAATTATTCACACAACCTTCCAAAAACTAAATGTGAAATCCATGTGGAAAAACCATGCCACAAAACATGTACAACCAGGTACACACTATGTAGTTTTATTCTCCTATAATTGATTTCTCTACACATTGATCCTAATTAAATTCCTAGGTACTCAACATGTATTCCATGTAGTTGTCAAGAGGGTTAGTAAAATTAAAACATATCTCTGATTATATCAAGCCTTATTAAAAAAATTGGGGTTTTTACTGACATGGGTGACATATTGAATTTTCTTTACTATACGTGTTATATTTTCATCAGTGAAAAGAAACATTTCTAATTGAAAGTTGATCAAAAAATTTCCTCTTTTTACCATGTCACAAGAGATATTGTTTTCATTATCAATTATTTCAATTAAAAAATATTTTTTCACAATTTCAATTACGATGAGTTAATTGATGAATTTTCATCAATTAACACAAGGAAAACTATTTGCCTTAGAATTGGATTGTATAGTACTATAATTGGGATCATGAAGTGCCTCAATGTATGCTATATTTTCATGATCTATTTCTTTATAATTTTCGGTTTCCTTTGAATTGGATTATTTGACCTGTTTTAATAATCATCCCTCTCACAACTATAGTATCTGAATAAATTTTAATCATTATAGGAATGCCTAAAATGAATATAAGTGTTTAATTTTTATATAAATTTTAACCCTTATTTGAATATGGAGTTGGGTTCATGGTTTCACACCAACTTATAATGGTTTTAACTATTTATATGTGTGTTTTGGAATTCCAACAATATGGTATTTGAAATATTTTGGTTCCAATTTTTTTAGTTTTGGAATAATAATAGGGAGATGAAGATGAAGATGAGGATGATTTGGTGAATTATTCAAATGAAATATGAATTAGTCTATACAACATTGGTAAATTTTAATTTTTTTCAAACATCTATGAGTCAATTTAAATAAAAATATAATTAAATTTAAGATCCATATTTTATGATTTATTGATTAAACTTTTAGTCCATTTAATATTTCAAAGTTTTTGATAACACATATAAAGAGTTTCAAATTTACTATAGTATGCATGTTGGTCAACATTTTCATGTGCTATTTCAAATATCTTGTGTGTAATACTAATTTTGACTTTATTGAGTTTTAGTGTTCAATACACGTGATTTATAGTATTTTCTATTTGTTATATAAATGGATAGAGGCATTGGGACAGAAAATGTGAAGTTAACTTAGGTTTAGTTTTTTTTATGGTGTTAAAAAAAACTTTTTTAATATTATAGTGTGATTTGTGTTAAATTTATAAGTGTTGTAAGGTTTTATTATTATATATTGGATTTATGGTTTATTAATGTGTTTATAACTTATTTTGGTTTAGTTTTTTGAATGGGTACATAACATGTTTTAGTTATTTAGATGTCTTAAGAATATATTTTTCTTTCTATTATGTTGTTTTTTTATGGGTAAAAAGTGTACCATTTTTTTGTTTTGATATAAGAAATTGTTTTTCCATGTTTTAAAGTTACATTTCCCAAATGAAAGAGAACAATCATTAATTTTTAAATCATTTTTCGATATTGACCTGTGTTGAAATATTATTGTTAATAATATATTCATTTTATAGGTCTTAGTTCTATGTCTAGACCTCTTTTAATGTAGTTTCTCAAAGGCTTTAAAGACCAATTTTTACAATATTTAAAGCCTTTTTATTGGTTTTTATGTGGTTTAGACGTTTAAGAACTGTATTTTTTTTATTTTAGTAAAATTATTTTTTGACCCTGTTTAAGTTTAATTTATATACATAGAAGATTAAAATATTTATACGATTTAATGTATTGTTTGAAATTATATTTTAGTAGTTTTTTCATGAATTGGAATTTTTTTTAAAAATATGTATTTTTGAATAGTTTTTAATTTTTTAATATATTGTGATTTATTCCATGGGTTGGTATGCATTTGGACTAAACATGTTTCTTGAATCCTTCATATAATGTGGGTTTAAATGGTTTTTATTTTTTGGACAGAAGAGTGTGGGATCTGGTTTGATTCATGCCAGTCCAATCCTTTAAGAAATCATACTTAAAGGGAATTTTTTTATAGTTCACCTTGGAAAAAATATTTATTGGGCCAGTCCTTTAGAGGTCCCATAATGACCTCACCATCATCAACATCACCTAACATGGCTAGTACACATGCACCCAGGCAGTGCCCTTCCCCATACCAGCAATCTCGACAGAGACCCCCCAACATGAAATCTTCTTTTTATTAGCTACTGCCACCACTATTGTAGGACTCAGAGCTCTACTTGGGTTTCCTCCTTAACTTCAGATTAGGATTGACCACAGTTTCCTAGGGATTGGTGTCCCCCCTTCACCAACTGCCACATAGATCCCCCTTCTCCTCCTTGGCTTTCCTGTTTCCCTCCGATCCTAGATAAAATGGATTCCTATTCCCACATCAACATCTTTAGACCTCGACTTCACATCATCTGGGTTGAGCTACTTCCTATTACCCCGGTCTATATGGGTGACACCTTTCAACCACAGAGGCTAGTTTATCAAAGAGGACGATGCCAACGAACCTTGGGATAGTGAGTATGAACACCCATGTTATAAATGCATTATCAATCAACACCCGTTAAATAAATTAATGTTTTTCAAGGATGAAGGAAAAATGATAGAACACAATAGATTTTTTCAACATGACCAAGTTGGATGATTTTCTAGATAGGTTTTCATTTCTTTATATACACACATAATGGAAAGACATATTTAAAATGAAATTAAAACCACATGATAGCCTTAATAAGATCAAACTGCATTGAACCATAAATGGGGGAAAGGAATAAGGGGTGATGGAAAATAGTTGTGGAATAAATACCCATCATTTAAATTATTCAAAAATCACATCCAATTTTTTTTTGTGTTCACTGGATCTCAATGAAGAAAATCTTCACGGGAAACTACAAAAACCTGGCACACCCGAGTGACTTTGTGAGAATGTTTGCAAGCTGATCCTCAGTTCTAGTGTAATAGAGAATGTTTTTTTACTCAATCAACACACTTCTAAATGAAATGAAATTTGCTATCAATGTGATTTATATAGTCATGGAAGGCGAGGTTATTTATTAAGAAAACTGTTGACTTATTTTCGATGTAGATCATCGACACACTGTGTTCTGAGTAGAAAAATTATCCAAATAGTTGAGCCAACTAGAAGCCCTAGAATTCCATGATCATTGCAACAATGTGCTCCGGTTTACATGATGAAATTCCACCACCATTTTACTATGTGATTCCAAGTGATTGGATTTTATCTATGGTAGAAGAACTATAATGATGCAAGAATGATGTATAGATGAATTTTAATTACATTTTACAAATGAACGCCTAAGGACCATAACAGTTTAGTTCCTTTGGAAGCATATAATAAATTCTTCTAACTTGTGAAAGATCTTAAAAATCTCCTATAAAGATATTACCCTTTAGTACTCATACATAAATAATTTATTTATAACCTATGGAATGGAAACATAAGAAAGGGTGATCTTATGTGCTCAGTAAGGGTATGAAAATAATATATGAACATATGAATATAAAAAACATGAACATAACTTTTGAATATCAAAATCACGAGTCATGAAATATATATTAATAGTTCGAAATGAATAAATCATAAAGGAAAATTAACCATGATAACATATAACTGTCATAGAATATGAACTTCTGGAAAACACATAAGTAAATAAAATCATTTCCATATTATCCAATGCCCAACCAAGATAATCATAGTGGACAAAGTCCATTACTAAACTTGGTTTACTATATGTTCCAGCCCTGTATTACTGAACCAGATTTACTAATCATTATATTCATGTATTTATCATGAGATATAAATCTTTATCCAATGTATTTGTGGGAGATATAGTTCACACCCATCTCAAAATGAAATGATTCTTACTTGTTCCATAAAAACATAAATCATTCATCATATCATAACCAAAGAAATAAAATGGATTTCTTAAAAATCATTCATCATAACATAATCCGTATAAAATATAATTCCATCATTAACATAATAAAATCATAGTAATAATAGGGATATAAACATAACCCTATTTCAATATCGTCCTCTTAGAAGGAAAATAATTTTGATAAAACACTTGAACTTAATTCTTGAGGAAAATATTCTGTCTTATTCAAAAAAAATTTGTTTTCTCAAAATGCAATACAATTTTAAAAGAAAGGAATTGAGTTGAAAATAAAATTGAAATCATATAGAGGAATCTTCATGGAAATAATGTGTTATGAATATGTAAAAATCCATTCATTCTATATAAGTTAAAAAAAATTCTCCTCGTACTCTTGTCGAAAAAGTCAAAAAGCACCATGTATGTAAAAAAAGAAAGATTCCTTCCATAATATTTAATAAAAATTAACAATAGGTAAAGTTGGATTTAAAAAATATTAGGATAATAAATACAATATTATATATTTTTGTAATCATTTACATGAATGATAGATATACCCCAGTAAATACATTCATATAAACAATCTCATATAATAAGGAGACTGCGAAATTATCCCTTAATTTATGTATGATATCCTTCTTATGTATTTGAACTTCTTGTATAATGATTTAATTAATGTTATTGAATTATTAAAAAATCATAATAAATTTTGTGCTATAATATATGATTATATTATCATCTGTTTGTTAGTAACATTTCATTATCACTCATTATTAAGATATTAACGACTATATATTCTTATGAACATTTGTCCAGAAAAGTTCATGTTTAACTTATTAGGTTATAGTTATATAATTTACATAATGTTATTACTATAATATATATATATATATCATATTTATTCATTTAATTCATGTATATAATCATTGTTTAATGAAGACCATGTAGAATGAATCGCATCACATCATGGAGATGGTAGGTCGTACGTACATACGAGAGACAATGTCATTCAATTAATGGTTAAATTTTATGGAATTGGATAGTATATTAATTATAAATAATAATTAAAATGTTATATTCATTATTTAAACCCATTATACACATCATTATACCCATAAAAATTAAGTGTTTTTGAATGAAAAATTACACCACGACGTAGAGATAATAAGCCATACGTGCGCACACATGGTGATATTGTTATTCGTAGGATGGATAAAAGGATGTAAAAGGTTGTACCAAAATTATAATAACATATAAGAATGTAGGAGATGTTTTATTTATTACTTTAGTATGGAAACAACATTATAAGGGGAATTAAAAGTGGAAAATAATTTCAAAATATGTGATAACACAATTACCTCTTTTTCGAGTGTCTCATTTTGATTTGCACAGAAGGCTTCATTAAAATGTATTTATGCCAAACTTTTGGACTCTAGGAGATAGGTAGGGATTTTGGAAGACTATTTAAGTATAATTTGTACAATCCAAGTGGGTTTAGAGGTTTGAGTAAGTGTGTAGATGTGGTGGCATTTTATAAGGGGAGGAGGGAGCTTTAGGAAACCCATGAAATATTATTTTATTATAAATTTATTTTCAAATAATAATAGCTCAAAAGTTATGTATTTCCAGGATAAGATTATTATGAGTCTAAATAATCTCTACAAATAGGTTTTAGATAATTTTAGGTCACAAATTTAACCTTATCTTTTGGATTTAACCCTTAGTTAAATAAATTTACTTTTACCTTGTCTTTTTGTATTTCTACACTATATGGTCAATATAGATACTATAAAACGCCTAGAGAACCTCAAGTGGGTCGTTAACGAATGTTTTAATATTATCTAAGTCGTTTGTACTACTATTAGATTTTTATTAATATTATTTTATTTTAAAAAATAGTTTATGTTTTAAAAACTCATTTATGTCTATTTAACACTATTTAGTAATTGACTTTCTCTAAGGCCATGAAAACTTTATTGATTAGAAAAAACTAAATTAAATCAAAGGTAACATGTAATAATAATCCATAAAATTAGTGTATGAAATTAAAATTTTCATATGATATTTAGTTTAATATTTATAATATCATTTATTTGAATATTTCATTAATAAGGTAATCGCTGAATCATCATTATGTCATTTATAAATATTTTCCTTTAATGTATAAAAAATATAAATAAAATACCATGATGTAGGAAATATGTTTTTCATTATAATTAATATTTATATTCAAATATATCAACTATATAACTCCACCTTTAAATTGTTTTAGTAAAATGATACATGTTTATGTTATATTTCTCTTTACATTAAATTAATTATTATCGAATGTCATTTTCACACCCAAGTGGCTCCCAAATAAAGAAAATCGGACCAAGGATTGTTTTGGACGCCCATGAATCATTAAATAATATTATGAAACTTTTTATTATAGTTTTATATTATTATAATATTATTTGTACCCTTATTTACCACATCTATCCTTTAACCGTGGTAAATAAAATAATTACTGAAGTTACTATTCATAATTTCCAAAAATAAATGGTACCTATTTACATAATATTGACCATATGATTCAAAATATGGAATAAATTTTTTCAAATTCTAAACACAGAAGTTTCATTAGTTAATTTAAAATTAATTCCCATTGTCAAAACCAGAAAGCAAATTTTTAAGAAGTAAAAACTATCTTAAGATTGACATGTGTTTATGTCCATTTTAAATGTAAAATTACTCTAAATGACCAAAATTTGATTAATTTATAGAAAGATAATCCAATTACACTTTAAAACCAATTAAAAAGACAATCTAACTATATAAATAAATTAGATGAAAAGACAATTTTCAATTCAAATGCCGTATTTTTACTATTAATTAAAATATGAATTTCATCAGAAAAACCAAAATATCAACCCAGTCAAATTTATATTTACTTCTTCCAAATAATAAGTTTATTATGTCAAATATAACTTATAAAATTGTCAAAAACTAGATTTAAAAAGGGTTCTCCATCAAAAGGTGACAAATCTGTATTTTTTCGAAAAATACTTCTTTTATATGAAGAATTGAATTTGTTTTTATATAATATCTATAAAACATATAAGATAAATTTGAAACATTACATTGAATATAATACATATATATTTAACTAATAAAATCTATAAATAGTGATTTAAATATTTTATAGACTCACTTACTTTCATTTAACTAGTTTTTTAGAAGGAAGTTAATACTATTCATACCTACCATTTTGGTGACTAGGTTATAATATTTAGTTATCACATATACTTATTATTTTGTGAAATTAATTCTATAAAAAGAATTTGAAATTGTGTGTAACACAAGCCATGAATAGTGTTTCATAAACTGCAAGATAATATAGTGTTGTGTATTGTACAAGCTAATCACAGTGCAGTGTACAAAACAAGACATCAAATAAATTAAAAAGAATATACATCATAAAAATTAAGGGTGTTAAATAATACCCCCTAAAAATTAATTTCACCCTCGAAATTTATCGGTGTTATACAAGGTTTACTACTTGAAAGTTTCTTTCTTAGAAACGCACATTGTGAAAAGGAATACTGAAACTTCATTTGAAAAAGGAATGTTAGAAACACAACGGTTACCCAATGTAACTCATCATAGGGTTTCCAAATAGGATAACATAGGTGGGAAGTTAAAACATGGATTTGGAAGAAAAATCTAACCATCATGTTCTGATGGATAGGGATAGGGAACAAGGTTTGGAGAATGTAAACAACCAGAAAGTCATAAATCTGTGATGATTTAAGTGATCATCAAATTCATTAGATAATAAGGTACTAAGATAAAATATTTAATCTTAAATATCCATTTCTTAAATTTTAATAACATTATAAGAAAAAAATACTTGATTTCAATAAAATATTTCCATTGTTCATGACTGGAACAATTTCCACTTCATCTATTTTCCAAAGAAGTGAATTCGAAGTTGTCATTCCTAAAGTGTTCGGAGATCATGTGATCCATAAATAGAGTGATATGACATTATATCTGTGTCAAAAAAACTTTAGAATAGGTTATCACATATTTATAGTCCACCTATAGCAATAAAACATATTAATCTAATAAACTTCAACTGGAGTATAACTTATACTATCCACAAATTTATAACCTTGCAATCCTTCCAAAAACTAAAAATATACAACTCTAGAAAGAGGTGTACTTCATGAGTTGAAAATTCATCTCCCATATCTCATAAGTTAGTTCTTGGTTTTCACATTCCAAACATTTGAATACCTTAATCATGTATCCTATTAATCCACAGTAACAACCTGAATTATCAGATATCCTTTTTGTAAACAAGAAGTTTTTCTTATTTTTAAATCCAAAAAGCTGTAATATTCATCCAATATAGCATAAAACACAAGTCATTATATCCTTAACCTATTCCAAAGTAACTAATATCATCCAATTTAAATATTCTTTTCCAAAAAACTTTATTCAAATATAATTATCCTAAAATCATGTTCATATTAAGGGCCATCCTTCCCTAAACCAAGTGTTTTCCAAAAACATCACCTTATTACCATAGTCACTTTTGATGGTTACCAGTACCTCTCATCATATACATTTAAATAGATGTGGAAACCCACAGTTGACTACTACATGGATATTTCATTATTCCATAATACAATTAAGGTGATTCTACAACATTATTATGGAATCCCATTACATAATTACCCAATCATTACACCACTTCATTTTCATAATCAATATCATAAATAGTGATCACATATGATTTGAATTTAAATTTAGCCTTAATAGGTTATTAACATCGATCATTATTGATCACACTTGGATTATGGAATTGGTTAGAATAATGCCACCATTCCCTTGCACTTGGATCATTGAAGTGTGGGTGGTGCATTCTCTCTGGCCTTTTCTCTGTTCACATCATTAGATACCTTTTTCTCATTACTTCGACACTCAACTACCCGATGGCCTTATTTTCCACACTTAAAAAATTTTCTAGTCCCTTTAAGATAGTCTCCAACATGCTTCTTTCCACACATTGAGCATAGGGAAACACTCATATTCATCTCACCAATGTTTTGATATTTTCCATTGAACTCAATCTTTCATTTCTTTTCAAAACCATGAGATTGATATGTAACACCAACTTCCATATCTACCTTGATAGCACAACACACAATATCCTACTAGCAACTAAAGTATTTTATAGCTAATTCCCTTAAAAGACTTGGTTTTAATCCACTAAAGAATCAATCAAATTTACTTTCAGGTTGGATGATAAAGACAGAAGAATACCTTGCAAGCCTGGTAAAATTTTCCTTATATACACTTAAAAATTCATTATACTTTTTTATAAGCTCAGGGAACTGCTTTTCCATTTTCCCTTGAAGAATACGAGGAAATTACTTATTGAAAAATAAGTTCTTAAACTCATCCCAATCCATTAATTAAATTTCATCTTGTTTCCTCATATTCTTTATTAGAGTCCACCACTGTTCTGCTTCAACTTCTAAACAATAAACAACCAAAATAAAATTTTCATTTCCAAATAACAAATTATGGAAAATATATTTTCAATGTTATCGATCAATTTTTCAGCAAAATGTGGATGAAAAGACCCACTTAAGTAACACTGATGTTTCCTTAGGAAGGAATCAATAGAATTTTTTTCCCTTCTCCACTCATTTGGAAGTATAGAATGATTCAAAACATGATTAAGCATTGCAATATGATTTATATTCCATCTCCCATTACATTTGATAGTTCAAGAGGACAATCATTGCATTTCCCATTGCATATTTCTTTAACACAATTCCTTCAGGTTCTATCCATTATCTAAAACCCAAAAAGAATAGCGTGAGAGGAAAAAATCATACTAGGAAAAAACATAATAAAGGGCGTGTATTTTTAAACTCTAAAATCATAGGTTTAATCCTAGGTTATTCATTATTGTTACCATAATTCAAGGACTCTAACCTATAATTATATATATCCTTACAAAATCCCTTAGAAATATATCTAGGGATATCACCAAAGATTTTGTTTCTTAGGTTCCAAAGGTTGACTGAACAATTCCTCTGATACCAAATGTAACAACCCAAGCATGATGTATATTAATATTACATCTTTTTAGATAAATATTCATTAAATTTTACTAATGAACACATGAGGACCATAATAGCTTATTTCCTTTGGAAACATGGAATACATTCTTCTAACATGTGAAAGATCTTCAATATATCCCATAAAGTTATTCCCCTTTTGTACTCCTACTTAAATGATTTATTTATCCCCTAAGGAATGGAAACAAAATAAAGGGTGAGGTTACATTCTGAGAAAGGGCATGCAACAAATATATGAACAGATGATTGTAAAAAAACATTAAA
The DNA here is from genome assembly GCA_963277665.1 of Viscum album. Classification (NCBI taxonomy): domain Eukaryota; kingdom Viridiplantae; phylum Streptophyta; class Magnoliopsida; order Santalales; family Viscaceae; genus Viscum; species Viscum album. Next base: position 1,208,411,003 of record OY728165.1, on the reverse strand, counting down.
ATAACTTTTGAATACCAAAATCTTGTGTCATGAAATAAATCATACTAGTTCGTAAGGAATAATTCAAAAAAGAACATTAACCATTTTAAAATATAATCGGAATAAAACATGAACTTTTTGAAAACACATAACCAAGGAAAATAATTTCCATATTATCCAAGGCTTATAGCCAAGACCATCATAGTGGAGAAAGTCCATTAATGAACTAGGTTTACATGTTGTTCTATCCCTATATTACTAAACCATATTTATATTTCGTTTTAGTCTTTTCAATATCATGAGATATAAATATTTACCCAATAAATTGGAGGGAAATATAGGTCCCACCAATCTCATAGTGAAACTATTCATACATGTTCCACAAAAACATACATTATTCATTATAGCATAACCCATAAAATAAAATGGGTTTCTTAAACATCATTCCATCATAACATAATTCATATAAAATATCATTCCATAATAAAAAAACCTATCATAGTAATAATAGGGATGGAAACAAAACCCTATTTGAAGAGAGTAATCTTATATGGAAAATAATTTTAATAAAACACTTGAACTTAATTCTTGAGGAAGATAACCTTTCTTCTTCAGAAATATTTTATTTTCTTTAAAATGCCACAAAATTTTAAAAGAAAATAATTTAGTTGAAAATATAATTGAAATCGTGTTGAGGAGTCCTCATGTAAATAAGAAGTTATGAAGACGTAAAAATAAATTCATTCCGTATAAGTTAAAAAAACTTTCTTCTTGTACTCCAATCAAAAATGACAAAAAGTACCTCATATGGAAAATGAAAGAAAGATTCCTTCTATAACATTTAATAAAAATTCAAAAAATGGGTAAAATTGACTTTAAAAAATTGAATAATAATGTAAATAATATTATATATTTAGTAAACATGGACATGGATGATAAATATACCCCAATAATTACTTGTAGGATCGAAATAATGATGTAGATTCTCAATATACAAGAGGGGGTGGGGGGGGGGGTGAATTGTATACTTTAAAAATTCATTTGGAACCTTTAAAGTTAGTTATGAATAATTGTGTCTTCCTTAAGAAAAGGAAAGGGCTAAGTTTAACAAAGTTAAAATTAAGCAAATTCACAACACCTCTAATACCAAATGAAAACATGGAAAGAGATTCCGAAAGTAGGTTACGAAAATATGGTTTCGGAAATTGAAACTAAACAAAAGATTACAATATGAGATTCTACCTTAAAGCGTATAGAATCTAAATGAAATAGAGTACAAGTAAGGAAGTATAAGAAAGTTGTACTTTCCTTACAATACAATATGCAGTGGAAAATAAACATGTAGTATAACTACAAGTAATAAGATATAAGTCTTTTAACCCAAAGAGAAGGGTATCCAACAACCTTGGATAAAGGTCCCTTGATTTATACTTTCATGAAAGTCTGTCTTACCCACACCAGGGTAAGCCCTCGATACGAAGATCAGATTCTCTGTCTTGCTATCCCAGCAAGCCCTCAACTTCAAGGTAGTTGGCAACCTCTGTCTTCCTCAGCAAGGAATCCCTCGAACTTCAAGGTAGTCGGCACCTCTATCTTCATATCCTTGGAAGTCCTCGAATGTAATCACAAACATTCGGAGTCACAAAAAGCAAAAACTGAACGATCGGTTCAGTACGCACAAGGCATGAAAATATTTCTCTCTCTAGAAATCACCTTAGCAGCATGTGGTCTCTAGATTGATCAACATCATTCTTTTTAGATCTTTCAAATGAGCTTCTATTTATAGGTAAGGTTGGCCTCCTTCCCAACGGTCATATTTTCCTTAAAAATCGGAGGGACCTGTACACGTGTAAATTAACCAACGGTTAGTTCATAACAGAATAGACGACATCGTTTTATAACAAAATAAGTGTAACAGAATATACGACATCATTTAAAGTCTAACTCAAAAGTTCGGAATAAATGTTCGGAGTGTAAACAAAAATAATTTTTTCGGAGTCTAAATAAATTCAGAGTGTATAAAACAAAGATGATCAGATTCTGTTTAAAAGGTGAATTCGAAATGAGAATTCAGAATGAGAATTCGTCATAAGAATTCGTAGTGAGAATTCGTTATCAAACTTCATAAGGATTCGTATCCTGAATCTAGAGTAGAACTTAATCACAGTTCGTATCCGGAATTCAAAATGAAACTTTATCACAGTTTGTATCCAGAATTCAGAGTTGAACTTCATTACAGTTCTTATCCAGAATTCAGAGTTTAAAACAGAATGCTTCAAATCAAGGTTTCAAACAATTCTGAGAAAATGGAAATGAATCCGAATCTTATACTTAAGAAAAATATGAATGAAAAAATTATAAGGATAATTTTTCTTACAAAAGATATTTTCCTTATAAAAGCAATTTTCCTTATAAAAGCAATTTTCCTAATAAAATCAATTTTCCTTATAAAAGCGATTTTCCTTATAAAAGAAATTTTCCTTATAAAAGCAATTTTCCTTATAAAAAAAATTTTCCTTATAAAAGAAATTTTCCTTATAAAAGCAATTTTCCTAAAGATAATATGTTTGTGATTTTCAAAACAAGAAGGAATAGAAAAGTCATAAGTAAAACCTTATTGACTCAAAAATCTCCCCCTTTTTGGAAAGCACAAACATCCTTACGAAAAAAAAATTCTAAGAATAAAGAAAATCATTAAGGCTTATCTCCCTTTGCTTTAAGGATATTGATGAATACGACTAACTCCCCCTTAGGCTTTGAAACTATAAGGATTGTATTCTAGATTTTCGGAGTGACATTTCATTACGAATAAGAAAGTCTTATTAAATGAAAAACTCCCCCTTAGATAAGCTCTTATTGGAGTTCTTTTTCCTTAAGGATCTTTTCCTTCTCCCCCTTTGTGATTTTCAAAAATAATTGGAGGGAATGGAAATTGTTTTTCAAAATACCTGAAAAATTAGTAATAATAACAAAAGACGAGAAACCAAGATTTTAATTAATTTTAAGGATTGAAAGATACATCAAAAAGATCAGATTTAACTATTTCGGATCTTTTTCCTTCAAAATGAGCCCCTTAAGAATAGTCTTGATCTTCTTTAGGTCTTTATGATCTTCTTAAGCTTGCTTCTCTAAGACCATTATTATTGCAGAGTGAGCTTCAATATTTTCTTCCTGGGCTTTATGCTTTTCTTGATGAGCCTTCAACTTTTCTTGAAACTCAATCTAATGATCTCTTTCATACTTCCAATTTTGAGAAACAGAATTCAGCTTCCCATTCAGATCTCTGACTTCTTGAATCCAGAAGTTCTTTTCATCTGTCAGCTTTTCTTCAAAGGATGAAGTAAGCTCATTTATCTTCATGTCCTCTGTCTCAAAAGAATTTTTAACATTGTCTTGAAATTCATCAAATAACCTCATCTCTTATACAGTTTTCCTCGACCAGCTCGTCATCCTCTTGCAAGATCTTTTGTGGGCTTCATAGACAACAAAAAAAGATTTGAATTCAGCTTCTATCTCGAGAAACTTATCCATAACCATGGATATGAAATCTGATTTCTGATTCAGGGCATGTTGGAGCATTTTGCATCTTGAATCTATAGTCGAGATGGACGGAATGGAACCCACTAACTTCCTCAACGATTGAACAACAAAGTCATGTCCCAACGAGGATGACTCCGAATCCGAAACATTTCATGGAGAATTTTCTTCCTCAATAAGCTCCAACATCATTTTAGACAAATCACCAAATTCTATTTTCTTGCTTGCCACTGATTTCGGAGTATCAACAAGGAGTTGCTTTCCCTTGTCCTTTTTCGGAATGGATTCTTGATCTGGAGTTTTCTGCTCGCTAGTAGATACTTGAATAACATCATCAACAACTTTTTGAACAACATCTTCCTCATTTTTATCCTTCTCTAGAGTTACTAACTTAGAGGATTCAGCCTCTGAAGTTCGCAGTGACAGATGTTCCGAAGGTGACCCCTTATAATCATCCACTTCTTTCAACAGATCTCCAGTTTCAACACTTCCTTCAGCAACTGCTTCTTCCTCTTCTACTTGCTGAATCTACTCGAGTTGCTCAACATGCTCAGCTCTAATCTCTTCCGGAAAATCAATGTTTCTTCCTGGAGTCTCGGGTAGGGAATCCAAGTAGAAAGATCTCGGAACTGGAATTTTTCTAGAAAACATCTCATTAAATTTTAACAAAGCGTGTACTGCCTCAGCTTCTGACATCTTCTTCTTGAGTTTCTTTTCTTTTGCTAGTTTTAATAATTCATCTTCTGTCCTATCCTTCAAAGCCTTAGCTTACGCAGGATTCAATACGAACTGCGGATCCCCTTCTTTACTTTTCTCTTTATCTTCTCTCCACTTCGCAACTACCTCATCAAGATAGGCTTTCTTCTTCTTCGGTTTTGGAGGTGCGGTTTGAACTTCCTTAGATTTAGGATCCTCTACTTCAGCTGCTACTTCTTTCAACTTTATTTTCTTTATTGGATTAGATGATTCTGGTTCAGCAGCTTTCGGAACCGCTTCTTCTTGATTTGGAAAATCGAAGAACTCACCAGTCTCCTTGTTGAAAGCCGCATCCATCCTCTTAGGAGTATCTTTACTCACCAACAAAATTTTGTAAACCCTTGGCTTAGTTCTGCAAGCTTACTTGAAAGATTCAAGGCACCAAACTATTAATTTTGATAAAATTTCTGGGTACATTATGATTTGGGCTCTGAGATTTCCTTTCTTAACATTCTCAATAGTTATAAGAATGTACCTCATGAAGTTAAACTTCCTTAGATTTATCAAAAAATCTATGATATAGATTTCACTCTTCTTCAAACTGTCTTTATCACCTTTCCACGGTATGATAAGACCTTGTACCCATAACTCTAGAATCCGGAAATTTTTAGGCAAGATAGCAATCTTCGGAGCATTGTGGTCTGAGAGTCTGAGAGTTTTCAAAGCTTTTTTCTTGTTTAAGCTTCCTTTAGAATCTGGAAATACGTGAGATATGAACTCAACTTCTCCTTCATAGGTCTGCCCTACCAAGCTTGCTTCCTTGGTATAAGAAATCTTATATGTCTTTCCATAAGACTTAAAAGAAAATTTCTCCCTATTATCTTCCTTAAAGAAGGAAACAGCTTCATAGAATTCAACAAGTAACTCCGAAAAAAAATCATCTTGATTCCCCGGTTTGGACACAGCAATATCTTCCCACCCGTTCAAATTTATGTTCTTAGAAATAAGAGAATCATAGTTGTTGAAGAAATCCGGATGAACCAACCTTTCTCTGTAAACTAACCATTGTGAAATTGGCTTGGATGATGACATTTCTTGAGAAGCTAATTCCACAGACATTCGGGTCTAAAGACTTCTGAGAAGTTCGGAACAGTGAAAGCTGAAGTTCGGAATGGCCTTAAAACAGAGAGAAAGAGCTTCGAGACGTTGGAACTTGAAAACCGATGTGGGACAACCATTTGGGGTCCCCTTTATATAGGTAACGAAAAAATGGTTCATCTTCCACGGTTGATCGAACGGTTGTGACAATCTGAGATCAGATCTGACGGTCGAAAACCAATTCTCATGAAAACTTAAATCCGATCTTTTTGAGGTTTTATTAAAACAAATATTTAAGAAAATTATAATCCGAAAACAAAGTATAAGAAAATACAAACAAGTAAAGTATTACTATGAAAACTTAGGTAAGGAAATCATACCTTTCGGATTGGTTTAAGAGAATTATTGGTAATGGGTAATATATAAAAAAACAAAAAATATTTAGTACGAAAAGACATAGTTTCACAAAACTCACTACAAAAAACAAACTCAGTACAGAAAACTCTGTACAAAAATTTCATTTCAAAATTTGAAAACGAAAAAATCATTTTGAAAGATTTGGTACGAAAGTCCCGTTACGAAAATACCAATATGAGTTTTTCATTTAGTAAGTTTTCAATATGAAAATTTCAATTCCAGATGTTTTCTATATGAAAATATCCATTTTCAAAAATTTTAGTTTCAGAAATTTCCATTCCGGAATTTTAGTTCTGAAAAATTTGAAAACAAATTTTGAAAAACATTGTTATTCTAAAAATCAAATGTACTCCCCCTATGAAAAGGAGTTTATTACTGTAAGGAGACTTTTTCAACAGAAAGTAAATTAAGAAGGATTACCTTACAGTTATCATTCTTAACTTCTGTTTAATTTATTCAAATCTATCAGAAGGCAAAGATTTTGTGAAAATATCAGCAATTTGATCTTGCGTTCCGACAAACTGAAGAATAATATCTCCTTTAAGTGTGTGATCCCTAAAAAAGTGATTCCTAATATCTATGTGTTTTGCACGAGAGTGATGTGCAGGGTTCTTACTAAGGGCAATGGCACTTGTGCTGTCACACAAAATTTGAGTTTTAGTGAAACTCAAGCAATAGTTTGTGAGAGTGTGTTGCATCCACAACACTTGAGCACAACAACTTCCAGCTGCTACATATTTGGCTTCAGCAGTGGAAAGTGCTATAGAATGTTACTTCTTGCAGGACCAAGAAACTAGTGAATCTCCTAAGAAATGACAAGTTCCGTATGTACTTTTTGTATCCATTCTACATCCACCAAGGTCAGCATCAAAAAGGATTTTTAGGATAAAATCATTTACAGAAGTATAAAATAATCCTAGATCCATGGTTCCCTTAAGATAGCGAAAAATTCTTTTTACTGCCTTTAAGTGAGATTCCTTAGGATTGGATTGATATCTTGCACATAAGTATACTGAAAACGTTATGTCTGTTCAACTAGATATTAAGTATAGTAGACTTCCTATCATACCTCTAAAAGATGTTTGATCTACTGGTTTCCCAGCTACATCAAGATCTAAAGAGTTTGAGGTACCAATAGGAGTACTTATACTCTTAGTGTTGTCATAACCATACTTTTTGAGAAGATCTTTAATATAATTATGTTGAGATATAAAGGTTCCTTCTGGTTTTTGAGAAATTTGAAAACCAAGGAAAAATGTTAACTCACCCATCATACTCATTTCAAACTCATATTTCATTAGACTTACAAAAGAGTCGGTCAAATATTACTGATTTGAACCGAATATGATGTCATCAACAAACTTTTGAAATAAGAAAAAGCTTCAGACTTCTTTGCTAGAAAATAAACCCAAGTAAATCTATTGTAATCATCAACTAGAACAAACACATAGTATTTGCCTCCAATACTTCCAGTTTGTGTTGGACCAAAAAGATCCATGTGCACTAAATGTAATGCATCGGTTGTCGAGACTTCACCGATTGATTTAAAACTAGATTTTTATTGCTTTCCATATTGACAAGGATCACAAAATTTAGAAGAATCAAATCTATGCTCTGGTAGATCCTTAACTAGTTTCTTCCTAGAATGTTTACATAGGTTCCTAAGATTACAGTGACCTAGTCTTCTATGCCATAACCAGGAATGATCTTCTATTGCACTTATGCAAGGTAAATCTTGGATTCCATGGTCTTCTAATTTCAAAGTGTAAACATTCTCTTGCCTATTGGCTGAGAGAATAAATTCTTCCTTGGAATTGTGAACAAACACTTATCATTCCTAAAATTCACAAGGTTACCTTCATCACATAACTGAATTATGCTAATGAGGTTATGCTTAATACCCTTAACAAAAAGAACATTTGAAATCAAGATTTTACCAAGAAAAACTATATTACCAATACCAACAATCTCACCCTTAGCATTATCTCCGAAATTTACCTTTCCTCCTTTCGTTTTGATAATCTTTTCAAAATAGATTTTGTTACCAGTCATGTGCCGAGAACATCCACTATCCATGTACCATGTATTGTTGCTGGTACTCTCTTTATTTTCCTGAAATCAATAAAAAAATTAGACTTTCAGAATCCAAACTTGTTTGGATCTGAGATTTACAGATTAAAAAATTTTAGGTACCCATATCTTCTTAGAAAAGTAAGATTTGTGAAATCCTAGAGATTGGGTTTTGTTTAAGGAACAATTCTTTTCCCAGTGACCACCACATTGACACTTGGTACAAAATGGGGCACTTTGAGGAACAAAATAATTGTTATTAAAAATCAGTTTTTCATGGGTATAACCAAATCCAGATTTTTTCTTAAAGGTCGCATTTGGGAATATATTTTATCAAAATTTTCTTTAACATGGGTAAAGTTTGATAAACACTTATTTAAGGAAAAAAATTAAGACTTGAGTTTTATTACCAAGTTTTTATCCTCAAAATCATTTGTTTTAGAACTAGAGCTAGGCTCGAAAACATTTTTCTTAGAAATTACTTTTTCTAAATTTTTAGAAAGTTTATTCTTCCCAGAATTTACTTCCTCAAGATTTTTTGTAATACTTTCAAAATCAGCATTTTTCTTATCAAGATCTTTAGAATGATCTGATATCTCTTTTGTAAGAATAGAATTCCTAGAGTTTTCCATATCAAGTTTCTTATTGAGTTTATAATTCTCAATCTCAAAAAGTTCAACAAATCTAGAGACTTATTCATAAGTAGGTAAAGTATTTTCTTCATCAGAAGATGATTCTCCATTAGAAGAGTTATAATACTTACTATCATTAGAATTTAATGAAACATTGGTCAATGATTCACCATTTCGTACCTTAGCCATAAAACAAGGATTATCAATAGGTAATCTAGCTATAAGACCAAGATTCTTCTGTCCTGAAGATTCATAATCATAAGATTCATCTGAAGAGTCACCACCACTGGCACTCCAGGTGTCCTTAGCTTTCAAAACTTTCTTAGCTTTGGATTTATAATACTTATTTCTATTCCTGTCTGAATGCCTTTCTTTCCTTTCTTTCTTTTTGAGCAAAGGGCAATCTGGTCTAATATTTCCATCTCTCTTGCATTCATAACAAGTAAATTCTCTGTCTTTCTTATCTTTCCTTTAATTTTTCTTATACTTGGATTGGAAATTTCTCTGGCCAGCTATCTTGTTCATCCTTCGAGCTAGATTTTCTAATTCATTTTCTGATATTTCACTCTCACTAGAATCTGACTGAACTATCATATTCTTAGACTTGGATCTGGTTACTCTCTCAGGAGTCTTAGCTTTCATATGATTTGATGTTGTTGTAAAAGAAATAGTACCATTTCCATTTTTCTTTTTGATGTTTTCAGCATCTCTCTTTATTCTGGTCTCATGTTGAAGAAGAGTTCCAAATAACTCATCAAGAGAAATTTGAGTGACCTTCTTGTTCTCATCTATAGCAGTTCTTTTGGATTCCCACTCATTGGGCATGAAATCAATGATCTTGTCCACAAGTGCTTCATCATCTAAAGCTTTTTCTCCCATAGACCGTAGGCTGTTGACGATAGTCATAAATCTCTATTGAACCTTACATATTGGTTCACCATAAGGAAAGTTGAAACCATGGTATTCAGCTCTAAGCATAGCTCTCATAGTCTCAATCACATTAGAAGTTCCAAAGTGTGTAACCTCTAACTTCTTCCAGATACAATTAGCTGCTTCACAAGAAGAAATTTGGCTATTTATATTTCTTGTCATTAAACATAGTAAAGTATTGCGTACCTTATAATTGAGTTGATACTCTTGCTTTTCCTAGTTAGTAAAAGTTCTAACTTCCTTATCAGGAATTATATAATCTCTAGTAAGCATAACAAAGTTGTCTACTCCATTATTGATAACAAAAGTCTTCATTCGATCTCTCCAGTACTCATAGTCATTACCATCAAAGATTGGTGGTCTTGTAGGATTTAGATTATCAATGGAACCAACATTGACTCCTGCCATACTTAAAATAACCTTCGGCACACAAACTTGTTAGAAAAGAAAAATTCATAATAACAAAAGTTCAGAATGAGAAATTTCGGAATGGGAAATTTCAGAATGGGAATGTTCGGAATGATAAAGTGAGCAAGAAAAGCTTATACGTGAGTACAAGTATTTCATAAACCTCCTTTGATACCAATTGTATGATCGAAATAATGATGTAGATGCTCAATATACAAGAGGGGTGGGGGGTGAATTGTATACTTTAAAAATTCCTTTGGAACCCTTAAAGTTAGTTATGAATAACTGTGTTTTCATTAAGCAAAGGAAAGGGATAATTTTAACAAAGTTAAACATAAGAAAATTCACAACACCTCTAATAACAAATGAAAACTTGGAAAGAGATTCCAAAAGTAGGTTTTGGAAATTGAAACTAAACAAAAGATTACAATATGAGATTCTACCTTAAAGCGTATAGAATCTAAATGAAACAGAGTACAAGTAAGGAAGTATAAGAAATTTATAATTTCCTTACAATACAATATGCAGCAGAAAATAAACAAGTAGTAGAACTACAAGTAAAAAGATATAAGGCTTTTAACCCAAAGAGAAGGGTATCCAACAACTTTGGATAAAGGTCCCTTGATTTATACTTTCAATCAAGTCTGTCTTACCCACACCAGGGTAAGCCCTCGATACAAAGATCGGAGTCTCTATCTTGCTATCCCCGCAAGCCCTCAACTTCAAGGTAGTTGGAAACCTCTGTCTTCCTCAGCAAGGAAGCCCTCGAACTTCAAGGTAGTCGGCACCTCTGTCTTCCTATCCCCGGAAGTCCTCGAATGTAATCACCAACATTCAGAGTCGCACGAAGCAAAAACTGAACGAGCGGTTCCGTACGCACAACGCATGAAAATATTTCTCTCTCTAGAAATCACCTTAGTAACGTGTGGTCTCTAGATTGATCAACTTCATTCTTTTGAGATCTTTCAAATGAGCTCCTATTTATAGGTAAGGTCGGCCTCCTTCCCAACGGTCATATTTTCCTTAAAAATCGGAGGGACCTGTACACGTGTAACTTAACCAACGATTAGTTCATAACAGAATAGACGACATCATTTTATAACAAAACAAGTGTAACAGAATGTATGACATCATTTAAAGTCTAAATCAAATGTTTGGAATGAATGTTCAGTGTGTTAAAAAAAATAATTTTTTCAGAGTCTAAATAAATTCGGAGTGTATAAAACAAAGATGATCAGATTCTGTTTAAAAGGTGAATTCAGAATGAGAATTTAGAATGAGAATTCGTCATAAGAATTCATAGTGAGAATTCGTTATCAAACTTCATATGGATTTGTATCCTGAATCTGGAGTAGAACTTAATCAGAGTTCGTATCAGGAATTCGGAATGAAACTTTATCACAGTTCGTATCCAGAATTCAGAGTTGAACTTCATTACAGTTATTATCCAGAATTCGGAGTTTAAAACAGAATGCTTCAAATCAAGGTTTCAAACAATTCCGAGAAAATGGAAATGAATCCGAAACTTATACTTAATAAAAATATGAATGAAAAAATGATAAGGATAATTTTTATTACAAAAGAGATTTTCCTTATAAAAGCAATTTTCCTTATAAAAGCAATTTTCCTTATAAAAGCGATTTTCCTTATAAAAACAATTTTCCTTATAAAAGAAATTTTCTTTATAAAAGCAATTTTCCTTATAAAATGAATTTTCATTATAAAAGAAATTTTCCTAAAGATAAGATGTTTGTGATTTTCAAAACAAGAAGGAATGGAAAAGTCATAAGGAAAACCTTATTGACTCAACAATACTTATATATAAACAATCTCGGATAATAATGAGATTTCAAAATATCCCTTACCTTTGGTCTGATAACCTTTGTATATATCCAAACCTCCTCTATAATGATTTAAATAATGTTATTGACTTATTTTAAAATGAAAATTATTTTTATGATATCATATATTATTATATTATCATCCATTTGTTAGTAACATTTCATTGTCACTCGTTATTTGAATATTAACTGCTTTATGTTCTTATGCATGTTTTTTCAGATAAGTTCATGATCCACTTATTAGGTTATAGTTATATAATTTACAGTATGATAATATTATAATATATATCATATTTATTCATTAAATTAATTTATATAATAATGGTTTAATTAATATCATGTAGAATGAATCACATCACATTGCGGAGACGGTGGACCATACATACACACAAGAGACTATATCATTCGCTTAATGGTTAAATAGTATGCATTGGTTGGTATATTAATTATAAATAATAATAATGTTAGATTAAATATTTAAATCTTTTATGATCATCATTATACCCATCCAAATTTAATATTGTTGAATAAAAAATTACACCATGGCGTGAAGACGGTATGTCGTTCGTACACACAAATGGTGATATTGTTATTCTTTGGATGGATAAAAGGAGGTATAATGTTGTAAAATAATTATAATAACATTAAGAATTTATAAGATACGGGATTTATTACTTTATTATGAAAACAAGATATGAAGAAGAATATGAATTTTTTTTGAAGGAGGTGATAAAACAATTAACTCATTTTTGAGTATCTTCTTTTGATTTGCACAAAAGGTCCCCTAAGGATGGATTTATGCCCAAATAGTGTATCTAGGAGGAAGGAAGGAATGTTGGGGGATTATTTCAGTATAATTTGGATGAGCCAAGGGGCTTGAGAGGTGTGATTAAGTGGGTAGAAGTTGTGGCCTTTTATAAGAGGGGGGAGGGGCACTTTAGGAATATCTTGAAATATTATTTTACTAAAAATTGATTTTAGAATTATAATAGATCCAAATTGATATATGTTGATGTTAATATTAGAATGGGTCAAAATAATCTCAACCAATAGGTTTTAGACATGTTTAGGTCAAAAATTTAACCTTCTCTTTTGGATTTAACCCTTGGATAAATAAATTCACTTTTACCATGTCTTCTTGTCGTTTTACACTATATGGTCAATACTTTTACTATAAAATTCAAAAATAACCTCAAGAGGATAATTAATAAAATTTATAGCATTATATAATTTATTTGAACTAATATTAAATTTTTATAATGATTATATCATTTAATAAAATATTATTTGCTTTAAAAACTCATTTATGTCAATTTTGATACTATTTAGTAATTGCTTTTTTCTAAAGCTATAAAAACTTTATTGATAAAAAAATACATAAAATATAAGAAAACATGTCATAAAAATACATTAAATTATTTTGTGATTTCAATATTTTAAAATTAAATTTATTTTAAAATTTATAATATCATTTATTTGAATCAATCATTAAAAAGGTAATCCCTGCATCATCATTGGGTTATAAATAAATATAATGTCTAAAAATTATAAATAAACACCATTATTCATGTAATATAATTTTATTTAGAATAAAAATTAATATTAAAATCCATAATTTATATGACCCCACCTTAAAAATGTAATAATAAAATAATATATGTTTATGTTATATTTCACTTTACTTTAAATTAATTATTATAAAATGTCATTTTGACACCCAGCTCGCTCCCAAATGAAAAATGTTCAGAATAAGGATTGTTTTGGTCTCCCATGACTCATCCAATAATATTAAGACACATGTTAGGGTAGTTTTATATTATTTTAATAGTTTTTTACCCTTATTTACCTCATTTACCCTTTAACCATGGAAAATAAAATAATTAATGAAGTTACTATTCATAATGTTGAAAAATTAATGGTACATATTTAAATAATTTGGAGCTTATGATTCCAAATATGGAATCCATTTTTTCCAAATTCATAACATACAAATTTCATTAATTAATTTAAAATTAATTATCGCTGTCAAAACCAGAATGTGGATTTTTAAGCTGTAAAAACTTCCAAAAGTTTGACATTTGTTTATATCCAATTAAAATGTGAAATTACATATAATGAAAAAAATTGTATTAAATTATAAAATAATAATCCAATTAAAATTTAAAACAAATTAAAAATATAATCTAACTATATAAATAAAATAGCTGAAAATGCCATTTTGAATTAAAATGCAGTATTTTTCGCTATTCATTAAAATATTTATTTCATCATAAAAATACCAAAATTTCAACCAAGGTAATTTTTTATTTCCCTCATCAAAATAAGATGTTTATTATGTCATATAAAACATATAAAATTCTCAGAAACTAGATTTGAAAAGGGTTCTTCATCCAAAGGCTGTAAAACTATATATATTTTTTGAAAAATACTTCTTTTATCCAAAACATTGAATTTGGTCCTATATCATATCTAGAAAACATATAATATGTATTTAAAACATTAAATTGAATATATTAAATATATATATCACTAATAAAATACATAAAGAGTGATTTTATTATTTTATAGACTCAGTTATTTTCATTTAAATAGTTTCTAGAAGGAAGTTAATACTATTCATACCCACCATTAGAATGATTGGGTCCTAATATTTAGTTAACACTTATAGTTGTCCTTTAGGAAAATGAATTCTATAAAATTAACTTGAAATTCTATGCACCACAAGCCATGAATAATTTTGCATATAATGCAAGCTAATACGGTGTTGCCTGTAGGTCAAGCTAATCTTGGTGTAGCGTAAAACACAAGACATCAAATAAATTAAAAATAATTTATCTCATAAAATATTGGGGTGTAACAAGAACACTCTAATGGTTCTCTTACAGTCATAAACATCACTAACCATGTCTCTATCTCTAAAGCACGGCCATATCGACTAAATATTTAACTTCATTGTGTTGCAGACATTGTAGTTACATGTCCTGAAAATGTATCACAAAATGTGCATGACTGCAGCCAAGTGATCTTTATGTAGTTCCTACATGATTTTACTTACATAACCTACAACATAAGTACTTTATGGCCTTGTTTTCACTAGGTATAGGAGGGTGTCGATGATGCTTCGGTACTGGGTGGCATTGGGAAATGAGAAGGTTCTAGACTTTCTCAACATTAGGAAGACCTCCATTGACACTTTATAGGGGTTGAACTCTCCCATGAAAATCTTCTCCAATAGCTTACTCAAATAGGAATATTGAAAAATGGAAATTACACATATCCCTTGGTTCACTTCAATCCTGAGGTAGTAGGAGAGAAATCTGAAGTCACTCATCTGAAAGATCTTCTTTGTATTATCCTTGAACATGATACTATTTTTGATGTTAGTGCCAGTGATGATCATGTAATCTATGTACACCCTAAAGATCATATGTGATATTTTGTTTCTATGAGTTTAAACTACATTATAAAATATTATATTTTGAATCCCAAGAGTTTGAAAGATGGCATGGTGCTTAGATTTCCACGCTTTTGGTTCTTAGCGGAGGCCATACAGTGCTTTATGGAGTTGGAGAAACATGTGCTCATGGTTTTCGATCATGAAGCCAGGTGGTTTCTATACATATTCCTCCTATTTGAAGTATCCATTTAGGAATTCCAATTTTACATCCATGTGATGGACCTCCCACACTTATTGTGTCGCCATCATGATGGGGATCTGCACTGAGTCCATGTGTGAAACATGG
Organism: Viscum album; assembly: GCA_963277665.1. NCBI lineage: Eukaryota > Viridiplantae > Streptophyta > Magnoliopsida > Santalales > Viscaceae > Viscum > Viscum album. The sequence continues at coordinate 1,208,395,652 of OY728165.1, read as the reverse complement.
GAAAAGACCTCCGCAAAGAGGATCCCCTACTCCTGGACATATTATTTTCTAAGAAGACTCACATTGTTCTTTTCCACCATGCCATTCTCATCATGCTTCACCTTAAAGACCCACTTGATACTAATTGGATCATGGAAAATGGGGATATCAACATGGTGCCATGCATTGTTATCCTTAATTAACATTATCTCATTAAGCATCACCATGAGCAAACACTAGTGTTGTTCTTATTTTCCAAAAGAGGTTCACTAATCAACCATAGTAAAATGTTTCTCTCTAGGGTCAAGATCATGTAGAAAAAATCCAAGTGGTGTTGTGGCTTTTATGATGTTTTCTATAGTGCGAAACTAAAGAGGGGAGTCATCATGATCGAAGTCTAGTGCATTAGACATGTTGGATGGAGGTGAGGCGAACTTCACTATGGATAATGGCATGATAATCACCTTGAATGTATCAAATGATGCAATGCATGTAGAGAATGACCTAGTGGATGTGGATGAATATCTCTAGTATTTGATAGTGTGGTAGATCTCCATCGTCCCTAGTAGACACATCGTTGTATGTTCGATGGTGAATGAATCCTCACTACTCAACACACATTGTTCAACATGAGCACACCTATACCATTACTCAACTTCATAAAAGATGATGTCATGTGTTTCATGCACATGCTTTCAGATGGGATCATACACACGGTATTTCTTGGTTTGGAACTCATACCCGATGAAGATCATTGGTGTACTCTGGTTATCCAGTTTCTTCAGGCATGCCTTCATGATCTTGCATGTGCAATGATTCCAAACGTGTGAAGAAGGTGAACCACTGGTCATTTTCCATGCCATGCCTCATACAACATCATCCCATCAATGATTCATGTCGGTTCTCATTTGACGATGAAGATGGAAGTGTAGACGACCTCACCCTAGAATATCCTTGGAAGACACTTTATCTTTAGCATTATTCGAGCCATGGTAACCACTTTCTAGTTGCATCATTCAGTGAACTAATTTTGTAGTGGTGAATAGTGGGTCATGTGTTGTATTTTTATTCCACACTCGACACATTATTCATCGAATTCCACTAAAGTGAAATCACCACTCTGGTCCATGTAGAGGACCTTCAACTAGTGCTCAGTCTCCACCTCCATTTTACTTGAATTAATTTAATTACTGCTAGAGCCTAGTCCTTTCATGTGAGTATATTGAGACACCTATAGTAGCTCTTGTCATCTTTGAGTAGTAGAAAGTAGTAGTTCTAGTTTTGTGTTGTCAACATGGTCAGCCCATAGAGGTCACCATGGGGATGGTAGAGCACATGTTTTTTATGATGTTTTAGTTTTTTTTGGGAAATACACCCATAACTGATTCCTAAAGAGGTATTTGTCACAAACTTGATCCACCGAATCAATCAATTGAATCCCTCACACCATATCACATTGAGAGAGCTTATGTAGACCCTTATGTTTCAGTATCTCACATGCCAACACAATGCCTTATCTGATACCCCTATATAAAAGAATATTGGCTTTGAAATTTCATGTTTGAGCTTGTAAATATGTCCAGGGAAGTGCTTCAACTTGGGAAGTAGGTGCCACTGCTGGTCATAGATCCTCAGGATTCCCTCTTTGATCAATGTCTATAAACCATTTTTATCATGTTTTTTTGCTAATTCTATTAGTGGGGATCCTTGGGATGAATTAATCCCCCATGAGAAGGTGGTGCTCGACAGTTTTGCAAGAGATCCAGATAGTCCTTCATCCCTCAATGTTGATGACGACGCCATCTCCTAGATCTATAGTCCTACAGATCCCAGAGTCAAGCTCATATAAGATAGTATGACACCCAGTCATGTTGTTTATGGAACTGGTGTCAAGGTACCTGAATCCATCATCACACGTCTCCTCCTGATCCAATTATGTGAATACATTCACCTTGACCAACCATAGAGGGATACATTGTGGTTGTATAATATTAGTGGTGATGGATTAAAGAGGGAGGAATTAGTCACCACAATGCATGGCCTTTCAATAAGGAATTAATTATCATCACCTTCACCTTGGGTTAGAAGGTACATGGTCTTTTTCAATATGTGGTGACAATATTTGGCCCAATGGACCATTTTTCGAAGTTACAACATTTTTACCATGGGAATTCATGGTCATCGTCATATCCTGAGCCATCAATTCCATTTTCACTATTTACACTATCAATTTTTGTCATGGTTTTCTGTGACGCCCGTTTCAATAATTAGAGTAATTGAAGGATTCCTCCAGAATCTTCAGATCCTTTTTCCATGGAACCAACTCCTCTTCGATGATGACTAGCTTCCCTCCAATATTGGTGATGGGTGCCATATCAAAATGGTCATCCTCCACATTGTGTATCCTTACCACCTCATTTATAGAGAGAATCAATATGTTAAGAAGTATCTCAATTGAAAGGGAAAATTTTGGAGAACCTAGGGGGAAATCATGTATATAATTTTAAATGATCTTCTATTGAGGCTCTGAATCGCTAAGGATTGTGAGTTGGTTGACCAACCTAATTATCCACAACATGAAGTCATCCATCAATTCATTGATTTGAAAAGAAATTCTTTCTTACTTCTTGTGATGTTTGTGAGCATTGTCCTTGAGTACACAGTCAATGAATATGCGTATGATCTTGATAGAGTTCTATAATTCCTTAGGTGTTTCCTTGATGGTGAGTATGGAGATCATCTATGGTAGGATAGTGCGAAGGATGGAGTCCAACACTATCCAATATTCCTAGAGTTTGACACTTCCAGCTACAATGGAATCCATTATTCTACTTTCCTATAGAATAACCTTTATCAATAAGTACCAGTCACTATAGTTCATCTTCATGAGGATTTGGTACATCGTTGATCCTATAACATCCTTCACGACCCGAAGTACCACTAGTGGGATGCAACCATTGTGAATGGGTGCTCTAGGATGTGATGATGATGTGTGGGAGCGTCGGGGTGATGAGGACTCAGAGTACGACATCGTGGATCAATTAAACCTTGTTCTGATACCATATGTTAGAAATGAATGATAAATGAAATACTAAAAAACAAAGACGAGAATCTTTGAAATATGAAGAAAAAAATCTAGAACACAAAAGTCGGTTTTTAAGACCACCATGTGGGATGCTTTTCTAGAGAGGTTTCCATTAATTAATCTACCCACATAAAAGAAATAAATATTTAAAAAAAAATTAAAACAACATAGTTTATGTAATGAGTTTATACAATATTGAACCATAAATGACGGAAAAGAATAAGGGGGAGAGAACATAATGTTGTATTAAATCCCCATTATTGAAATTGGTCAACAACCCTACTGGCAGAGTTGTGGTTCGATTTGCAGTTACTGTACGACTATCCAAGATATTTCCCACACATTCATTCTAATGATTCGTAGAGATAGGTTCCCAGTAGATGTAGAGGTTCACGTTCACATCATGATGTAATATAGTTGAAATATTAAATGTTGTTTTATTTAATTTCCCTCACTCGAAAAACCCCACAGTGTTGATGGTTTTCAGTCCCTGGTCACATCATATTTTCAAAGAGATCCCATTTTGTATTTTCTTCTTCCTAGTCAATTGAGTTCTACTTTAAAACATGTGAGACAAGTTTATATAGTAAACTATAATCTTCTGGTCTTCTACACACTGACAAATAATAATAGATAAGTTGGTGATGATAGAAGGGATTACCTTAACCGTGGTAGATCTTATTGGATAAATTAAGCATCGTATGATTAGAGAAATCGAACAAGGAATAAGAGGGTTAATTTTATTTTCTTTTATTTTTAAAGCCACATGAAAAAAGAAATGGAAAATAAGTATAGGATTAACTTTTTTTTGAAAATTAAGAAATAAAGGCTTTGAGGATGTTTGATAAATCTGGACGTCTTTGAGAGCACTGACAACTTTTTCTTATACCAATGGAATGATAATGGAATTTTTCCCACAATGAATTTTAGATTTTATTAGGAAAATGATATTATCACCACATACACTGTTCACATAATAAAATATGAAAGTCATTTTTGGGCATCGACCCCCTCCACTCTCAACCCTATAAAATCCACCCCCTCTCATTTGACTAAAAAACATTCTCTAAACCTCTATTTTTTATCTCTCTCTCTATCTATATAAATCTCATTTTGTTTTTTTCCTCCCCATAAACTCTTTTGGTAGCCATAAATGTGTAAGAAATTTACAGAATTTCATTTGAAAGAATATTTTATTTTTTATTTTATTATTTATTTATTTTTCTTTTTATTTTATTGACTATTTAAATTATTATTTTTTATATATTTGTTTAGTTAATTATTTTTAAATTTATAAATAATACATCATATTTGTGAGTAATAAATTATAATTTAATGATGACAGTTTTTAATTAATTAATAATTATTGGGAGTTTTTAATATAATAATTATTATCAATTGATTATTATTTAAAATAAATTATTAGTTCAAAATAATTTGAAAAAAATAATGATCAAATAATAGATCATTAAGTAACTAATCGTTATAATATAACAAATAATTAAATAATACATAATTTTATAAAAATAAGTACGTAATATACTAATAGTAAATTACAAATAATTAACTAAAAATTAACTAATAATTGACCAATACACAATAAAAATGTGACATATACCAACATTAATTTTCCCTCGGATAACATATCAGCTAAAAAAGGTGAGTAATTCCAACAAATATTATATTTTGATGATATTATTTATAAGTACCAAAAATTAATTTTATTGATATATATATATATATATTAATATTAATTTTTTATACCAACAAATCCTTTATCATCAATTAATTTTTATTTCAATTCTATGTTTATGGAAAAAATTATCTTTCCAAAATATGAATATATATTTAATAATTATTTTTAGCACTATGTTATATACAATTAAAAATACATGTAATGATAAATTATTCAATATCAACATATATTTTACTAAAATATATGATTATTTTTCGAATTAAAATACAAAACATTTGATTTTTCTTCATGAAATTAGTATATATAATTTAAAATTATTGATAAATGATCTAAATTCATGCTAAATCAAACTAGATCAACTATAATAATATAAATTAAATGAATAGAATCATATAATTTTAAATAATTAATTTTGTTAAATATACACACAAACCTATGTAAATATATATATATATTAATAATTGTTTTTTCTTTTAATCCCATCCTATAAGAAAACCGTATACCCATTTAGATGAATCATAGGAGAAACACCCCATAAATTAGGAACCTTGAAATCTATAAAAATATTGGTGATGTCAAATTTTGTTTTGTCATCACACAATCTACACCCTTTGGTTCACCTCTATTTATTATTCCCTTCAGTTCATCACCACACCATTAATTTCCAATTAGTTTACCCCCATCAGTTCATCCTAATATGGTTTATCCCCCTTTAGTTAATCCCCAAATATTGTAACCATTCACCCCCTTAGTTTTTTGTTGTATCATTTATCACCTGTTATTATTCTTTTCATCAACTGGTCCTTTAGTAAATCGGTACTACCCTTATCTATTTTTTTAATTCTCATCTGATGATTCCCCCAGTATCCTGTTTGTGCACTATATCTTAAAAGTACTATGAAATTTGGTGGTGATATCTATTTTAGGGAATATTTTCTTCCACTACCCTTATTATCTAATTAAGTAAGTAAAATTTTAAATATAGGTGAGAAAAAACAAAATAAGAATTGAATAACATCTTTGAAGTGATAAAAAATAAAAAATATCTTTTAATATTTTCAAATTCTATGATGTGAATGATGAGAGAATACCTTTCGATGACCATTATCATAAAAGTGATCAATCAATTTTTACATAATTTATTTCAAAAAAAAATTATTTTGAAAGAACAAGAGAAATATATCCCTGAGGATGTGTAGATTCTTTATTGAAATAATGAATGAATAGACTCAACCTTAAGTCTTATTCAAACTAAAAATATAATTATAATTTAAGTAAAATGTATTCATTCTCTAAATTGTTGTAAAACATACAATTGACATATAAATGTTACAACATTAAATTGTGGATATTTATTTATTTTACTTATGAATGAACCTCAAATAATAAAATTAGAAGGGGATCCATTCACACTTCGATGAATAATGGTTGTATATTTTTTATTTGGTCAAAATTAAGTATTTCATTAAGTGTGTTGAATGTCTCAATGTTATGATCTTTTTTGATTATTATATGATTTACATGTTGAAGTTTTTTTCGTAGAAAATAATTATAATCACATTATGATTACATGTGTTCATTATTTTTAAAATTGATAAACTCATTATCATATCAGGATTATTCTTCTACATGGCATAGAATGTGATAGTATTATAAGAGTACCCGCCTCACAAAAAGGCCATAGAAGTTCCCTGAAGTAATGCGACCCCAAAGTTCCATGATAGTATTCTTAAATAAATATTATACCGCTTGATGAAATAAATTTATGGATAAAATTATATAGGATATTGGGGCTAAAGACTCATATGAATTTGATCCATATTCTCATGGTGTAAACCCTTGGTAATTTCCTGTTTTGAAAATTATAAGAACAAGACCCATTAGTAGTAAATCCACATTTATATATTTCAATTTATGCTAGTATATAATAAGATTCATGTATTTATCCATATAATTTAAGATTATTATTAATAGATATTATGATTTGTTACTTTGATGTGTTGATGAAAACCATTATGATATATATTCATGGTGAAGTTGGAAACATTGGGTGTGTCATGAGTCATATTCTAGTGATGAATAATGAGAGAAATGATTTTTACCTACTGTTATTTCATGGAATTATTTATCTCATCCTCTCTGATGGAAATGATACAACCTAAATAAATCCATGAACATGGTGTTTTTTCGACATGTTCAATTTTCAGAAAGTCAAAGAAAGAGATATCAAGCATATTGGTTAATGACACTAGCATGCAAAATTTTTCTTTATAGATATCATGATAAATGGATAATATTAAATATTATGTGTCCATGTGAGGTTTTATATTAGTGTGAAATTAACTTCATTCTCTATGGGTTCCTTGGTGTTAGATGAAAACCTTAGACATTGGGTCGATTCGCCTATTTCCACCGAGAAAGTGTTATAGAGGCTTACACACTAAGTGTATCCAGAACTCCAGTTAAGTAATATTATAATTTATTATTTAACATGTTTAATAAATATTATTCTCACATTTAATTTAATAATTATTCAAGATTTCAGGAAAAAATAAGTTCCATCACCCATTATTCGAGAGAATATTTTTGGAGAAGAATATTTAATTAATATTTATTCTCTATTTTCTAAATATAATATTTATTTATTTATTGGTGAATAATGTAGTGACATTTATTTTTTAAATAAATAGTCATTACTCAAGGATCGATAAATGTTTTGGAGGAATAGTTGACCGAGTTTAATATTCCAATGAGAAATAATATATATTGAATATATATTGAATATATATTGAATAAATAATATTTAATTTAATTCGTGAGTTTAGTGCATGTCAAGAATGATAATAGTAATCTTATTATAATAGACATGGGTTTTCGTAGGGTTTAATTATAATAATAGGAACATGTACAATTATTAGTTTATAACCTCAGTAGTATATAAACCCAATTATATTATTTTCTTAAGGATTTCTATTTCTTTGGTTACACACAACGACATCCAGATATAATTCTATCAAATTAAAATAGTGTTACCTCTCCAAGAAAACTCCAAAGAATTGAGGGAGGTCCTCCTCTATAACCACTCTCAAGTCTGGAAATTTTTAAGGGAACCCTTCCTTGAAGAGATTCTTGGGATGATCAAATATGAATAGTGAAAGTTTTAAGATCTTCCATGATATCGCCTAGATATTTATATGGAAATGTTTAGTGGTTTATGGTGCACATGTGGACAAAAAATGGAGGGAATATACTCTTGATTCATACAATGAAAAAATGGTATAACCAAATGAAATTTTTCGGTTCTTAAATGAAGAAAGAATTAATCACAAGGTAAATATTTAATTATTTAAATTAATTATAAATAATATGCAATGATCCTTATCTTTGGTTTCGATGTTCACTTATAAATTAATATTTAAATTAATTTCATTAGACATTGAGTATATCATCGATGTAAATATTGGATTATTCATCGATAAAAAAACTAAGTTGGACATGATCCATCTGGTTCTTCTTCTGCACTTAGAGCATTAAATTTGTATCAGAGGGGTAGTGTAATTATTTAAAATTCTTTAAGTATTTATAATTGTTTCACACATTTATTGATAGTTTTACTATAAGGCCCCAGACTTAAACATTACTTAATCTTGAAACATTTCAAGAATACACATTGAGGATCTTTTCAGGTTTAGAGGTTTAGAGAATTAGATCATAAAACATGCATTACATCCCACATTTAAACTAAGTGGTTACAATAAAAGATATTATTCATTTTTACCATCAGCAGAAACATATTTAAAATAAAACATGGATTCTTTCTTGACAATTCCTTGACACTATCATCATATCATGTATCTTTCCCTTGACCTGTGAAACATTTCAAAAACATGGGATGAGCATAAAAAGCTCAGTAAGGGATATAAAAATATAGAAAGGAAACAAGAGTACATGTATACATAAGAATCAATGAAATAATAATTTACTCATAAAACATAAGCACTTTATCATACCTCATAAAATCATGAATAAATCATAGAAATCATAATACATAAAAGTAACTTGAGGCATTCATAGCATTCTTACGTAGGGAGTAACCCTCTTGGTTACGTTTGGAATACCCATCACAGTGTATTCCCTAAATATCTTCAGAGAATCCTTAACGTTTAACTCCTTCATGTTACCCAATGCAATGGAGAGCTATATCGGGCTCACCTGCACTTAGTTTATCACGGAAAATCCCATCTTCATAATAATTCCCAAGAACCATAACATAATCGTATCACATAAAACATTCATAAAGGAAACATAACATTTCCACATTTCAATCACAAGATATAAATACAACACATTGATATAATAAATAAATTATGAAAACCACTTTCAATACCAAAATAAAAGAAAAGTAAAACATGGTATTTATTTTTCATTTTAAAAAATGTTATGTCTTGTATAGGAAGACGAAACTCAAATAATGGTCACAGCGGCGGAGAAGTCGTCACCGCATACGTACGAATTTTTTTTTCCAATTTATCGATTAGTAAAATGCTTCATATAAAAAAGATTTCTTTTGAATAAACTTAAAAACAAAATGGGTTTATACACCGTATAAAAGAAAGTTGTGTATAAATCAAAATATTCCTCAATGAAAGGAGATTGAGACGAAGTCCCATACCTCGGTTCCGACTTGACTCGATCGTTCTTTAACGTCCTGAATAATAAACTTGAGTTAATTTCTACTTGCATAAAAACCTTTTTCAAGTCCATTATTCCTTTTATATCACTTATTACCATGTTATGAACACTATGTAATTATTTAAGTTAATAATGGTCATTTTAACGATCATTGGTACTTGAGTAAAAAATAAGCTCGTTATAATTACAAGATGTTCATGTATCCATTATATCCAGAGTTATAATCATGATGTAGATATCATTTATATCATATATATCCAGTATATACATGCATTTATAATATTACAGAACATTTAGAGGTAGGAAATGAAATGCACCATTCATGGAGACGGTAAGCCGTACGTAAGCATGAACGCTACTTTCATTTATATTTCTTATTTTATGGAATGGAATAATAATGATATTAAGGTATATTATAATTAACGAATCAAATCACATGGCATTAACGAATCAAATCACATGGAGGGGGCGGTAGTCCGCACTTCCTGAAATAATGATATCGTGTTTACCCATAATGAAAAACATAAAGGTGTGACATAAATCAAAAATACAGAATCTTAAGTAAAAAATAATCATATTATATATCATATATAAATATAGTGAAATCTTAATGTCCACCATTGAAGGTGTTAAAAGAATATTGAACAATCATGGTTTCGTGAGGCAGAAATTCGCCATCCACGGACACAGTATGTTCTTTAACCATTAGATGTAGATGCGTGTAAGTGTAGCTAGAATAATTATTATAAAAACATCCTAGTATATGGAAGATAACAGTGTTGTTACAAAAGAAATGAATAAAAAGAGTTTAGGGGGTTGGAGAAGAAAAATAAAACAAAATAACACAAGTGAAGACACTACCTTTAAAATGGGTAACTCTTTTTTGATTTGAGCTCAAGGGCTTCCTTGGAAAGGCTTCTGCCCAAAGTGAGGCTTCTAGAAGTAATAAAGAGATGTGGATAGACAAAATGGGCAGGGGTTGGCCGAGCCAAATGCTTGAGAGGTGTGGGTAAGGTGGTAGAGGTGGGGGCCTTTTATAAGAGGAGAGGAGGGGTACTCTTGGAAAGTTATAAAATGTTACTTTATTATAAAATTCTTTTTGGATTTTTAAGGTCCAAAAATTATATATTTCAAGGATAAGGTGATAAGAGTTCTAAATCCACGCATCTAATAGGTTTTTGAGAAGTGTAGGTCTTAGATTTTACATTATATTTTCATTTTATTTAAATCGTTAAATAATGAGGTAATCACTGCATCATCATGGTGTCATAAATAATTTAATTTATTTAATGTCTAAAAATTATAAAAAACTATCATGATGTAGTAAATATTTTTAGATTTCTAATTACTTTTTATAGTCAAATATCTGATGTGTATAACCCCATGTATTTTTTTAGTAAAACAATACATGTTTGTGTCATTTTTACTTTTACTTTAAATAAAAGGCATTAATGTCATTATCTTACCCAAGTGGCTCAATGGGGTCCCAAAAATAGACCCATGGGTTGTCTTGGTCGTCCATGACTCATCCAATAGGGTTATGACAAGTGTCAAGTTATTTTCATTTTATTATAATATCATTTTTACCTTAAGCTACACTAATTACCTCTAATCGCGATTTAAAACTTAAAAGCTACTATTCACCAAAAAATTATTTTAATCCCATTGAACCACATTTTAATTCATAATGAAAACCATGTAAGTCGGATTTTTGAAATTAATAACACATAGGTGGAAAAATTTTATTTAAATGAAAAATTAGTTTTTTAAGTACCACTTAGTGGTTTCACTATTCATCAAAAATTGAAGTTTTTCAGAAAAATACCAAAACCTCACCCTAAGCTATATTTGATATTCCGAATTCAAAAATTATGTCTATTTAACAAAATTCAAAACATATAAGTTACAATGATTAATTTAATAATTAATTCCCGCAGTCAGAACAAATAGCGTGTTTTTATGAAACAATATATATCAAAAGATTGACACTAGTTTAAGTCCAATTTCAAAGTGAAATTAATTCAAATGACCACTATTGGATTAAATGGTAAAAACATATTCTAATTTAACTTTAAAAACAATTCAAAAGATAATCTAATCATATAAATAAATTATATTAAAAAGTGGTTTTGAATTAAAATACAAAATTTTCACTATTCATTAAAAAATGAACTTTATCGGAAAAATACCAAAAATTTACACAAAAGAAATTTTGATGTCCCAATTCTAAAGAAGAAATTTATTTGGTCCAATAGAATATATAAGAGTGACCAAAACTATATTTAAAGAGGGTTCTCCATCAAAAGGCGATAATTCGACCTTTTAGTGAATATTAGAGTATCTATGCCTAAAATTGAATTCTTTTCATATTTTAAGCCTTTATCCTTTATTTGATAAATGTAAAAACATTTAAAAAATATATATAATCATATTTTAGTTATTTCTATTCATTCCCGCCAATACAACGGCTACGTGTTAACTACCATTTAAAATAATATTATTTTATTACTAGTGTGCAACGTAAGATTTCAAAGAATCTCTTTGTTGCGTATCGGGTACGCTATCGAACATAGAAACCCCTTTAAAGTAAAATTAATATTTAATTCATAAATATTAATTAATATGAAAATGTTTTATTCTTTATTTACCTGGGGTGTTACATCCTTCCCCCCTTTTGGGAATTGCATCCTCACAATTTTATTCACTTATCAAAATAATTCGGGGCATTTATCCCTCATAGCATTTTCAGATTCCCACATTGCCTCTTCAACCATATGGTTTTTCCAAAAAACCTTTACCTAGTGAATTACCTAATTTCGCAACACTTGCTCTCTTCGGTCGAGAATCTGGACTGGTTGTTCATCATAAGAGAGATTCTCTTCCAACTGAACTACCTCTGGGCTCAAAACATTAGATGGATCCAGAATATACATTCTCAATATAGAAACATGAAAAACATTGTGTACCTGAGATAAAATCAGAGGTAAAGTCACTCGGTAAGCAACTGATCCAACTTTCTCCAGAATTTCATATGGTCCAATGAACCTTTGACTCAGCTTTCCTTTCTTACCAAATTGCATCACACTTTTCCATGGTGAAACTTTGAGAAAAACATGATCACCTACCTCGAAAGACAGATCCTTCCTCCGGTTATCCGCATAACTCATCTGCCTGATCTGAGCTGTTCTCATGTTTTTTTGAATCAACTGAACATTTTCTTCCATCTCTTCTACCAATTCTGGTCCCATCAGCTTCCATTCACCCACTTCTTCCAAAAAAACTGGAGTTCGACACCGTTTACCATATAATGCTTCAAACGGATCCATCTGTATACTGGAATGAAAACTGTTATTATATGAAAACTCAACCAAAGAAAGATATTGGTAACAAATTCCCTGATAATCCATAGAAAAAGCATGTAGCATATCCTCTAAAGTCTGAATCGTTCGTTCTGACAGCCAATCTGATTGAGGATAAAAATCTGTACTAAAATTTAACTTAGTACCCGACGACTTCTGAAGGCCTTTCCAAAAGTTATAAGTGATCCTGGGATCACAGTCCGATACAATGGTGAGAGGAACTCCATTTAACCTGACTATCTCTTTAAGATACAAATGGGAAAGTTGATCTGGGGAAAAAATATCTCGTATAGTAAGGAAATGAGTAGATTTAGTCAAGCGATCAACAATAACCCAGATTGCATTATTACCTCGAGGTGTCTTCAGGAATCCCACAACAAAGTCCATGGATATATTCTCCCACTTCCACTCTGGTACTGGTAGAGGCTGAAGCATCCCTTTCGGTAACTGCCGCTCTGCTTTAACCTCTTGACAAGTCAAACACTTCACAGTAAAATCAGAAATATCCCTTTTCATTACATCCCACTAGTAATACTTCAGAAGATCTCTATACATCTTAGTACTTCCTGGATGAACTGAAAATGGAGAACTATGAGCTTCACATAACAAATCTCTCTTCAATTGTGAATAACATGGCACACAAAATCTCTTCCCAAAACTCAAAACACAATCATTATTAAGGTTGAATTAAGGAAACTTACCCTTCTGAACCAGCTCTACCTTTTTTATACAACTCACTGTCTTGCTTCTGTGCTTGATTAATTCTGTCTAATAGAGAAGATTTCACTGATACCTGAAACAAAATAGAAGGGCATCCTGCACCAACAAATTCTATGCCAAAGTTCATCAAATCATTAACCAAAGGATCACATTCCAAACGCAACATTGTTGATGAAGCATTACTTTTTCGACTCAAATTATCATCCATTTTATTTGCTTTTCTGGGATGGTAATGAATTGTACAATCATAATCCTTAATTAATTATAGACATATCCTCTGTCTCATGTTCAATTAATTCTATGTGAATATATACTTTAAACTTTTGTGATCGGTATATATTTCACACTTTACTCCATACAAATGATGCCTCTAAATTTTTAAAGAGAAAACAACAGCAGCTAATTCCAAATCACGTGTTGGGTAATTTACCCCATGAGTTTTCAACTGACGTGAAGCATTAGCAATTACCTGATCATTCTGCATTAGAACGCAACCAAGTCCTTTCAATGAAGCATCACTGTAGATAACAAACTCACTATTCCTGGAAGGTAGTGCCAAAATGGGATCATTCACCAATATTCTTTTCAACTCCTGAAAACAATCATCACATTCTTTTGTCCAGATAAACTTAACACCCTTCCAAGTTAGCTTTGTCATTGGACTAGATAACCATGAAAAATATCTAACAAACATTCTGTAAAAGCCTACCAAACCAAGAAATCTACAAATCTCAATTACATTTGTGGGTCTTGGCCATTCTTCAACAACCTTTGTTTTTGCAGGATCAACAGTTATTCCATCTTTAGAAACAATATGACCAAGGAAAGAAATTTGTTGCAACCAAAACTAACACTTGGTGAATTTCCCATATAATTTATTTTCTTTTAAGGTTTTCAAAATAACCCTTAAATGACTTTCATTCTCGTCTTTACTTTTAGAAAAAACCAAAATATCATCAATAAACCCAAACACCATTTATCATCTGATTCAACTGAGTCATCACTGCAGTAAACTGCTCAATTCTGATTCCGACCATCTCTGGTTGCTGATTCGGAAAGTCATTCTCCTCTGTATGCCTTCCCAGAAAATATTCTCTATTTCTTTTATGAAAAATAATTCTTAACACAGATATATCTTAGACGAAGTAACATGGTAGTCTTTAAATGCTACATCATTTCAATCATACCATAAATTAACTTATAATTTAACAATTTTCTAACTCCTAAATTTGTCTAAACCGACCCTCTGATACCAACTATAAGGCCCCATCCTTAAGCATTACTTAATCTTGAGATATTTCAAGAATACATGTTTAGGATCTTTTCAGGTTTAGTGTTTTAGAGAATTAGATCATAAAACATGCATTACATCCCACATTTAAACAAAGTGTTTACAATAAAAGATAGTATTCATTTTTCCCATCAACAGAAACATATTTAAAATAAAACATGGATTCTTTCTTGACACTTCCTGGACACTATCATCAAATCATGTACCTTTTCCTAGACCTCTGAAAAGCATTTCAAAAACTTCGGATGAGCATAAAAATCTCAGTAAGGGATATAAAAATATGGAAAGGAAACATGAGTACATGTATACATAAGAATCAATGAAATCATACTTTACTCATAAAACATAACCACTTTAACATACCTCATCAAATCATGAATAAATCATATAAATCATAATACATAAAGGTAAATTGAGGCATTCATAACATTCTTACGTAGGGTGTAACCCTCTTGGTTACATTTGGAATACCCATCACAGTATATTCCCTAAATCTCTTCGGATAAACCTTAACGTTTAACTCCTTCGTGTTACCCAATGCATTGGAGAGCTATATCGGGCTCACCCGCCCTTAGTTTATCACAAAACCACCCGTCTTCATAATAATTACCAAGAACCATAACATAATCGTATCACATAAAACACGCATAAAGGAAACATAACATTTCCACATTTCAATCACAAGATATCAATACAATACATTAATACAATAAAAATATTATGAAAACCATTTTCAATACCCAAAATAAAGTAAAACATGGTATTTATTTTTCATTTAAAAAAAACTATGGCTTGTAGAGGAAGATGAAACTCAAATAATGGTCACATCGGAGGAGAAGTCGTTGTTGCCACATACATACGAAAAAAACATTCCCTTTTTTCATTATTTCCCTCAGAATTCGGGGATGACCTCTTTGATGGGAAGTTCAAACATCCCAATCGGTTTATAACCGGTTTGTTCGTAGAACCGGAAGAATCCAATGATTCCACATCCATTTGGACCTACTTTCCAAAGGTAGGCGCTCATTAGTTTGTGGACTTATAAGGCTTAGGAATTTTCATTGGTTGAGAGGATGGGAGGTCAAACTGATCACACCTTTTTGAGGGGAATTATTATCTATTCTGGGACTCTCTTTATAGATTTAAGTTATGTTCGTGAATCCTTATTACATTACCAAGTATAAAATTAGCTTTCATTTAGATCTGACAATCAATGAACGATATGGAGGAAATTTAGAGAATCTTTTATATGTATTCGAGGTTCTTCATTGATAGAGAATCATATGTATTTGTTAGAGATTCTTAGTCAATGGTATCCTTTGATACGTAAAAGTCTCTTGGCCATTATGATGACCATCCTGGTTTCCAATCCACTCAGTGGGGCACTGGATGTTTATTGTCTTTCAAAAGGACATGGATTATTTCATAGTTGGGATCGAACCCACATATGGGCTACCTACGTATCCTTTGTTTAAAAAAAAGGAATCAGAACCCATGTAGTTCGAGTAAGGGAGTATGATGTTTATGATTGATGGCTCAAAGAAGGATGTCATAATTACTTTTACACTCTAAGCTCACGTGAGTCATGCTCGGTGTGAGAAACAAGAGGTATTGGTAAAAATCCGACAATTGTTCCATGAAAGATGCAATCATAAGAAATAATATGGGACTTATATATGTATGACTGCCCAGATAAATGAAGAGTTGGATTTAGTTCAGGGAATAAATCCATGAACAGGGTCCACAAAGGGTTATGTGATTCATGGAGATTTGAATACTCTAACATGGGGATTACTTCTGAAAAAGGAGGCCCAAATTAGGAGAGGACTTATGATTGGGTTTTTACTCTTGAGAAGGAATCCCAGATCAAAGGTAAATTAGGACTGGTTAAGAGGAATTAAGACTGGGGATTACTCCTAAAAGGAGGCCCAGGATAAGAGAATTATGGTTGGGGCTTACTCCTGAGGAGGATGCCCAAATTAGGGGACTGGGGCTTACTCCTGAAAAGGAGGCCCAGGTTAATGAATACTTGGTGTTTACTCTTAAGGAGGATGCCCATATTTGGAGATTATGACTGGGGCTTATTCCTGAAAAGGAGGCCCATGTTAATGATTATGACTGGGGCTTATTCCTGAAAAGGAGGCCCAGGTTAAGAGAATTAAGGTTTGGGGCTTACTCCTAAGGAGGATTCCCATATGTGGGAACTTTAAGAATTGGGGCTTACTCCTGAGGAGGATGCCCAAATTAGGGGACTGGGGCTTACTCCTAAGGAGGATGCCCAGATTTGAGAATTATGACTGTGGCTTATTCCTGAAAAGGAGACCCATATTTGAGACTAGTTCTCTCCTCTTAAAGGATGAGGTTGAATGAATGAAATCTCAATCTTTACTGACATAAATATGTGTAAATCACTAGTTTGTGAGAGACATTCCACATAATTCCTTTCAGATAAGGATGTTAAATCAAGAAATCATGCCATAAATGGCTTTGAAGAGTGTCTTGAAGACTGAATCTTGAATAGGAGAGGTGGAATGACATAAGATGGGTGAAATGGGTAAGAAGGGAACCCAAAAAGGCAGGGGCGCACACATCCTGGCAGGCGCGCAGGTACTGCGTGGGCGCGCACGTCCTGGTCGCGCATGTATACCTGCGCGACACATGGGTACTTGCGCGATGGTTAACCAGCAGGGTAATACTTGAGAGACTCTTGGTTAAATCCTTTAGAATCATCTTGAGGTTCTTCCAGAAGAGGGGCACACAAGTTCTATTGAAGGAGTAAGGCAGTGCACAAGTATGGCCATTTCCCTTAAGGTCTAGCAACTCAGGCGTGCAATTGTTGATGAGTTTCAACACTTAAGCCTTCCTCCCTCTCATTAGATCTTCCGTTCTAGGTAATAAATTACCTTAGAAGTGTTTTGGAAGCTTTGAGAAGATACTAGGGCACCAGGAGCTTAAATATGAGTTTCTAGAAAAATTCCACCTCGAATGGGGGCCCACAGGGTCTATTTATAGGCTGGAGAAGACCCCGGGCTGTTATCCCTTAGGGTGCGCAAGTCCCTTGCGCGACCATGAAGAAACTTGCGCAACACATGGGAAATGTTCTCTTTGTTCATCCCTTTGTTTATTTTTTGATGTATCTTCAAAGGATGAATCAATTTGGACTAAGGTATTTCTCTTTTCCAAAATTTAGAAATTGTGACAAAAAAGAGTGTCCACAAAAGTACCCCCTTAGAGTTGGATCCAAAAGAAATGAGGACTTGACTATGAGGAAATGAATAAAACCAAAGGAAAGGAGGCGCGCAATTCTGGAACGCAAATGAGCTTCGGGCACGCAGGATGTGGTGCACAGGGTAGGGCCTTTGGTCGCGCAGGGTATGGAACGCATGGTTACAACCTTGTCTATAAATAGTGGGCCTCACTTCCGTACAAGCATATGGATTTGAAACTCTCGAGCTCTTGCCGCACAAGTTGTATTTTCTGTGCACGTCGCTCTGTTTCCCACTATTTCCTTGATGTCGCACTGCTGTCAAGGTATCTGGACCTGCGCTGTGATACTTCACACCAAATACTTTCACGACACATCCATACTTGCACGCCAAGTTTAGACTTTCGCTCCTTAATGCCTTAGCCATTTTTCTGAATTCCTTCACAAATTTTATGAAAAATAAACCCATTTAAGAGTTAGTTTATTCAACTTTCGTGTAGATTCAATGGATCCTAACGGAATCAGAATGGCTGAACGGAATCAGAATGGATGATGAACTGGCTAGCAAGCAGATTGATGACATGATGAACATTTTTGGCCATGATTACAATGATATCTGTGACAACAGTCTCCTAGATTTGGCTAAGTACTTGAAGAAATATCATCTTAATTTCCAACAGAGCATCTACCTGCCTCTATATGGTCATGGTCATCTAAAAGGAGTCAATGTTCCAGATGAAAATAATTATACTCCTGAAATTCAACTGCACTGCTAATCCTCTATTTCTGTTATACTGTGCATTAAGAGAAACAACAATGGTGTGAACTTCCAAATTCTTCCTCCATGTCATTTCCTTACAGATATGAAAATGGAAAACCCATGGGCTGAAATGTTTTCCACTTCCGGTTGGTGGAGAGAAGACAAACATGGTATTAGAGCAATATCTGAAAAGAGTACTCTCTCGAAATGGCTTTTTTTACTTCCAATGCTCCATTCTCAAATCCATGTATCCATCATCCAAGTCTCTTGGACAGAAACATAATCACTGTTTGATCAGCAGAAAATTTTCTCAAACCGCACTCAAGAACATCCTTTTACAACTGTTCCATGAAAAGCTGGTATCACTACATCTCTTATTGTATCCAGTTGAATGAATGAATTCCAGGTGGTTGCTGATGAATCTCGGGATGCCGTAAATCAAATGAAGAGTTATGTTGAAAGCCTCTTGTAATTATTGAAAAAATAGAAGAGACTCCAGTCTGTGTATGTCCTTCTATCTCTTGTACATCAATGAAAAACACTTCACCTTCAATCATTTGTACCTGCATTCTCTTTTGCTACATGCTTTATATTTTACCCAAGCCAATGGGCCTAGTAATCATAGTTTGAGTTTTTACCAGGATTAATGTAAATAACCCTACAAACTTTGAACCTTTTAATTGCTTAATATTACCTAAATCATACAAAATGTATGTTTAGTGAGTTGGAACTTGACTTTTATTCAGAGTTCCCTTGTCTTTTGTGGGAATTTTAAAGTCATGCATGTCGGACATAAGGAGGCTAATGTTTAAGGTTGAAATAGATTTGACCGAATGAATTAGAATTGACTCAATTCCCTGACAATTCATCTGAAAACATAGTACCATACTCAGGTATGAGGGAATATATGTAAACTATTACTTAAGAATATTTGAACCTGAGGAATGATATGAAAAAGAGATAAAAGGCATTAGAAGAAGTAGTTCCCAAGAATAAAGTTACCATTATTTAACAAACCCTTTAGGTGGTTGAATTATGCAGGGCCACCTAATGGAATTTTCTGCATAGTTAAATAAATAACATCTTTAGGCTAACAAGTCTGTTATATAGACTGTTTATGAAAGGATGCCTATGGTCACGTGCTGCATAGTCAGGCAAAAGAACTCTCGGAAATGTACCTTTCTAGTGCTGAAAGCTGGTTAAAGTTTATGGAGATTCAAATTTTCTAAAGTATAGAGTTTGATATATGGAAAGAGTTACTTGAGTATGGAGAAGATATTTCAAAAAATGATTATTGAAGAACTGGATGTATATCACTCCTACGAAGGTCTGACCCAAATGTAGGGAAGGAGAATATAAACCATATACTTGAATACTTTTAGATCATGAAAAAGGATATGGGAAAAATATGTAAAGGATGGCTACTTTTGTGGATCCCTACATACTGTCATTTAAGACAAATAAGGACAAAAGAGGCATTATTCCCAAGAATGAAGTTACCACTATCCGAAAAAACCCATTAGGTGGTTGAATTATGCAGGGCCACCTAAGGGCATTGGCTACATAGTCAAATAATAGTATCTTTTGGCTGAAAAGTCTGTTATGTAGACTGTTTATGCAAGGCCACCTATGGGCACGTGCTGCATAGTCAGGCAAAAGAATTATTAGAAGTATGACATTTTTGTGACTAGAAGTCAAGAAAAGGGTTTATGAAGATCTGAAAATATTTAAGGTTAGGATTATGACACATAAAGATGGATATTGTCCAATATATACAGAGATATACAGATCAATGCTAACAATAATCAAGTTGTGGCTGGGTCCTGAATTGAAATGTTGGACTTCACTACGTATCCCATAAGGATGGGAATCAAATCCATATGTAGTTCTTGAACTATAGTTTAACATCGTGTGGGACAAAAGTATTAGAAATCTTAGTTTAGGGTCATAGAGCTTGGACCATTAAAATAAATACACAGTGTGTGCTTTCATGGGGACTTTTCAGCCAAGGGACTGAAAGTGGAATTTGGGGTTAGGCCCAAAGACTTGGGGCCAGATTCGAGGGACACTTGAACGTTCCTACGTATCCCATAAGGATGGGAATCAAGCCCACGTAGTTCTAGAAATACCCTTTTTACAAATTTGGTTCGTACATGTGAAGGGTGAAAGGAGAATTTAGTACAATGATGGTCTAACCCAAGATAAAAGGTTTGGGCGTTGCCATGTATGCACATAGTCTTTGAAATGAAACATGACTGGAAAATCAATGTAAATAATGGTTCCATCTCAGGTGAGGGTATCAATGAATATTGTAGTTTATTGTCATACTGGACAAAAGTGTTGTATAGTTTAACGTCATATAGCAAGGACGAAAGTGAACCAATGTAAAGACATTGATTCTAGGGGCGGTTTCATGAATTAAAATCATATGAGATGGAGGTGAACCGATGTGAAGTTATTGGTTTTGGGCTTGAACCTTAGGAGGTTGCCTACGTACCCAGCCTGGAAGGCAAGGATCAAAGTCCATATAGTTTTATTTAAAGAATGAATTAATGATCAAGTTGTTCTTGGGGACAACGACCTAAAAAAATGATGTTGGGACTTACACATGGTTAGTAGCCCAGAGAGAGTGTTATGGTTGAGGTTTTCTCTAAGCTCACATGATTCATACTCGGTGTGAGAAACAAGAGGTAACAACAACCTTAATGATGCACAGTTTAATGTCATGTAGGACATATGAAGGGACTATGCAGTTTAAAGTCTTGCAGTTAGAACTATTGGCGCTGCACAGTTTAATGTCATGTAGCTGGGAAAAAGTATAGTTTAATGTCATGTAGGACGTATCATGGACTTTCGGTACAGTTTAACATGATGTAGTTAGGACGATGGGGAAAATATAGTTTAACGTCATGTTGGAAGAAAGGGGGACTGTGCAGTTTAATGTCATGCAGTGAGGACAAAAGAGTATACCATTTAACGTCATGTTGGACGTATTAGGGACTTTTATATAGTTTAACATCATGAAGCAAGGAATTCATAGTTTAATGTCTTGCTGGACGTAAGGGACTTGAAAATAGTTTAGGGTCATATGCATGGACCGTTGATGATGCAGTTTAAGGTAATACATGACCTAGTTGCAGTTTAAGGTCATATTAGACCATTTAGGGAACTTTTTCACAGTTTAACATCGTGTGGGACGAAAGTACAAATAGGTTAAGTTCATATGTATGGACCGTTGCGGTATAGTTTAATGTCATATAGAAAGGACGAAGTACAGTTTTCTGTTTATAGAAAATACTTCTTCAAAAATATGGCATTGGTTGGAGTAGTGATGAGTTCTCCATCCATCGAGATTAATGAATAAGCTCCATTGGAGTAGACCCTATGTGTTGAGTAAGGTCCTTCCCATTTTGGCTCAAGCATGGGAGGTTTCTTTCCTAGTATCATTGGAGTTCTGAGAACTAATACCAATTCCCCCTGAGTGAATGAACGAAGATGAGCTTTTTTGTTAAAGGCTCGTGCTATTCGATTCTGATAGACTTCCAAGTGGTGAAAAGTGCACAATCTTTTCTCATCTAAACGTTTCAATTCATTCAATCACTTTTTAGATTTTTCATCTATATATGATTGATCAAAAATGGAAACTATGAGTGGGGGTAGTTGAACTTCAATGGGAAAGACTGCTTCTGTTCCATATACCAATGAATATGGATTTGACCGAGTTTCAGTACGGGTGGTAGTCCGATATGCCCATAAAGCATGAAAGAGTTTATCAGGCCATGACCTCATATCTTTATCCACCATCATTTGATGTATATTTGAAAGAGTCTTGTTAAAGGCTTATATCTGGCCGTTGGCTGCTGCATGATACCGAGATGAATGGTTGGATTTGATGTTGTATTCTTGATACAACTTCTTCACCTCGGATGAACAGAAGTTGGTGCCATTGTCCGTCAATATGGTATGAGGGACACCAAATATGGTAATGATGTTAGACTTGGTGAAGCTAACAAAGTAGTTAGAACTGACTTCCCTGAGAGGTATTGCCTCTATCCATTTGGAAAAGAAGTCAGTAGCAGTAAGAATGTACTTAAATTGCTTGCCCGTAGACGAAGGGTAAGGTCCCACCACATCCATTCCCCATGTGGAAAATGGCAATGAGTATTTATCTGTATGAAGCAACTCTAGAGGTTAATGAATGAAGTTGTCATGTAATTGGCATTAATGAAACTTCTTTGTGAAATCGAAACAATATTGTATCATTGAAGGCCAAAAGTATCCCATCCTTCGAATCTGATCAGACAGTCTATGTCGAGACTAGTGGGAAACACAGACTCCAGCATGCACTTCATTCATGAAATCCATTATCTCTTCACCATAAATGCATCTGAAGAGAACTCCATAAAAACCACATTTGTAGAGAATTTTCTCTAGGTGATCTGGGCTATCATAAAGAGTAAAATTGACCACATGTCACCAAAATTGTTCTTTCTTGGCTCTATCAGGTGGAGGTGTTCCATTTTGAAGGTATTCCCTGATAGGTGACATCCATCCTATAGTATGACCATATGGTTCAGGAATGGGACTAATTTCATTAATTTCCTCTGTTCTGATTCGAACATAAGTTGAAATTGCATGACGGTGGGAAGTACTAATGGTTGTCTCATCCCGATTTGGATCTGCCAGAGCTGTGGATATATTAGCCAGTGCATCAGCTTGAGCATTTTTTGATCTTGGGACATAAGAAAATGTCGGTTCCGAAGTGAATTCCTCCATTAACTCTCTGACGTAATCATAAAAAGGGATTAGTTCTTATTTTCTGATGGCATAATCCCCATTGACTTGTTTGATTACCAGGTCTGAATCACCTTTCACCTTTAAGTGATTCACTTGTTCTTGAAGTACTAATTCCAATACTACAATGAGAGATTAGTATTCTACTTCATTATCGGTACCACCTTCCCACAATAAGAAGGAATATGGTAACACTACCTTCTCTAGAGAAATGAGCACAATTCCTAAGCCAACTTTGTTGAATTTAGGATTTTCCATTTTCCTCCCTGTTGGACTTCTGGAAGCACCATAAAAATACATTTCCCATGCCTGAGGACTTTCTTGAATAGAGAAGACTTCCTCATTAGGGAGTTCAATATCTGAAGATGTGTCTTCCACTGAAGGGTGTTCATTCAGAAAATCAGCCAGAGCTTGGCCCTTTATCGCCGTTTGAGACACATACTGAATGTCGAATTGCTACAAAATAACTGCCCACCTTACCAGATGTCCTATAAGCATTGGACGAATAAGGATGAATTTGAGCGTGTTATTGCGAGATACAAATTGGACCTCATGATGTTACAGGTAGTGTCTCAACTTCTAAACTACAATGATTAATGCCAAACAACACTTCTCAATACTTGAATACCGGGTTTCTGCTTCAAGCATAGTTCGATTGAGATAGTAGGGTTGTTTTCATTCCCAGCATCATTCTTTTGAGCAAGAAAGGCACCCAATGATCTCTCTAGAGCTGTTACGTAGAGGATAAATGGTATTCCTTCAATAGTTAGAATGAGTACCTGTGGACTCAAGTGGTATTAATTGAGAATATAGAATGCTTCTTGACATTCTTCAGTCCACTGGTAAGTGACTACCTTCTTCATCAATTTGGTGAAGGGTAAACTTTTTCCTGCTAAATTGGCGATGAAACGCTGAATATAGGCTAAGTGTCCTTGAATTCCTATTAATTATTTCAAATTTTGAGGAGGTGACATACCAAGGATTGACTTGGTCTTCTCAGGATGGACTTCAATACCACGATGGCGTACAACAAAGCTGAGAAATTTTCCTGAGGTTACCACAAAAGCACATTTTAAGGGGTTCATCTTCAAATTATGTTGTCGAATCTTGCGGAATATGATTTCCAAATCATCCAAGTGATTAGAATGTTGTTTGGATTTAACCACCAAATCATCTACATATCATTCAACAAACTTCCCTATGAAGGGTTTGAAGATATGATGCATGACACACTGATATGTTGCACCTGCATTCATTAAACCAAAGGGCATTACCCGGTAGCAAAACACACCCTGTGGGGCTCTGAAGGCTGCGGATTTCTCATCTTCTGGGGCCATTCAGATCTGATTATATCTGGAATATCCATCCAAGAAGGAAAGTGCTTCATAGCCAGCTGTTGCATCAATTAAATGTTCTGTAATCAGAACTGGGAAATCATCCTTAGGACAATGCCGATTAAGATATCTGAAATCGATGAAAACTCTAATTTGTCTGTTCTTCTTCTTTACAGGGACAATATTAGCCAACCACTTGGGATACTGAACTTCTCTAATGAAGTTATCTTTGATAAGGTTATCCACTTCAGCTTCAATTTTGGAAGCATAAGTTGGGTGCGTTCTTCTCGCGGCTTGCTTAAATCCTCGATGTTCTTCTGATAAACCCAAATAATGAGTAGCAACATCAGGTTCAAGCCCGGGAATTTTTGTATAGTTCCAAACAAATACATATCTATTTTGCTTTAGAAAAGAAATATACTTCTCTTTCTCTTCAAGGGTCATGGCCACACTGATTAAAGTGGGGCGTGGATCTTCTTTTGTACCCATATTTATTTCACTAAGTTCATCCATAGTGGTAGAAATACCCTCTTCAAATGCTGGAGGAGCATCTCTGTGATCTTCCTCTTCTTCTTCATCATGTATTATTTATTCCATTTCTACTTGCATAGAAGATGATAAAGCAGAATTTTCATGATCAGAAGAGATGTCAAAATTTGCCTATCTTGAAGAAGAAGCTTCCATTTCCGACCCAATTGATGATGAAGAGTCTTATTTGGTTAATAAAGAGGATATGATGGATTGAGAATAGACATCATTGTTTACCTCCGATGTTTCTATAACTTCTTCTGGCCTAATTAGCGAAGTATAGACATGTTGTATTTTAGCAGATGAAAGGAAGACATCACCATTTGTGCTTTCATTACTGCTTGGTGGGTTACCAATTTCTCCCATGTTGTCTGGATCGATTGCCGTAACTGACATTATGGATCTTTCCATAAGAGTATTTTGATTTGGGTCTATCTTGTCAATTTTACTGATAGGCAACACATAATCTGTACTCACTTGTGTATATGGATTTACTGGAATCTTCTCCAAACCATATCGATAGTTAAAGTTGGTAATCTCCTTTGTTGTGGATTTCTGTCTTCCCTTCATGTGATAGAATTCCGCCTCAATGTATTGAGACTCACATATCTCGAATGGGGACTTATAACCATAAAATGTCCCAACTTGACCATTGAAACAATATTTGAGATATTGATGGTATGATGAAGGGATAGCTGCATGTTGATGTAGCCAGGGTCTTCCAAGCAAGATGTTGAAGGCCGAGTCTTGATCAACAACCATGAAATCTGAATTGGATAGAAGATCTCCAAAATGAGTTCTGAGTGTAACTTCGCCCAGTGGTTCTTGTTCATTTTTATCATATCCTTGTAACATCATAGTAGAAGTAGATAAATCAGATTCCATGAGGACCAATTGACGAAGTGTACGAATGGGCATGAGATTGACTCCTAAACCATTGTCAATAAATGTTCTTCCAATGTCTATGCCATTGACCTTGCCTGACAAGTACAAAGGTCTAATATGTCCATGCACAACATCATCTTCATCTTCATCAGTAAAAGATATTATTGCATGGCATTCTTCAGGATTATTATCTATGTGATAGACTTCAGCTGCAACAATTTCAGTTTCAAACTCCTGAGGACTTGACAAAACCTCGATGAGTGCTTCCCGAAGATCTTTTGACAGATTCAGAGCATCCAGAATTGATAACTTGGCTAGTACTTAGGAAAAGTTTTTCAATATATCATACTTTTGATCCAAGGGTCTGCATTTCCCAACATTAATATGTGGTTTAGAAAGTACCTTGGAAGCAGATGTTTTGGATGTTGATGCATCTTGTATCAGGATAGGAGTTGGAAATATTCTTGGTTTTGGAAGATTAGACCGATTAGATCCATTTACTTGCTAAGAGGAAGAAGATGGGACCTTCAACTAGTCTTCCAACATAACTATTCCAGGACTGAATTTGCTATTGGTAGAATAACTTACTTGTTCTTGCTGAGTTTGCTGAAGGGCTCTACCATGAGTTTCTACTGCGTACACAGTTTTAGCAGGGGTAGAATTGGAATAGTAGTTTCTGAAAGATCCGCGACTCCCCCTGTATACTGAGCCCCTAGAACATCCTCTGATTCCCCTGTTTGATACAGGGAATTTAGGATCATTGAATGTGAAACTGCGACTGGCATATGG
The DNA here is from genome assembly GCA_963277665.1 of Viscum album. Lineage (NCBI taxonomy): Eukaryota > Viridiplantae > Streptophyta > Magnoliopsida > Santalales > Viscaceae > Viscum > Viscum album. The sequence continues at coordinate 1,208,368,535 of OY728165.1, read as the reverse complement.
ATCTGTTAATTGAATCATATTAACAAAACCAAATATTAACTCTTCGTCTGATGAAGACTCTGCCTGATTAGCTTGTTCAGGCTGTGCGGTTTGGTGGGGCGGTGCACGTGGCTTTGAAGTAGATGGTATGAAGTTCGCCAGAGTCAAAGAAAATTAAGGCTTTGACACATACTCATCTTCTTCTGATTCTTTTTCTTTTTTTAATCATGACATTTCTTTGAGGACTTTCCCTCTGACGAAGAGGGTTTTTCCACAACATTCATGGCAGAAGACAAAATCAGTTTCTTTAATTGTGTTTGAAAAATAGCATGAGTTTGGTTGATTGTCTTTCTGACCATCCAGTAATCATACTTCTGTGTATTTTTGCTTTTGACTTCTTGCCATTCGCCCTCCTCCTCTGGAACTGTAGCAGTAACACATGCTACTTGATCTGAAGAACCTTTCAGTTTGACTTGTCCTGAGTCGACCATCTTTTGCAGGAGGTCTTTGAAGACAAAACACTCCTGAATGGGATGCCCCAAAATTTGACAAAAAGGGAAATAATTGGTATTATATTCATCTCCTTTCTTTTTTGGCCTCTTGGGCATTGGTAATTGAACCAAATTATTTTCCAGAGCCAAAATGAAATAACTATAAACTTGTTCATTTCGGAAAGAGTATGTTTTTCTCTTGAAATCCTGAAATTGTTTTCGTCATTGATCTCTTTGATCTAGTGGATGAAACGGCCTTTGTTGTTGGCTCTCAGGAGGTGGAGAACTTCGAGAAGATGATGGTTTTGAAGTAGAAACGGGTACAGGTGCTTGTTTAAGCACAACTATAGCCATTTCTACTTTACCCATTCTCCTTCCTGGAGCTGGTGGAATTACATGAGATTTAGCCTTAGCATGTATAAGGAAGTCTTCAATCTGCTGAGTGATTGAAGTAAGGTCTTGAAACCCTCTTGTGTATTTCACAGGGATTAACGGCATGCGTAACTCATCACACAAATTTTCCACAGATATTGGAAACAATTATTCTTGAGGGAGTGCTAATCTTAGGGAATATGTTAATCCCTTCCTGCAAGTAATGAAATCTGAGACCCTTTCATTCTCCCTTTGCTCACAGTTTGTAAGATCAATAACTGTTGTCTTTGGAAATGTTGAGCTGAACTGAAGATGTAATTGTTGATGAAGATCTTCCCATCCAGTAATTGACCAGGATTGCAAGCTTGTATACCAGACAAATACTGGTCCTTGCAAAGTACGTACAAAGCATCTGAGTTTTACTGCTTCTTGCTGCTCCAGAGTTCCCATCATAGGTTCACAACAAGACACGTAATGCGTCAAATTCTGTTTAGGGTCGCCTGATCCATTTAAAATAGGGATTAAATGGTTTCCAAAACTGGATGGAAGAGAGATTGAATCTACCCATTTAGGGTAAAATTTCTTTTCTGGTTGAACCTGCGCACGTTTTCCTTCCATAGTTTATAACCGAGCTATTAATGACTCAATAGCAGTTATTAACTTTTTAGAAACATCTGGTTGATCTTTGAATTGGGTAGGTGTAATGACTGGAGCTTGGAAAAATGTGGTGGTTGGTGCTGCAACTGATGGTAGCACTGCCAACTATTGTTGCACTTGACCCGTAGGATTAGACCTGTGAGGGTGTACTGATAGGGGAGGATATTCTTGATCCATCTCAGTAGCTGCAACAAATTCCTTAGGCTGACTGACCCCAGCATGCATAAGAAGAAGACTAATCTGAAGTAGTTCTGCATTCAACCTTCTTAATTCTTTCATTTCTTCCTCCAGTTGTGTAAACCATTTCTCTAGTGAGAGCGATTAGCCTTCCCCAGAGGAAGGATATGTAACCCGATTCTTTCATCTCCCTTTGTTGGATCCCTTTTGGAGAGGGGGAAGTGGGTTAATCAAAGGATTACCTAGGTTCTGAGTAACCCTTTGATTTCATGTACGCACACCTTCTTAATTTGTGTCAGTGCGTACATCTTCTTGAGCAGGAACCTCTTCATCTGAGTCCCCTGAGTGAGCGTCATCTGGTGGATCAGCAACAACGAAATTGATGACATTGATTGATGCATAACGCATTGCACTAAAGTCCTTTCTATCAGAATTTCTGTGATATTGTCTTCTTCCATGTCCTTGATGAGACATTGCCTTTTATTGATTCGATCCTTCTGGAACTTCTTGATGAACCATAATTTGGAGGGAATCTCATGATTATTTGGCTCTTCGTTCCTCTTGATGCTTCTTCCCCAATCGAGAAAAGACCGAATTTCTCTAAGGAGGGGATTGATGATTTGAAAAAGTCCCTAGTCCGGTGGACAGGGGCTGTTCCTGCTATTCCTGCTCAACACCTCGAATCCTATTTGTTGATTCCAAGGGACAGTTTAAAAGTGTCCCCAGTCTGGTGAGATGGGGTGGCTCTTGACATGCTATGTCTAAGACTTTCTTAAAAGCTCTCCCGATCTTGCGAACCTTAGTCCGGAAATTAGTTGGATGCATTAACCTGTATCCACTTTTATCACATAGTTCAGAAAACCATTGGATGATTTCCGAAACTTCTGTCACTTGATGATGTGCTTGATCTATACGAGTGGCCTCTTCAATATTCTCGTTTTCTTGATTCAGGAGTAATTCAACAACTTGTTCTCTGTATTGTTTATTTTGAGAGGAACTAGTTGAGGCCTGTTCTTGGGTTAGCTTTTGATTACAAACCAAGCGCATTGACTGTGGTCGGCCATGCGCAATAACATTGCATGATACCATTTTCGGCGGGATTTGCTGACCAGAGGGCACCGTGAAATGAAGTGCTCCATGAACACCCCATCCATTGACACGAATACAAGATGGGGAATTGGTAATTAACTGATGCAATCTACTTAGTTCGCCAAGGCATGGACATTGAAGGGCTCTCTGCTACTTTTCAGCCTTCGGATATCGAGAGACTGATAGAGATTCCAAATCAATCTGACGTTGTATCCCTTCTATTATCTTAACATGATCTTCATATTAATCATAAGATAATACTTTATTTTTCAACTGACAGAGAGTTTTCCATATGTTGAGACGAATATCATGAGTTTCATCTTCCGTTAACATTTCTGGAATGTCATACTGAGAGTTAGCCAGAGGCCAAAACATGATTGGCACTTCACCTTCCGCCAGTTGTTTTCTCATGTTCAACATTTCCTCTTTATCATTTGATTAAGATTATTCTACCTGATTTGACCAGAGTTGGTGTTTCCTTGTTTCTTCATTGGATTCAACATGATTGGTACATAAATCATTGATCAAACTAGAAGATGCATGACTTAGGGGTGGTTCGGAGAATGACCTATACCCTGGGCTATCTTATGCTTGAGAAAGTATTTCACCTGCTAGCGATGAATCATCAGACATGAATGGTTTCACATTTGCATGTGCCTCAAGATAAGAGGGCTTTCTTGGCACTACATTGTCAACTGGATGATTTTTCGGGCAATGTGCATCACTACTGTAGAGAGGTCTTTTGCATCGAAATTCATCATCATGGGGAGGACCAACATAATGGCTTACAGAAAAAGATGAGATCTCTTGCTCCTTGGTCTTCTGACCACACAGAGGGTTCCTATGGCTCTCATCTAAAGACGAAACTTCGAGATCGACCGAATTGTCATGAAGAAAGCCTTCATGTGGAAGTGTATGTTGAAGACCTTCGGAATTAATGTTCCCAATATTGGGAAATGAGGGAGTAGAAACATGAATTTCAACAGATAACTATCTGAGCGCATCAAGAACTCCAGCATCGAGCAAGGCCTTATTACAGATTGGCTCTTGATCTCATGACTGTGATGGGTGGGTCTTTTTCTTAGAAGCCTTCTTACTCACCTTGGAAACCACTTGTTGACCAAAGTGGCTACTCTGAGCAGGTGTATGTGCCTGATCAGGAAATATATCCAGGTTAGGCTGACGATCTTTACTCAAATCAGGTGTATGTGCCTAACTTGGTTGTCCATATGATATGGGGGAATATGCCCCATAACCCTCTTGGACTAGAACAGATGTGTGTGTCTGTTCCGGAGTGAATTTTTGATGTGTCACTCCACTGGTAGGGATATATTTATTTGTCTCTACCTGAGATGCTGCTGAAGTTGTTATAATATCCTGGAAGGCATCCTTAATATAAGCAGGGATTTGCTTATGCTCTTTCACCATTGATAGAATATTATTGGTGACTTCAGCTGCCGGAACGAGTATATACGTTCATTCCGGGCTTGGAGTAGGTGTATGTGCCTGCTCCTGTCCTCCTTTTCCTGTCAGTGAATCCTGACAGTACTCAAGTGTGGTGGCAGAGAGTTGAGTCTACCTCCTATTTGTCACCGGAGCTTTTCGACTGACTTCTTCGAATGATACCAAGTGAGACTGTCGGTATGCTTGATTAATACTAGCAGGTGTATGTGCCTATTAATTGCACTTCACCAAACATGGTTGACGAGATCCATCATATGTAGTCAGACGACCCTGTTGACTAGCTAATGATGTATAAATAGGTGTATGTTCCTACCTATAGTACTCCGCCAGAATTTCTTGATGGGATTGGCATGCTGCTGCCAGACGAGTCTGTTGGACATCGGGTTTAAAATGGGCAGGTGTGTGTGCCCGCTCATTTCTTGCCACCATGTTAGGTTGGTGGGATTATCTGGAGATGGCAGAGATGAGAACCTACTCGATGTTGACCGGATTCTGTCTCTGGCAGTTCGTCCTGCCTGCTCGGGTTCGAGGAACCTGAGCCGAATGCCTGGATTCAGTACCCTCATCATGTTGAGGGCACACTGCCACACGAGTCTGGCGGAGATTGTTGGTGGGAGCCCTCGGGAAGGACTCTTGTCTACTTGAATTAAGTCCCTATGTGACCTGCTCATTCACCTCCTCAGAATAAGGGAGTGAATGGTAATTGCATTCCAGGGATAATGACCAGAAACGGTTGGAGACGGTAGTCAGCACAACCTGCTTCTTGATCACTAGTCTTCCCTGTCCGGACGACCGGTGTGAGTTGTTCACTTGGAGGGCTTGTCAGGAAGCCTCCAGAGTTGAAATAGTATTGTGTTGATGGTACTCCTTAACCAGTGCATTTGATACCCAGCGTTGAAGATGCTGATTAGGTGATGTCATCCTTAGAGCGGATGACGATCTAACAGGAGTAGCAGTAGTGGCATTCTCAACAGCAATATTCCCAGGTGTGAACTAGAGAGCAGCCATTTTGGAAATGCAAAAGATCTTGGAAAAGAGTGTCTATTTGATATAATAGACTTAATCAAGATAAATTCAGCCACTACATCTTTTGGATGAGCACATATGTCAATGATTGTTTTTGTTGGCCCTCTCATTGAGTTTTAAATATGGGCCTAACAAATAGGTAAAACATCATTTTAACTTGGTTAAGGATTCACGATGAGTTCACAATTTTTTGTTTCCCTCGGAATTTGGGGATGACCTCCTTGATGGGAGGTTCAAACATTCCAATCGGTTTCTAACGGGTTTGTTCGTAGAACCGGAAACATCCAATGATTCCACATCCATTTGGACCTACATTCCCAAGGTAGGTGCTCATTAGTTTGTGGACTGATAAGGCTTAGGAATTTTCATTGGTCGAGAGGATGGGAGGTCAGACTCATCACACATTTTTTAGGGGAATTATTGTCTATTCTGGGACTCTATTTATAGATTTAAGTTATGTTCGTGAATCCTTATTACATTTCCAAGTATAAAATGATCTTTCCTTTAGATCTGACAAGCAATGATCGATATGTAGTAAATTTAGAGAATATTTTATATGTATTCGAGGTTCTTCATTGATAGAGAATCATCTGTATTTGTTTGAGATTCTTAGTCAGTTGTATCCTTTGATACGTAAAATTCTCTTGGCCATTATGATGACCATGCTGGTTTTAAAGCCACTCAGTGGGGCACTTGATGTTTATTGTCTTTCATAAGGACATTGATTATTTTAGAGTTGGGATAGAACCCGCAGATGGGATACCTACGTATCCTTTTTAAAAAAAAAAAGGAATCATAACCCATGTAGTTCGAGTAAGGGAGTATGATGTTTATGACTAATGGATCAAAGAAGTATGTCATAATTTCTTTTACACTCTAAGCTCACATGAGTCAAGCTCGGTGTGAGAAACAAGATGTATTGGTAAAAATCAGACAATTGTTCCATGAAAGATGCAATCATAAGAAATAAGATGGGACTTATATATGTATGACTTCTCAGATAAATGAAGATTTGGATTACTTCAGGGAAGAAATCCAGGAACATGGTCCACAAAGGTATATGTGCTTCAAGGATATTTGAATACTCTAACTTGGGGCTTACTCCTGAAAAATGAGGCCCAAATTAGGAGAGGAATTATGATTGGGTTTTTACTCTTGAGAAGGAATCCCAGATCAAAGGTAAATTAGGATTGGTTAAGAAGAATTAAGATTGGGGATTACTCCTAAAAAGGAGGCCCAGGTTATGAGAATTATGGTTGGGGCTTACTCTTGAGGAGGATGCCCAAATTAGGGGACTGGGGCTCACACCTGAAAAGGAGGCCCAGGTTAATGAAGAATTGGGGATTACTCCTAAAAAGGATACCCATATTTGGAGATTATGGATGGGGATTATTCATGAAAAGGTGGCCCAGGTTAATGATTATGACTGGGGCTTATTCCTGAAAAGGAGTCCCAGGTTAAGAGAATTATGGTTTGGGGATTACTCCTAAGGAGGATGCCCAAATGTGGGAACTTTAAGAATTGGGGCTTACTCCTGAGGAGGATGCCCAAATTAGGGGACTAGGGCTTACTTCTAAGGAGGGTGCCCGGATTTGAGAATTATGACTGTGGCTTATTCCTGAAAAGGAGACCCATATTTGAGACTAGTTCTCTCATCTTAAAGGATGAGGTTGAATGAATGAAATCTCAATCTTTAGTGACATAAAGATGTGTAAATCACTAGTTTGTGAGAGACATTCCACATAATTCCTTTCAGATAAGGATGTCAAATCAAGAAATCATGCCATAAATGGCTTTGAAGAGTGTATTGAATACTGAATATTGAATAGGAGAGGTGGAATGACATAAGAGGGGTGAAATGGGTAAGAAGGGCACCCAAAAGGTAGGGGCGCGCACATCCTGGCAGGCGTGCAGGTACTGCGTGGGCGCGCACATCCTGGTCGCGCAGGTATACCTGCGCGACACATGGGTACTTGCGCAATGGTTAAACAGCAGGGTAATACTTGAGAGACTCTTAGTTAAAGCCTTTAAAATCATCTTGAGGTTCTTCCAGAAGAGGGGTGTGCAAGTTCTATTTAAGGAGTAAGGCAGTGCACATGTATGACCATTTCCCTTAAGGGATGGCCACTCAGGCGCACAAGTGTTGATGAGTTTCAACACTTAGGCCTTCATCCCCCTATTTAGATCTTTCGTTCTAGGTATGAAATTACCTTAGAAGTGTTTTTGAAGCTTTGAGAAGAGACTAGGGCGCCGGGAGCTTAAATCTGAGTTTCTGGAAAAATTCCTCCTCGAATGGGGGGCCCACCGGGTCTATTTATAGGCTAGAGAAGACCCCGAGTGGTTATCCCTTAGGGCGCGCAAGTCACATGCGTGACCATTAGGTTTCGCGCAAGTGGACTTGCGTGACCATGAAGGAACTTGCAGGACTCATGGGTAATGTTCTCTTTGTTCATCCCTTTGTCGATTTTTTGATGTTTCTTCAAAGGATGAATGAATTTGGACTAAGGTATTTCCTTTTTCCAAACATTAGAATCTGTGATGAAAAGGAGTGTCAACAGTCATTTAGTAAAATGCTTCATATAAAAAATATTCCTTTTGAATGAACGTAAAAGTCAAAGGGGTTTATACACCGTATAAAATAAAGTTGTGTATAAATCAAAATATTCCTCAATGAAAGGAGATTGAGACGAAGTCCCATATCTCAGGTCCGACTTGACTCGATCGTTCTTTAATGACCTTAATAATATACTTGAGTTAATTTCTACTTGGTTAAGAATCTTTTTCAAGTTCATTTTTCCTTTTATATCACCTATTACCATGTTATGAACACTTCGAAATTATTTAAGTTAACAACGGTCGTTTTAACGATCATTGGTACTTGAGTAAAAAATAAGCTCTTTATAATTACAAGTTTTTCATGTATCCATTATATCCGTAGTTATACTCATGATATAGATATCATATATATCATATATATCCATCATATACATGCATTAATAATATTACATTTCATTTAGAGGTAAGAAATGAAATGCATCGTTCATGGAGACGGTAAGCCGTACGTACGCATGAACGCTACTTTCATTTCTATTTCGTATTTTATGGAATGGAATCATAATGATATAAAGGTATATTATAATTCCAGTATAATATCATATATAATATCATTAATTCCATCCTTCATACGTCCCACATATGGCATAAATGAATCATATCACTTTGAGGGGGCGGTAGTCCGCACTTCCTAAAATGAAGATATCACGTTTACCCATAATGGAAACCATAAAGGTATGCCATAAATGAAAAATACAGAAGATTAAGTAAAACAGAAACATAGTATATTTCATATATAAATATAGTGAAATCTTAATGGCCACCTTCGAAGGTGTTAAAAGAATATTGAACAATCAACGTTTCGTGAGGCAGAAATTCGCCATCCACGAAAAAAGTATGTTCTTTAACCATTAGATGTAGGTGTGTGTAAGTGTAACTAGAATACTTCTTATAAAAACATCCTAGTATATGGAAGATATTGTTGTTTTTAGAAAAGAAATGAATAAAAAGATTTTAGGGGGTTGGAGAAGAAAAATAAAACAAAAGAACACAAGTGAAGAAACTACCTTTTAAACGGGTAACTCTCTTTGATTTGAGCTCAAAGGCTTCCTTGGAAATACTTCTGACCAAAGTGAGGCTTCTAGGAGTAATAAAGGAATGTGGAGAGACAAAATGGGCAGGGGTTGGCCGAGCCAAATGCTTGAGAGGTGTGGGTAAGGTGGTAGAGGTGGGGGACTTTTATAAGAGGAGAGGAGTGGCACTCTTGGAATGTTATAAAAGGTTACTTTATTATAATATGATTTTCTGATTTTAAAGGTCCCAAAATTATATATTTCGAGGATAAGGTTATAAGAGTGCTAAATCCACCCATCCAATAGGTTTTTTTATAAGTGTAGGTCTTAGAATTAACATTATATTTTCATTTTATTTAAATTGTTAAATAATGAGGTAATCACTGCATCATCATGGTGTCATAAATAATTTCATTTATTTATTGTCTAAAAATTATAAAAAAATATCATGATGTAGGAAATATTTTTTGAATTATAATGACTATTTATAGTCAAAAATCTTACTTGTATAACCAAATGTAAAAATTGTTTTAGTAAAACAATACATGTTTGTGTCATTTGACTTTTACTTTAAATAAAATGCATTAATGTCATTATCTTACCCAAGTGGCTCCATGGGGTCTCAAAAATAGTCCCATGGGTTGTATTGGTCGGCCATGACTCATACAATAGGGTTATGACAAGTGTCAAGTTATTTTCATTTTATTATAATATCATTTTTACCTTAAACTACACTAATTACCTCTAATCACGATTAAATACTTAAAAGTTACTATTCAGAAAAAAAATATTTTAATCCCATTGAACCACATTTTACTTATTAATAAAAACCATGCATGTCGATTTTTTTAAATTCAAAACAAAGTGGTGGTAAAATTTCATTTAAATGAAAAATCAGTTTTTTAAGTACCACTTAGTGGTTTCACTATTCATCAAAAATTGAAGTTTTTCAGAAAAATACCAAAACTTCACCCTATGATATATTTGATATTCATAATTAAAAAATGATGTCTATTTAAGAAAATTCAAAACTTATAAGTTACAATGATTAATTTAATAATTAATTCCCGCTATCAGAACAAATAGCGTGTTTTTATGAAACAATATATATCAAAAGATTGACACTAGTTTAAGTCCAATTTCAATGTGCAATTAATTCAAATGACCACTATTGGATTAAACGGTAAAAATATATTCTAATTTAACTTTAAAACCAATTCAAAAGATAATATAATCATATAAATAAATTAGATAAAAAAGAGTTTTTGAATTAAAATACAACATTTTTCACTATTCATTAAAAAATGAACTTTATCGGAAAAATACCAAAAATTTACACAAAGTATATTTTGATGTCCCGATTCTGAAGAAGAATTTTATTTGATCCAATAGAATGTATAAGAGTGAACAAAACTATATTTAAAAATGGTTCACCATCAAAAGGCGATAGTTCGACCTTTTAGTGAATATTACAGTATCTATGCCTAAAATTGAATTCTTTTCGTATTTTAAGCCTTTATCCTTTATTGGATAAATGTAAAAGAATTTAAAAAACATATATAATCATATTTTAGTTATTTCTATTCATTCTCACCAATACAACAGCTACATGTTAACTGCCATTTAAAATAATATTATTTTATTACTAGTGTGCAACATAAGATTTCAAAGAATCTCTTTGTTGCGTATCAGGTATGCTATCTAACATAGAAACCCCTTTAAAGTAAAATTAATATTTAATTCGTAAATATTAATAAATATGAAAATGTTTTATTCTTTATTTACCTAGGATGTTACATTTACATTCCAGGTTAATATTTATTTAATAACAATCATATAATCAACTCTTATTCATATTATTTAACAAAAATATAATTAAATTTATTAATTTTATGATTGAAATACATTCAAAGAACTCGTCCTGAGGTGATAAGGTTTCTGGATGGACAGTTCAATAGTACACATCATGTAGTCTGTTTGTACACTTCATGTGCTGATGCTCGATGCACTATAAATTAATTTATATTTAATTCAATTTTTTTGGATTTATTTCACATGATGGGTTTTTAAATAAAACATGTAATGATATGAACTTTTACAAATAAAATTACCTTATTAAATTAAATTCCCTAATATGTATTATGGTTATAGAAAACATATGCACTTTTTTAGTTTTTTGGAATGTTATATCCAATGGAATTTAAAATAAATTTAAGCATCATAAAATTTGATAATATATAAATTTAATAGTGACCATATGATTATTATAAAAATAGGGTTTTGATAAATCCAATTGACAAAGACGAAGAAAGTAATGGTCTCAATTATTAGGATTGTACCCTATGAAGCCCATTTATCAGAGTTTCTAAGGGAGGTCAAATCTATGGTCTTTTCCCTCGAAAAATACAAAGACAATATCTAAAAACTAAATCATGAGAGAAACTATTCATGGGATAATTTCAAGCTCATCGATATAACGACCCAGACCTTATACATCAAACCACCCCAGGAAAATATTACCCTCATGCTCCTTACCCTCACGGAATTTTTTGGGTGTAATAGAGGGATTTGTTTCAAGAATATAATAATATGAATATGTATATTTTATATAATAATTAATACATTTACTTCTTAGAGTAATTACTTTATAAATAATTTTTTATTTTTACATGATAAAATAAAAATTATATTTTTTGTTTAATATGAAATTCCAATTAAGATATTTCATTGTTTAATTTATAAAATTTAAAAATAAAATATATGTTAATAAAATAAATAAATTAAATAATATTTATTAAATATAATTGAAATTACAATTTTTATAATGTCAAATGTAACTGTAATAAGGGTTTCAAAACTGTTATTGTTGAAAAAATTAGCATTTCTCAATAAATATTGATTATTTTTTTAGACGATAAAATTTAAAAATATAAATAATTATTTGGATGAAATAAAAATTATTTTTGGAATAAAAATGTATAAATTATCTAATAGGTAATTTTTTCTAATTTTCAAAGACAATCAAATATTTAGGTTAAAATTAATTATAGTACAAATATATATTGTGTATTGTAACAACATAATGACCCAAAAATGATGTAATAAATGATATAAAATTAATCCATGACCAAATATATGTTTCCACATTAAAAAAATTTATTTTTATGTTATTTTATTAATTTTATAAATACTTTATGAATCCTTGAAAACCTATATTATATTTTATGGTTTTAAAATCAATTATTTATAAAAAATTACTCATTTTCACATCACTAAGGGTAATATTTTATATAATTTGGCCCTTGGAATTATAAAATAATGAAAATCACACCACTTTTCTTAGAAACCATGGTAGACAACCATGGGAAGGTTTGTTTTTTTATTACTTTATTATATAGGGTCCAAAACCTATGTTTGTGAAATAATAAAGAACTCCCCTATCTTTTTATATATAAACCCAGAAAATCTCCAATTAATCTTCACTAAAAAACCATAGATAATGTAATTACTATTAACAACCCTCTCTATAGTCCTCCAATGTTTCTCCCAATCTATCAGTAAGATCCTCCCATGATTTTGGAATCACTCTCTCAAGGTAAGGGACTTCCATTTGTCCTTTTGTAGTCAGGAACCGTCTTTGTAATTATCCTTTTAAATCACAATTATGTATGTTGTTATGAATTTATAAAGATAAATATACTGCCCAATAAATATACTAATAATTGGAGATAATTTATCCCCTCTCATTATATAATTTTTCTATGTTGTTACTATGCTGAATTGTAGTAAGAGATCCTCTCTTTCTCTTCATTATTCAAGCACCTTATTTTGAAATGTAATTTTTCTACCAATTTATTTTGATGATACATGATATTACACATTCATATTACTTACATTAATTTTTTGTGTGTTTATTGATCCATTTCACTATCATTAATCCCTCCAATGATAAATTATGTACCCCTGTTACACTGCCAAAAATAACATAAATATTTTCATGCTGAACAATTCTGAGGTGTATACCCACACACATTTCCACTCAATGGTATTCATATAGTTTTACCTATACTCAATTAATTTAGGCCTTCCATATATATAAACCAGAATCCTTAATCTGGGTATTAAATGTGATGAAATCTGTTCTTATGTTATATGATCTATGTGGAACACTTATACATATACATGATATGATTATGATGGGTGCACCCAGATAAAACTCTAATACATTGGGTAATGTTTGAGTCTCGTGAGATTATATGTATGTTTCACATGAGGTTAATATAATGACATTATGTTATGTTATCCTGGTGGTTAACCTTGACCTATGTTTATGATGTCATGTTTAATGTTGTTTCCACATTCTTATATTGCCTTTATGTTATCATGCTACGTCATGCCTCATTTTTCATATTTATGATTATCACCCATTTTTTGTCCCATTTAAATGGATATCATTTAAAATGTAATTCTATATTCATGTTATTCTTTGTTTATTCCCTTAATATAATTTATAACTAACCATTCTGTTATGTATGACCCCAGGTTACCCTATACTATGTTAAGAATGAGAGGAAATTTATGATCATATTACGGAAATTTTCAATAATGTCGTTGTACCCCAAATTTGAAGTTGTTATGTAATGTACCTAATTACCCAAAGAGACTACAATTCTCAACATTATGGGTTGTATTATGTGTATTATTATTTAATAATTCATGAATTAATTTTTAATAAATTCAAGGGTTGTAATATATAATGTATTCATTGGTCTAGGATGGAATATAGTCAGCCGAACTACATAGTGTGTAACATCCATACATGAAATGTAGTCCTTTAGTCAAAGATGGTCCATGTATATCCTTTCATTGACTATATGACTGGGGATAGTGTAACTCATAGAATAAACACCGTGTCTCCAATGTACATCTTGTGTGCTAGATTATTTTCTGTGACATGGTTACAAACTGTGTCCCTTAGCATGTTCCATAGATAGACGGTGAGAAATATACACACCGTGTAGCTGGATAGTACATACGATGTATATTACCAATTTCTGAAAAATAAAAAATTAATTTACTATACTACTTAATCCTTATAAACATGTGTTCTATGTTTCATTCATTTGAAAATGTATGGGCCATGTGATGGGTAATATATGTATATATAGATATTAAATATCTAATTAATTTCTGTATAGTGTTCAGAACAATAGATCATCTATAAGATGCAATATATACATCAAAATATGCACATTAAATCATAACAAACTATGTAAATACCATGTGTTACATGTGTTATTTATATGACTATGTAAAAGACATAAAATTACATGATAAGTAATGTATACCACGTGCCCTATGAGAAAATAGTATATGAATATAATATACATTAGATTGTTCGAATGTGTACTCATCAGGGTTCCTAAAAGATACATGTATTGTATATAATTTATTAAAAATGAATTTATTATGTTTAAAATTATGATGGATGAGAATATAAAAAAAATACAAATGATAATTAAGATAAAATAATTGATTAATTAAAGATAATAATTAACTAATTCGAACACAATTTATTTTTAATAAGAATGATTATAACTACGTGATTTTTTTTAAATGCATATTTCACTAAATTTCTGTTTAATATCATGAACATATACTAAACCATTTTTTTATTAGTGTCCTTTTAGTTTATTATTAATTTAAATTTGTGGAATATGCATAACCCCTCCTTTCATTATGTATGGGTCTGCAAGCCCATGGTTTCTTTTATGTAAACCCCTTAACGAATCCTTTAGTTACCCTAACCAGTGTGTGAGTAAAAGAATATGTAATATATGGATCTACCAAGCTATTGGAGGCTATTAAAGTTTGGTTCTGATCCAAAACCAATCCCTAAGAGTATATAGGTAGAACGGTGAAATCCGTAACATGATCCATAAATTGGTTCATGGTGTTTCCCCCTTAGGCCGATGAATTGTTTACCATCCACTATATAAACATAACTATAATAAAAGATCATTATCATAAAACATTATTATTTTATTTCCATCAATTTGGATGATTATTTCATAATGGATGTTTTCTCACAATCATATAAATTAAGAAAATGACGAGTACACAAGACAAAACTAAAATAAATTAGATTATTCATAAATTTTTTTAATACATAGCCAATCACTTAAGTAAATATACATAATATTAACAAGAATATAATAAAGATAAAATGTCAAATTAATGAGTAAGGATAAAATACTTCAATTATATATTTTATTCCATTATATCCTTCAACTACTAATGATAAAATTGAACCACAATTCAATGTTCTTGGCCGAGAAAAGTTAGGGAGCTTTCAACTACAGGGTAATTATAACATGAAATTTTTGGGTGAATAAATTAGTTCACATTAAGGGATGAATTCCAAATTAGGACTAGGTGTATGTAAGATTCAATGTTTTAGGAAATCCAATTTAAGGATTTTAGGATTGGGGAGTCCACTCAACAGACCAAGGAATTGTGGGTTAATCCGGTTAGTAATTTTATGCCAACCTAAAACCCTTACAATTTCATAAACATCCATATTTAGGGTGATGAGAATGTGAATATGGGATCTGGGCACTGAAATTTGTAATAAAAATTATGTTTCAAATCCAATGGTGAGGGCTGTTGAGTTTTGATAAAATATAGGGAGATTAATAATTTTAATAATTATTTATTCATATACTTTTATCAGATAAAGTACTACAATTCTTATATTATTATTTTTATCAACATTAATAAATATGAATTTGAACATTTAATTGTGATCCATACATGATAGGGATAACCTTCTCACATGCCATAATTTACAAGAATGTAAAAGGAGATTTCATGTTTTCCAAGTCCATGAAATGAAATTTTATGTGCTAAAAAACCCCTATCCCCAAAGCCCATGGCCAAAACAATATAGGGGAAGAGTTGTCTCTCTATGAGAATGATTTAGATGATGCCACATATGTTTATTTTTTCATGTTATCATCCATGAACAATGATATTTTAGATAAATATGAGGACATATATGTATATAACATGATGTATCACATTCAGGATATCTATCAAGAGAAGAGAAGAAAAGAGAGATATGAGATCTCCAATGCTATATTTGAAACCAACCATGGAGAGTTGGAACCAACTAGACCTCATGTAGTCATGATTATTAGTTACATTGAATAATTTGACATCATAGAAATTAAATTAAAAGATGATTAATGTATATATTTGACAATTTCCGCATTTCCCATGTCCTTATCAAATTTTATTTTTTAATTATAACATGAGTAATAAAGAAAAGAGTCTTTTGGAACATATTACTCTGATTCTTCATGTAGACAAAGGCATAGGGCTTGAAAAACCAAGAGTCCTTATAGTTACTAATAAATGGAAGAAGAAGGAAAAGGGGACCAATACCCATAAAAAGTATAAATATATTGTGCACTATCCTTCTATGAAGATAAATATCTAGAGGATGAGAATGAAAAATATGTAGCATGTTTTAAATGTGTTAATAAAGGAAACTGGAAGAGGAACAACACCCAAATTCAATAGTAAGGTAACGGTGAATTATTTATTTGAGTTTAACCTTTCAATATCTACACATGCATTATTATATGAAACTTGTGATAATCATATACATATCCAAATGCATAAACCAAGCATATTTTTAATATAATTTCTGAGGAGAGGTGGATTTACTTACTTTTAATAGTGTGAGGCTGACTACTTTAGCTATGAGAGACTACCATATTTCATTTACAATAGGAATTATGTTGGTTTAGAAGATTTTTATGTTTTACTAACTATTACTAAGAACATAATTTCTCTATGCTTCTGAGATGCATATGGTATTATTTTAAAATTTGGAAATAAATGTTGTTTCATTTACAAAGACACATATGTTATGGAATTGAACATTTAAATAGTGGTCTTTATGTATTTAATTAAGAAAATAGAGTATCAAAAATTTATAATGGAATATGTTTTTAAGACTCATATAAAACCCATTTGTGTTATCATAATATTATTCATGTAAAAAAGAAGTGTTTGATAAAACTATATCATGATGGTTATTTAGAATATTTTGAGCTATATACACTTGAAAAATGTAATTCTTATTTATAATAAAATATGACCCAACTACTATTATGTGGGCATGGTTAAAGAGCCATAGAGATTCTAGGATTGGTACACACTTAGGAGTGTGGACCATGTAGAAGCTATAGGTGATTATTCAAAATTTATAACTTTTACAGAGGAATTTGGTAGGTATGACTTTGTATACTTGATGATGTATAATTTTGAGTCATTTGAATATTTCAAAGAATTCAAGAACAAAGTATAGAATCACATTAGAAATATGATAAAGAAGATTCAATCTAATAATGGTTTTTAATACCTTAATAATGTGCTTATTGAAATTATATATGAGTTTGGAATTATATTTTAACTCACTCCCCCTTATAAAACACAGTTTAATGGTTGTAGTGAATAGAGAAACTATACCTTGCTAGAAAAGGTAAGGTTGATAACGAGCCAAGAAGATCTTCCATTACCCTTTTGGGGATATGAATTATTCATTGTGACATACAAAATAAATAGATCTCGAACTCAAGAGGAAAATGGAATTCCCAAGTTAAGGAGTAGAACAAACCTATTTTTCATTTACATGTGTATTAGGTTGTGATGAAATTGTTAATGAATTCTCAGGAAACAAACTAGAATCCTAAGGAAAAAAGTGTATCTTTATAGGGAATCCTATGTAAAAAAGGGATACTACATGTACAAATCCTTAGAAAATAAAGTGAATGTTGCTGAACAAGAAATATATCTGGAGAGGGAGAAAATTATAAAGAAGGATAACAGGAATAATATTTATGATGAAGTTGATGTTCAAGAGACACAAGAGTTGGTAAGGAAACAGATTCCATAGGTCCCATTGGAAGAAGTTTTTCTTGAAACCCATGTAATGTGTATGATCACCATAGAGGTTTGAAAAATAGAGATAAATGGGTTTCTAGTCATTAAATATAGAGAGTAATTATTGATTAACAACAAGGAACCTATCTCTTATAAATAGGTATTAAAATAATTATAAGTCACAAGATAGAAAGATGGCATGAATTCTGAAATAGGTTCCATGTATTAGAATCCTGTTTGAGTTCTGGTCAATCTGATGGTTGATGACAAAGCCTATTAGGTAAACATGGATATTGAATAGAAAAAAAGGACATGGAAGGTAAATTAATTAGATGTAATGAAAGGTTATTATCTTAAGTGTTGAAATAGAATAAAGTAATTGAATATGATGGAATTTTTTCACTATTATCCATGTTTAAATCCATTATAATTTTACTTGTTAAAGCTTCTTACTGTGATTTTGAAATTTGGTAGATGAAAATTCAAACAACTTTCCTTAATGGGAACCTTCACAAAGATATCTTAAGAAACTAAAATATGGGTTTGTGACACGAGGGGATTCTAAAAAGATATACATGTCACAAAGATCCATTTATTGATTCAAGAAAGCATGCAGGTCATGGAAAATACAATTTAATGAAGTTAAAAAATATTTTGGTTTCATTAAAAACGAATGCGAGGCATGTATCTAGAAGAATTTTACTGGGAATAGAGTCATTATCCTAGTTGTATATGTTGATGTCATATTAGATATAAGAAATTATATTCCAGTTGTATATAATATTAAGGATTGGTTAAAAAAGTGTTCATCCATGAAGGATATAGTTGAAGAAACCTATATTGTAGGGATTAAGATCACTCATGATAGATCTAATATGCTTCTTGGATTATGTCAGGGTACCTATATTGACCATATATTAAATATATTTAGTATGGAAAATCTATGAGGGGATTTTATCTAGTGTCACATAGTGTATATATTTTTAAGAAAATGTGTCCTCATAGTCAATAGGAGAATGAAAGAATGAGTAAGATCCCATGGTATTTGGTGATGTGATCAATCATGCAGGGATTGTTATATACTGGACTTGATGCTTCCTATGCACTGATTATTGTATGTATATATCAAGACGATCAAGGTAATCATCATTTGTATGAATTTTAGGCTATCCTTATGTATCTAAGAAGAACTAAGATTATGTTCTAGGTGAATAGTGGAGATGAGGATTTTTTAATTAGGTATTATAATGATTCTATTTTTAAAATAGATTTGAATGATCTAAATTCATAGCTAGGATGTTTTTAGTATCAATATAGAAGCGAAAATCCAGAAATGTTAAAATAAGATAGTTTTTGGGGATTCTATAGTTGTAACGTCTTGACCCGGCTCACCACTAAACTGGTGGCCAGACCGGTCACCACATGACCTCAAGCGCCTCTCCTCGTATGCTAGAGGCTGCTGACTAGTAGCAAGGGTCTATGGATAATCATTGGGGATATTATACCCTCATCTCATAGTTCAATAATAGACAATTTCAAAAATAACGTATGCATTCGAAGAAATGATAAAGCAGTGGAAGGCAGATTTTATAAATCTTGTACAAAATAAATGGCCAACGTTAATTATACAGCAGATGCATGCATGGCATGCTAGTGACACAAAAATAGTAATCAGTGAACAAAACAACATGCTTATGTTCTAATATAGAAATAAATAAACAATGGCTCAAAGCCCTGAGGGCGGTCTCCTCGAGCATCCCGAGCTTCCGCTCGTTCCTCTGCTCCAATCTCCCAAGTAAATACAAACATCACTGTCCTACAACAAACTAGAATATACTTGGGTACCCCTGTGAAATAGCAACCCAAGTAGGGTGTGAGATATAAACCTAAGTAGGTTGGGACCAACAGTGTCTACCCCAAATCCAGACATTCAATAAATAATTTAAACTGTGTGAAAGCATGCATAAATAATGTAAGCAGTACAAAGTAACTATATACCCAAGTACCTGATTCATCCCTCAGTTGGTGTCTGAACCTGCATTATACATTTGTCATGCATACTCAACAGTCATTATACAAACATTTTCATTGATCAATTATTCAAACCACTTTAAATTATGAATGTCATGAGATTTGGCCTAAGCCCGACATCCCTCGGATAAGTCACTCACCACAGATGTCTCTAAAGACTATCTAAGAAATAAAAGTAAAGACCGAATCCAAGATTTTTCTTGGGCTTGGTTAACGTGTCATAAGATATTAAATTTAATATTTCATATACTATAACTGAGGCCACCCACTTAAAATAGTGATTGACTCATGGGTCCATCCACTAACAGTGATTCACCCAATTCATTAATAAGTCTGAACCCTTTCTCATATTCAATTTAAAAATCATTATGCCAAAATAGTTTTTATTGACCATTAATTAATTTCATGTATGAATAATTGGACCCACAATCCAATGTTAATTAATGGGTTTAGAACATTATGTCAACCACCCTTGTGAGTATTTCGAGAATCAGTACTTGTCTCAAAACCCATGGGTATTTGAAGCATTAGTCCCAATCCCATAAAAGAATATTTTAATCCAAGATGGGTATAAAACGCCGTGTCTAGAACCCTGTGAGTATTTGGAGCATCAGTCCCTGTCTCAAAACCTGTTTATCAATCATACAACTATATTTATCATTGGTGTAGAACACCATGTCTAACACCCCAAAACCAACCATTAATTAATTCATAAATTAATTAATCCATTCCGCTAATTAATTCAACAACTAATTAACAACATAAATCTCCTATCAAATAATTCCACAATAAATTAACTATTCAAAATATGAATATTTAATAATTAATTATCAATTAAATATTCTTAGCAATATAACTAAATAATTTACTCAAAATTTAATTATCCAAATTTATTAACAATTCTGAACTCGTCCACTCAAACTGTGATTCATCCTGGACTTTAACAATTTTGATGCACATCATAATCATCTCAAAACATGTTGTACACAACTGAGTTATTTAGCAACCATCTCACATAGCATATTAGATTTTTAAAAACTCCATCCAAATCAACATAAGGCATGGAAAACAAAAACCCATCAAAAGGTTCCCTTGGCCAACAGTCACAATAACCAATCAATTCACAATCTGAAATTAATGATGCAAATTAATTAATTCAACAAATAGTTAATTAATTCATATCTGTTTTACTAGTTCATCAATAAATTAACCATTTACCATTTATCATGTAATAATTAATCCATATGGTAATTATTACTAGTTTCAAATTTATATTCCCAAAATATCAAAATATTCAATGTTCTCAATATTAATAAAATGACACAATTTTTCCAACATGTGACTTGATAATTAATTCCTCAATTAATTACCCTATTACCAAATGAGACTCATTAAAATAATTTAACTATTTAATCATATCACATTAAAAAAATTATCAATAGATTCTTAAAACCATCACATGATCAATTCCTCATTTATGTCACATGGGAAACATCATTTAATAACATCAAAAGTGTCATGCATCGATATATCATACATCAACACCAGCAAGAAGAAATTTGGAAAACCAAAAAACAATATGCATGATATGACATTACCACTAATCGACAGTTTATCATTAATCAACATTTCAAGAAAACCGAGCAGTTCCATAATCAATGAAACTCACATTCTCAATTTACTTATAGAAGTTATAATTCTTAAATTAATTAATAGAGATTTTGGGACCTTACATCAGGGTGGCACCATTTTAATTCCACAATGCATTAATATACATGGCGGCAACCAGTCCACAACTGGTCTACAGTCACTTGCGCACATACCTTCATACACACAAACACATTTATTTATATGTTCATGTTGTCTACATTGATCAAAAAAGTTCAATATGATAGACCCGTACCCATAATCAATGTAGTAATGAACAACACACCTCTAACTTGGTACTAGGAACCCATAAAAAAATTAACAGGCCTAAATATAACCGGTGAAAAAACAAAAAACCGGGTTAGAAACTTACCCAGACCAATGAAGGAAAAACAATTCGAGACCATCCATCTTTCCCTTAGCAGCTGATGCTAGATTATAGATCAATGGGTCCTGAGTCAACAATCGCATATCCTAAAAATAGAGGGACGCAACGATCAGATTAAGCCCGAACCTTAGGGTTTCAGCTGAGAAAACAAGGAGGGAGAGAGTAGTCAAATGGACGATGCAAATCCCAATTTATACATAGATAGAATCACCTTGAAGAGGCTGAAAATATTCATGAAGAGTCCAAGAGGAATCATCGCGCAAAAAGTGGAGTCTGGAAGAGGGGGTGGTGCACCTCTGGGTACTTCCCGGAGGGGGGTCGGGTTATGGGGGTTGCACACTCTTGGAGCTCCTCCTAAGGTGTCGCGCTACTTTTGGGAGGGTCGCGCAGGGGTTGCGCACTACTGGAGGTCCTAAGGAAGAGGTATATGTGGAGAAGGAGGCCGAAGATGCTTCTGCGTCATGCATAGAGGAGGACAAACATGGGGGGTCACGCCCTGTAACACCCCGAGATTTTATGAAAAATATTCTTTTTAATTTCACTAATGTCTTGTGTTGTACGCTACACCAAAAGGAGCTTGCACAACACGCATCCTTGATTTGCCTTGCAATACATGCAATCACGACCTTCCTTGATAGCGTGTCTAGTACGCAATAACGAGTTTCACTAAACAACAATATGCTATTAAAATATTATTAAAACTAGCCGTTATGAATAGTAATAACAACTTTTTGAAATTTTGTAATTTTATTTTTCAAAATGGAATTCATTTTTGTATTCGTAATATCAAAATCAGCTTAGGGTGAAATTTTGGTGATTTTCGGATAACTTTCATATTTTGATGAATAGTGAAAATTACTAAATATTAATTAAAAACAACTTTTTCAATCGAAATAATTAATAGTGATAAATTATTAATTTGAGTGGTTTTAAAGTATATTTAGAATATATTTTTACAATTTAATACAATGATGGTCATTGGATGTAATTTCACATTTAAACCAGACATAAACAAGTGTCAATCTTTTGATAGTTATTATCTCTTAAGAACACGCTATTTGTTTTGACGATGAGAATTAAATTTTAAATTAATTAATGCAACTAATATGTTTTGAATTTGGTAAAATAAAAATTATTTTTGAGTTCATAATATCAAATATAGCTTAGGCCTAATTTTTGGTATTTTTCTGAAAACTTTCAATTTTCGATGAATAGTAAAACCACTAAGTAGTAGTTAAAAAACTGAATTGTTCATAAAACATAATTTTACCGCTTCTGTGAGTGGAATTTCAAAAATCCGAGAGACACATTTGATGTCAGTAAGTAAATTGTGGTTCAATGAGATGAAAATAATTTTTTGGTGAATAGTAACTTTTTACTTTTTTTACCACGGTTAAAAGTAAATAGGGTAATTAAGGGTAGAAATGATATTATTATTACCCTAACACATGTCCTAATTCTATTGGACAAGTGTAATTCCACCAAAAACAAACTTAGGAATAAAATATGACCATTTAGGCCCACATGGATTAGATTAGGACATTTATTATTAATTTATTTAAAGAAGGTTTAAAAGAGTTTAATCAAAGTTTATTTACTAAAACATTTTTAATATGGGGTTATACATTAGATAAATTCGACTTTAAATATTCATTAGAAAGATAAAAAGATTTCCTAAATAATGGTATTTTATTTGTAATTTTTAGACATTAAATAATTTAATTTATTTATGACACAATGATGATGCAGTAATTATCTTATTAATGAAATATTGACATAATTGATGTTATAATACCCAAATAAATATAATTTTAGACATTTTATGAATTACACTAATCTTCTAGGTTAATATGACATGTTAGTATTGATTTAATTAAATTTATCGAACTTAACATTCTATTATGATTTTCACAAAAATCAGTTACTAAATAGTGTCAAAATTGACATAAAATAGTTTTTAAAACAAATATTATATTATTAATTGTTATTTTATTCCTAAAAATCTAAGGTTCGTATAAATGACTTAGATAAGGTTATATATATTAATAATAAACAATTTGGGGTTCGTTTGGTTTCTTATAGTAAGTTTATTAACCTTATAGTGTAAGAACACAAGAAGACACGGTAAAAGTAAAATTATTTAACATAATGTTAAATCTAAATGATAATGTCAAAATAGGAACTTAAACTTGTCTAAATTATATTGGATGAGAGGCTTTCTACCCATCCCCACCTTAGCCTCGAAATAAATCAATTTGGAGCTATTTAAAACCGAATTTGACTTTATAATAAAATAATAGTTTTAGTTTTTCCAAAGGTGCCCCTCTCCTCCCTTATAAAAGGGCACCTCCTCCCTCTCTACCTCACACAACATTGAGCCTTCAAGATCGGCCAACCCCTGAAAAATTCTCCTCTCCACTTCCCTAGCAACATACTAGAGGTTCTGGTCTTCCTCAATGACCAATTTTAGTGCCCTAAGAGGAGGTCTCAAAGAGGCGCTTCAAAGAAGAGGTAATTTCCGTTACCGATTCTTTCAACTTTATTTCTTCTTCCACTTCTTCTTCTTAGGTTGTTTAATTATGAAGTAATAACATAAGTATCACTCATATACTGATATGTTTTTATAAGTATTAAACAACTCTATTTCACCATCTATCCATCCTACAGAAAACAAAATCACCGCGCGTGCGTACGTACGGAATACCGTCTCCACGCCGTGGTGTAATCTGTTTTTCCACCAACACCTTACATGGATGGGTATTATGGTGTAATGAATAACTATACATAGTTATTATAACATCATAATGATTCTGATATATTGTATTATCCACTCCAATTCAATTCAATAATTATGGAAATGATATCATCGCTCGTGCGTACGTACGGACTACCGTCTCCACGACGCGATGAGATTCAATCTCCATGTTAACCATTTAAGAATGATTATAAACTATATATAAGAAATAATAATGAAATATATAACATTATAAAGCTACTTGATTTATGTGTATATATATGTATGTCATCTACTTATTTCCGTTCAACTCAATAAGGAAAGTAAAATAGCATTCATGCGTACGTACGGACTACCGTCTCCATGAACGGTGTGTTTCATTTCATTAATCTATCTATTATATATATATATATATACTGAATATATATGATATATAAATCATGTTTTATATTCTGGAAGTAATTAAATCATGATATAAGTAATAAAAATGTCAAGAACAACAAGTCCAAACACCTACAATAAATGAAACGATTTTACCCAAAACGCTTCTTTAACATGGAATTTACAAAAGAACAGGTAATATAAATTCATAAGTGAACCATATATGATATCATAACAATGAATATGATTCTGTAATAAGTTAATTACATTATTTAAATCATTATACGGGAGGTTCAGATATGTAGAAAGCATATCAGACATAAGGTAAGGGAAAATCTCGCAATTTCAATTTTTATCCGAGATTGTTTATACTTTGAAATTTACTGGGGTTTATTTTATCATCCACATCCATGTTTCATAAATATGTAATACTATTTCCATCCACTTACAATATTTTAAATCCAATTTTACCCTTCGGTGAGTTTTTAGTAAAGAATATGAAAGGAATCTTTTGTCGTTTTTCGTACGAGGTTCTTTTTGACTTTTCCGACAAAAGTAAGAAGATTGTTTTTTTAACTTATACGGCATGAATGGATTTTTAAAACATTATTTCCAAAAAGATTCCTTTAAAAGTTTTCAAGTTTATTTTTAAACAACTTCTTTTTGTACGACATGTTAAGAAAGGAAAAATGTTTTTGAAGAAGAAAGGATATTTTCCTCAAGAATGGAGTTCAAGTGTTTTATCAAAATTATTTTCCATCTAAGATAATAAAGGGCTCTGTTTTTATCCCTATTATTACATTGATTTGATCATGTTGTGATGGAATTATTTTTATGAATTCCTTTATCTTATAAGAATTGTTTTATGATGTCATGATGTTTAAGATTCCCATTTGTATTACATGGGTTATTCAATGATGTATGATTTATGATTTTGTGGCACACATAAGAATGGTATCATTATAAGATGGGTGAGACCTATGTCTCCCTCCAATGCATTGGGTAAAGATTTTATATCTCATGAGATAGACATGGCTGTAATGGTAGGTTATACCGGTTCAGTGAAACAGGACTGAAACGAGGGTGACTCGGTTCAGAAAGGGACTTTGTCCACTAAGATAGTCATGGAAATGAGTCTTGACTAACAAGAAATGATTCTCTATGATTATGTGTGTATGCCACAAAGTTTAATGTTTTAAGTTATGATTATTGTGATTACATTTCACTGCCATGATTTATCCCAGGTTATGAAATTATGATCTCTTTTACAGGTTATGATTTCCAAAAGTTATGTTCTTATGTATATGATGTGATTGATATTTCTTTTGTCTACCCTTACTGAGCATTTGAGATCACCCTTTTCTGTTTTCTTTTCCCCATGATATAAATAAAGGTTTTAGTTATAAAAAAGGAAGATCTTTATGGGAGATGTTGAAGATCTTTAACCAGGATTAGAAGATTATATTCCGAGTTTCCAAAGACACTAAACTATTACGATCCTTGTGTGTGTGTTTTTGTTATATACTAAGTATTCCGAAAATGTAATGTAATTCCAATGTACGTCAGGCTTCGGGTCTCTACAGTTGGTATCAGAGGAAAGGTTTAGTCAACCTTTGGAAACTAGGATGCGAAAACGTTAGTGAGATCCCTAGAGATATTTCTAAGGTATGTCTAGGGATGTCTCTAAGGTTAAGTATACGTATAGGTTATAGTCCTAGAATTGCGCTAAAGATATTAAAATTTAACATAAGATGTTATATATTAAGGTTACTCCCTCTTTTATTATGTTGTTTTACCTAGCATGATTTTTGCATCTCACACTATTCTTTTTGGGTTTTAGAAAATGGCTGGGAACAAGATGATTCATGATAATGGAGGATATGATGGACAATGGAATGATATTCTTCATGAGCAATCAAATGAAATGGGATTTGGAAGTCCAAACATAATTATTATGCCGAATCAGCAATCTCATAATATGATCAATAATGTAAAATTTGGTATGTTTTCTGACTCGACTAATAAGAGAAAGATGGAGTTTCATGATGATCATAGAGGAAAGAACGTTCAATTTCCCCTATGTAAATCATGTGGGATGAGGAATCAAGGAGAATGTTTCAAAGGAACTGGAAGATGCTTTGGGTGTGGAAAAGAAGGACACAAAGCCATTAAGTGTAAAGGAAAAGGTTCAGTTAACACCAGGGATGAGGATAATGGTATTTCTACGACATCAGCAATGGTTAAATGTTTAAATGTGGAATGTATGAGCATTATGCAAACCAATGCCCTAAGGGAAAGTCTCATGAAGAGAATCAGTATGGTCCTATGGGTAGTATTTATGTGGATGATGATGAAGAGACTACAAATGATATGTGAGATGAAAGAATTGTTGAAGCTCGGTCAATGGTTTAAGAATGTAGTGGAATGATTACATGTTATCATGTGTAATGTTGTATAAGTAATCTCATGCCACTATGGAATAAAGAGACATCTATGGATTGTTACATTGTTGTCTTTCCTTGAGTTTTGAAAGTGTATGATTAATGTTACCAGTATCCATGAAAGGTTATTCAGATATTTTTGGAATGTAGATGATATGCGCATAATGAAGGGATAAGGAGAAAATTAAATTTTTTATAGTATTCATGAGCTCATGACTGATATAAGGAGAAGGCTATATCATGGTTTGAGTATACAGAATTTTTGGATTTTGGTATGTGGAAAGAGTTAACTTTTGACAGCATTCATGTTTTCACTATGGTTTAATGGGTATTCATTTTTCAAGAGAATACATCATTAAGGTATTCACATGATTGGAATGTGACCAACAAGATATATGGGGGATAAATGATGGTATTCACATGCTTGGTTGACGACATTTCAAGTAATCATTTTCTTTATACTATGAGCTTGGACCGAAGTATTTTAGATAAGCCTAAAGATTAGAATTGATTATGTTGGACATAAGTTAGGATAAAACGTTTTTTTTGATATTATTGATGGGATGTTATAGTAATATAGCTTTAAAAAAAGGACAACCTGCAGGACGGGCGACAGCCCATCGCG
Organism: Viscum album; assembly: GCA_963277665.1. Classification (NCBI taxonomy): domain Eukaryota; kingdom Viridiplantae; phylum Streptophyta; class Magnoliopsida; order Santalales; family Viscaceae; genus Viscum; species Viscum album. The sequence continues at coordinate 1,208,340,455 of OY728165.1, read as the reverse complement.
TCGGACAAGGCTGTGGGAATCGAACCCACAACCGAAGTGCGACTGGCCTTTATCTCCTACCACTGGCCTACAGGAAGTCCCTGTTTAGTAGAAACTAGTTTTAGTTTATTAAGCGGTATGATATATGAAGTATAAGTCCATTTTAGGAACCATATATGATTAATCTCACTATAGAATGACTTATGTATATTTAATAACTTTTGCTAACCTTTTGTTTGAGATAGATGGAATGACCCGTCATTCTATCACATGATCTTCTAACACTTCACGAATAACAAATTCAACTTCATTTATTTAAGAGATGAAGTAGAAATTGATCAAGGAACGAACAATAGTGAGATTGTACCAAAATAAAGTAAGTATTTATTCTAATTCAAATTCTTGAACTCTTGGGAAACGATCTTGAAAACCAAAAATGTTGTCCTAGTGCCCTTATATATGATTAATCGGATGATACCTTAGATCGTCACAAATTTATGGATTTGTGATTGTTGGCTTTTCCATAGCCATGTTCTCTACCACTCTCCATCAGATCATGATGGTTAGATTTTTCTTCCATATCCTTATTTTCACCTATGTGGAAACCCAGTGATTAGTTTATTTGGGTAACCATTACGTTTCATACTTTCGTTTTTAAAGATTGGTTTTGGTATTCCTTTTTACGAGGTGGGTTTCTATTAAAGAAACTTTCAAATAGTAAACCATTTATAACCCCAAAGAATTTCGAGAGGGAAATTCATTTTAAGGGGGGTAGAATGTAACACCCCGAGATTTTATGAAAAATATTCTTTTTAATTTCACTAATGTCTTGTGTTGTACTCTACACCAAAAGGAGCTTGCACAACACGCATCCTTGATTTTCCTTGCATTACACGCAATCACGACCTTCCTCGATAGAGTGTGTAGTACGCAATAATGAGTTTCACTAAACAACAATATGCTATTAAAATATTATTAAAACTAGAAGTTATGAATAGTAATAACCACTTTTTGAAAATTTGTAATTTTATTTTTCAAAATGGAATTCATTTTTGGATTCGTAATATCAAAATTATCTTAGGGTGAAATTTTGGTGATTTTCGGATAACTTTCATATTTTGATGAATAATGAAAATTACTAAATATTAATTAAAAACAACTTTTTCAATCGAAATAATTAATAGTGATAAATTATTAATTTGAGTTGTTTAAAGTATATTTAGAATATATTTTTACAATTTAATACAATGATTGTCATTGGATGTAATTTCACATTTAAACCAGACATACACAAGTGTCAATCTTTTGATAGGTATTATCTCTTAAGAACACGCTATTTGTTTTGACGACGAGAATTAGTTTTTAAATTAATTAATGCAACTGATATGTTTTGAATTTGGTAAAATAGAAATAATTTTTGAGTTCATAATATCAAATATAGATTAGGCCTAATTTTTGGTATTTTTCTGAAAACTTTCAATTTTTGATGAATAGTGAAACCACTAAGTGGTAGTTAAAAAAAACTGAATTGTTCATAAAACTTAATTTTACCACTTCTGTGAGTGGAATTTCAAAAATCCAAGAAACACGGTTGATGTCAGTATGTAAAATGTGGTTCAATGATATGAAAATAATTTTTTGGTGAATACTAACTTTTTACTTTTTTTACCACGGTTAAAAGTAAATAGGGAAATTAAGGGTAGAAATGATATTATTATTACCCTAACACATATCCTAATTCTATTGGACAAGTTTAATTCGACCAAAAACAAACTTAGGAATAAAATATGACCATTTAGACCCACTTGGATTAGATTAGGACATTTATTATTAATTTATTTAAAGAAGGTTTAAAAGAGTTAAAATCAAAGTTTATTTACTAGAACATTTTTAATAAGGGGTTATACATAAGATAAATTCGACTTTAAATATTCAATAGAAAGATAGAAAGATTTCCTACATAATGGTATTTTATTTGTAATTTTTAGACATTAAATAATTTACTTTATTTATGACACAACGATGATGCAGTAATTATCTTATTAATGAAATATTGACATAATTGATGTCATAAATACCCAAATAAATATAATTTTAGACTTTTTATGAATTCCACTTATCTTATAGGGTAATATGACATGTTAGTATTGATTTAATTAAATTTTTCGAACTTAAAATTCTGTTATGATTTTCACAAAAATCAATTACTAAATAGTGTCAAAATTGACATAAAATAGTTTTTAAAACAAATATTATATTATTAATTGTTATTTTATTACTAAAAATCTATGGTTCGGCCAAATGACTTAGTTAAGGATATATATATTAATAATAAACAATTTGGGGTTCGTTTGGCTTCTTATAGTAAGTTTATTAACCTTATAGTGTAAGAACACAAGAAGACACGGTATAAGTAAAATTATTTAACTTAATGTTAAATCTAAATGATAATGTTAAAATAGGAACTTAAACTTGTCTAAATTCTATTGGATGAGAGTATTTCTATCCATACCCACCTTAGCTTCGAAATAAATCAATTTGGAGCTATTTAAAACCGAAGTTGACTTTATAATAAAATAATAGTTTTGGTTATTCCAATGGTGCCCCTCTCCTCCCTTATAAAAGGGAACCTCCTCCCTCTCTTCCTCACACAACGTTGAGCCTTCAAGCTCGGCCAAAACCTGCCAAATTCTACTCTCCACTTCCCTAGAAACATCCTAGAGGTTTTGGTCTTCCTCAGAGATCAATTTTAGTGCCCTAAGAGGAGGTCTTAAAGAGGTGCTTCAAAGAAGAGGTAATTTCCGTTACCGATTCTTTCAACTTTATTTCTTTTTTCACTTCTTCTTCATAGGTTGTTTCATTATGAAGTTATAACATCAGTATCACTCATATACTGATATGTTATTATAAGTATGAAACAACCCTATTTCACCATCTATCCATCCTATGGAAAACAAAATCACCGCGCGTGCGTACGTACGGAATACCGTCTCCACGCCGTGGTGTAATCTATTTTTCCACCAACACCTTACATGGATGGGTATTATGGTGTAAAGAATAACTATAAATAGTTATTATAACATCATAATGATTCTGATATATTGTATCATCCACTCCAATTCAATTCAATAATTATGGAAATGATATCATCGCTCGTACGTACGTACCGACTACCGTCTCCATGACGCGATGAGATTCATTCTCCATGTTAACCATTTAAGAATGATTATAAACTATATATAAGAAATAATAATGAAATATATGAAATTATAAAGCTCCTAGATTTATGTGTATATATATGTATGTCATCTACTTAATTTCGTTCAACTCAATAAGGAAAGGAAAACATCGTTCATGCGTACGTACGGACTACCGTCTCCATGAACGGTGTGTTTCATTTCATTTATCTATCTATTATATATATATATACACTGAATATATATGATATATAAACCATGTTTTATATTCTGGAAGTAAGTAAATTATGATATAAGTAATAATAATGTCATGAAAAACAAGTCCAAACACCTACGATAAATGAAACGATTTTACCCAAAACGCTTCTTTAACATGGAATTTACAAAAGAACAGGTACTATAAATTCATAAGTGAACCATATATGATATAATAACAATGAATATGATTCTGTAATAAGTTAATGACATTATTTAAATCATTATACAGGAGGTTAGGATACGTACAAAGCATATCGGACATAAGGTAAGGGAAAATCTCGCAATCTCAATTTTTATCCGAGATTGTTTATACTTTGAAATTTACTGGGGTGTATTTTATCGTCCACATCCATGTTTCATAAATATGTAATATTATTTCCACCCAATTACAGTAGTTTAAATCCAATTTTACCCTTCAGTGAGTTTTTAGTAAAGAATATGAAAGGAATCTTTTGTCATTTTTCGTACGAGGTACTTTTTGACTTTTCCGACAAAAGTACGAAGAATTTTTTTTAAACTTATACGACATGAATGGATTTTTAAAAAATTATTTCTAAGAAGCTTCCTTTACAAGTTTTCAAGTTTATTTTTAAACAACTTCTTTTTGTACGACATGTTAAGAAAGGAAAAATGTTTTTGAAGAAGAAAGGATATTTTCCTCAAGAATGGAGTTCAAGTGTTTTATCAAAATTATTTTCTATCTAAGATAATAAAGGGTTCTGTTTTTATCCATATTATTACATTGATTTGATCATGTTGTGATGGAATTATTTTTATGAATTCCTTTATCTTATATGAATTGTTTTATGTTGTCGTGATGTTTAAGATCCCCATTTGTATTACATGGGTTATGCAATGATGTATGATTTATGATTTTGTGGCACACATAAGAATGGTATCATTATAAGATGGGTGGGACCTATATCTCCCTCCAAAGCATTGGGTAAAGATTTTATATCTCATGAGATAGACATGGCTGGAATGGTAGGTTATACCAGTTCAGTGAAACAGGACTGAAACGAGGGTGACTCGGTTCAGAAAGGGACTTTGTCCACTAAGATAGTCTTGGAAATGAGTCTTGACTAACAAGAAATGATTCTCTATGATTATGTGTGTATTCCACAAAGTTTAATGTTTTATGTTATGATTATTGTGATTAAATTTCACTGCCATGAGTTATCCCAGGTTATGAAATTATGATCTCTTTTACAGGTTAAGATTTCCTTAATTCATGTGCTTATGTATATGATGTGATTGATATTTTTTTTGTTTACCCTTATTGAGCATTTGAGCTCAGCCTTTTATGTTTTCTTTTCCCCAGTGTATAAAGAAAGGTTTTAGGTAAAAAAAAAGGAATATCTTTATGGGAGATGTTGAAGATCTTTCACCAGGATTAGAAGATTATATTCCGAGTTTCCAAAGACACTAAACTATTACGATCCTTGTGTGTGTGTTTTTGTTATGTACTAAGTATTCTACAAATGTAATGTAATGTCAATGTACGTCAGGCTTCGGGTCTCCACACGCCCCCTGCTGGCCGCACCTCCACTTTTTATATTCTTTTTTCCTTAAATTAATCCATTTAATTGAATGTAATAATTAAAATCAGAATTCTCGTTTTATTATTATTATTATTAACATAAAACACTTACCTAATAAGTGAAAAAATCCATTTTTAATTAAAAAGGATTCTTCATTTATTATTTTCCTAATAAACATTTTGTAATTAAATATGAAACTCCCTCTAGATCATTAAATTCTTTTAAAATTTATTTAACAAAATAAAAACAAAAATAGTAATAACATAATCATTATTATTATTCCATCATCCATTTATTTAAAGCCCAAACCCCAAATTTATTACAATATCTTTAATATGATAAAAAATCCAACCCATAACCCCTAATTTAAATTCCATATTAATAAAAATTATTACATTCGTAAAACTAAAAAAATAATAATCTCATTATTAATATTTTTGAAACATTTAATAAACCCAACACCTCTATTTAATAACAATGCTACATTAAATCTTAAACTTCTCATTTAATTAAACGTTTCATTAAGAAGCTCAAAAGCTACATTAAATTATCATAAATGATACTATCCTTTAGCATGCAATTAAAATCTCAAAGCGTCGAAATAAATTATGACACCATAATAATAATAATAAAATTTTTATTATTAGAACATTCCTCCATTTAATAATAAATGGCCCTTCAATAATTCTAAAACTCTTTATTTGATTAAAACTGTTCTTCGATAAACTTCAAATCCACATTAATTTATTCAAATGTCATTTAATTAATTCATTATCATTCATTTAATTAAACAACCCCAATAATCATAAAAACAAATTACTTATTTTTATTATTAAAAAGTACTTTTAATTAATCAAAAAAACTAATATAATATTTTTTAATTAAATTAAATAATTTATTAAATAGGGTAAACTACACGGGTTGGACCACTATTATTAGATGCCTGTGTAGATCCATTAAAGTGGACTTTTTCAGATCCGGTGATTCATAGAGTCATCGAGACACTTGCTACAATTATATGGTAATTACATAAGTCCAAAAAAGACACCTTTAGATGTTCCAACACTTGGAATAAAATTCTGGAACTCGGTTTAAAAAAATGACAGGTTGATAAAACGAAAATTATTAGAAAACCCTTGTATTTTATTCCAGTTAAAAAACACGGGACTTTATAATATACACACCATAAAAACTTCTCGTCCTCAAGAACTCATCGAGAACCACTACTAAAAAAACCGACCTACCAAGGCCATTTCATATTATTATAACTGACGTGTTGTGTTCCTAACACAAAAAACACCTTTAACCCTTCACAAGACTAACGACCAATCCGTTAAAACCAGATCCAAAGCTCACTTTATAGATTAAACATCGAAGATAAGCTTATATATGAGGCCATTACAGGGACCTTGTTATCAAAAAAGGTTTAATCTTGATCAACCAACAAAATAGGTTGTGCATGATTCCCTTGAAAAACACCGTATACCCAAAAACCCACATTCCCCCTTTATATAAAGACGTGGCTTTAAAACTATTCCAAAACCAACCAAATTTATAAGGAAGTCCTTACATGATCTCTGGTGAAATTTCTATGTAAACCCATCGCAAGGCTATTTTAGAAACAACCGTGCCCCAACATAAATAACGGAGTAGCCCAAAGAAACCACACATCCCACATACTACCCAGATAACAACCACTCATCAAGCCCAACAAAATTTAAATTGTAGCATGGAATAAGACCATCACTATCTTTGTGTCCCCAGGATGAAGTCAATATAGGGGAAATTCTCGCCACATTTGGAAGAGCGGACTAAGAGAAAACCGTGGTCACTAAAAATTTTAGATGAACTACTACTGGGCGACTATGTTTAAAATGCTCGGAGTCACCTGCTGACACATTTACCGAAATCAACGCGACACTACCCACATTAAAATTTTCCATGACATTGAAATAAAAGATCATCCTCACACCAACATTCTATTTCAAAACACATTAACACATGCATGTGATGTTCCCTGAACCACGATCACCAAGTCAAATATTCTTGCATGAAAGACAAAATTTAAACCAACCGGCGTGTCAAAACACCCAAGTCCCATAGGCTAGTCTCTTACGAAACGTAAATGTCAACCCTCTCTCTTAGTCACACAAAACCAATTCACTATTCTAAAAATCTCATTTTTTTCATTTTATCCATTGAAGTAACTAATTTCAACCATTAAACATTTGAATATATTTCAAAAAACCCAAAAGTAATTTTTCCTAACAAGTCACTTTGCTTTCAAAACAACACCCTATAGAAAAATAGGCATGATATCACAAAAACTCTCTTTATTCATTTAAAATATACTGTTATCCAAACCGAAATAGGTAATTTAGCATCTAATTTTTTTACCAAAAAGGCGACCTCCGAGTGTCTCATTTATTCAATCCGGGTTCTTCAAAAAGCTACCCAAAAATAGTTCATTTCAATAAAAAATCAGAAATTTTATATTTATAACCATTTTCAAACATACTATGGTTATATAAAGTTCAAACACATGGGTGTCCATCTACTAATTGATAAGGTTCCCATATAACTTATTGCTGAAATTTGATTCCCATTTATCACAATAAATATTTATTTAACATATTTACTTTAGATGACCATTCATACAACAAGAAATCTCTAGCATGTTATCATAAGCAACAACACTACAACATGTTTTAACATAGAATCATGGAAAAATTATAAAATGTGCTGATAACTGAGTCAGTATGGCATATAATCACTCAATAATGTTAAATATATCACCGAAAATTTTTATCTATATAGCCATTCTAAAATAGTTCAAAAAATAGCATTGCACCCAAGGTACACAATACAAATTAGTAGGCATCCTACTAGTGCAACTACATGGCATGTTATATGCATGGAATGTGAATCACTAAGTGCCTAATATGATGCATATATTCAAAATCCTTTCCATATCAGTCTAAATAAAATTCTAAAAATTCTAAAAATCAATAAGCAGGGGAAAATATACCAGTCACTCAAGGTGATATCATATCAACTGTAACCACGAACAGTATAAAAATCAATTATCATCCATATACACTTGGTCATTTCCCATATATGGGGTGATCAGTCCTAGGAACGACTATTAACCCAAGAGCCGACACATTCCTAGTATCATATCTACCAACCCCAAAATAGTAAGGCAAAAGGAAAATAAAGAAAACATAAATCTTCTGAAACCACTTTATAACATCCCAACCCGGCTCACCACTAAACCAGTGGCCGGACAGGTATCTACGTGACCTCAAGTGCATATCCCTGTATTCCAGAGGCTTCCGACTAGCAATGAGGGTCTATTGATAGTCAATGGGGACCTATAAACTCATATCAAAGTTAAATAATATACAATGGAAATAAATAGTGGAAGCATTCGACTAAATTATAAAGTGGCAGAATGTAGATTTTATAAATCTTTTACAAAAAAAATGGGCAACGTAAATTATACAGCTGATGCATGCAAAACATGCTAATGATACCAAAATATAAAGAAGTGAACAAAACAACAAGCTTTGAATTCCAATATATAAATAAATAAATAATGACTCAAATCGACGAGGGCGGTCTCCTCGAGTATCTCGAGCTTACGCTCGGTCCACTGCTCTTATCTCTCACGTAAATGCAAACAACACAATCTTGCAACCAAATAGGATCTTCTCAGGTACCCCAGTGCAATGGACGCCCAAGTAGGGTGTGAGATATAAATCTCAGTAGGCCGGGATGACCCGTGTCTTCCCAAAATCCATATATTTAATAAATAATTTAAACTACGTGAAAGCATGCATAAATAAAGTATGTAGTTGAAAGTAACTATATACCCAAGTACCTAATTCATCACTCAGCTTGTGTCTGAACCTGCATTATACATTTTTCATGCATACTCAATAATCAGTAAACAAAAAATTTCATTTATCAATTATTCAATCCTCATTAAATTATACAAGTATCTAGAATATGACTATGCCCTACATCCCCGGATAAGTCACTCACCAGAGATGTCTTGAAATACCATCTAAGTAATCAATGTAAAGATCGAATCCAAGCTTGTGATTTGGCCTGGTTAACATGTCATAATATATTCAATTTAATCTTTAATATACTATAACTAAGCCCATGCACTAAAATTAGTGATTCTCTCCTAGGTCTGTCCACTAACAGTGATTAACCCAATTCATTAATAAGTCTGAACCCTTTCTCATATTCAATTCACAAATCATTATGTCACAACAGTTTTCATTAACCATTAATTAATTTCATGTATGAAAAATTGGACCCACAATCCAATTTTAATTAATTGGTGTATAACATCATTACTAGAACCCTCATGAGTATTTAAAGAGTTAGTACTTTTCTCGCAACCCATGAGAATTTGGAGCATCAGTCCCTATCCCATAAAAAAAATTTGCATGTAAGTTGGGTGAAGAACGCCATGTCTAACACCCCATTAGTATTTGGAGCATCAGTCCCTGTCTCCCAACCCATTTATCAACCATAAATATATATTAATAATTGGTGTATAATGCTATGTATTACTCCCAAAACCACCCATTAATTATTTCTTAAATTAATTAATACATTATGTTAATTAACTCAATAACTAATTAACAACATAAATATCCTGTCTAATAATTACACAATCAATTAAACATTCAACATCTCAATAGTTAATAAGTAATTATCAATTAATTATTCTTATAAATCCAACTAAATAATTAACTCAACACTCAATTATCCCAATTATTTAACAAGTATGAACTCGTCCACTCAAATTGTGATTCGTCAATGACATTAAAAATTAACATGAATGGCACAATCATCTCAAAACATGCTGAAAAAGGACCAGTTATTTTGCAACCAACTCACACAACAATTCATATTTTTAAACAAATCCATCCAAATCAACTTAAGGCATGATAAAAACACGCATCAAAAGGTACCCTTGGCAAACAGTCACACCAACCAATCAATTCACAATATTAATTTAATGCATGCAAATTAATTTATTCATCAAAAAATTAATTAAATCATATCTACTTAACCAGTTCATCATTTAATTATCTATTTACCATTTATGATGTAATAATTAATCCATCCATTAATTACTACCAATTACCAATTTAATTCTGAACATGTCAAAATATTCAATATTCTCAATATTCAGAAAATGGCACATTTTTTCCAACACATGACTTGATAATTAATTCCTCAATTAATTACCCTATTACCCATCCTGCCTCATTAAAATCATTTAACTACTAAATAATATAATTTTAATAAAATTAGAAATACATTCTTAAAACCAACACACGATAAAGTCCTCATTTATCTCCCATGGGTGGCATCATTTAATATTATCAAAAGTGTCATGCATCAACATATCATATATCGATACCAACAAGAAGATATTTCAAAATCCAAACCACTGTTAGCATTATATGACATTACCACTAAACATAAATTTATCTTTAATCAACATTTCAAGAAAAAATAGTAGTTCTATAATCAATTAAACTAACATTATCAGTTTATTTAATGAATTTATAATTCCTAAAAAAAGTGATTGAGATTTTGGGACCCTACATCAGGGTGGCACCATTTTTATTCTGCAACGCTTTAATGTACTTGGTGGCAACCGGTCCACAACTGGTCCCTAGTCGCATGCGCTCACACCTTCACACACACACACACACACATATTTATATGTGATAATTATCTAAATTGATCGACAACAATTAAATATATTAAACTGGTACACAGAATCAAAGTATTAATGAACAACACACCTCTAACATGGCATCAAGAACTCATAAAAAAATTAACAGGCCTTAATATAACTGGTGAAAAACAAAACAATGGGTTTAGACACTTACCCGAACCAATGGAAACAAAAAAATTCGAGACCATCCATATCTCCCTTAGCAGAAGATGCTGGATTATATACCAATGGGTCCTGAGTCAACATTCACATATGTTAAAAATAGAGGGATGCAACGATCGAATTATATCCAAAACATAGTGTTTTGGCCAAGAAAATAAGGTGATAGAGAGAGGAGTCAAATGGATGATGATAATCATGAGTTATAGGCAAGAAGACTCACCTTGAGGAGGTGGAAAAGATTGTTGAAGAGTCCAAGAGGAATCATCGCATGCAAAGTGGTGTCTGGGTGTGGGGTTGGTGTGCCTCTGGGTACTGTAGGGAGGGGGGGTCGTACCACGAGGGTCATGCACCGCAGGAGATCCACCCGGGTGCCACGCTACTACAGGGAGGGTTTCCTAGGGGTTGTACATTACTGGAGGTCCTGAGAAGGAGGGCCGTGTGGAGGAGTAGGCCGGAGATGTTTCTGCGCCCTGCATGGAGAAGGAGAAACATTGGGGGTTGTGCGACTTGCAGGTCGTACCTTCCCTTTTTATATTATTTTTTTCCTTAAATTATTCCATTTAATTGAATGTTATAATTAAAATATAAAAAATCATTTTATTATTATTATTATACACATTAAACACTTATCTAATAAGTTCAAAACTCCCAATTTAATTAAAAACTATACTTAATTTACTATTCTCTTAATAAACGTTTCGTAATTAAATATGATACTCCCTATAGATCATTAAATTTTTTTACATTTATTTAACTAAACAACCAAAAAAATAATAGTAACATCCTTATTATTATTATTCCTATTTCAATTTATTTAAAACCCAAACCCCAATTTATTACAACATCATTAATATGATAAAAACTCCAACCCATAACCCCTAATTTTATTTCCATAATAAAAAAAATTATTACATTCATAAAATAAAATAACAATAATCTCATTATTATTATTTTTAAAACTTTTTATAAACCCAACACCTGTATTTAATAACAACTCTTCATTAAATCTAAAAATCCTCATTTAATAAAATGTTTCTTTGAGATTCTCAAAATTCACATTAAATTCTCATAAATTATATGGTCCATTAACATGAAATTAGAATCTCATTCCATTAAAATAATTTATGAAACCATAATAATAATAATAACATTATTATTATAGGCACATTCATCCATTTAATAATAAATTTTCATTTAAAAATTCTGAAACTCTTTATTTATTTGAAACAGTTCTTTGATAAACCCCAAATCCACATTAATTTCATTAACCGTTATTTAATTAATTATTTATAATTGATTTAATTAAAAAACCACAATAATAATAATAACATCATTATTATTATTGTTAAAAATTTCTTTTAATTAATCAATAACTCTAATGTAATCTTCTTTAATTAAATAAAATAATTAATTAAATAGGGTAAAATACACGGGTTGGACTGCCACCGTGCACTGCCCGTACAGATCCATTAAAGTGGAATTTTTTGGATTTGTTGATCCCGAGACTCATCGGGACACCCACTAAAATTATAGGGTAATTACGCAAGTCCAAAAATGACACCTTTAGGGGTTGCAACACTCGGAATAAAATTCCAGATCTCAGTTTTAAAAAACAACCAGTCGATAAACCAATTTTTTTTCATAAAAACCTTCATATTTTAACCCAGTTCAAAAACATGGGACTTTACAATAGTATGGTACCATTATATACCAGATTTTAATGCATCAAAATAATATATTTGTATAAATGTTTTCTGATTTTCATGATTTGGAACCTGAAAATAAAGACCCTATCCCATTATATTATGATTATACTATAGTGGCAGCTCTAATAAAAGATTAAAGGTTAGGCCCACAGAAAGAAGACATACATCTGAAGTATCACCTCCTAAATTTTTTTTCTTAGAGGGGTGAAGTTATTGTAATATTAGATTCCATGTAAGAAAACATGTTAAATCCCTTGACAATGGTCCTATATCATCAAATTCATATGTATCATGTGAGAGCTAGAAGACTAAATGTTGTTAATATTTGGATCTAATGCATGTGGGAGTATATAAGTGTTAGTTACCTAGAACCCAATGATGTGTACTTTATGATATCCAATATTCATTGTTTTCAATATTAACAAACTTCTTATCACATCATAATTTTTATTATTTATGAAATAGTATGTGATAATGTCATTTGAGTAGATGTCATGTTGAAAGGTCATAAAAGTTTCCTACTATGATGATAACCTAGAAGATCCATGATAGTTTTCATAAATATATGATCTATAGGTAGATGAAATAATTCAAGGGACACAAATGATATAGTATATCAGGAAACGAGACTCATATGACTTTGAGGGACCTTCTCATGGTGTATTCCTTTGGTAATTTCTAATGTATGAAATTATGAAAATAGGACCTTCCAGCAAGAAATCAACCTTTACATGTGTCATTGTGTTATATAATGTATGGATGTGTGTATTGATCCTTAGAAAATGTTATTTTTATTAATGTATATTATGAGACATGTACTTTTATGTATTAATGAAAACCATGAAGACATATGTTTGTGGTGAAGTAGGATACACTGAGGGTGTCATAGGTAATATTTATTTAATAAATAATGCAATAAAGGATTTCCCTTATTTTATTTAATTTAATATGATATCTCACACCCTTTGATGAAAATTATACATTCTAAATTAATCCATAGACAGGTTGGTTTAGTGATGAGTTTATTTTCTAGAAAGTAAAAACAATGAAACATCAAGTACATAGGTTTATGACACTAGCATGAAACCTATTTGATTGGAGATATCATGAAAAAAGGGATCATATTACATAATAAGCATCCATATGAGGTTTTATTTCATTATGATAATAACTTATTTCGTTATGGGTGGTTTGGTGTTTTATTAGGAACGAACCTTGACTTTGGGATGCTTCACCTATTCCCATTCATAAGGAGGCCTAAAAGGTCACACACTGAGTGTATCTATAAAATCAATTAAAAATTAATATTATTTATTATTTTCCATGTTGAATAAATATTATCCTTACACATTTTTTAATAATTATTCATGGTTTCATGATCACATAATTTTTTTCACAAGTTATTGAAAAGAATATTTTATGAGAAGAATATTTAATAAATATTTATTTTTTTAAATAGTGAATATAATATTAATTTATTTATTTGTGAATAATTCAGTGATATTATTTATTTAATAAATAGTCATTTTTCAAGGATAAATAAATATTACGGTGGAATGGAAGATAGAGTTTATTGAGCCCATGTTAAAAAAATATTGAATATTATTTGAATAAAAAAATTCAATTTAATTCACGAGTTTAAAGTATGTGAATAAATGATAATAATAATATTATTATCATAGACATAGGGTTTTGTGGGTATTAATAATAGTAATAAGGGAACATGAGAAATTATTATTTTCTAACCCTAGTAGTATATAAACCTAATTATATTATTTTCTTAAGGGTCTCTATTTTATTGGTTGTACACAATAAAATTAAAATGTAATTCTCTCAATGTGTTAGAGAGACCCCTCTCTAAGAATTCCCTCAAGAATGGAGAGAAATCCTCCCCTACACCACTCTCAAGATTAGATAGACTGAATAGAACCCTTTCTTGATGAGATTCACAAGGAAATAGAAAATGAATGATGCTAGCATTATGTTATACCATGGTAGCACCACAGATTACTATGGATATATTTATAGGTTTAAGGAGAACATGTGGATCACCACTAGAGGGAATATACTATTGATTACTGCAATGCAATGGAGGTATGACAAAAAGAGACTATTAGATTCATCCACAAAGACGTAATTAATTGAACGGTAAATATTTAATTTTTTAAATTAATTATAAATAATATGTGACGATCCAGTTCTTTTATTCCAGTGTTCACTATTCAATTATTATTTTATTCAACTCTATTAGTCATGTTGTTTATCGTCGATGTACATATCAGATTATTCATATATTATGACAATAAATCATGTTGGGTATGCTCTATCTATTTCTTCCACTATACCTTAAACCTTCATCACATTCCCATATTTATGTATGATTCACATTCCCTATATTGTGTGAATAATTTATATTCATTTTATTACTTTAATCATTTGGTGTGATTTTTATTATGAAATTTATTAGAGTTATTATAATGTATTCCTCATTTTAAAAGATTTAATTATTTGAAATATGTATTACAAATGATATCTATATTTAATTTCAATTATTTTTTTTACCACAAAAATTATATATTTGTGTAATTATAAATTCTTACTATGTATATTATTTGAAAGGTATTTTCATTGTTAACACAAAATTATAATAATTTATTAAATTTCAAACAAATTATGTTACTTCATTTTTATTTCCTTATTGATGGAAAACTTATTGGATGTTATATATTTAAGTTAGAAAAAATTCTGGAATTCTCATTGTGGCATGCATACAATATATACAAATGAATAACACATATGTTAGATTTCTCCTCTTCAAAGGGGTTAATTAAATTAACACAATTACTATAAAATGGAACCTTATAATGATATACATTTCATGAATTTGGATTTCTTTTTTAGGTTTTATATGGATTATGTATATGTAATGGACATGTTGCGATTGCACTATTTTACTAAAGGATGATCCATGGAATTTGATTTTCTAGTTTTTTGTAAAATTATTTCATGACCCACGTTATTAATGAATCCTATAGTCCTTTAATGGGATTTTTAGGTTTTAAAACTGTGAGGAATTTAATTGTATGACATTAGTAAAATTACCTAAGGTTATATTGCATTGAGAGAAGTTTCACATTTCCACATTTTGTACCTTCAACAATAAGTTTTCATTCTACCATTTCAATTTTCTATTACTGCATATTATTTTAAATTTTGTATGAATTATTTTATTATATTCATGTATAATTATGGAATTTATATGAGAATGTGATTTGTTTTATTATCTCATTATCTATGATAAAATATTTTAAAAAATGTGTTTTATTGGGAATTTAGAGGGACAGTGGAACTGAACATTTATAGGGTTTTTTATTCGAGGAGAGGAAAATATTATGCAACATCATTGAATGGTCTCCTAAGTGAGTAATAGTACATGGATAAAGGTTAGTATTTGACATCACATATGGGAGTATCCCTTACATATTTTTGGAATTATAGTGTGGGAATTTTGATTCATGGTTATGTGATCGACCATGTGTTGATTTTTAATTTACCACAAGTTGAGACTATTTCCTCGCAAGATTGAACCTTCTATATGGTGTAAATTTCCACAAGTCATATTCACCATTTAGGTATAATATGGCTTATAATTCGTCAATTATTGACATGTGTGTATATTAAAAGTATTTATAGTGAATACCTTTTCCCTGGAACACTATAAAAATATTTTCATTTACATTAAATTGTATAACACTTAAACAAATTTTGGACTACTATGCTTATGGTATTATTCTTTACATTTATTAGTAAACTCATTGTCGTGTTTTGGTCTTATAAATTGTACCATTTTATCCCTTTTCAAATCATTTAATTATGTTAGAATATTTATGTAATATAGAGGGATTATGTTCATATCTAGGACTTGCATGGATTCAAGAATGCTTAATAATATATAAGAGTTATTGAAGAAATTATAGGAAACATGATATTCTGAAGTAGTTGACGAGGTATTAATTTCTATTAAAAAACCCAAACATAAAATTGACATTAAATATTTTTTAAAATAACACTAATTAATTGAAAAATGATAAGTTTGCAATGTATTAATTGTAATTATAAATACATTGAAGATTTTTGATAAATATAATAAATTTATTTGTAAATATTGATTTCAAAAAACACAATAATCAATGTAATTAATGTGTAAGTATGAACTAGGGTCATGGAGTTGTATTGGGGATTACAGAGGAGAATTTGGGATATTTATTTTATATATCTTTAAGGAAACAATATTGATGTCGTGGAAGGATGTGCCTTCATTTCTATAATTTTACTATCACTACTTTTTCCATTCCATCATTTGTTAATTCATAAATGGTTGTTAACCCATGCTGATATCCTACTTGATGTGAAATCCATTCTCCATTGACACTCAATTTCATTTCATTTTCTACATAATTTTATACTACACTGGAAGGGAAAGGGTATCTTAATAATGTTCACCCAGTACTAGTTTCTTAGTGGTTGTGAGATCAATTCTTAATTTACCCTCATTTGTTTATAATTATCTATTGCACATGAAGTGTAAGTTTATGTTATTAACATTTTTACATAATATTCTTGTAATGCTGTAGTTTGTTTACTTTCACCTTGTCAATCACTTGTAAACACTTCATGATTATATTTTCAAAACATATTTGAGAAGATTATAAACAATATCTTTTACATTAGTTGTCCACTAAGAGAATTCGACAGTAAAAAGATCCATTTGGTTCTCTATAAATCCATATAATTTTGGAGCCTATGAGGTAATATATATCTTCTTGAAAATTGGAAAGCATGTTTGTTACATTAAAGGATATAACTCCCATGGGGTGGAATGCAGGAACAATGAAGAGGGTGATAACTTTTTACCAATTCATATAGAAGTATAATTCTCTAACAGTGTTGTAGTGATGTTTTAAATGTGTTCTCCATCATGTATTAAATGTTTGTGAAAAACCATACCTAGACCATGAATGAGAAGTAGTTTTATCATCGTATTTTTTATTATATATGATTGTTTTCCTAGTAATTTGTTCTGGAAACATTTCCACTAATTATGATATTTTTAGGATTTTCAAAGTAAAATATAATTAAAAAAAATAATAGTTTTATTATAATAAAATCTATTTAAATAGATTTCTTCATAGGATATCAGAATTAGAGATTTTATTGTCTAAAATTGTATAAATGTTGTATTCTTATATACCTAGCATAAGGTTTTGAATGTTCTGAAATAGTACCTCACTTATATATTAAATCTTGAACTCATGTATAGAAGATAAAAAATTCATCAATTTTTTTATCTTATTTTCATTCAACTGATAATTTAGAAACAATAAGAGAATTTATACTCATACAAAAATTACTCAATATTCATGAACCATATCAAGCATAAATTGAAATTATATTATTATAATAAAATATCCATTAATTTATTTACATAGTATCTTATCAAGAACTAATATCACATGTTGAGCATCCTTTAACTCATTTGTTAACTAATTTTTAGATGTAGTTATTTGAATTATAAAATTATGGACTTTATTAAAGTCATATCCTCCTACATTTTTCTCAAGTTAACTTTATTTATGCATCATTTCCCATGTTATAATCATATAGGGTGACTAATTAAATGTTATCAAACATTAGATAACATGAGTGATAAAGATTTATATGAAATGTCTGATTTTGTATTTCACAAATAGTTTCATAACCCAAACATGATTTTGTGGGGAATAAGAGTTTATATTCTTAAATGGTACAAATTTATTTGAATACTTAATAAAATTAATATAGTATTGGAAGGAGTGTTGAAATTATAAATCATTCAATATTAATTCGTTGGTTAGATGTCTTGTATGGAATTTTATTTGGATGCAGATTTTTCTTTTTCTTTTTCTTTTTCATTTTGTAACACTGCATTTATAATGCTTTTACTATGCTAAAATTGTTCCCTTATAATTATTGGAATGAAAAATATTACTCATTCTTGAACATAATTCATTTCCTATACAAATAATTCAATTATTGAATAAAAAATATTGGAGTTAATGGAATATTCATTGATCTAATAAGAATCCTATATAATTTTTAGGTATCCAATTATCACAAGGAACCTAATATATTTATTGACATAACCTAAATTCTCTCATACTAAAAAGTTTTATGTTCTACTCATTCATATACCCCTTTTATTGTTATAATACAAAGAGTAATTTATTTAATTACATTTTAATTTGAATTCAGAGAAAAATCTTTTTTTAGAATTGATTTGTGTAGTGTTTGTATTAGATTTTATCAAACATTTATTTATTGATAATTTGATTCTAAAGTGGGGATTAGCTACTTTATCCATAAAATGTTAGAATAATAAATATCATCAAAACCGATGTGGTGATTTCTTGGGTGAGTGGGGGAATTGCATACTTAGACACCACCGTTAGTGTGAACTATGTTAATGGTTTTCCTCACCCCTAGAATTACATAAATGTTTTCTTCTTTTATGTTGAAAATTGGTTTAATTTTAATTTATTATTATGGTATTTATTATCATATCAATATCATCATTTAATTATATTTTTTTTATTATATTTTTTTATTTGTTTTACATTCTAATAATGTTATATTTTTTGTTAATATTTATTTTTTTCATCAATATGGACCTTTTCTACTATTTATTTTCTGAATGTTTCTAATTTTTTAATTAAATTATATTGGGTGAAAATGTTTTAGCATCATTAAATTTCTTTGAAATCACATTTCCCCGTATATAAATATTAATTCATTTAATATCTATAGTGATTTTTATCATGTTACTTTTTTTCTTCTATCTCAATTCATATACACACCACCATTATTATTTTTATTTCATATGTTCATTTATGATCTTTAGAAATAACATTTTTTGTAGTGGTAATATTTTTTAAGAGGAGGATCAGATGATATAACTATGATACCACTATTTATTTCAAAATATACATTATAAACTTTGTACATATTAGCTCCCATTATTCACAGGCATGTTTGAATGATACCATCCTATGAAACGATGAATAAATGGGAACACATTATGATATTTTGGTTTTAGTTTCCTAAAACATCATTACTACTATTATATGCATTCTAAAATTTTCAATCCTCATCAATTTTACTTTTAATGGAAGTTTATTGATTCTTGTGTGGTATATAGTGGTTTAATAAGCTGTGTAATGTAAAAAGCAGAAATTGTAAGATTTTTTTATTTGAACTTTAGTCTTTATATTTTTTTTTCGAATTGGATGACTGATGATTTAAAAATTCCAGAGTTCAAACTCATTAATTATAGTATAATTATTACAATTTAGATGTTAATTTTCAATTTAGTTTGTACAAAAAATTTAATATATGTGTATTGCTTTGAAAATTTCAATATCAGTGACTGGTTGTTCAGTGGAATCATTGTTATTGATTGTTAGCCAGTTTTGGGTTATTCATTGGATTAATGTGATGTGTGATGGTTCAAGGGTCCATGATGTTTAGTTATATTATCTTTTCATGGGTTCTTCTCACAAGAGTATTTGAACACAAATCAAGATATTGCAGTACATTAGTCATCAAAGATATTATTATTCAGGTAATATCATGCCCTCTTCATTTTCAGTTTTTAAATTATTATTTTGTGATTTTTTTGAGATTTCGTTTGATGATTTTGTTATTTATATAGGTTTTGTTGAAATAATTTTGGTGAACTATGTCTCTACATAATCAAGGGGAACATCCTTGTATCATTTAATATGTAGACCTTAACTATTGCTGAAATTGGTCTGCAGTGTTCATTTTGATCGATTATTTCTGGGATATGGTTTACTATGTTTTATTATTTTAGTTTTTGGTGATTATTTAGGATGTTTGTGGTTGATCTTTATGGTGAGTTTTTTAGAAGCTGTTATATTTTCAATGATTGGTCACTAATGTTTACTACTCACAAAGGGACATTATTTGGTTTACCATATTCATGTAGTTATCTTCATAGTTGTATTGCGTAAATATGAAAATTTTTGGAGTAGGTTCTACTAAATTCCAGTTTTAATGACTAAGGAAGATGAATAAATTATATACAAAAATTGTGGCAATAGTACCTTCTGTTTATTGGTCATGTAAAAAATAGTTTAAAGTATTGGGGTTGTGTACCATATATTTTTTATAACCATGATTTAGTATATTTAATGAAAAATAATGTGACATTATTACAGTATCTATTGATAATAATGTGAAATAAATTCTCACCTATTCCACTTTCAACCCTATAATATTATTCTCCAGAGTGAATAATGTATATAAGTCAACTAATAATGTAAATATTGTGTGTTTTTCATAGAAATGGTATTCTTGTCTGGATACACACAAGTGTATGAAATCTCTTGCATAAAATCACCAAAGGGTATTAATCCTAAAGGGGTGTATTGGGTATTAAATCAATCATCACTCGATGTATGAAAACATAGATTAATCAAAAACCTAGTTTAAAATTCTCAAGGGATATTTTTTTGTTTATCATATTATCTTTACTATAAAAAATTCATACTTATTAAAATATTTAGATACCTTTAGTAATATTAAATTTGGACTATGAAACATTATATACATGTATAAATAAAATAAAAATTTATAAAATTTTGAATGTAAAGGCTGTGTGTTATTATAAGAAATAACATAACTATTTCGATGCTATAAGTGGTGGTAAGGTCTATCTCATATGCACCAAAGGGTAATAAACATGAAAGAGGAAGATTGGGTAATAAATCAACATTCACTCGATGCATGAAAAAGAGTCCTAACTAAACACTTAGTTTAATATTTCCATGGGATATTCTTCAATTAAACTCATTCTGTTTAATCCAAATAATTCACACCATTTAATATCTTTAGATACCTTTTGGAATATTAATATTTGGACAACATAAAATAAGTGAAAAAATTATAGATCAATATAAACATTAGAAAACATTCAAAAATTTTAGTAATGTATTGATTATGTGATTTTCAACGAATTAAACCCCATATAGATAATAAAAATTGATTAAGGCACTGTAATAGATGAACCTCGGGGTAATAAACCTAAATTGGTGTATTTGGTATTAATTCAATCATTACTCAATTAATGAAAAGTCTCCAAACTACACTTCTGGTTTGAAACCCTTGGGGATTTTCTTTTATTAATCACATTATTGTTAATAAAGAAATCTCACACTAATTAATATATTTTGATACCTTTAGGAATATTAAAATTTGGACAATGAAACATTAGTGAAAACATTAGGGAAAAGTCTAAACATTAGAAAAAATTCATAATCTTTTAAAAGTAAATAGTTTGTGGTTTTATAAATAATCTAATCCCTATCTAGATAATTCAATTGGATGCAGGAGATAGAAATATATACCTAGGGGTAATAACCTTGAAAGGGGTGTATTGGGTATTATATTAATCGTCACTCATGGCATGAAAAAGAGGCCTAACAGGACACTGGGTTTGACTCTCTAGGGGGTTCTTCTTTTGTTATTCACATTCCCTTTATTGTAATAAACTCATACTAATTAATATATTTTGAAAAATTTAATAATATTAACATATGGACTATGATACATTATGTAATGAATTTGGTATAATTAAAAACAAAATAAAAAATTCTAAGAGTTTCAATAAAGTAAAGATTGTGTGGGTTTCTGAGAAATGACATCCCTATCTATACTATATATGTGGATGTAGGAGTAGAATATATATATATATTTTTAATAACTTTGAAAGGGGAATATTGGTTATTAACTCAACTAGAACTCATTAAAAGACAAAGAGGCCCAACATTACACCAATTAAGACACTCCTGAGGGATATTCTTTCATTATCCTCATTTACATTATAAATTAATGCACATATAATTATATCCAAATACTATGAAATAAAATTACATATTTATTCTTTGGTCAACCCTATATGACTAGTACTTGTAGTGAATATTTTTTGAACAATTTTAATCATGTTCAAAAACCATTTTTTCACATAAAAAATCAGGAATTCATCTATTTCCATCTATATGGAAGTTATTCAAACCAATCAAGGTGCATTGTATAATAAAAAACCAACAAGAATGGTTATCATAAATGATTTTTTACCCTATGAAAAATTCAAGAAAAAATTCATGGTTGTTCAAATTTGACACTTGATTAAGAGATTCAGTCTGTTAGTTATAAACATGTTCAATTCCAAGATAATCTATATCATCTATTTTATACATTGAATGATGCTAATAACAGGTTAAAATCAACAAAATAATTTAAACAATGGTCTGATAATGATATCCCTGAGTTATAAATAGAGGTTTCTACTATCTTGAAACAACCTTATATTTTTTGATAGTGGAGGTATACAAGAATAATCATAGAGATTCCATCCCAAGAATATGAGGCTATTCCATTTAATTCAAAATAATTAAAAAAAACTAATAACTTGAATATTTTATAAGTTAATCTTGATGACAAGGAAGTTTATAAAGATGGAACAGAAAGATAAAATAATGTTGATGAGGTGGAAGAAGGAAATTTTTGGAAGAAGTTGCTAGAAATGAAATATTTGTATATTAGCATTTACATGCATTAAATATTCCACCAATCTTCACATCTTGGTCAAAAGTTATATAACATTTTCCTAAATTCACATATAATATTATCAAAACTAGAACTATGTTTCTTAGTGTTTTAATTGATATATTTGGTTCAATGGAAAAAAATTTATATGATTGATGATATATTCTTAGAAAATATTCCATGAAAAGTTTACTGAAACAATTTCACATTGAGAGAAAATATATATATTTAGTTCATGAGTGAAACTAGAAATAATTCATCATACAGTGTGAAAAGTATAGTGAGGATTATTTATTTTTCTAGAGAGTAATTCTTGAATGTAACTTCCCGAACCTGATGCCACTATTGAGTTCCCCAATCCGATGGGTCACATGGTCTCAATCACATCTACCCAAAATCTAGAGGTTTCTTACTAGCAGTGAGGGCCTAGGGTGTGTTTGTGGGGAGACTATGCACTCATGTTAGAGTGTAACACAATGAATATAATATCATTCAAAAAGAAAAATCATTATGATAATGAATAAAATAGAAGAAAGGAATCTATGAAACTAGATCAGTAACCCTCCATAGTAGAATCATGATAATGATTGAATAAGAGAAAAACATTCCAAAGACAATTATATATAAATGATTCTAGATGTAAACTCATATCTAGAATGATATGTCATTTCATGTATCTACAAAGCATCCAAAAATGGTATATAATAATCAATATGGTATAAGTATCAGAATTCAAAAAAAGAAAAAAAGAAATATCCCTAGATACTATCACAAGCCTTAGCTCGGTCCTTATCTCCCCTTCTTCTATGTTTGAAAAAAATAAAGCATCATACTATTGAAGGTTTCCTTGGTCCTTACCTGCATCCATATGGTCTATCAGGGTACCCAATAGTGTCCAAAGATAGTGTATGAGATAAAATCCCAGTAGGCCACCACCAATAATGTCTATACAATCTAGGATGTGCAATAAAAACAAAGTAGTGTGAAATGTATGTCATAGGTATAGAAGAAATGAAAAAAGTTCCCATGGTATATGTAAAAAATGTAAAGTGAATTTGTTTATCCAAACATGGATCCCTACAAAACAAAGTTCTATATTCTATAATAAGGAACTAGTAAAGTAAGCAAGTAATAATTAAAGTGGCTATGCCAGATAACTAGAAGTGACATCCCAACCACAGACAATTAATATAAACTATATATCCTTTCATACAAGGACAAACCATATATCCATAATAACATATCAGCCACGACTAAGATGTGTAAGCAATCTTGTCATAATTACCAGGGCCGAGCCATATAATTATAAGTGTCATACCCCACGAGGTCAGGTCCAAGGTATATTGAATTAATGAATCCTTATAGATTATTAGGAGAATCTCAATGGAAACTTAGATATACTTTTAATGGTTTCCATGGATCATTTCAATAGACAATTTCCACTGTGATCCCAAAAAATTCATATACAAGGTGTAGCGAGGACCTTGGAATCACATGAAATCAATACCCAAGGAGAAATCTCATCCAAGGTGTCATGTACTGCTATTAAGAACCATGGGAGAACCTTCCATGGATTCTATGGGAATCAGGATCCATGGAATACCAGTGAATACCTCCACTAAAATTCAATTAATCACATTCATTCATTAAATCACAATAATTAAAATTCCATGATTTTACCCACTCATATAATAATTAGCATTTAAATAGTTAACCAATTCAACACAATTCAATTCAGTTCATTTATAACTAGGATTCCTATAACTAGTAAATCTTAAAATAACACCACATGGATGGTAAAACATTAGAAAATGGAAATGGAACACCACAATGGTGTCCTATGGGGGTTAATAAAATTCAACATACTTGAAGGAACAAGTGGGAGTCCTTAATAGGATCTATTTAATATAATTCAATAATTAAATTAACTTTTTGGGAAATTCATAAAAATATGGCATGAAGAGAAACAAAATTTAGATATATAAAACAAAAAACCATAAGGGAAAGGTAAAGATCACCAACCTCAAGCACGTAGAAGAGAAATCATCTTGTATCGGCATATGATTTGATAGAGATCAGATGAAAAATAAAGAATTGATAAATAACCTAGAATTAGGGAATATTAGATTACTATTAAATAACTCTGTCAATATAAATCCAAATGAATAACCAATCAAGATGATCAAATCACTTACTAGCATGAATCTAATGAGGCTGATGATGTTTTAATCCGATTTCAGATAAAAAAAATGAGATCAAAGACTACTGAAGGCCTTCAAAAGAGATTTCATACGTGAGTCCTATCCACCAAATGAGAAATTAAAATAGTTGGTAGGTTTTAATACATATTAAGGTAAATTTAGTCATTTTTCTTAATAATACGGGGTCATACTGTTTGTGCGCATAGTTTTTCTAACTATGCACAACCCCTGAAAAATCCCACTACTAAAAACTATGTAGTTTTTTCATAGAAGTGTTCCTACCTTCACATGATTTCTCAGACTATATATCTTGTTGCACCCAACTTTCTAGAACAATATGATTTCAACAAATCATGTGGCTTGGGTCCACACTTTATCCTAATGATGAGCTGTTTTTCTCCCGGAGTTGCCTTTCGGGAAATGAACATGCCTAAAAAACCCTTGATACACCCATGAACTCAAATGGTTTTCACATTAGGCCCTAAAAAGTATTTAATTTGAAAAAAAAGATTCTTAACTTGTAGGAAAACCCAGGATTATACATTCTTCACCCCTTAATAAAATTCATCCCAAAATTACTCTCTAATGGGTGGTTAAGAATCAACCGAGAAGAACTCCAACAAATTGGCACATATATTAGTCTCTTAATCCCAAGTCTCAACTTATAAATGGACATGCTTCTATAAAACCTCTACTAGAGGAAATTATTGGCCTTATAGAACCTACAAGCACCCATCAACGATACAAATAATATGCTCTTCAAAGGATACATCTACATATAAATCCACCTCCTCATGCTGTAGAGTATGATTTAGTTTGGTGTGATAATGGCACATCAAAGACACCTGTAACACATAATACATGGATTAGTACCTCTGAGGTTACTACAATCAATAATAAATCCATACGACACTATATAGAATCTCAAATGCCCTGACGTATAACGAATAAATATTACTATGTCTCTTAATCTGTTTGTGTCCTAGCCTCAGGGAGATATGTAAAAAGACACGATCCTTAACCTAAAATGATAGAGTAAATATAAAATAATTAGTGTAATATTTCTATTAAGTATATGCATTATCCATCCACATCCTGATCAACAAGGCATACTCAAAAACTTATAGAATGAGACACAGTCTCAATAACCCTTCTTTACTTACCTCTAGTAATCATAGGGGTGATTGGCATAGATTTCCATAAAAATCATCACAGGTTTATATGTGTACAATATCTTGCTATCTATGGTTTTAAGATAAATTAAAAATGGGAATATGCCTCTCCCAAGAACCCCTAAAATATTGGATGCATGCTCAAAACATTTCCTCAAGAACCTGAATCATATAATCTGACTGGACATCAGTCTGAGGGTTGTATTCCATGCTCCGAAGAACCTATGTAACAAATTACCTCTAAAAAATATTCTAGAAACAAGATGTAAATCAGGAATCCATATCAGAAATCACTATTTGAGGGACCCTATGATGTCAAAATATCTCACATATTTACAACCTCCCAATATCATCTACACTAAAGGTCTCCCTGATTAGTAGGAAATGAGAAAAATTCATGAGCCTATACACAACAACCCACAAAGTATCACTATCTCAGGTGGATAAAAAAAACTATCTACAAAATCCATCATGACATCATCCCATTTCCAATCCGCAATGGGTATTTACAGTAAAATTTTGGCTGGAAATTGATGTTCTTCCTTCACTTGAGGATATGTGGAACACCTTGAAAAAAACAACTACTTATGGATTTATTCTGACTGCCAGTACTGATGGCGCGAGTCACAATACATCTTGGTGATTTCAGGATACACAACCTAAACTGAGGCACAAAACTACCACATTATCTCCCCACGTATGTCCACTAAAACACATAAATGACCACTGAAATTTAGAAGCTCATCCTCAATAAAATTTTGACAAGAAGATGGGTCCTCACCTACCATACTCTCTCATATGACTAGGCCTTCTAAACTAGATAGTTGACTCATCCTCACTCTATCCAAAGGGTAGATTTCACATATCATGATCAAAGAGAAGTCTACCCCTGAATATGTTTTCCCTATATTTTTATCTCATAGAAAAATTCCATGAACTTCTATTAACTACTATTATCTTGAGCTTACTATATCTGAGTCCTCTTACTCAGTGAATCAGATACAACATTTACCTTTTCTAGGCATATAAGAATGCTCAAAATAAAAATATTTTTGGTAATAAACCCACCTTCATTACCTCAAATTTAGATCATTCGGTGTAAATATATACTTGATGATCTTTTGGTTTGTGTATATCCAAAAACACTATCCATGTAAATAGTATATCTAATATCACAAAGCATGAAAACCAGTAGCTAAATAAAGATCATGTGTTTTGTAATTCCTATCATGAATCCCCAACTAATGATACCCATATGCCATTACTTTATCCCCAACATCAGAACTTCTCATATCCCATTACATGATGCATCAGAATACACATTGTATCTTCTACTTGATGTTGGATGAATCAGGACAAAATCTAAAGTGAATATCCATTTTAGCTCCTAGAAGGATAACTCATAGTTATCTATCCATAAAAACTTCACACATTTCTTAGTCAAGACCATCAATGGTGCTAATAACTATGATATTTCATGTAGAAAACTCCATTAGTATTCAAATATCCTGAATAAACCTCATATATCAATGACTTTCGTGGGATTCTCCTAGGAAAGTACAACTCCCACCACATTTGGGTCAACTGATAATGCTTTCTCTAAAAGTGAATCTTATTTATCTATAAGTGTAATTTTTTTATATTACCATATAAATGATCCTATCTTTTTATATCCAAAATGATCTCATGATGTTTGTAAATGTTGTATCAAGTGTGATAATACACCAAGATATCATCCATGAAAACCACCACAAATTAATCCAAATAAGGATGGAAAACTCGGTTAATCCGCATCATGAAAACCACAATCACATTGATGAGACCGAAAGGAACAAAACAATAATCATATAAATAAAACCTTCTATAGAGATATCTACAAGTTATGTTTGTAGGTTGAACATACGCCTAATGATATGCATACCTCAAATCAATCTTCAAGAAAACTTGAGCTCCTCAGAGCTAATAAAAAGATCATCTATCCATGGAATGGGATAAAAGTTATTAACTATTAATTGGTACAATTTATGGTAATCCATAAATTACCTAGACGAACTATCCACCATTTTTACAAATAGGACTAGTGAACCCCACAAAGAAGTATTGGGTGAAATAAAAATCTTTTCCACTAAGTCCTCTAGATACCTCTTGAGCTCCATCAACTTTGTAGTAGCCATCCTATAAGGAGGAATGGATTTTTGTGTAGCTCCTAGAACTATATTTATGGATAAATCCACAAATATCTGAGGGGGTAAACAATAAAATTCATTTAAGAAAACATCCTTAAAATGAGATTCCATTGAATGATATTATGCCTGAGACACTCCCTGATCTTCTAGATATAAACTAGAAGACTAGGCTGTTATCCTGCCCTCCCATGATGCTTTGGTGCATCTCGAGTCTCCTAGACATCACATTGACCCTTTTTAATAAAAACTCTACACTCTAGGGATGTTATAGTCTCCATCAAGAGATAGAAACCAATGTAATCTCTATAATAAACTATACATTAATTTTGGAATAGGACTTCAAACCTAGTCATCTAGATGGAAAAAATATCATATATGATGTGACACCCCTTGACCACAAGGGGAACCCCTACACTATTTTATATCTTCTTTTGGAATCCCTAATGGAGTATCAAGCATCATAACAACCTTAGAAAACCATATGTAGAACCCAAGGCTATCCACCATAGGTACAACTATGAAGCTATTTGACACACCTATATAAAAAAGTGAATATACAAGAGTAGAGTCAACTAAGAGAATACCTCTTACTATAGATGGCCTAATGATATACTCCTTAGGGGTAATCTCTACAAAATATATTTGGCCTGAACTATGGCTATGTGACATGATCTCTCTAGTCAGAGCAAGCCTAATATGGTTTCTAGGTACAAATCCTACCTAGCTTCCTCATCAATGACCACCATCTTAGACCGAATAGACAGTCCTTCTCCATCTCCATGCCTGACACAAAGATATAAAACCTTCTCTTGAACCTGGGGTCCGAACTGACCCCCTTCCACTAATTTTTGAAGTGATGGTCATGCAAAAAATATGTATGTGGCCCATCCTACCACATGATTAACACTTGATTGGGTCCCAATCACAATTATTCCTCATGTGTCCGCATATAACACACAGATGATAGAAAACTGATCCACCGTCACTCACATCTTAGCTAGTACTCATCATGTGGGAAGCCTCAAAACGTTGCTTCCTTCCACTAGAAGCTAAACCATTGGGTCACGAGAATGAACTTTTCTTCTATTCAATCCCTACTTCCCCCCAGGAAGTCCCCTATTATCAGTACCTAATTAAGAATCCCAGTGGTAGAGGTAAATATGAAAACATTTACCTAATATCAAATGACATGTCTAAGACCTTCCTCAAAGAACCTCTTCCTTGATTCCTCAACTGTAAGATATATCATCACAAAATTTTGAAGATCCATAAGGTATGCCAAATACTCCATAACTGTCATTGTTCCATACTCTAGATGCATGAACTCACATGAATGGTTTTATATTCAAGTATTGGGGAAAATGTAATCAAATAATCTGGTATATAAATCACCCCAAATCATATCTTGCAGCCTGTAAGCTTAGTTCTAAACATCCCACTAGTTTTTTTATAATTCCCAAAGCATATATGTCAAAGGATTCACTCACATCCAAGGAGGTGTCTCCAGATTCTAGAACCTTGATAGAGTTGTCTCAATCCACAACTCAACAACCTATAGACTACTATCCCATAAACATGTGGGATGATGCTACATATAGAACACACGTTCCAACTCTTCAATAGCTGAGGCAAGCTATGGTTCTCCCTAAAATGTCTCCATAGTGCAGAAAAACCCATCACATAATTATGCCTCATCCCATATGTCTAGTATAACTAGTAGTACCTCAGATAACACTAAATGTGGATATAATAGTATCTCATTCCCCAATACCTCTATATAATGTTCTTCTTCACCCTGCTGTCATACCACTTATGGTATTATTTGAGTAATGTTTCTACAATTCCAAATAGAAGCCTCCAAAATGATCGATAACCAAAGTTCACTGTTAAAAGAACCATATAGGTCAGAACCTTCCTATAATGAGTCTCACCCCTCGGTTTTTCTTTTAGTTCTTGGATTTAGTAAAATAAACATTCATAACTTCACTAGAGACACAACCTACATCCCACTCAAAATCTTGGTCCAGATAAAGTTTTCTATTCCACAATTCCCATTTCATTTTCCATTCATATTTGTTTCGCATATCATTTTAAATGGTTAGAGGAAATGGTTCCACAATTCTAATATATAAGGCCCCATTCATCTAATGAACTGAAATACAGTTTCCACTTATTCCATTCCATAACATGTTCCAATCCATGAGACCAATAACCCATGACTCAACATGCCATAATTGTCTGTGTCTGGTGTATGTTGTAGCCTAATAAAGAAAATTATGTTTTGGTTTTGGTAGTAACTCTATGTACTGACCATGTTTATACATTTCATATACACAATCATTTAAAAAATAATAGGTATATAACACAAGGAACATATCACAATCATGCAGCCAAGTACTGCACCCTATATGGCATGGCATAATATAAGGCATGTGAAATATATGAGGTGCCTAAAATAATTCATGATATTCATACCCTCATCTTTTTGGGAAATAATGAAACAAAACTATCAATTATAATAATGATAAAATTACAATTCAAGTGCATTGCGAATTAGTGTAATCAAATCAATTTAAAAATCTAAAAATCTAGAAAACATAAATTCCATTCAAGGAAATTTTTATTTTTCTTGTACATGGGATAGCTACTCCTAAGAAAATCATATTACCAAAATTGAATCCCTTCATAATCCCCTTTATATTGTCTCAAAATAGTATGTATAGAGAATGAACCCATATGATACCTATTTGTAGTGTCTTAACCTAGATGACACTATTTAGGGCATTGAGCCGGTGGGTCACATGGCCTCAAGTGCATATCCCTGAATACCAGAGGCTTATGAAGAGAAGAGATGCACTAGGGTGTGTTTGTGGGCATAACATTACCTCATTTCAGAGTGTAACACAATGGAATACCATATCAATCAAATAGAAGTATCATTATAACAATGAATAATAATTAAGAAAAGACACTATGAAACTAGACTAGTAACCTGCTATAACGTAAGCACGATAATAACTAAACAAGATATAAACATCACAAAGTAATATATATATATATAATTCCCAAAGTAAAATTTTATAAAAAATGACATGTACTTTCACGTGTCTACAAAGAATAAAAAACTAGTATATATTCATCAGTACAATATATGTATCAAAATACCAAAATTACTAAAAATATATATCCCCAACTTGCATCATGTGCCTCATATCGGTCTTGTTATCCTTTTATCCTAAGCATGGAACAAATAAACCATCATAATATGGGTTCTCTAGTGATTTACTACTTACATTCATATAGTCTATCCGATTAGCCAATGGCATCTAGAGATGGGGTGTGAGAGAAAACCCCAGAAGGACACCACCAATGATGCCTATACAATCCGTACCATGCAATACAAACTAATCATTTTGTAATTTATATCAAATGTATAACAAAAATTAAACAATTTCCCATGGAATATTTAAAACAAGTAAAGAATACATACCTATCCAAAAATGGATCCCTACAAAACAATGGCCTATCTCATATAATAAGGATACAGAAAAGAATGGAAATAATAACTACCACAAGTACACTATATAACTAGTAGTTTTATCTCAACCACAACCAAGACATAACACTTGTATATTATATAATACAAAACAAATCCATATAATCTATATCAAATCAACCGTAACTAGGAAATATAATCAAGTATGTAAGAGTTACCATGAGGAGCCATATAATATGAAGTTTCAGACCCTTTGGGGCTAGATACAGGGTCTTGTGAACCAAAGATTTCAAGATGAGTCCTAGAAGAATCTTGATGGAAACATGATTAGACTTGGAATGGGTTCCATGGAGTATATCAATAAACTATGTCCACAACAAGCCCAAACAAGTCATATCAAAGGGTTAGCAAGGCCCAAGGCATCCCACAGAATCAAGACCTAAAGAGAAATATCATCCAAGGAATCCACTACATCTATGAAGATCATTGGAAGAATATTCCTTTAAATATAATGGAATCATGATCCAATGTCTACTAACCAAGGAATCCACTACCATTCAATTCATAATTCACTCATCAATTCATAGGCATTAGAATTCCATGATTTCACCCACTCATATAAAAACTACCATTCAAACAGTTATCAAATTCACATTATGTATAACATAGAAGAGGAGGAAAACCATCTCCAAATAATTCAATTAAAATTAAATCAATTAATTTATAATCATGATTCCACTAACATGAAAATATCAAACAGACACGCCATGGATGGTACAACATTTCACAAATGCATGGGCACACCCCATAGGTGGCTTGGGATGGGGAAGCAACATCCAACAAACTCAAAGGAACTAGTGGTCATCCCTAAAATTTTCCATTAAATCAAATGAAATTATTAAATTCATTTTTGGGGAACCGTTAGAATGTTTGGCTTGTGGTAGAGTGGAAATTATATATAAAACACCAAACCATGAAGGAAATGTATATACCACTTACCTAAAGCTCATATAAGAGTACCCATGTAGTATCAGATTCTGATTCAATCTAGATTAGAAGAAAAACAATGAATGGATGAGGAAAATAGGAATATGAAATATGAGACTTCATCTAAATAACACCATCAATACGTAGTAAAATTTATAATGACTTAATATGTTCTAAGCACTTACTCGCACCAATCTAACAATACTATCATTGTTAAAATCTATGTTTAGATCAAGAAATTAGAGGAAATCCCTCCATGACCTTAAAAAGATATCTCCTATGTGAGTTATATCCACCATAAGAGATGCGATAAGAGATAATAGGTTTTAATTTATTTAAATGGAAATATGGTAATTTTTTCCAAAAAATACTTGGTCGCACAGTTAGTTTATACAGGTTTTTAAATGTGTGCAAACTGAAAAAATAACAATGCTAAAAATTATGCAGTTTTTCTACAGATTTGTGCCTCAATTTTCATAGTTTATTAAACCATGTGGCCTATAGCAGCCCACTATCCAGCCCCATACAATTTAATTAAACCAAGTATCTTGGGTTACATGGTTTCTCTTAACCATGTGACCTACTATTTTTCTCTATGATTTGGGTTCTGTGCTCCGAACAAGATCCAAAAACCCACAATACACCCCTGAAAACTAAACGTATTCATATTAGTCCATAAAAAGTAATATAAACTGAAAAAAAGACCTATATGTCATTGGAAATCTTGGGATCTTACACTTACATTGCTGATGGAGGGTGGATGATTTTAAATATTGATGCAACTTATACTTATGTGTAGCATAAATTAACACAATATCTTACATAATTAGATACTGAATTTTTGGAATCTATTTTCATCGAAATGATCATGAATTTACCAGATATACATGCATCCCTTATGTAATATAGGATAAAACAATGATTTTTTATAATATTTCTTATTTAAAGACATTTATAGTTAATTAAAATGAAATTGTAAAGGTTTGTGGTGACTGGGTTGCTTTAATTTGGTGTTTCTTCTATTAATATCAATATTGATAAAAAATAACCGAATTTGAATCCATCTAATGTGACTCAATATAATTTTCTTGATCCATATCAAGTTTGTTTTGGGGATTTTATTCCATATATTTCCTCATTTAGTTTATGAAAATTGTATATACAGACTGACATTGCATTTCTATATGGAAGGTATAATTATGTATTGATGATTTTAGTAAACCATGATATTAATCATACAAATTTTTTTATTTAATTTTCCATTCTGGAGAAGGAAACATATGAATCTTGGAGATGGTTTTTGACATGTATTGTCTACCATTTCACCCACATTTAGGGCATATGTTTGATATCTAATCATCATTGAAGGATTAAGAGGGAAATAAATTAAAATCATGTTGTGTGGAGATCTCAAAAAAATTAAATCACTAATACTACATTAGACGCATTTCTATTAATGTGAGAAATACATTTAATTGATGGAATGACTATAATGAAATATCATCAATCAAAATAGCTCTAGTATATTCCATAGTATAGATTTAAGTTTACATTGTTTCTTACCCCACATGATATTGGTGTCTATGGTCTATTAATTCAATAGATTTTTTTTTACTTTTGAGCCCAATTTGAATTTCTTTAAATCAAAATATTCTAGATAATATTCCCCACATGTCTAATATTAAAGAGGTGAAGGTATTTAGTTAGATATCATACCATGCTATATTTTGGGACTTGATTGTTCAGTTTGGTGCCATAAAAATGACTTCTAAGTACTTTACAGTTCATTATATTCATCGATCTGAATATTTACAAAATATATTATCAGATGATGATTGTTTTTCCACATGAAATAGTATGTGATAATATCCCAAGTGTACTTGTCACAATAAAAAGTCATAGAATCTCCCTACTATGATGAGAACCTAGAAATTAAAAATTGATATTATTATTTATATGTTATTTAGTTGGATGATATCATTTGAAAATAAAAAAAATGATATAGTATATCATGGGTGGAGACTCATAATGATTTGAGACACTTTCTGATAGTGTACTCCCTTAGTAATCTTTAGTGCTGGAGATTATAAGAACGTGACCCACTAATTCTATATTGAAAATTATATGTGACATTGGATACTCCTATAAATATATGTGTGTGTAATTATCCTTATAATACAATATTATTATTAATATATATCATAATTCTTGAAATTTTATGTACTGATGATAACTGTGATGACATATGTTTGAGGTAAAGAAGGATATATTTGGTGTATCAGGAGTGATGTTGTATTAATGAATAATGAGACAAAGGATTTAACCATTAAGTTCATTAATAGAATAATATATCTTATTACCTATTATTGGAATCAAACTTCCTGATTATGTCAATGTCCATGATAGTGTTGTCGGTAAGTTTATTTTTTGAATGTCAAAAATGGCACATCGAGCATATAGGTTGATGACACTAGCATGCAACCTTAATGACTAGAGATATCAAGATAAGGGGATCACATTTCATGGTGTATATGATTATGATATTACATGTCATCAAGACATTAAATTATTTCTATATGGTAGCCTTGGAATGTTATTGGTTGATAACCTAGGAATTCATGCAGTAAAGCTTAATTTCAAAGAGAAAGGAGGCCAGAAGGTGAAACAATATGTGTATTAAAAACCCTAGTTATAATTCTATATGAATCTAACATGTCTGATGAGTATTATTCCTATGCATGTTCAAATAATTATTCAGGTTTGTTTGATTAGAAATATTCAATGACAAATTACTCCAGAAAAATATATATGTGAGTTGAATTTTTAATAAATATTTTTTCACTAGGTAATTAAATTTTAATTATTTGAATATAATAATATTTTTTCATTCTATTTTCTTACAAGATAAGAAAATATTAATTAAATTTTTATGTGAATATTTGAAAAATATTTGTTCGTTAGTTTTAGTGAATATAATATTTATAAATTTATTGGTAAATAATGTATTGGTATTTAATTAATTAAATTAATAGTAATTATTCAAAGGCCAAGAAACATTGAGGTAGATCAGAAAACATAATTTAAAGTTCTAGTGGAAAATTTCTTCTTAAATATTATTTTATTAAATTTTACTTTATTTATTCAAAAAAAATATTTATATTATCCCTGAATTTAGAACTTTTCAAGTAAATAATAATAATTATATTATTATTTTGATATGTAGTTTTCTGAGAATTAATAAAATAATATGACACCATGAAATATTTTATTAACCATATAACTATAAAATATAGGTCATGAAATTTTATACTATCTATAGAGCCACATTTTTTTTTGCACAACGAGTTCTAGAGGGAATCTTCTCAATCCCTAGAGATATCCCTCCTTAGAATTCCCTAAAGTCATATAGAAACTATCTTACTCCATAATCATCATTGGGTCCATTTTTGTTAAATAAAGAAATGAATAATAAGAATGTCACCTGACCTATGGAGGCATAGAATAGTGCAAGCTAAGGGCATCCCCTCAGATTAAAGACACACCCTCAAGATTGAATAAATATAAGTTAACAGATTTAATGACTTTAAGGGATTATGCAGTTTGGGAGGTGAGATGATCCGCTAATTTATTTCCTCCTCTCCAAGTGTGGGTGACCTTTATTCCATTTTTAATAAGATCTCTTCATTCCCTAATAATAAATGCTATCGACCATGGGGTATTTATTTTACCTAGCATAGAGTTATAAATGATCAACGAGTCTGTCTCCACTTGGGATAGATTGATGACTTTTCTGGATGCTCAATTTAATCCCAATCAATAAAGCATTGGACTCCACCTGTATACTTTTTCCATTGTCGTAGTGTGCCTTAATATACATGATAACACTCTCTCTTCGGTCCCTAATGACTTCTCCTCCTCTAGTGAAACATTCTCTTCTAGAACAGTATGTATTCAGTTGGAAACCATCGTCAGGGGGAACCACCTTACCCAATGTCCCTATAACCTGGTGCTAGATGAGTGAGCCACATAGGATGCAATCTAGAGAGACCATAGAGATGGAACTTATTTATAGTTTTTGAAGAATGGAACTAGATCTGCTAGCTGTTTTTATCTCATAGCGAAGGTGGATTGCCCAAAGATGGAATCCCCTCGTATCTCATCTCGTTCCTCGCTTCCCATAAACACAAGCACCATATGTTGAGAATTATGGAATGGGTTGTCCTTTCCGTGCCTGCATTGTCTATCTCCTGGAACCATCTTTCTAGGAATGGTTCATTCCAATGATCCTTAGAATAATATGCTCTAAAATCTCTTGAAAAACTCTAGACTACTTGCGCCCATTCTACATCAAAGAAGACTTGGTTCACATCCTCCACTTTTTTACTTATACAACATTGACAACAGGATGCGATGCAGATCCCAGCATATTAATGATGTCTTCAGAAAGAATTGAGTTATTTCTAATCATCCAGATGATGGAGCAATATTTTGAAGGCATCATGTTGCACCAAACCACCTTGCTCCATCTTTTGTTTTGAGACTGAGGAGTAGAAATCATTAGATATTCATTGGCATTAAAAATCCTCATGGAGGAAGGAGAAAAAACACATCTATCAGGTTCTAAATTAGTGATTATATGATTTAAAGAATATTTATTCATCCTTTCCAAGTCCATAGAAATGAAGTCAGGGAAATGACTCGCTTCTTTGAAGGAGATATTAGGGGTTGGGCAGCTCAGGTACCCCATCACCTCACTTCGAGAGCTTACCATAAAGCTGGTGCTCTCGGAGTGTGTCCAGTACTACCTGCAAATGATAGGCATGATCATCCTCAGTAGTCGAGTAAATTAGAATGTTGTTGATGAAGACTACTACAAAGCGATTAAGGTATGGCTGAAAGATCTGGTTCATGAGTCCCATGAACACTACTGGAGAATTGGTTACACCAAATGGAATAACCAAAAACAAGGAATGGCCGTACTTACATGTGAAGTCCATCTTCTGCACATCCTCATATCATACTCTGATATAGTGATATCCTGATCTGAGGTATATCATTGAGAACCACCACGCTCCATTCAACTGATCAAAGAGGTCGTCAATACTCGGGAGTGGGTACTTATTCTTCATGGTCACCTGATTCAAGCACCGATAGTCAACACAATGCCTCATGCTCCCATCCGCCTTCTTGGTGAACAAAATCAGGGATGCCTAAGGAGAAACACTAGTTTGGATGAATCCATTCCCCTGCAAGTCTTCTAGTTGTACCCATAGCTCACAAAGATCCAC
Organism: Viscum album; assembly: GCA_963277665.1. Taxonomy (NCBI): domain Eukaryota; kingdom Viridiplantae; phylum Streptophyta; class Magnoliopsida; order Santalales; family Viscaceae; genus Viscum; species Viscum album. The sequence continues at coordinate 1,208,301,844 of OY728165.1, read as the reverse complement.
AGGAGCCATCGGAAATGATGGTGTAGATATCGGTGTCGTCCCTAGGTACAAATCAATGTAAAAGTCCACCTCTTTATGAGGAGGCAGACCTGTGACATCAGCATGGAAACCATCCATGTACTGGTCCACCACTACAGGATAACTTAGACTATCCACATCAACAACTTCGAGGATAAGTCTGGCCAACTGACGAGTGATCGGCAGTACTCTCCTCCGAGAAGGTCCATCCTATGCTGCAAAGTCTCTCTTCTCGCCAGGGAAGGTAAACCTGGTCCCATCAGTGCAGACACACCACACATTGCTCCTAATATAGTCAATATGAGCATGGAATATAGATAACTAGTCCATACCCAAGATGACATCATAAGGCCTCGACACCGTTACTAGGAGATCCCAGACAAAGCACTCACCTTATAGAGTAAGCTCACACTGCCGACACCAGTGCTTAATTGTCGAATCTGCTCCCGTAGGAGTCAATATCCGTAAGGATTGAACCAACATATCCATCGGAATCTCTAAGCTCTGAATGATGGAATTGGAAATGAAATAATGACTGGAACCCATGTTTATAAGTACTACAACTATGTTGGAGTAGAAACAAATCATACCATGAATCATCTCCGGAGTGCCATGATCGTAAGCCTCAGCTTCATGGAGCTGAGCTCTGCTCAGTCCACCTGCTCCCTGTGGTTGTGGTGGACCTCCTGGTGGTGGTGGCAGTAATATATCGAATCATCACCCACCGCCAGTAGCACAGCCAGCTCCCCTGCTACGTCTTCCTACTCCATGCGGAACGCCTCGAACGAATCTCTATCTCTGCCTGGGTGGTTTCTCGACCGTCTTCTGATTATCTTTATGGCGTGTCAGATAGTCACGAGACATGTGACTCTGCCCGCCGCATGAGTAACACTGCTTGCTCTTGGAATATATGTCTCCACTTTGGGTGCCCCGCACAACCGATCGTGAGTCATGTAGTCATCCACCTATAGGTTTGGTCCTCTTCGACCTTTGCGACATCTGTCCACTGCCAGCTGAAGAAGACTCCACTGCGTGTCGACTGGGGGTGGATCTCGCTACTGGAGACTATTCAGCAAGGAAAATCTCCACTACGAGGGCTCTCTCTAACACCCCCAACTGCATCCGGATGCTATGTGAGATCACCGAAGCCCTGATCTCCCTCCTGAGTCCCTGCTCTATGGTTCGGGCCCTGAAGAATTGGTCCCGCACCAAATCAGTGGAGTGGCGTGATAGGTCAGTGAACCTCACTGAGTACTGAGAAAAAATCATGCTACACTACTGCCGATGAAGTAGCTTCTGAATCTGCACTGCGCGAAGAGTCGCTGGAAGAAAGTCCACCCTAAATAGGCTCTCAAAGTATACCCAAAGAAGCATCACCTCGTCATGAACCGCGAGCATCAAGCTCCACCATCTGCCTGCTGCTACCTATAGAAGGCTGGAAGCAAGAATGACTATGAGGTCTGCTGCTATCTCTACTCGTCCGAAGACTCCCACCACAGCCTCCAGCCAATCCTCAACCGCCTGTGGGTCCGCCTCTCCCCTGAACCTGGGTGGCCTCTGGCACTGGAACTCATGCAATGCGCTCAAGAGGCGTGCGCTGTCTGCTGCTGGGGATGGTGTAATTTGTGGCCCAATGGGGAATGGTACCACTGGGGCCTCCGCTGGTGCCTCTAATAGAAGAGGGCCCTGAACCCAGGCCTCATCACTCGTTTGGCTATCAGAGCATACAACACTCGGAACTCTAACCAACTGTCTATGAGGAGTTATCCTAAAAGAAATAGATGCGACATGGTCAAATGATTATACATGGTGAGCTGACCTGGTTGAGATGACTTATAGAAAACTATTGAAAACACACACACAATCAGTGATTTCATGCACTGAGTCTGAAATCAAATGTCAGGGTCCAGGTGTATGGATACATTGGTCGCCACACCAACAATGAACTCCCTGAACTGAGAACCACACTCACTACTCTTAAAACTATTTCTTCATAAAAAACAAATATCAGAGTCCTACATTATATGGTAAAATAGACTCATATATTCCAATTTTTCATGACCCGTCCCCCGAGGCCTGTGCTGTGACTACCCCAAGCCCACCTTCCATAGGCCAGGGGATAGAAACTAGCACCAAAGGCATAATTACCTAATACTGTGAAGGAATTACCTTTATAACCTGTAACACACTTAAAATAAAGAACACAACTGGATGAAACACCAAGAAAACTGTAAAACAAAAGAGTACTGAAAGTAAAAGGGGCTAGAATACAGGCCCAACAAGAAAGTACAAGTACAACAAAAAACAATACAACTAAATAAAAAGAAAGAAAAGAAGCTACTGGGTCATCCTCTGGGATTCCTACCTAAAGGGTAGGTACAGATAGCCTCCTCAGCACTCCGCATCCGGGTGTCTCCTCCACGTACAAACAAGACGTATGGTCCGCCTCCATTTACCGTTTCGTCCTCGTACTCTCAGCCTTAGTCAGCATTGTCCGTCGTCTGCATCCAACACAACAAGGTGTGAGCATATCCCATGTAGGGGTGAGTATAACGATACTCAGTAGGGACCCTGAGACCCTCAAGGACTAACAAAATCCAATAAGGATAAACCACAATGTATAAAATCAGCAGATAACCCTACTTAGGTATATTCCCATACATATACCAAAGTTATTAAGTAATCCATATCAATCATAAGGAAAACGAAAAATACTGACTCAGCTCAACCAAGATTTTATTCACATTATTAAAACCTCGGCTGTTGGAGAACTCTTGCTCAATCGTGTACAGTGGGCCTGCCGCGACACCAAGCATGCTTCCCACTAACCTTGGACTGCTGAGGTACTCCTCCTATCAAGTACCATGGGTCTGTCAAATTACACAGAGGCGCTCTCTATCGTGGGTCTGCCGCGTCACCAAGTGCACTCCCCCTCGTGCCCTGTAGAGGTACTCCTCCTATCAAGTATCATGGGTCTTCCACATCACCAAGTGCACACCTCCACTGTGGGTCTTCCACGACACCAAGGCGCTCCCCACTGGGCTAGTAGAGTCACTCCAAGTAAAATGGTTAGTAGGCATCTGGTCTCAGCCAGCTATTAGGTCTCCGCACAATGCTCCATCTTCTCCAGGAGGATCCTCTGCACGTGCTACTAGTTGATACTCCGACTATCACTAAGTCCCACAATGAAGTACCTCAAAGGTCCTCCACATCATAGGGGTATCAACAGAACAAATGGTGCGTCAATAGGACACACAGTCTGTGATTTATTAGCCTTTTAGTCCCAAGGGCCCGGTTGGATTTGTGAATTATGTAGAGACCCGAAGCCTGACGTACATGGACATTACATTACTTTTGCGGAATACTTAGTACATAACAAAAACACACACATAAGGATCGTAATAGTTTAGTGTCTTTGGAAACTCGGAACGTAATCTCCTAATCATGGTGAAAGATCTTCAACATCTCCCATAAAGATCTTCCTTTTTTTACCTAAAACCTTTCTTTATATCCTGGGGAAAAGAAAACATAAAAGGGTGAGCTCAAATGCTCAGTAAGGGTAAACAAAAGAAATATCAATCACATCATATTCATAAGAACATAACATTTTGGAAATCATAACCTGCAAAAGAGAGCAAATTTCATAACATGGGATAAATCATGGCAGTGAAATGTAATCACAATAATCATAACTTAAAACATGAAACTTTGTGGCATTCACACATAATCATAGAGAATCATTTCTTGTTAGTCAAGACTCATTGCCAAGACTATCTTAGTGGACAAAGTCCCTTTCTGAATCGAGTAACCCTCGTTTCAGTCCTGTTTCACTGAACCGGTATAACCTACCATTCAAGCCATGTCTATCTCATGAGATATAAAATCTTTACCCAATGCATTGGAGGGAGATATAGGTCCCACCCATCTTATAATGAATCCTTTCTTATGTGTGCCACATAATCATAAATCATACATCATCGCATAACACATGTAACAAAAATGGGATTCTTGAAACATCATGACATCATAAAACAATTCATATAAGATAAAGGAATTCATAAAAATATTTCCATCACAACATAATCAAATACATGTAATAATAGGGATAAAAATAGAACCCTTTTAATATCTTATATGGAAAATAATTTTGATAAAATACATGAACTCCATTCTTGAGGAAAATATCCTTTCTACTTCAAAAACATTTTTCCTTTCATAACATGTCATACGACATTAAAATAAAAGAAGATGATTAAAAATAAACTTGAAAACTTGTAAAGGAAGATTCTTGGAAATAATGTTTTAAAAATCCATTCATGCCGTAAAAAAACATTTTTCGTACTTTTGTCGGAAAAGTCAAAAAGTACCTCATACGAAAAACGACAAAAGATTCCTTTCATATCCTTTACTAAAAACTCACCGAAGGGTAAAATTGTAATTTAACAATTGTAGGTGGATGGAAATAATATTACATATTGTGTAAACATGGATGTGGATGATAAAATACTCCCCAGTAAATACCAAAGTATAAACAATCTCGGATAAAAATGAGATTGTGATATTTCCCTTACCTTAGGTCCGACTTGCTTTGTAAGTGTCCGAACCTCCTGTATAATGATTTAAATCATGTTATTGACTTATTCCAGAATCATATTCATTGTTATTATATAATATATGGTCCACTTATGACTTTATATTACCCGTTCTTTTGTAAATTCATGTTAAAGTAGCGTTTTTGGTAAAATCGTCTCATCTGTCGTTCGTGTTTTTAACTTGTAATTATTAATTGGATCGTGATTACTTATATACAGAATGTAAAAAATGATTTATATATAATATATATTCAGAATATATATATATATATATAATATCGATAAATGGAATGAAATACACCGTTCATGGAGACGGTAGTCCGTACGTACGCATTAACGCTGTTCTCGTTTCCTTATTGAAGTGAATGGAATTAAGTAGATGACATACATATAAATTTACATAAATACAGTATCATTATTATGTCATATATTTCATTATTACTTATTATATATACTTTATAATCATTCATGAATGATTAATCATTGAGAATGAATCTCATCGCCTCGTGGAGACGGTAGTCCGTACGTACGCACGAGCGATGATATTGTTCCCATGGTCGTGGAATTGTGTTGAAGTGTATGTAGACTATTTCAGTATCAATATAAATTTATAATAATCATATATAGTTACTCATTACACCATTATACCCATCCTATTAAGGTGGTGGTGGAAAATAGATTACACCACGGCGTGGAGACGGTATTCCGTACGTACGCACGCGCGGTGATTTCATTTTTCTGTAGGATGGTGAATTAGGGTTGTTTCATATTTATAATAACATATCAGTATGTAAGTAATACTGATGTTATTACTTTTTCATGAAACAACTAAAAAAGAAGAAGTTGAAGAAGAAAGAAATTGAAAAGATCGGTAATGGATATTACCTCTTCTTTGAAACGCCTCTTTGAATCCTCCACTTAGGGAACTATGATTGGTCATTGAAGAATACCAGGACCTCTAGGATTATTCTAGGGAAGTGGAGAAGGGATTTTTTCAGGGGTTGGCCGAGCTTGAGTGCTCAAATTGGTGTGAGGAGGAGGGGGAGGAGGTGTCCTTTTATAAGGGAGGAGAGGGGCACCTTAGGAATATCTCAAAATATTATTTTATATTAAAGTCAAAATCGGTTTATAATGGTTCCAAAGGGTCTTATTTAGAAGATAAAGTGGGGATGAGTCGAAATCCTATCAACCAATAAGATTTAGACAAGTTTAGGGTATTATTTTAACCTTATCAATTAGATTTAACTCTAAGTTAAATAATTTAACTTTTACCGTGTCTTTTTGTTTTCTTTCACTATATGGTTAATACACTTACTATAACATGCCAAACGAACCCAAAATTGTTTATTAATAATACATATATCCTTATCTAAGTCATTTGGCTGAACCTTATATTTTTAGGAATAAAATAACAATTAATAATATAATATTTGATTTAAGAACTATTTTGTGTCAATTTTGACACTATTTGATATATGATTTTTTTGAAAGTAATAATATAATTATATGTTCGAAAAAAGTTGATTAAATCAACAATAATATATCATAGTAACCTAGAAAATTAGTGGAATTCATAAAAAGTCTTAAATTACATTTATTTTGGTATTTATAATATCAATTATGTCAATATTTCATTAATAAGATAATTTCTACATCATCTTTGTGTCATAAATAAATTAAATTATTTGATGTCTAAAATTTACAAATAAAATACCATTATGTAGGAAATCTTTTTATACTTCTAATTAATATTTATAGTCGAATTTATCTTATGTATAACCCCATATTAAAAATGTTTTAGTAAATAAACTTTGATTTTAACTCTTTTAACCCTTCTTTAAATAATATAATAATAAATGTCCTAATCTAATCCAAGTGGGCCTAAATGATAATATTTTACACCTAAGGTTGTTTTTGGCCGAGATACACTTGTCCAATAGTATTAGGACATGTGTTAGGGTAATATTAATATCATTTTTACCCCTAATTACCCTATTTACTTTTAACCATGGTAAATAAAAGTAAAAATTTACCATTCACCAAAAATTATTTTCATCTCATTGAACCACATTTTACTTACTGACATCAACCGTGTCTCTAGGATTTTTGAAATTCCATTCACAGAAGCGGTAAAATTAAGATTTATGAAAAAATTAATTTTTTTAACTACCACTTAGTAGTTGCACTATTCATCAAAAATTGATGTTTTTCAGAACAATGCCAATATTTCATCCTAAGATATATTTCATATTCCAAATTCAAAAATGAAGTCTATTTTACCAAATTCATAACATAGAAGTTGCATTAATTAATTTTATAATTAAATCCCGCTGTTAAAACAAATAGCGTGTTTTTATGAAACAATATCTATCAAAAGACTGACACTTGTTTATGTCGGGTTTAAATGTGAAATTACATCCAATGACCAACATTGTATTAAATTGTAAAAATATATTCTAAATATACTTTAAAACCACGCAAATTAATAATTTATCACTATTAATTATTTTGATTAAAAAATTTGTTTTTAATTATAATTTTGTAATTTTCACTATTCATCAGAATATGAAAGTTATCCGAAAAGTACCAAAATTTCACCTTAGGCTAAATTCGATACTCCGAATCCAAAAATGAAGTCCATTTTGAGAGCTAAAATTCCTAAAATTTAAAAAGTGGTTATTACTATTCATAGCGGCTAATTTTAATAATATTTTAATAGCATATCGTTGTTTTGTGAAACTCAGTATTGCGTACTACACACGCTATCAAGGAAGGTTGCGATTGCGTGTAATGCAAGGCAAGTCAAAGATGCGTGTTGTGCAAGCTCCTTTTGGTGTAGCGTACAACACAAGACATTAATAAAATTAAAAAGAATATTTTTCATAAAATCTCGGGCTGTTACATTCTACCCCCTTAAAATGAATTTCGACCTCGAAATTCATCGGGGTTATAAATGGTTTACTATTCGAAAGTTTCTTTAATAGAAACCAACATCGTAAAAAGGAATACCAAAACTTGGCTTTAAAAACTGAAGTATGAAATGTAACGATTACCCAAATAAACTAATCACTGGGTTTCCACATAGGTGAAAATATGGATATGGAAGAGAAATCTAACCATCATGTTCTGATGGAGAGTGGTAGAGAACATGGCTATGGAAAATCCAGTAATCACAAATCCATAAATTTGTGATGATCTAAGGTACCATCTGATTAATCAGGTATAAGATCACTAGGAAAACATTTTTGGTTTTCAAGATCATTTCCCTAAAGTTGAAAATTTGAATTAGAATAAATACTTACTTGATTTTGGTACAATCTCACTGTTGTTCCTGATTTGAACAGTTTCCACTTCATCTCTTAAAGAAATGAAGTGTTAAAAGATCATGTGATAGAATGATGGGTCATTCCATCAGTTTCAAACAAAAGGTTTTCAATAGTTATCAAATATTCATAAGTCCGTATTTTGTGAGGTTGAACTTATACTTCATATATCATACCTCTTAATAAAACAAGTTTCTACTAACCAGAGACTTCCTGTAGGCCAGTGGTAGGCGATAAAGGCCAGTCGCACTTCGGTTGTGGGTTCGATTCCCACAGCCTTGTCCGACGCGATGGGCTGTCGCCCGTTCTGCAGGTTGTCCTTTTTCTAAATCTATATTACTATAACATCCCATCAATAATATCGAAAAAAACTTCTATCCTTAAACAATACTAACTTATGTCCAACATAACCCATTCCAATCTTTAGGCTTATCCATAATACTGCAGTCCATTCTCATAACAAAGTGAAAACGATTACCAGAGATTTAATACCATCGTTGATCCCCATATATCATAAGATATGTTTTGTTGGTCACATTCCAAACATTCAAAGGCCTTAATCATGTATTCTCTTGAATACCCCTCGAACCTTAGTGTAAACATGAATGCAGTTAAAATTTAACCCTTTCCACATACCAAAATCCTCAGAATTCTATATACTCAAACCATGATATCACTTAGTCCTTATATCAATCATGAGCTCATGAATACTATTAAACATTTCATTTTCTCGTTTTCCCTTCATTATGCGCATATCATCTTATTTCCAAAAAAAAATATCTCAATCACTTTGAATACCACATTAGACCAACACATAAATACTTTATGATACAACATTATTTTGGAATCCCATTACATAAACACTTAATCATTCCACCACATCGTTGTCATATTCAACATCGCCAATAGTGATCGCATGTGACTTCCCTTTGTCCTTTGCCTTAAGTGGTTGCTCATGTTGATCATCACTAACCCTTGGATTAGGGCATTTATTAGCATAATGCCCCATTTCCTTGCACTTGAAGCATTAAAGTGTTGGTGGTGCGTTCTCTGCAGTGTTTGCTTTATTCACATCATTAGAAACCCTTTTCCCATTACTTCGACACTCAGCTGCTCGATGACCTTCTTTTCCACACTTAAAACATTTTCTAGTCCCTTTAAGACAATCTCCACCATGTTTCTTTCCACACTTTGAGCATAAGGAAACATTCATTTTCTTTTCACCATTATTCTGAGATTTCTCCTTGAACTCCATCTTTCGTTTCTTTTCAAAACCATAAGATGGATATGTAACACCAACTTCCATTTCTACCTTGATAACACAACACACAATTTCTTCATAGCTACTGAAGTCTCTTATAGCTAATGCCCTTCGAAGACTTGGTTTTAAGCCACTGAAAAATCGATCAACTTTACTTTCAGGTTGGATGATAATGCCAGATGCATACCTTGCAAGTCTTGTAAAATTCGCTTCATATATACCAACAGATTCATCATCCTTTTGCTTTAGTTCCAGAAACTCCTTCTCCATCTTTGTTCGAAGAATACGAGGGAAGTACTTATTGAAAAATAAGTTCTTGAACTTTTCCCATTCCATGGACTCAATTTCATCTCTTTGCCTTGTATTCTTGATAAGATTCCACCATTGATCAGCTTCACCTTCCAAACGATATACTGCTAAGATGACTTTATCATGTTCAGAACATTGAAGAACTGAAAATATCTTTTCAGTGGTACTGATCCATTGTTCAGCAACAAGTGGATCAGAAGACCCACTGAAAGAAGGTGGACGTTGCCTCATGAAGGACTCAATAGAATATTGTTCCCTTCTCTGATCATTTGGAAGTCCAGAATTATTCATAGCTTGTGTAAGTATAGCAATAAGATTTTGCACTCCATCTCCCATAACATTTGTTTGTTCAGGAGGGCAATCATTGCATTGTCCATTGCATTGATCAACACGGTTCCTTCGGGTTCCAGCCATCGTCTAAAACCCAAAAAGAATAGTGTGAGAGGCAAAAATCATGCTAGGGAAAACAACATAATAAAGGGGGAGTACCTTCAATATCTAACATCTTAGGTTTAATTCTATGATCGTTAGCGTAATTCTAGTACTATAACCTATACATATACTTAACCTTAGGGACATCCCTAGACATACCGTAGAAATATCTCTAGGGATCTCACTAACGTTTTCGCATCCTAGTTTCCAAAGGTTGACTAAACCATTGCTCTGATACCAACTGTAGAGACCCGAAGCCTGACGTACACGGACATTACATTACTTTTGCGGAATACTTAGTACATAACAAAAACACACACATAAGGATCGTAATAGTTTAGTGTCTTTGGAAACTCGGAACGTAATCTCCTAATCATGGTGAAAGATCTTCAACATCTCCCATATAGATCTTCCTTTTTTTTACCTAAAACCTGTCTTTATATCCTGGGGAAAAGAAAACATAAAAGGGTGAGCTCAAATGCTCAGTAAGGGTAAACAAAAGAAATATCAATCACATCATATTCATAAGAACATAACATTTTGGAAATCATAACCTGCAAAAGAGAGCAAATTTCATAACATGGGATAAATCATGGCAGTGAAATGTAATCACAATAATCATAACTTAAAACATGAAACTTTGTGGCATTCACACATAATCATAGAGAATCATTTGTTGTTAGTCAAGACTCATTTCCAAGACTATCTTAGTGGACAAAGTCCCTTTCTGAATCGAGTAACCCTCGTTTCAGTCCTGTTTCACTGAACCGGTATAACCTACCATTCCAGCCATGTCTATCTCATGAGATATAAAATCTTTACCCAATTCATTGGAGGGAGATATAGGTCACACCCATCTTATAATGAATCCTTTCTTATGTGTGCCACATAATCATAAATCATACATCATCGCATAACACATGTAACAAAAATGGGATTCTTGAAACATAATGACATTATAAAACAATTCATATAAGTTAAAGGAATTCATAAAAATATTTCCATCACAACATAATCAAATCCATGTAATAATAGGGATAAAAACAGAGCCCTTTTATTATCTTAGATGGAAAATAATTTTGATAAAATACTTGAACTCCATTCTTGAGGAAAATATCCTTTCTACTTCAAAAACATTTTTTTCCTTTCATAACATGTCATACGACTTTAAAATAAAAGAAGATGATTAAAAATAAACTTGAAAACTTGTAAAGGAAGCTTCTTGGAAATAATGTTTTAAAAATCCTTTCATGCCGTAAAAAAACATTCTTCGTACTTTTGTCGGAAAAGTCAAAAAGTACCTCATACGAAAAACGACAAAAGATTCCTTTCATATCCTTTACTAAAAACTCACCGAAGGGTAAAATTGGAATGAAACAATTGTATGTGGATGGAAATAATATTACATATTGTGTAAACATGGATGTGGATGATAAAATACTCCCCAGTAAATACCAAAGTATAAACAATCTCGGATAAAAATGAGATTGTGATATTTCTCTTACCTTAGGTCCGACTTGCTTTGTAAGTGTCCGAACCTCCTGTATAATGATTTAAATCATGTTATTGACTTATTCCAGAATCATATTCATTGTTATTATATAATATATGGTCCACTTATGAATTTATATTACCCGTTCTTTTGTAAATTCATGTTAAAGTAGCGTTTTGGGTAAAATCGTCTCATCTGTCGTTCGTGTTTTTAACTTGTAATTATTAATTGGATCGTGATTACTTATATCCAGAATGTAAAAAATGATTTATATATAACATATATTCAGAATATATATATATATATATAATATATCGATAAATGGAATGAAATACACCGTTCATGGAGACGGTAGTCCGTACGTACGCATGAACGCTGTTTTCGTTTCCTTATTGAAGTGAATGGAATTAAGTAGATGAAATACATATAAATTTACATAAATAAAGTATCATTATTATGTCATATATTTCATTAGTACTTATTATATATACTTTATAATCATTCATGAATGGTTAATCATTGAGAATGAATCTCATCGCGTCGTGGAGACGGTAGTCCGTACGTACGCACGAGCGATGATATTGTTCCCATGGTCGTGGAATTGTGTTGAAGTGTATGTAGACTATTTCAGTATCAATATAACATTATAATAATCATATATAGTTACTCATTACACCATTATACCCATCCTATTAAAGTGGTGGTGGAAAATAGATTACACCACGGCGTGGAGACGGTATTCCGTACGTACGCACGCGCGGTGATTTCATTTTTCCGTAGGATGGTGAATAAGAGTTGTTTCATATTTATAATAACATATCAGTATGTAAGTAATACTGATGTTATTACTTTTTCATGAAACAACTAAATAAGAAGAAGTCGAAGAAGAAAGAAATTGAAATGATCGGTAATGGATATTACCTCTTCTTTGAAATGCCTCTTTGAATCCTCCACTTAGGGAACTAATATTGGTCTTTGAAGAATACCAGGACCTCTAGGATAATTCTAGGGAAGTGGAGAAGGGATTTTGTCAGGGGTTGGACGAGCTTGAGTGCTCAAATTGGTGTGAGGAGGAGGGGGAGGAGGTGTCCTTTTATAAGGGAGGATCGGGGCACCTTAGGAATATCTCAAAATATTATTTTATATTAAAGTCAAAATCGGTTTATAATGGTTCCAAAGGATCTTATTTCGAAGATAAAGTGGGGATGGGTCGAAATCCTATCAACCAATAAGATTTAGAAAAGTTTAGGGTATCATTTTAACCTTATCAATTAGATTTAACTCTATGTTAAATAATTTAACTTTTACCGTGTCTTTTTGTTTTCTTTCACTATATGGTTAATACACTTACTTTAACATGCCAAACGAACCCCAAATTGTTTATTACTAATACATATATCCTTATATAAGTCATTTGGCCGAACCTTAGATTTTTAGGAATAAAATAACAATTAATAATATAATATTTTATTTAAAAACTATTTTGTGTCAATTTTGACACTATTTGATATATGATTTTTGTGAAAGTCATAACAGAATTATATGTTCGAAAAAAGTTGATTAAATCAACAATAATATATCATAGTAACCTAGAAAATTAGTGGAATTCATAAAAAGTCTTAAATTACATTTATTTTGGTATTTATAACATCAATTATGTCAATATTTCATTAATAAGATAATTACTGCATCATCATTGTGTCATAAATAAATTAAATTATTTGATGTCTAAAAATTACAAATAAAATACCATTATGTATGAAATCTTTTTATCTTTATAATTAATTTTTATAGTCGAATTTATCTTATGTATAACCCCATATTAAAAATGTTTTAGTAAATAAACATTGATTTTAACTCTTTTAACCCTTCTTTAAATAATATAATAATAAATGTCCTAATCTAATCCAAGTGGGCCTAAATGATAATATTTTACACCTAAGGTTGTTTTTGGCCGAGATACACTTGTCCAATAGGATTAGGACATGTGTTAGGGTAATATTAATATCATTTTTACCCTTAATTACCCTATTTACTTTTAACCATGGTAAATAAAAGTAAAAAGTTACTATTCACCAAAAATTATTTTCATCTCATTGAACCACATTTTACTTACTGACATCAACCGTGTCTCTCGGATTTTTGAAATTCCATTCACAGAAGCGGTAAAATTAAGATTTATGAAAAAATTAATTTTTTTAACTACCACTTAGCAGTTGCACTGTTCATCAAAAATTGATGTTTTTCAGAACAATGCCAAAATTTCATCCTAAGATATATTTCATATTCCAAATTCAAAAATGAAGTCTATTTTACCAAATTCATAACATAGAATTTGCATTAATTAATTTTATAATTAAATCCCGCTGTTAAAACAAATAGCGTGTTTTTAAGAAACAATATCTATCAAAAGATTGACACTTGTTTATGTCTGGTTTAAATGTGAAATTACATCCAATGAACAACATTGTATTAAATTGTAAAAAAATATTCTAAATATACTTTAAAACCACTCAAATTAATAATTTATCACTATTAATTATTTTGATTAAAAAAGTTGTTTTTAATTATAATTTAGTAATTTTCACTATTCATCAGAATATGAAAGTTATCCGAAAAGTACCAAAATTTCACCTTAGTCTAAATACGATACTCCGAATCCAAAAATGAAGTCCATTTTGAGAGCTAAAATTTCTAAAATTTAAAAAGTGGTTATTAATATTCATAACGGATAGTTTTAATAATATTTTAATAGCATATCGTTGTTTCGTGAAACTCAGTATTGCGTACTACACACGCTATCGAGGAAGGTTGCGATTGCGTGTAATGCAAGGCAAGTCAAAGATGCGTGTTGTGCAAGCTCCATTTGGTGTAGCGTACAACACAACACATTAATAAAATTAAAAAGAATATTTTTCATAAAATCTCGGGATGTTACAAATTATCTATCCAAACCATATCTCAACTATAACCAAAAATCTTGTGGCATATACTCAAAGGGACCGTCATGCTCCAAGATTACTAGTGCCACTGACGGTTCGTCAAACGGACGTCCGATGGCAATGATATGGCCAAAAGAAAGTAAATAGTCGTAGTGGGCCTAGGTCCGGTCCGATCGGGCCCGACACAGTCTGTGCCGACGTGGTTCGGGTGGACCTGTCCAACCTGTTTGCCTCAGCCCAGCACGCTGGGCCAAGCATAGCCGGCCGCAAGGGGCCGCGGAGGGCCGAGAGGGCGCAGACCGACCACGGGGGTGCAGATCGGTCGCAGGTTGCCGTGAGGGCAGTTCGGCCAGGAGGGCGCCACTTGGGAGGCTCGGCCCGGGGGGGCAGGGCTAGTACAGCTCAGAGGGTGCCGAAATGGGGCGCAGATCGGGGTAGCTTGGCCCAGAGGCCGAGGTCACGCATCTGGGGTTGGTTCGGAGGGGAGGTCGGGCGACTGGGGTGGCTCGGATAGTGGACAGCGCGGCCATGGCAGCTCGTCCGGGTGGCCAGGGTGGTCGGGGCCACTTCGGCCAGTAGACGACGCGGCCTGGGCGGCTCAACCAGGGCACCACATGAGGGGGGTGGGGCCGGTTCGGCAGGGGTGCCGCGAGAGTGGGGCATGACCGGTTCAGCAAGGGTGCCACGAGGGGGGCACTGGGCCGATTCGTCCAGCGGCTGTGCGGGACGTCGCGGGGGAGGCGCGGGTTGCAGAGACCGCTGGTGGCGACACCATTTCCTTCGTCGCATCAATCCGTTTCGAAGAACACTACAAAGAAGAACGATGGAGAGGTCAAACCACATTAGTTTATCCCACACCCACCACATTTTGAGTGTTAGAAAGAGGCTCAACATAAAGAAATAATGAAGAACATCAAACCATCCCACAAATATTATTCCCAAAACCCGCAAAAGAAAAACATCCGCAGATCAACTTGATAATAAGTTGATCCACGTTCTTTGTTTTTAGAAGGAAAGAATCAAGGGAATAAAATCATACATAATTAAAAACCCTACCTTGATCATTTTTGACTGACATTATTGGGAGAAGGAAGATGCTGATTCGATTTAGACAAACATGTCCTACGTCAGAGGATGTTACGAGAAAGAAAGTTGAAGTTGAAGTCATTCTTCATAGTCTAAGGTGTTCCTCATCGATGGAGCGTTCTTCATTAGTAGAGCGTTCTTTGTTGGGATCTTTCTCCCAAGTTCCACCGCTTACAAATTCCACCCAACTAAATTTGTAGCCAAAATAATAGATTGGAATATCTATTAAGTCATATGCCTAATATTCAAAAAGGTTTAATTAAAAAGGATCAATTAATTAATGGGGAGGATTTGGCATAATAAATGCTTGTGTGTTGGAAACATTATTGGTAGAGGAGGTCAAGAGGCTCTCCCTCATTAATTGTGGGAGTTGAGGGTTTCTCCCAATTAAATGGGGGTTTCATCCTGGGTGGTCCCCACCACATTAACCATTCATGGGAGGTTAAGATCTGGTGGTCCCCACTTCCAACGTCCACATGGAGGTTTATTTCGGGTAGACCCCACCTGAAATATCCACATGGAATCTAAAAATAAAATAAAATGATGTTTATTTTATTTTATTATTTCCAAAAATAACCCAAAAACTAACTTTCTCCCTCATCCATCTACTGTTGAGGTGAAAGTCTCATTAAGCGAATACAGACACTATGTGTTTAACGGTGCCCTATGATTTTAATTTCGAGAACCGATTCGGAAGTTATAAAATCCCGCTTGTATGTTTACTAGATGTACCTGAACAAAACTTCAAAAATAGATTCTGGGCACACCGGGCCTCAGAATCATGCACCGTCAATTTTCACGGACTCGTAAAATTCTCGAATATTTTAAAAACAATTACATTGAAATTCCGTGTCTTTATGACCACAAATGACTAAGTCTTGTAAACATATTGAGTATAATAACAAAATTGATGTTGCAAACATTTTTCATTCATGAATTTTACACAATATAATTGTAAAAATAAAAATACGCAGATTTCAAGTTGATAATTGAAATTGGAAACCACACTTAATTTAAAACCTCTACTAAAAAATGGGGATATTATTCAATTATGACTGTATACCGTGAAAAAATTTTGTAGACCCATGATGTTACCCACATACAATATAATTGATCAATCCCTATCCCATTAATGGGAGGAATACCAAGAATAATTCTTCGATCCCTTTCATTAAACCAACATCTCACCTTATTAAGACCCAAAAACTCTAAAAAATAATCAATGATAACCTCTACAGTAGCTTCCTCCATACCTGTGATGAATAATTAAGTAAGTATAAGACCATACCTTTCAAAAACTAAAGGTCACTCCAGATTCATACCGCACATCCACTCAAGATCCTATAATATAATCCCAACTTATGAAGGATTTCCCCCCCAAAACTCTCCTATAGAAAATTCTTGATCGAGGCCCCAAGTGCGACTTTATAAAATTGGTTGATGGAAAACATTTATCCTAAAAAACATTATCAAACTTAAAATATGGAAAATGTAAAATTCATAAACCTTTCTTAGTTAATAGGGACTCATTAAACTTTTGAAGAACCCTAAACCCAAGTCCACCGTTAAACATCAGAACACATAACTTTCCCCACACCAACCAATGTTTATTATGCATACAATCATGCAACCAAAAACAAAAATTAATAAAAATATAATGGAGATGTTTAATAAGAGTGTCAAAAAATTTGAAAATATAATTTTATTATGATTTAATTGCCTCAGATACATCCTTAATAGGTTCTTCATTTATATCCCCCATCAAAATATTATTAGACCACACACCAATCATTTTATCAATTTTTTCTCTAATAAAATCAAAATCATGATTCTTTAACTACCAATAAAAGAAAACTATACAATTTATTTATGGTGTTTATCAAACACCAATAGAATAAATAACTAAAGTATCAAGTTTTTCATAAATGGAACAACGACTTTGATAAAATACATTTATGAATTAGAATAATTTTACATACAAACCAAACCCATTTCATACAACTGAAAAATATTCATAACTATAAATAATTCTTGGGGAGTTTACCATATAAAAATAAGGCCATCTTCTAAAAAAGGAAAGAGGTACTAGGACTATTTTAACATAACTTCACCCCATGGAAAAAATAATATTCTCTTTGAGCCGAACAGAAGACTAGAGAAAACATCATCAAGTAGAATAAAAATATAAGGGGATAAAGGACCCCCTTTCTACAACCACCATGAATAATTGAACCAATCTGAGGGGCACCGATTAATATAAATCCCAAAAGAGACTTAAGTAACATACATCCTGATATTAATCAATTCAGATACAAAATATTGTTGATAAATCAGAAAAATTATAAAGGAATATTCAAAACTATGTTATTATTTCAACATATCAAGCATTAACATCATAATTCCCATTCCGGAAGAAGCACATGTCTTCATAGAATGGAATTTTCATATGTAAAAAAAGTATTACAAGAAATGGATCTATTAAGTAAAAAATCTATTTGATTATCTTTCACAATAAGTGGAATAAATTCTTATAAAAGGAGTTACCACAATCTTTGAATGAATCTTATAAATAACATTCTAATCTCTAATGATATGAAACTCAATAATATTCATTGGACCAAGAACCTTAGGGATAAAAATAATCAATGTCTAATTCATGGAATAAAAATTATCTGAACATTCCCACAAATATTTTACAATAAAAAAAATTTAGTTCCAATAATAATCCATAAACGTTTAAAAATGATTCTATGGAAACCATTCAGTCTAGGTGAATAAGATGAATAGACCCATTTAAGGGCTTGGAAAACCTATTTCTTTGATATCCTACTCTACACAAATTGGTTCATATCCTCCATGAAAATATATGGAATACCATTGATTATGTTAGAGGGGAAATCAATATTTTTTTACCTGTAATGTGTGTAAAAGAAATGCAGACTAATGTGAATAGTCTCATTACCATGAGTCATAATTCTTCTAGAAACACTCTCATACAATGAAATTATGTAATTAATTATATTTTAAAATGATTTATGATGAAAAAAAACTCAATTTTTAGATCTACATCCTTAATATGTTATCAACTTTACCCATAAAACCCAATAATTCTACATTTCTTTTGAGGTAGTAAGAAGTTCTCTTTCCATGGAATAGATGATTCAAATAACTACATCACCATTTGGAAAGGAAATACATACTTTGAGTTGCTACTAGGATTACATTAATATCTTATCAATTTATCCAAAAATACTAAAGCTCCAACAACTTTGATGGTTCCCCCCTTCTATTTCTGACTAAAATACATCCATCTAGGATCCATACAAGAAAATTTAATAGTTTCCGCACATATGTTTTCTTGAATTTATAAACTCTCAAAATTGAATGGGAAATTTCTCCTCCTCACTTACCCATGTACTAAAATAAAAATGAAAATTGGATAGTGATCAAAAGAAAATAGGTGGAAATGGGAGACCAAAATGGGAAAAAATAACTCATCCTAATCATCTGATCCCATGCACCAATCCAGGAAGGCTGCATTGTGACTAGACAATTATTGACCTCTAAAATTGGTGAAGGTGACACCTTATAGTCCAATATCGTAAATAAAAAATAGTTTCATGGAATCCCTAAAGGTTTTAATTATAAAACCTGTTCATGAGTTACCCCCTTATTTTTCATGGCTAAAGATAATTTCATTTAAATTTCCCCCAAAAAGAGATCGCCCGAAAACTAACTCACAACTATTTCCGAAGTTACCACATTTTAAATTTTTCACTCCAATTTTCTAGATGTAAAACCCAGTAATCATCCAATATTACAACCTATACACTGACTCCATCACAACTATATGATTGGTGAAAAATCTTGAAACTTTATTTTCCAACTCCTTCAGATTCAAAAAATGGTAGAGAAAGACAAACTTTATCATCACTAAAAATGTGTCAATGTTGTATATATATATATATTTATAGGTTATTATATTATAAATATGACATTTATCATTTCTTTAAAAGGGTTAGGTTGGTGCTAAAAAATCTAGGATGTTTTCATCAACTTTAATAGCATGTCACTTTTTTAACCGATTGTAATAGTATTGATAAAGGCACCCTTGATCATTTATAAACAAGTTCCAATAATGGGGGACAATCATCACTATTTTTATAAAATTTTTTAATACTAATAAACACCACCATTATAATGATTTGTTTTTATAAAAGTAGGGTTTAAGAGTGTTTTCCCACCTCTAAACTTGTGTGCACCCATAAAGATTTGAACACATTACCTGCACCTCCACGCACATGTGCTATAACAGTTCTCCATATTATTTTCTTATATTTTTTTATATATCTATTTAAATATATATTTACTTATTTTTATCCATATATTAATTCATATATATATATATATAATTATTTTGGAATACATTTATAAAATATATTTGCATGTGTATATATAAATTTATACATATATATGCCTATATATATAAATATATACATTTTTATTTATTTAAATGAATTATATATTAATATTTATTTAAATAAATTATTATATACCCATAAATATATATCTATTTTTTAATAAAACTGGACACACATATTTATAAATAAACATTATATATATATATATTATAGGTGTATCCAGATTCACATATTTTTATTTTATATAAAATAGATTGTAAATATTTATTTTATTATGGTTTATAATTTTTAAGATATATTTTATATGTAAATATGTTAAAATATCTATTAATATTACAAAATATTTGTATATAAATAAATAAATATATGTGTATATTTGTATAATTTTAATTATAAACAATACTACAATATGAAAAATGATAAAATTTCTACTCCATTATATCCATATGGGTGTAATCCCTATAAAAACAATTCTATCTCAAATAAAAAAAGGCAAGAATAACCTCTTAAACATAGATGAAATCCCCTTGAGTAATAAAAAATTAGGATATACCACCTAAAAACATAGTTTGGGAGGCCTTTAATACCTTTCATGAAATTGAAAATATAATCACGTGTTCCCCTATTCACCACAACATATATCTATTCACAAGCTTCAATTTGATATCTCAAGGAGCTCAAAGAGACACCTCGATCATAAGATATGACCATTGGAATTTTGAGTCATCTTATGACTTTATCTAAATATATTATGTGGATTTTATAATTTTTTCTATCTCCAAATTTTTAATAAATGCTTATTACTCAATAAAAATTCTCAAATAATTAATTAGTACTAATTTGTAATTATTTTTACAAGATTTTAACAAAATATTTCATATAAAAATAGTTATAACATATTTACCAATATATAAATCATATTGAGGAAAATATATATTATATATTTCAATATAAATATATTTACACATTCAAATATGATTATTCAGAATATATATATATATATATATATATATATGTATGAAGGGACCCATTTATCAATTCTAAAAAAACCAATGATAAAGGGGGCACTTTAATTAACATTTTTTAGTGCAGATACAAGTACCCCATTTATCAATGTTTTTAGAGATGATAAAGAGTTGTGATGAATAGTGCATTTATTTAGTAGTGTTATATATTTAAATGCACTCAAATAAATTATAAAATTGAATTTTATTTGTATAAATATACACATTTATATATATATATATATAGACACATAGAAACATTAATATGTATATATAAGTATTAGAAAATGAAAATATCATAGTGGTGAAGTACCCATACTTTATACATGTGGAATTCCTATGAAAGAAAACACTTACACAATAAGGGACAATCCAACTTACTATAATTTTTTCACATCAAAACATTATAAAGTCATTCAAAATAAATTTGTAAATATATTAGGAACCCCTGATAATTAAAATTATCCCTTATTCCAAAACCAAATACCATGAAAATAATAAATAAACCAATAAGAACTCCCCAACTAAAGAATAATAAAATTTTAATGGAATTAATACAGAAAAAAAATTATATTATACTGACACTTTATAGAATTATCCCACCATTGAAAATATAAACCATTATCTATATATAATGAATTTCTAATAAAAATGAGAAAGATAATCATGACGGGAGAAAATTATCCAGGGTACTCTGAGCAACTGTCACATCTTATATATGTACATGGATACCAAAATATCCCTAAAAAACTGGCCCTATATAGGAAGGAAGTGAGTTTACTATGTTAAAAAATAAATAATTACACAAAGAGTCTCATGATGTGTCACTTATCATAGTAATCCTATAATGAAGTCTATAGACAAACTATATCACAATCTATAACCTTAAGGAGTTGGCTCAAACTGTTTAGAACCTAGTTTTCAATTTTCACTTGCTGGGAGGTGATGCACTATAATATGAACTCAATAACACTTTATTTCATGCATTGAAAAAAATAATACATAAGTTAGATAAATATACATCATTATAGAATACAATTCTATAGGTGAGGTGTAAAACTCCCTCAAGACCTCATCATACAATAAAAAAGAAAACATTATATACCCTTGAAAGATAATGATATTCTCTCCACCTTTTAAGAATTCATATTATGCATGTACCATCCTTGATATAAGACTAATCACCATTATCTAGATTGGTGATGATTCGTGACCTCAGGTATTCCTCCCTGTATTCCAGAGGCTAACAAATAGATGTGAGGGTCTAAGGTGTTACTTTGGGGAGACTATACCGTCATATAAGAAAAAAAATATAGTGTAAATAATCAAAATATATTCATAATAAAAAAATTAGAGTATGTAGATATAAATAAATAGAACCATTCTATTTCAAATTAAATGTTATCACACATATATAATCCCAACTGATCACCAGCTGGGCTGATCAAGTATTCAAAATAATCAAAAGAATTAAAAATAAAAGGGGTCTCTACTACTATCCCCGAGCCTCATCACATCCCAATATATAAAAATTTATTTATATGATACATCCCAATCAGGAAACACTTAGGATCTTCCACACCCTAACCAATGAATTATGACATCTTCTCAGGTACTAAAATACTAGAACATCACATATAGGGTGTAAGTTTGACTTAGTAGGGAACCAATAATGACATCCCTAACATAAATAGTAATGTAGTGTCTAATAAGGATATATTCTTAGAATAAATATGATGTCATGGAATAAAAAAACACCACCAATCTTATGATTCTACGGTGTCACTCTATGTCAACCATACCTAATTCATCTAGTTACAAAGTGTCATTATGCCATATGACCTAAAAAAACTAGGGGGTGTACATAATCCCCATGTTGAAAACATTAGTCATGTCATCAGAAACATGGGGGAAAAATCTCCCAACCATAGAGTAAAGTAACACATAATCATGAAACTCATGGGAATTCCCACACCATACCTAAAAGAATTTCTTATATGGAAATGGAAGGGAATACCTACTCCCAATTGAGAAATTTTTTATATAATCTAGAAACCAGAAGAATACACACTCCCATAATATTTAAATATCATCATTGGACCAAAATACATCTTCTATGATCTCATATAATGGATATGAGGAATATATCCTCCCCATAATCATAATTTAACAATTAGGAGGCCAACATCCATGCTGTAATGCATTATATAAGAATAATCCTCGCATGGGTTAGATAATCACTCAAACCCATCACTTATATCTTATGTTGGCCTCTTATACACATAAAATTCACTCATCACTTGAGACCTATCCAATTATTTGAAACACGTATTATCATCTATCTATCCCCTTATGTTGATTCCCTCAATAATATCATGTTTATCAATTATATATAGCTAGACCCATCGACATCCACACCTCACTAGCTTCAGAATCTACTTGGGTCTTACGAACTCCTCCCAACCACTATAGTTATGCTAGGCTCCCAGTTTAAATCATAAAGTTCTAATTTGGCACATGGTATTGACACTACCTGTATCATCCTAGATTTTAGGATACATTTTATTTCCATAAACTATAAATTGATCATTATTAAAAATGTTTTTTTATTCTTTAAAAAAATTAATACTTAATTATATAATTTTTCATACAAGATATGAACCAAATTAAAAAAACTTTATTCATTCATAAAGAAATCATATTAAAAATAAAATGAAACCTTACATTGTATATAATTGATTATTATATATCATAGATGATAATATATATTGAAAGAATACAAATTAATAGGGGATAATAAATAGAAAAGGGTAAAATATTCAAAATTAGAAAATCCCCTAGATCATATTCACCCTTGTGAATAACCGTTAGTGAAACAAAATCCATAGTGAGAGATAAAACCATGAAATGACAAAGCATTGTGAAAATATCAAAATGAAAATGATAGATATGAGAAGTGTTCTTTTTTATGTTATAATGAAATGAATTTATAGGAAGCAGTGGGGGGTTATATAACTCTTATTTTGACATTTAAAAAAGAAATATGGTCATTAGAAATATTGTCATTATAGATATGATTATTTTCTATACATTTATCTTATATGTATTCTGATGTTGTTTATTTTTAGTAATTTTTTGAAAATATAAAACAAAAAAAAAAAGAAAAAATAAAACAAAAATAGAATTCTTAATTAAAATAGTTATCTTTAATAATATTTATATATATATAATATTATTATTTAAATTTGATATTATGTATTTATAAAATCTGAATAAATATTTTAATTAAATTGACTAGTAATGTTTTTTAACATTAATAATTGATTTTAATGGTATTTGGTGATACTTATTTAATATAAATGAAATTATTTTCAAAGAACTATTATTAAGTGTTGTGTATTCATAATTAATTATTAATAAATTGTGATTTTAATCAAATTTATTGATAATGTTTACAAAATATTCGGTAACATCTATAAAATAGTTATTACATGACATCTAATAAGAATAAATTTATTTTATTCTTAAAAAATATGTTTTTTCTAATTTTTTTTCCAAATTATGTGTTCTTATATTAAAATTAATTTTATTCAATTTCAAATTATTAATTTAATAAAATTAACTCAATTTTTGTAATTGTTGTGTCCAAATTATCATAGGGTGTTTTTTATTTTTCAAAGGAAATTAAATTTTTGCTAAATAGTAAAAATAAAATTTTTAAAAATATCATAAATTTTATGACATCATCCTGAAATAAATGTGAACTAAAAATTTATAAAACCTTTTTATTAACCATATATATTCTTAATGAGTAAAAATATACATTTCAATATTAATTTTTTAATTTACAAACCCATTATTAAAATTATGAAACCGATGTTATATTTTTTCTAAAACCTTTTTTAGGCACTATACATTTATTATTTTAGATTTATTTTTATCACTTTTTTATATTTAATATTATAAAATAGTTTTTATATTTGTTAAAATTATATAAAAATTAGGTAACAAGGGTAATTTTATTTTTATCCACAAAAATATGTTTTCTGAGGTAAAAAGATTTACCACTATAAAAGTAAATTATGGAAAAATGGTAAATTATAGGAGAAATGCTAAAAATATCTGCAAATTTATCTAATATTTTTTTGGAAGAGAGGTGGATTCACCAAAACTATGTCCATATCCATTATTTTCCTATTTTGGAGCTAATTTCATTTTAAAGTGACATGCCATTGACATAAAGTAATGAATATGTTTACAAAATACGACCCTCTCACTTATAAAATGATTTCTTATCCAACCCACTTCTCATCACATTTAAATAATATTAGATTGATTTTTTTTCTAAAAAAACCCTTCTAAAATATATTTTATAGGTTTTATAGGTGATATTACAACAAAAATACCAATCTAATAAGTTTCAAAGAGTTTTCTTGAGGAGTAAGGTTAAAAATATCCTAATCACTTTTTAATTTTTATTATATTTCCTTTCATTCTTCTTATTCCTCCAAAAATATATTATAACCATACTAACATAATTTCAAAGGTATTATTAGTATAATGATATTTTATTATGTTAATGTAAAAACCATTTGATATATTTATCGAATCAATTTAAAAATTTTTAATGGTCGCTTGTATTAGGTGGGAACAACCAGTTCTATGAATGATGTATTTAATTTCTCATTACCAAAATAAATGGATGATTCCAAAAATGAATTTAAATAATTAATATTATATATATGAAATTTTTATTATTTATCAAAGATAAATGGTGAATGTTATTAATAATATTAATAAAAATCAATCATCCTAAATTTTACCACCCAGAAAAAGCGTACAAAGAGGAAGAATGATTTCTTCTTCCTAACTAATAGATTATTTTCATATATTACTCATTTGAAACTTCTCAATAATGATTTATATATTTAAAAATATATATCACTATTATCATTATGTTTATTGGAATATGATATTATAATCACTTCATAATCATGGTCATTTATTGATTATAATATGTTCTTGTTTGTGTTGGTTTAACCACCTATATGAAAGATGATGTAAATTTAAAAATGGGATGAATATTGGAAGTTAATTTCTAGTGATACATGATTTTATTATGTAAATAATTATTATTTTATGATTATTAATGTAAATATTTATTTTTATGATCATCGTTAACACACCAATTGTTGTACATTAATTTTTTTTTGAAACAATCGCGTCATTGATTTAATCTGTACAAATCATAAATGAAGCTATCATGGAATTAAAATAGACATTATAAATAATTATTAAAAATTTATTCACATATATTAAATAATATATGAATTATGAAATTTTTATCACTGAAAGGGTATCAATATAAAAATTATGAGACTTGTGTGAAATAATCAAGGATACTAACATCTAGTAATGAAAATAAAAAATAATAAGCTGGTGAATGTATAGTGAGTGATTATAATTATAGTGTAGAAAAGTTAATATATATGAATATTTTTTTGTGATAAATTAATAATATGGATATTAATACGATAAAGTATGTTAAATAGCGTACAAGGAACTCTATATTAATATTAAGGGTTTTTGTTATCTTAATTTCCATTCATTGAGTTTTGATAATTCTTATTTAAATTTATTATTATAAGTTGAAAAAATATAACTTATAATTTAATTACATTTTATTTAATCTTATGTTATTGTTCATTTTAGTTTCCTTCTCATAAAATCATTTTCAAATGAATCTTACATTAAAAAAAGATATCTTTAAGTTTTTTCTCATCTCAATTTTAATTCATTGAGACAGAATCAATGTAACACCCCAAAATCTTGTACCTCTTGTTTTGATCAGTAAATTTTTTCTTTTGTTTGAATTCATTTAAAACCGAACAGAGTAGTTTCTCAAGAGAAAGTAATAATATGGTTTAATTTTACAATGCAACTAAGTAAAACAAAAATAGACACAAGTATTTTTTCATAATAAGAAGAACACCGTAGTGTTTTCAATACACCGATATCAACAGGGTATTCATGCTAACCATTAATACCTATTAAAAACCCTATCAAAGCCATGCAAAGAGCCCCAATCACCACAGTGAGGCCCATTATGTAAAGGATATCCTTTAGGTCAACTAAATCAAAAAAAAATCACCACCGTAATCATGAATACCATGTTGATCATCAGTGGGATTGAGAGCACCATATTCTTCAGTTACATTGAGTTTAAAACACCCTACCCTACTGTTTTTATAGGGGTCCTTTAGAAATTATGACCGTTATATATATATATGACTGTTGGGTTTAAATTGATAATGTTTATCATTTTATAAAAATTAGGTTTCTACAATGCTCTTATAATCATATGGTATTTCATATACTTCAATATGCTGAAATGATTTGGAATATATCTTCAAGTATCATGATTTTAAAATAATAGAATATTCTTATAAAAGAACCTAATTGATTTTATAAAATCCTAATGTTTTCTTAAATGGTTGAGAACATAGTATTTTAACACATTCTAAATATATTAAAAGACATGGTTAAATAGTATCTTCTAATCATATACCTTTAATTCTTATTGAAAAATATATTTTTGTTAAATCTTTAAAACAATGTATTTTGAATTATGAAAAACTATTTATCTTTTAAATCAAATGGTAGAGTAAGTTGTAAATCAGATTTTGGATTTTTAAAGTTATAAGTTCCTAAAACTTATAAACATTTATACAAATTCAATTTTTGACTATTAGTATTGCATATTGTTTTTAAAGAAACCATTCTATTTCCATATTTTCTAACATTTTAATTTTTTCTCAAATAATTTTTTTAATAAAACATTTAGAGGGACTCGGCTAGCTGAGGGCAGCCTTGGGGGCCAAGCTCTAAAGACCAAGACTGATTTCCACTTGAGGTAGTGGCCATCAGGGTCATAGGGTCTCGAGTAGTGCACGCGTGTACGGCCTAGAGTATAAGCCGAGCAGAAATTCGGCCAGGTCATGCATGGGCCTCTGTCTAAGGCCCGCGGTGCGCGGTGCATGAGGATAGGCCAAGGCCCTCATGGGCCCATGTATAAGGCTACAGTGTGCATGTGTGCGTGTCATTGCCATGAGGGCAGTGCACCCCAACTTATAAGCTGCGCCCCTTTTTCTGTTCGTTTCGATTTGGGATGCCAATCGTACGATCCCAGCCATTAATCACATCTTGCATTTAATCTTGACCGTCTGCGCGATCGAAGGCCACGCGAATTCTTGCATCTCACCGTAACCATCCGATCTTCCCACGATCAGATCTGGACCATAGTTCCTTTTAAATCCCACATCTTTCCATTACCATCCGATCATTCTAGGATCAAATCTCCGCCTTTATTTTCTTTAAACCTGCTCAACTCATTTTTCGCTCTTCCTTAAGACATCCGATCTCACCTAGATCTAATCTGTTCTATCTATTTCATCTCCACGTCATCCTATCCTCCTCATCTTCCCCGTCGCGATCCACTTTAGCGCTCTGGTTCAACCAAGGATTCCATGATCACATCCTTTTTCACTGTTTCCCTTGACCTTTGCGCACCCCACACTCCTAGGACACTACAGCTCGACATAACTTCTAGATCAAATTCCTTTGATAGCGCTAAAACCTCTGTATAAACTCTGACCTCCTGAGCTCCCTCTGACCCCTCAGAACTCCTCTCGGTCTCTACAGCTAAACCAGTGAGCTTCCTCTGATCTGAGCGTCCTCCACATCCAAGTAAGGGTGTCTTATTTTCGTGTTTTTTCCAAACCTACCCATACACGTCGATATATATATATATACACATGAATATATATTCGACTTATATTTACAGGCATTTACATGCCATGAAAACCTTTCTTTTCAAATAGAGGGCTTCGTGGGGTGTTTTCCTTAATATGTACAAGTAAAAGGGGATACCCCCACCCTTTTTATTATTTAAAACTCAATACACACACACAGTGTGTATTCAGTTATATGATATGTATATATATAAGTATATATATATTTTCATTATAGTCATCATTTCTCCCCTCTCTTAAAAACTGGGTGTATGGATTAAGAAATGCTAATTCCCTAATTTTTTTTAAGGGTTCTTGTTTCCTTTGAGTTTTTTTATATAACCCATATGATACAATATGTGTATATATAATTTTATATATTTTTAGGAATACACCTCAAAACTCTCCCAGTTTATGGGATTCCAAGGAGGTTGCATATGATTATTGTTTAATCAAGTATTTATATAAGATTATTTGTGAGAGTTATTTCTCTTAAGCAAAACCATTACATATCTTATATATATATATATATATATATATGTATTTTTGGGTGTTTAAGTATACATATATATATGTAACCAATCCATATCAAATTCTATGATTTCCATATAATTAAGTATTTTATATTAAGAATTATACATTTGAAAAGGGTCTTTTTAAAATCAGTTCCTAACATGTATGATCTATATGTAAGCCTTATATATATAACTATATATTTTTATAAGTTTAGTTATTTCAATTAAAAATTAGTTTTGTTTTTTTAGAGATGAATACTTATCAATGAATGATATTTTTGATGTGAACTAGGTCTCTGGTTTAAGTGCAATTATGTTATAGTTTTAAAACCATAACTTTTATATATTTATGTATTTATAGTTACATGAATATTAAACCTATCAAGTTTTTATTTTTAACTAAATAATTGATAAGTAGTTAGAGGTTTTTAGAACATAATAAATTTTAATGGCCTTGTTTGTTTTTTTGTAAAAAAACATATATATTCTTGGTGTATATATTGTTATGTAAATATATTTTTTAAGAGAATAATTTTCCGAAACCCAAGTTTCAATTAATGGTTGTTAATATTTTAACACTCGTGGGATTTTAGGGTTTGTCTATAATTTTTTTTTTATTTTCGTGTACACTAATGAGATTGCTTAATTTTAATATTATTAACCACGTTGAAAGACAAAGGTATATACTCTAACTTGACCCAAATGTCTTAAGAAATAAATAGATTTGTAAATCATGTTATGCTCAGCTGAAATTTTAACACCTAATAGATTTTATACAACGTTTACTGTAGGTTAATCAATTTTTTGATTTAGCCTATTTGCATGTTTTGTCCTATGATTATCAGCATATTTAATGAAAAGTATCTAAATACTTCATTTCCATGAAATAGGAATTTTAATGAGCAACATTTCATCATTTTATGTGACAAGCTCTTTTCATCTACCATTTGATGTGTTTTAGTAATTGTCATGTGTACATAGAATGATTACTTAACCATGCCTACTTTTGATTAATTATTCCATGTTTGTAATGTCATGTGTTTGTAGACCGATTATGTAATGGTTTTCCTTGTCCATATCTTTGATCATCCTACATGCATACGACACGTCCTAATAAATAACCAAGAATCAAGTTAAACAAAGTGGTATGGGACACCTTGGGTAATGAGAAATGAACATAATTATCCAAAGTGGTATGGAACACTTTGGATAATACGAAATAAAAATTTGATATTAAAATTTGTATGGGACACCTTGAATATCAAACCGACTAAGACTTTTTAAGGGTGTGCCCTGATAGCACTCCAATGCATTGGGTAAGGATGTAATCTCTCGGTATTACAATTTTAATGATACCTTGGGGAATAACCTTGGTAATTTTAAACGATACCCTGGTCTATAACCTTGGTAATTTTACAACACTTTGGGGAAGGACCTTGGAGATATGTTCATGAATGTAAAAAGAACCATTACCTATGAGTATCAAATTTAAATACAAATGGCATATGATGAGGAAATGATGATGCATGACTATTTTTATTTTATATAATTTTATTAAAAATGTTGCATTACATTTATCATGTCATGAAGTACATTTTTTATAAGTTGTAGAGAATGTGTTTATGCAGGACTCTGATGATGGTTATGCCTAATTGTTATTACACACCTTGCTTGTTATGCCCACTTTACTTAGTAAAACCCATTCCATTTGATACTAGCATGCTTACCTTGTTTATTATGTGGTTTTCAGCTAAGTGCTCTATTGATTAAGTATGAAGTTCTTTAACTGTATTATATCAACCTTTGAATTTTCTTGATGTTTTTACTTTAAGAAATTATTTTGAGTATGGAAAAGTATTTTCAAAGGTAGTTTTGAAAAGTTGAATTTATGTACTTTGAAAACCCCTTACTGATTATTTCAATTCTCACCCTATGTTTTTTATGAAATTTTTACAGGTTGATAGAGTCTTTCCCTGTTCTGGGAACTATATCTTAGCTTTGTAATGAAGAACTGAAGCGGCTGACTCTGATTCTCCAGGATCTAGACCAAAATGTTCCTCTTGTTGAGTTAGGATGTGTAAATTGTTTGTTTCGTGTGTATGAAATAAATTACATACCAAAACTAGAGCACCAGCTCTATGATACCGGAGGCTAGGGTCTGATATTTGGTATCAGAAGAATGGTTTGGGAAACCCTGGATAATTAAGACAACACTAAAACATTAATAAAGTTTTACTAAGTAGGGTTTGTTCTTAAAATTCTCAAATTGAAAGCCAGTGATCCACACCTAGACTCTTGACTCTCCATATGAAGATCATAGAGACTAATGTAGAAAAATCCTGCTCAACAAGTTACCAACATTTTTTTAACTTATGACTCACGTGCAAAACCCTCTATGAAATATCAAAAAGCTAGAATGTCCTTCAAATCTTCCGGGGATCGGAAGTTGTGTATAACCAAATGGACAATGCACTGTTCGAGAATTATAAAAAGAAAGGGAAGTACTATGTGTTACTCTTCCTTTGTTTCACCCTGAATAAGAAATGGTTGGCCTTTACGGCCTTCAGAGAAGCTTCAAAGGAGCTGGACTTCCGTGCAGTCCTTATATACCAAATCCTGTGTTTTAGCATGCTTGGGGACCTATGTGATTTTGAATCTTTCTTCGAATCCTTCAAATATGACGTGGTTTGATAGATCTTTAGGATCCAAATCGAAATGGATGTCGCAGAGCTTGATGTCACTCATGCATATCTCTGGAAACCCACCTGTATTAAATTGGAGCTTAGTTTTAACCATGATCCAAATTGCCGAGTGTATATTTGGGAAGATGAGACCCGCGAGCTTTGTACTTACCTAGGAGTAGAGTTGAATAGTAACTTCTTCCTTAGGCGGTAGAGGTAGAGGGACATCACTAAGGGTGTTAGGGAAGCCGTGTGAATGAGTCAGTGAAAGTGAGCCAATCGAATTGTGAGGATACAATTCTTCTAAGAGGGGGATAATGTAACAACACGAAATCTTGTACCTCTTATTTTGATCAGTAAATGTTTTCTTTTGAATGAATTCCTTAGTAACCGAACAGACCAGTTTATCATAAGAAAGTAATAATATGGTTTTATTTTAGAATGAAACCAAGTAAAACACAAATAGACACAAGTATTCTTCATAATAAAAAGAACACCGTAGTGCTTTCAATACACCGAGATAAACAGGGTATTCATGCTAACCATTAATACTTATTAAAAACCCTATCAAAGCCACAGGAAGACCCCCAATCACCACAACCAGGCCCAGTATGTAAAGGAGATCCTTTGGGTCAACTAAAGAAAAAAACATCACCATCGTAATCATGAATACAGTGTTGATCATCAGTCGGATTGGGAGCACAATCATCTACAGTTACCTTGAGTTTGAAACACCCTATCCCACTGTTTTATAGGGGTCCTTTAGACATTATGACCGTTATATATTTGACCATTTGGTTTAAAATGATAAAGTTTATCTTTTTATAAAAATTTGGGTTTTATAATGCTCTTATAATATTATGGTATTACAAATAATTCAATATGTTCAAGTGATTTGGAATATATCTTCAAGTATCATGATTTTAAAATAAAGGAATATTCTTATAAAAGAACCTAATTGATTTTATAAAATCCTAATGTTTTCTTACATGGTTGAGAAATTTGTATTTTAACACCTTTTAAATGTTTTAAAAGACATGTTTAAAGAGTATTTTCTAATCATATAACATTAATGATTATTGAAAAATATATTTTTGTTGGATCTTTAAAATAATGTATTTTGAATTATAAAGAACAATTTATCTTTTCAATCAAATGGAAGAGTATGTTGTAAATCAGATTTTGGATTTTTAAAGTTAAAATTTATTAAAACTTATTATAGTTTATAAAAATTCAATTTTTGACTATTAGTATTGAATTTTTTTTAATGAAACCATTCTGTTTCTATATTTTTTAACATTTTAATTTTTTCTCAAATATTTTTTTTAAGAAAAATTTTAGAAGGACCCAGGAAGCCGAGGGCAGCACTGGGGGCCAAGCTCTCAAGGACAAGACTATGTCCTACCTAAGGCAGTGGCCATCAGGGTCACAGGGTCCTGAGTAGTTCACGCATGGTGCGGCCCAGCGTATAAGACGAGCAGAGCTTCAACCAGGTTGTGCGTGGGCCTGTGTCTACGGACCGCAGTGCGCGGTGCATGAGGATAGGCCAATGCCCGCATGAGCCCATGTATAAGGCCCTGGTGTGCGTGTGTGCGTGTCATTTCCATGAGGGTAGAGCCCCCTGGATTATAAGTCGCGCCCCTTTTTCTGTTCATTTTGATGTGGGATGCCTATCGCGCGATCCAGACCGTTCATCACATCTCACATTTAATCCTGACCGTCTGCACGATCAAAGGCTGCATGAACGCTTGCGTCTCACCGTAACCGTCCGATCTTCCAACGATCAGATCCCGGCTGTCATTTCTTTTAAATCCCGTATATCTCCTTGACCATATGATCATTCCAGGATTGAATCTCAGCCTTTAATTTCTTAAAACCCGCTGAACTCATCTCCCTCTCTCCCTCCAGCCGTCCGATATCGTCTTGATCTAATCTGGGCTGTCTGTTTCATCTCCGCGTCATTCTCTCCCTGTCATCTTCCCCATCGCGATCCGCTCCAGCGCACTGGTTCACCTGAGGATGCCATGATCACCTCCTTTTTCACTGTTTCCTTTGACCTTAACGCACCCCACCATCCTAGGAAACTGCCACTCGGCCTAACTTCTGGATCAAATTCCTTTGAGTGCGGCGAAACCTCTGTATAAACTCTGTCCTCCCAAGCTCCCTCTTACCCCTCCGAACTCCTCTCGGTCTCTCCAGCTAAACCAGGGAGCTTACTCTGATCCGAGCATCCTCCGCAGCCAAGTAAGGGTGTCTTATTTTCATGTTTTTGCCAAACCTACCCATACACCTCAATATTTATATATATATGAATATATATATACGGATTATATTAATAGGTTTTAACATGACATTCAAACCTTTCTTTTCAAATAGAGGGATTCGTGGGGTGTTTTCCTTCGTATCTACAAGCACAAGGGGATACACCCACCGTTTTTGTTATTTGATACCCAATACACACACACAGTGTGTATTCAGTTATATGATAGGGATATATATAAGTATATATATATATATTTTAGTATTGGCATAGTTTCTCCCCTCTCTTGAAAACTAGGTGTATGGATTAGGAAATTCTATTTCCCTAAAAAGATTTAAGGGTTTTTGATTCCTTTGAGTTTTGTTTATATAACCCATATGATACATTATGTGTATATATAATTTTATATATGTTTAGGAATACACCATAAAACTCTCCCAATTTTAGGGATTCCAAGGAGGTTGTTTATGATTACTGTTTCATCAAGTATTTATATAAGATTAGTTTTGAGAGGTATTTCTCTTAATCAAAACCATTACATATCTTATATATATATATATTCGAGTGTTTAAGTATACATATATATATATATATATATGTATCCAATCCAAATTGAAATCTAAGATTTCCATATAATTCAGTATTTTATATTAAGAATTATAAATTTGAAAAGGGTCTATTTAAAATCAGTTCCTAACATGTATGATCTTTATGTAAGCCTTATATATATAACTATATATTTTTATAAGTTTAAGTATTTCAATTACAAATCAATTTTTTTTTTAGATATGAATAATTTTCAACGAATGATATTTTTTTTACGAACTAGGTCTCTGGTTGAAGTGAAAGGATGTTATAGTTTTAAAACCACACCTTTTATATGTTTTTGTATTTATAGTTACATGAATATTAAACCAATCAAGTTTTGATTTTTAATTAAATAATTGATAAGTAGCTAGAGGTTTTCAGAACTCAGGAAATTTTAATGGCCTTGTTTTTATGTGTAAAACCCCATATATATGCTTAGGGTATATATGGTTATGTAAATATGATTTTTATGAGAATAATTATCCAAAACCCGAATTTCAATTAATGATTGTTAATATTTTAACCCTCATGGGATTTTAGGGTTTGTTTACAATATTTTTTATATTCGTGTACACTAATGAGCTGGCTTAATTTTAATATTGTTAACCACGGTGAAAGTGAATGATATATACTCTGAATTGACCCAAATTTCCTAAGAAATAAATTGATTGGTAAATCATGTTTTGACCACCTGAAATTTTAACACATAATGGATTTGCTACAATGTTTACTTTAGGTTAATCAAGTTTATCATTTAGCCTATTTGCATTTTCTGTGCTATGTTTATTAGCATATTTAATGACAAGTATCTAAATACTTCATTTCCATGAAATAACAATTTTTATGAGCATCATTTTATCATTTTATGTGACAGGCTCTTTCATCTACCATTTGATGTGTTTTAGTAATTTTCCTGTGTACATATAATGTTTACTAAACCATGCCTACATTTGATTAATTATTCCATGTTTTTAATGTCATGTGTTTGTAGACCAATTGTAAAATGGTTTTCCTTGTCCATATCTTTAATCATTCTATAGGCATATGACACATCGTAATAAATAACCAAGAATCAAGTTACCCAAAGTGGTATGGGACACCTTGGGTAATGAGAAATGAATATAATTATACAAAGTGGTATGGGACGCCTTGGATAATACAAAATAAAACATTAATATTTAAAGTGGTATAAGACACCTTGAATATCAGACCTAATAAGACCTTTTAAGGCTGGGCCCTGATAGCACTCCAATGCATTGGGTAATGATGTAATCTCTAGGGATTACAATTTTAAAGATACCTTGCTTAATAAAATTGGTAAATTTAAAAGATACCATGGTATATAACCTTGGTAATTTTATGACACCTTGGGGATGGACCTTGTTGAAATGTTCATGAATTTCAAAGGAACCATTACCTATGAGTATCAGATTAAAATACACATGGCATATGATGAGGCAATGTTGATGCATGACCATTTTGTTTCCAGAATATTATTACAAATGTTTCATTACATTTATGATGTCATGAAGTGCATTTTTTATAAGTTGTAGAGAATTTGTTTATTTTTGACTCTAATTATGGTTATTCCTAATTGTTCTTACACACCTTGCTTGTTATGACCACTTTACTTAGTAAAACCCATGCCATTTTATACTAGCATGCTTACCTTGTTTATTAACTGGTTTTCAGCTAAGTGTTATAATGCTTAAGTATGATGTGCTTTAACTATATTATATCAACCTTTGAATTGTCTAGATGTTTTTCCTTTAAGAAATTATTTTAAGTATGGAAAATTATATTCAAAGTTAGTTTTCAAAAGCTTGATTTATGTACCTTCAAAACCGCTTACTGAGTATTTCAATGATCACCCTATGTTTTTGATGAAAATTTTACAGGTTGATAGAGTCTTTCCAAGTTTTGGGAACTTGATCTTAGATTTATATGGAAGAAGTGAAGTGGTTGAATCTGATTCTCCAAGATCTAAACCAGAAAGTTCCTCCTGATGAGTTATGATGTGTAAATTGTTTATTTCGTGTGTATGAAATAAATTACACACAATAACTAGAGCACCAACTCCGTGAATACGGAGGTTGGGGACTTATAATCCATATCCACAAGTGGTTACATGTCATGTAGTGTTTATATTGACCTATGTATTCATTTAAAAATTTTTTTGAATGTTATTTAATTTAAAAATCAATCACATCCTACATTTTTCAGGGGTTTTTGATTCAATTGTTACTAAAGATGTTAGGGTTTTTATTTACTCAAATCACATTTTATTGAGTTATAAAAAGCATCATTATTATAATTTTGGTTTCATCCACCATATTATTATATTATTTTGTATTTTGAATTTAATTTTTTATATTTAATGTTATTATCATGATATCATTTTTGAGGTTTTCTATATTAATTATTCTTCTTTGATGGATTTATTTTCATATAAAAATACAACATTCTTTAGAATAATTCTCATGCTCTATAACGATTGATTCTACAAATAGGGTATATGATTTATTTCCACAAATGATTTATTATATTATTTTGAAATCAAAATATATATGATTTAATGTTAAATTCTTATTTCTCTTTACCACTTTTCAAGAATATGTTTTTATTTTCCATTTTGCTATGTCCGTTTCAATAATGGCATTTCAAATATTAATGTGTTTTCCTTTAATGTTCCTCTATTTTATATTTAACTCGATATTTGTTTCCTTAAACATTACTTCGTTTCAAGGGTATTTTATTGAGACTTATTTCTAAATGATGTTTGAAATAAATTATTCCTTGAAACCTATTAAAAATGATAAAAAAAATTAACTTATGCCTTTATCTTTGTATGAAAATGTTAAGATATATTATGAAATTCATTATTTTAAAATTTTACTTCCATTTTCTCTTTATATATAAAATATTTTTCTTGTTTATGAATTTTTTATTAGAATAAACCTTAAAATTACCTTATGAAATAATTATTTTGGGTGATTGAATTTTGGTATCCACCTATTGAATTCGTGAAGTCATTTTGTGATACAATTTTAAAATGTTACAAGACCCATTTTATTTCATTAGGTTATATATTGTATGATATATGATGGATTTTATAAGTAAAATTTGTGTATGGATTATCATTATGTGATAATTTGGGTCCTATATATAACTATTATGACTTAGTCAAGGTTTTTTGTCTCATGAGATAAGTATAATGTGTGTACATTATAATTATGTTAACAACATGATGCATGTACATTATTATTATGTTTATAATATGATTTATCTATATTTGTTTATATTCAGAACCTGTAGTGTGTATACTATTGTTCTATTCAAGAAATGATGGCTTTACATTATTTTTAGGTTCATAACATGATGTGTGTACATTATTGTTATTTTCACAAGGTGATACCGATACATAATTGTTATATTCATAACATGATTTATCTACATTGTAATTATGCTCAAAACTTAATTGGTTTATATTATTTTTATGTTCACTACATTATGTGTCAAAATTATTTTTATATTAATAAGTTTATGTGTGGACATAGTTAAATTTAATCTTTCCCACTATATTATTATATCCTATACATATGATTTTTTATGCAACATATCTATGTTATATGCCTATATAAAGCTCTATGTATAATGATTGTTGATTCTGGATTCCAAACACGTTTTTGATGTTATATGTTTGATCAATTTAGATTATTTATCCTTCTATAATCCCTTATGACATGTTTATGTATTTTCCCCTTCAATTATTAGGTATTATTTTTTTGAGATTTAAATTTTTTCATTATGAACAAGAATATTTATCTTTAAAAAACGTGATTGTTTGTTTCTAAATTAAATATAGAAGACTGTTGTCATGTGAGTTCATTAGTGAAGTACTAGTTATGGTAACAATTAAGAAAACATGGTCATTTTATTTTTTGTCAAAATATTATTTATTTTTTAAAAAATTAATTTGGGTAAGTGTGGTATTTTTGTAATAAATATATATTATAGGCGTCAATAAATAACTAGTATTAGTGATAGTCAAATAAGACCACTCATTTTTTTCTCTTCATTTACCATATTTTCAATAGTGTGCATGTAATAATCATCCCGTAATTAAAATAAATTCAATAATTTTTTATAAGTCTAAATTTTATATATCATAACTATTTTACTTCATATTTATATAATAACTAAAATTGTGTCATAACTAAACATTTATAGTTAAAAATAAAACTTCAAAAATGAAGATACCAAGATAATTTTGTCTTATAATTATTATTTTCATTGGGTAAGGTTGTTATATCTATAGTAGTTATACTTTAAAGGAATGGTTTTTTATTAATATGTGATTTTAAAATAAAATATTAACATTACAGGGTTACAGTTAAAAATATTTACTTAAATGAGTCTTCCAGCACTGAGCTGTTCACCACAAACACTTTTCCTCATAGAAACTATTCACCTTTGGAAATTTTTAGCTATATAGATTTAATTTTTTTAAATTTTTTTTATAGTATTAAATATTTTTATTTTCTTATTAGTATTTTAATTATACTAAAAAAATATAATTATACTGATAAAACAAATAGAAAAAAGGCTTTTATTGACCACCAAAAGTAGTCTCTAAATGTTCTATAGTGGACACTCAGGGGAGTCCAAATTGTGAAATGTTTTGACCCATCATAGTTTTCTAAAGAAATCACCATTTAATGACCTATATATGCCCATATATAGTGTCAATAAAATGGTGGACATTACATCCTACCAATACGGTACATAGAGTTTTCTCCTTTTGGTGGTAGATATATATATATATATATATTTATTTAAAATTATAGTATAATAAAAAAATAAAAAAACCATTATTGAAATATTAAGTAAATTTAAACAAAATATATAATTACTTAAACTCATAGAAAAACTCAAAAATATTTTTTCCACTCTCCATACCCATCATGTAATATAACTTAAAATAAAATAAATTAAAAATAAATGTTATAATAGTATATAAAAAATCATAAAAATATAATAATTGAAATCCATTAGAATATTTTCATTAAAACACGCCATAATATACAATCTAGGGTCATTTGATTTTAAATATATACCACATTTAAATTATTTTTTAATAAAAAACTACTAATTTGGTCTGTCTGAACACACCACATGTCTGATTGATGTGTCATATATTCGTAAACATATAAAATAATTAAAATAAAATTGAACTATGATTTAAAATCATTCATAGGTCTTTTTATATGTTTTATTATTAATTCAGACAAATTTTTTAGTGTTTTAAACAAAAAAAAGTGTGTTTCCTATCATATTGTGAAAACAATCAATTATATTGATGTTATGTCTACTCTAAAATTTCAAAAACCACTCTAAAATTTCTTTTAGATAATTTAATAGATATAAAAGGTTTTTTCTGTCTAATTATTCAATGATAAAGAAATAATTCAATTAATGATAATTTTAAATTAAACAAAATAATTATTAATTATATGTGAAAAGATCCTCTCTTTATGGTCTGTGGGGACATAATTTTTTCTAGTTATGTTGATAAATGGGAATAATTTGACGTTTTCTTTGGGAATGGGATAAAACACTTAAAATGTTCCCTATAACCTTCAATGATTCCATAGTTTCATGTTCTATATGATTTTATATTCATCCATCCACCAAGGGGAGAGGAGGTTCTTACTCAAGAACCTCCCCCCCAGAAATTGTTGACGTTGAAGAGTTGTGATGACCATGATATAGATCACATTGGGTTGCATGTGAGACGTCACCCATTCCATAGGAAGAGGGAACACATCCACTAGGTGGACATCAACTGGATTTTGATGTGTACCAGTAGCCTTGGGATCCATCAATGTTGGAAATATATCTATAGTTTTCAATAGATATAGAATACTTGAGCTCATATCAGTAGTCATTCCCCTTGTATTTATATTTAATGATTGATCCTTCATAGGGATTGTGGCTCCCTTAATATATTTTAATCCATTACACTTATACAGTGGGAGATGTATATGGTGCATAGCTCGACATACTCATACCACCTCCTCCTGATGATTCATAGATAGCGAATTAGACAATTGAGGTTCTTGAACAAGAGGAAGACCTCATCAGGTTTTATAGACTCCACCACATCATAAATGATTTAGATCTCTATGTGAGGGGTACCATTCTCAATCTAGAACATGGGATGATATATCATAATATACACTACGGAAAAATAATTTTACTAATTGATTTATATATTTTCTATTGTCTTCAATTATTTGAGATTACAATAGGCACCCTATATTAATGATAATGTTAAAACTATTATACAAAAATTATTCAACTAATTAAATATCATTAATATATTTCAAAAAAATGAACTTTTGTAGAATTTTGAAATTATAATTAAGAATACTAATTTTAATATATATAGTTTTAATTTTTTACTATAAATTTTTATAAAACCATTTATTTATAATTTATTGAATACATATGAACAAAAAAATTTTATTTTATAATTTCTATAATTATTTGGGAAGTAGGTTTTTTACTGTAAATTATAAGTAATATTTATTGATTAATAACAATTATTAATAATAATAACTAATTAAATATAATTAACTGGACTAATCCTGGCATTAATTATTAGAAAATAAATAAAACTAATCAATAATAACATCATTAATAATATTTATTATGTATTTATAATAAGTATTAATGAAATTTAAATATTAAATAATAATGAATGATAATTATTAATTATCTAATAAAATTTACTAATA
This sequence comes from Viscum album, assembly GCA_963277665.1. NCBI lineage: Eukaryota > Viridiplantae > Streptophyta > Magnoliopsida > Santalales > Viscaceae > Viscum > Viscum album. Next base: position 1,208,260,330 of record OY728165.1, on the reverse strand, counting down.
AATGGATAATAATTTAGTTTTAATTAATAAACAATTTATTAATTATTTATTATGCGATAAATATTAATAATAATTAAAAATAATTACTATTTAATTATTTATAATTCATGTAAATGAGTTATACTTAATTATTTAATAATATTTATCACAATTCAAAATTTCTATTAATATATATTACTTTTTAAAATTTATTATTCATCACTTTGAAAATATAAATGAATTATTTACATTAGTTATCCATAAATTATTTTAAATATTTGTATTTATAAATTATTATTTATCATGATCTATATATTTAAAAATGAGAAATCAATAATTATTTATTAATAATTATTTATTAACTTATATTGAATTTTAAATAATAATTATTAATTACTAATAATTCCTTATAAATTATTAATATATGAAAAATATATATTTTTTTATTTTGATTTAATCTAATGGCGCAAGGGGTTATCATTCAATATTAAAATATTTCTATAAGAATCTTTTTACACCCCTCATGAATTTTTCTTTCCCCAAAGAAGTATAAAGGTATGAGGGACTTCAACTCCCTTGTGAAATACTTTTAATTCTTTTAATTAATAATTATTTAATTTTATTTAAAACCAAGAAAAATACTAAAGGAGAGAGAAACCAGAAAAAGAGATATAAATTAATACCTAGTGACTATTAGATAGTTGGGTATCTCAGGAAACATATATGTTTTATACGATATAATTATTATCATAATTTATTTTATAATGGAATTTAATTTCAACTTTAATATGATGTGAACTAAAAGAAACAACCTTTTGATATTGCGGTGGTCACTCACTGTGTCTCTGTAAAAAATAACTGTGATATAAGTTGACTGAATCATTTAAGATACCTTTGAAGGGATTACTCAATTATGATTTCTTAGGTTTGAAGAGACAATTAGTGGGTGAAAAACCAATCATACATTGGTATTTCAATCCTAACATATAAGTTTACTTTTATCACCAATATATCTTAGAATGAAACCTCATTTCAAATTTGGAGAAATTGTTTTTTGGATTTGAAATTGTGTATTTTTTTAATATTATTTATTTCCCAAGGAGATTAAAATTTTCATTAGTTGATTTTTTAATTTTTATCATTATAAAAATTTATTTCAATTCTCTTTTATTTTGTTTCATGTATTTTTTTTATTTTATTTTTAACCCATTACAACAACATAGTGGATTTGACTCACATAGCCATTTTAGATTACACAGCCATTCTGGACCACATAGCCATTCTGGCAAACATTTCAATTGTGGATCACATGGCCATTTTGGCTCATGCAGCCGACCTACTAACATAGCTTATTCATTTTTATCCAATTTTCTCATATAGTTTATTTCCTCATGTATCCATCCTGACCACATAGCCAATTCACCTTTTCTGTTTGGATTACTATTTGGGTATTGCAATAATATTAATATTTTTTGGGTATTTATTCAAATCCATTAACAAATAAAAAAAGATATAGATGAAGTTTATTGGGACCTTAATACCAATTCATTTAGATATATAGACTTCTTCATTCATTGTAAGTAGTTTAGATCTTGAGGCATCATACCCTACTAGTGGCGTAGTTCGCTTTCCCTGAATGAACATATATTCCCCATTAATTTGTTTCAATGGAGATTATGCTTATGTTCACAAGGCTTGCTTTGATCCTCTTCATTAACACTGCTAGATATAACATAATGACTTTTGGTTTGTGGTTAGTTGGTAACTTTGATTTTTAAGTGATGGTTTTCTTTTCACTATACTTCCACATTTCTCTATTGATGTTTTATTATTCTATTATATTTATTGTTCTCTTTAATAAATTTATATGTATTTTTGTTTATGATTTAATAAAATATTGTTAGTAATGTGGTGTTATTTCCATGGATTAGGATTAATTGATACGAAAACATGTAAAATATCTTGTATTATTTATTGTTTTCTTACTTTTATGGTTTCCACTTTGCTCATTGCTATCATTATTTTATTATTTCTCAATTTTTAATTCATTTATTATTTTAACCCGATGCAAAATGCCTAATCCTTATAATTTTTTGGTATACCTTATTTTGGTCCCCATATTCAAATTTGTATGAATGTTACGTGTATAGGATATACATATATTATGTTCGAAATGGATAAATTCAATGGTAGTACTGAATTTAATATGTGGTAATCAAATATATGATCCATATTCATCAAATAAGAGCTTCATGTTTCCATTTATAGACTCAGAAAAATCCATATAATTTATTTCATTGATGTATATATGTTGATGAACTGTTCAGACGTCCCACACAATATGTTTATTAAAAAAAGTTCTTCAACATTGTCTATAAGAGATAAATTTATGTGATAGGTCACTTATGAAAAAAATTATATACATTCAATATGTATGTTTACACTTCCATTTAGACACATTTTGATTAATTTAATAAAATGTTATTTAGTTTATCTGATATCAATGTTAGTATTAAGGACAAGGATTGAACCTTTATAATTTTAATTTTTTGAATAGTTCAAATCAACATATTATTGATCCTGTCATATATAGAAGAGATTCCTTGATCATAGATAAAGTAAAGTATACTTTTATTTATTATGGGATTCATGGGAAGTATAAAGCTAAACCCGAGGACCATGTTTTTAATGTTAGGGGATGTTCAGAGATTTGAGGGAGGAATAAAGGTAAATGTAATAAGGGTGAGAGGAAGTATAGTATATGAAGGGAAGAATAGTTTAAATCTAAACCTAATGAGGTTACATACGATAATTGTGGGAAAAATAGGAATTTCATAACCAAATGACAAAATTTGAAATTTTGAAAACCTTCTATGGAGTCTAGGGGCATTCAATCTTTGTTGAGAAAGGATACCAAAGTGATGAGGCACTGTGTGTGTCCCAATATTCTCTTCATGTTGAGTGGGGTTTAGAATCAGGATATGCCTTCCATATGTGACCTAATAGAAGTTATTTTTCCAGTTTGACTGATAGAACTGAAGGAGAGGTAGTTTTAGCCAAAAATAAGATATTTTTTTCCTATGTAAAGGTTCTATTTTTATACAACACTCAGACCATTCTCTAGTCACATTTTTGGATTTTAAATGGGTTCCAGATTTACAAATAAATCTTATTTCATTATGTTTCTTGGATGAGATAGAATACACTTCTAAATATGATTCTAGTTGTCTAAGAATCTCTATGGGACCCACATGACAATGAAAGGGTCCTTGATGAATGACTTATATGTGATGGATTTAAGAATTCATTTAAAATAGTTAAGAATATCCATTATTACTAATAGTGACATCATAGTGATTTGGTACAGGGGGTGGGGAAATGTGAGTGCAGAAGGGATAGAATAATTGAGAATGTAATGGTTTCTCACTTATGTTATACTGGGTAACTTACCATTTTGAGATAACTATTTCATGGGTAATTACAAAAGGGTTATTTTTTATAAATCCAACATTAAATATGGCTTCCGACTTGAGTCTGTGTCCTTTGATTTGTGGAATTTGGATTTGACTAAATCCCAGGGTGGAGGCCCCTTTTTTGTCACATTTATAGATTAATGTTTATGGAAATTTTGGGTTTCTATCTTTGGGAATAAATATTATGACTTTAGGGTGTTTGAAGTTGTTAATAATCTATAAAAAATCAACCACAGAATAAATTAAATGATTTAAGGACTAATTTTGGAAATAAATACTTATCTTCTGAATTAATTTCGTTTTTTGAAGATAAGTTAATTTTGAGGCACTAAACTATGAGTAATACACCTCATATGAATAGTCTAGATGAGTGTAGAACCATTCATTAGTGGATTTACAATATTATTTCATGCTTGGGTTTACCTAAGTCTTATTGGTCAAATTCTTTCACCATGACAATTTACATAATAAATTGGAGTCCCTCATCTACCAATGGCTTTAAGACTCATAAATATTAAAAGATCAACCAATCATCATTCTATGGGCATCTTATTGTGTTTTTATGTATAATTTATACTCATTAAATATATGATAATCTTAAAAATACTAATGTCAAGTAAATCTAAATAGGTTATACTCCGGAGGAAAAAGGAAATAAACATCGGGTAGATACAATTATATTATATAATTGTATTCATAGCTAGGATGTGGTGTCTTAATTGTCTTTCCCACATAGATTCTAACTTCCACAAAATTTGTTGATGATCCTTCTCAGATGATTGACCTTGAGGTTTATCCACATAATGTTAGAGAGTCTCCTATTAAGACTCCTCCAATACCACTCTACCGTGCTATTCTAATATTGAGCCAAAATATGGATTTAATTCCAATAATTTTCATAATTATGGATCTCCTAGCTACATTAGAGGTTATTTACTCTCTAGGGATATGAAGATGATATTCATTAGACCTCCATATAGGTAAGAAAAATACAATCACAGTTTTTGTTTCCTTTCATGAGGTAGATGATCTAAATAGAGTGGATCCCCGAAGTAAAAACCATGATATTAATCATAATAACTCTATACATTGAATTTTGTACATGGAAGATGAGATAACATTCCTAAGAATGAAATATACTTAGTCTTCAGTGAATAAACTATCTACATACAAGTTGATTGGATGTAAATATATCTATAAGGATATATGAATAAAATAGTTTAGGGAATAAAGATATGTATCATTAGACCTCCATCTAGGTCAAACCATTCTGATATGGATGCCTTTTACTTTCTTGTGGCAGAGAATCATGGTGGAGAGGATCTAAAAAGATAAAATCAATTTTTTAATCAAAATAACTCTAAAAGTTATATTTCAACAATAGAAGATGACATGAAATCTCAAAAAAGGTCCATACTTGTTACTCTGTCAATAAACCACCAAAACCAAGGTTATTGGTTGTAAATGGATCTACAAGACCAGAGATGATAATACATCTATGAATAACATTAGTTTAAAATTTATTCTTGTATTAGAAACATTCCTTCAAATAGAGTGAATCAATTAATATGAAATCATTTATCATGTAGAGCTTGACATATTTGGATGTTTGAGAGGGTATGGCTTCATCCATCGGATCAGGCATGTGCTTTGACATATGACACTTTCTAGTTGAAAAACCATGCAATAGTAGAGAGATTTTTCACGATCAAGTGCTATGGAGGGGAAGCTCCATGTTGTCAGTTTGGTTTTGATCTCTATGAACTTCAGGTCATGTTACGTCTTAAGTTCACAAAGTAAGTTTGAGTTCCCCCCTTCTTCCCTTAAAAAGGAAATTAATTAAAATAATAATAATAAGTTTGAAGGCCATAGAGCCATTGGATAGATGGAATCGAAAAATAATCTTCTTTATTTTACTTTCCATTTAAAATTACATATAGAACAACTAGATGATACACTAATTTATATAATTATTATATAAAAGAAAAAGTATACATTTATCCATCTACTGGTTTTGAACACAAATTCAAAGTAAATAGTCTATTAGGTTAATATATCATTATATAGATTAATATTTTCTGTAAAAATGTGATATAAGAAGTTTGACTCATTGAAGTTTTGATATAGGTTCAGTAGGTCACAATTGATGCATGTTTATATTTCAATATATCCAAATATCAATTCAATATTTACTTATTTATATTGATAACGTGTTACTCGTGTTTAGTGAAATTAAATTTATTACCCACATTAAAATGTAATTAAATTCATTTTATGAAATAGAATATCTAGTCCATGCGAAAAAAATTTTGGGCATGGAAATTATTATGGATTGGAAGAATATACTTCTTTATCTATATCATCATCCTTATATCTTGAAGGTGATTAAGTGGCATTTTTTTGATACTTTAAAACTATATAGTATTCATTTTGGTTAACATTTTAAATTTTCATTATCTGAATCACCTACCACAACTTTTGATATTGGATATATGAGAAGAATCACATATGCTAATGTATTTAGATTTATTATTTATTCTACCAATTATTCCAGAATATATGATTCACATTATATCTATACATCGATCAGTTTTATAGAAAATATGGGAATGCACATTTTCATTCTCTTGAATTGTAATTATGGTACCTTTATTCCACTTCATCACTTTCAGTATGCTATGGTAAGAATTTTAATTATTCTAAATTATTGACTAGTTATGTGGATTAAGAGAAGGATGAAAACATTGATACTTGGAAATCACTAACCGATATATATTTATTACATACAGAGGACCTGTATCATATATGTGTAATATTAAATTGGTGGTGGACCTCTTAGCCATTTCGGGCAAGTTCATAATCCTGAAAAAAGATAACTAAGAATCCATATGGATCAAGGGGTTGAATTCTAAGATCAATATAAGTAATTCTATTATTACTGTACATTTTTATCCTCAAGATACCCTTAACCTATCTATAAATTTTGTTTTCTAGGGTAGGTCAAGACACATAGACATTAGGATTAACATTTTTATATGTGTTATAGAATGTTGAACAATGTGTGTCATTATGATACACACATATGAAAATATAGCTGATAGTTTAACTAAGGTTGTACATTAATCCATTTCAAGAAGTAATTTGGTATCAAGAACTTGGATCTTCTTGAATAACCCTTAGGATCAAGATAATCATATTTTTTAATTTATTTCAAAAACATAGGAGGTTAATTTTTTTTAGAATGCATGATTTTAGAATAAAAATAATTTTTCCTTAGTTTATTGTTTATGTTTTATCAGGTTTAAGAGTCATTTTAATTATCTTCTATTTTTCTTGATACAAATATTTTATTTTTAAATCCTTTACATTGACATATACAATTTGGATCATGTTGCTATTTTGGACAATATAGCCATTTTTGGATCACATCACTAATTTAGCTCACATAGCTATTTTGGATCATGTAGTAGTTTTGGAGCACATAGACTTTTTAGATCCCATATCTAATCTAGTCATGTAGCTGATTTGGACAAAGCCAACAAGGTCAAATATCCAAATTTCAGTAGATAGACATTCTATCCACGTAGCTGATTCACCCTTTTTGTTCCTATTATTGCAAGCTCATTATAACAACATCATTATTCAATGTTATTTATTCTAAACCATTAAAAGATTGAGAAATTGATACATATTAAGGGTTTTGGATATATTAATAATGCATGGTTTGGAGATATACACCTTAAAACATTGAAAGTCATTCAAATTCTTTTATTCCATGCCTTTCCAAAAACACCATCACCTTTCTATTGAAGAAAAAAGATTCCATGGGATTGTGTTATGGTGGAGATTGTGCATCTGTTTACATAGAGTTCCTTTCTATTTTTTTTTCAAATACACTAGAGATAAATAATGGAATATTATTGTGTGGTGGATGGAAAATATGATTGTGTGTGATAGGTCTTTCATTTCACTTCTCTTACACATTTCTCAGTCGTAGTTTTCTTATTAAATTAGTTTGTTAGTTCACTTCCCTTTTTTCCTAGGTATTTTTTATTTAATAAAATATAGGTAGTAGTGTGGTTTTCATTACATGGAGTATGAAAAATTGGTATTGAACAATACTAAATATCGTGTGTTCTTTCTTATTTTCTGAATTTCTTGGTTCCTTCTTTTCTCTCTACTATAATTGTTTTCTTTATTTGTTGATTCTAATTTAATTATTTCTTATAAACCTCTATATTTTTCATGATCCTTATCATTTTGGGGGTATACCAGTGTTGGTCCCACTATTTATATTCATTTCATGAGAATAATTATATTGGTAAATATTACATTACTCCATCTGATCAAAATTAGACAACCATTTTAATTGCATCATTTTTAATGAAAATGTGAACTATGTAGTTGTTATAGATCCAAGCTTGTGGGAAAATTTTTAATATATTATAAATTATTCTTCAATATTAGGGTTGTTTTAGAATAAAATCCATGAAGTAAATGTTGTATTTAATGCTGGTGATTAACACAGTTACATCAGTTCGATTTGAGAAATTGATAACACATGAAAGAGGAAAATTTTATAGTAATTCAAAGACTTGTTTACAATTAAAATTCAACCATTTGAGAAAAGGAAATTGGTCATCAAATAAATATGAAATTGTTTTTCAAACTATTAATGTTTTAATTATATACCTGCAACAATTCTCTTTATCAAATAAATCCATAAGTTAAAATTTTAATGTTTCACTCACTTCTCCATTGTTGAAATATATTTAATACATGAAATTTAATTTTACAATACAAAAATAACTAAAAAATAGTGTTCGTTTGGGGGGAGGTATGTACAAAATGATCACTAATTTTTTTCCCATCTAATTTAGCAACGACCGTACTGAAACCAATACTAATATAAACGATTACGTATGGTTTATAAGTTTCAAAAAATATTAATTTAGCAATGATCCTGAGACTACTGCTACTAAGTATATAACCGAATTATTAAAAAAATAAAAAAATAGAGGGAGGGGGGATTTAAACTGATAATAATTTCCAATATCAGTGGCTGTTTTAATCTGATCTATTATTTTATTATTTTTCTAAATCATATTTTATAATATATATTTTTAGTATAATAATATTATATAAATTTATTTAAATACATTACATATACTTATTATATAGATATATTTATAAATACATTATATAAAAATTTTAAGTGAATAAATTATATAAATACAATAAATAATTATTTATATATACAATATATAAATAAACATGTATATTTATATATATGTAAATAGCCAACACCCTATATATGTTTTAAATTTTTTCAAATTCAAATTAGATAATATATATAAATATATAAATCTATATATATTTTGTAAACACATAATAAAAATGCATTTAAATTAATTATAAAAACATTTAATAAGATATATGTATAAATATGTTATATAAATAAATTAAAAAACAACAATAAGAAAATAAATTAAACAAAAACCAATATATAAATCAAATAAAAAAATATGTACATATATATATTTAAATGTATAAATATTTAACATAAATATATTTATAATTTTTTAAATATGTGTATCTTTGAATATATAATATAAATGTATTTATAAAGATATGTAAATATATAATTTAGAGCGAGTGTTAATGTATATATATATATATATATTATATTATACTTGTACATATATATATTTGCATTAATATATATATATGTGTATATATATATTAATATAAAAATTTAAATTTATATATATTTAAATATATAAACTTCTATACAGAATATGGTGGTATTTATAAATATGTGAATATATATATATATATATATGTAAAATCAATTTATAAATAAATACATGTAAAAATATATTTATATATAAGTGTAAATATAATACTATATTACATATAAATATATATAAATATATATATATATTATTAATAAATAAGTATTTATTATAAATATTATATACTTATATAAAATATTTTATGTTATATACCATATTTATATTTGTGCACACATTAATATTAATTTGTTTAACATATAATATAAATGTATATAATATAAATTATAGTAAAGGTAGATAAATTTACAATATAAATTTAAATATATATTCTAAATGTATAGTATATGTAAATGTATAATATAATTGTATTTAATATCAAAAAAAATATTAGAATGTGAACACATTAATTCATAATAAAATTTGGAATATATTAATTTATGTTTGTGTGTCTATATATATATATATTGTAAGAATAATCATCCTTAAATAGATTGAAAATCAACCGGTGCCAATTTACAAAACCAATCAGGTAAATTATCAAACCAGATATGCTCACCATCATTCTTCATAAGCTAGCAAAACAATGATTAGTATGATTCCCACCTCTCATTGTAAATGAGAACCTATAAGAGGATAAGTGATCCACTAGAATTCTAATCTTCTATAAAATGAGACCAAAGGGATAATAATCCTCAACCCTATTAGAAATAGAGTTGATCATTAAGTTATAGTCCAGATCATATTATCCCACCCCTCAGAAATTGAAAAACATAAATCATGAAAAATGTTTATATCTTCCTCCATGATCAGATATTAGCACAAATAAAAATAATTGTATCATTAAGTGATAATTCTACCATCCTCCCGATGATCCACCATTCGACTACCCACCTGACCTGAGATTACATTACATCATCCACATTAATTTTCTGAAAGCTGTATCGAGGATGCACCCAACCGAATGATCCTTTCTCAACAAACATTACCAATTTTCTAAGAACACACTACTCCAGGTTTTCCATCCACTCCAATTAATAATAAAACAATATTCTGTCATAGGTAGGCCTTTTTTGGAAGCCCCAGTCATTTTTCTCTTCTATACGATCCAAAATATCATAAACATCATCCCTACAATCCATAGTTTGAAATAATTGATCCATCTTGAAACATTTATAAATATAACTATAGAAGGAACATAAATGAGAAAAAAATATTTCATCAGGGTTTTAAAAATACCTTATGGATCTCAGCATCATACAATGTCACTTTTTATTATTTGTATTCCGCTGTAAGGATGGGATAATGTGGGTGTAGTGAAGGTTTGTGAGAATGTAATCAAAAACAAAGAAAGATTAAAATAGTGGAACATGTGAATTTACATGGTTTGGAAAGGTACCAATGTCCATAAAATAAGGGGGAGTTTCTATTATTTTTCATAGATCAAATTTTATAGGATCACAAAAAAAAATACAATAGAGTTTCATAATTTTTTTTGCTGATGAAAAAAATAAATGTTCAGGGGTGTTTTACCAACATCATCACCCATTGAATTTTTTCCTACATTAGGATTCTTTTCCATATTCCAAGAGGCTACTGGGTTGGTTTCCACCTAAAAAAACCACTACAGTATTTTCTAGGAAAATAAGGTGTTGTTGCTGACAACTACTGTAAACTAAACCTCTCGAAAATCGCACCCCTGATTTTTGGTGGACCAAAAAATATCCCCCTCATGACTTATTTGAGGTAGAATCATGAATGCAGTATCCTTGTAGGCTTCTCACACCTGTTTTCATAGAACCTTTACCACCAAGTCTTTTCCAATATCATTATTGTGGATTTTCTCAACATTCAACGATATTTCTTCCAAAAAATTTAGAACATATAGTATCTAAAATAGATGTGTTTGGAACTGAAATTAAATTTTATATTCTTGATGTGATAAAGATTTCATTGACTATTTTAATAGGGAATATAATTCTCCTAACTCTATCCTAGAACATGTAAAAATACCATTATCCACAAAATCTCTTCATAACATTCAATGGTCATGATATGCTCTGATTATGTGGTATAAAAATAAACTCACTTCTAAGGTCATGATTTCCATGAGACTACTCCCCCTGAAAATGATATCAGGTACCCAGATAATCCTTTTTTCATTTCTATATCTCTACCCATATCTTTATCTATGCATCCTTCCAGAACTGGTCTATGACATCCCAAACATAAACAATGACATGATTTACCTTAGTGATACCTCAATATCCATTTGACCACTATTGAATTATTATTTCCTAGATTTTATAAGAATATTATCATAATTTCAACATCATCAGAAATATCTAGTCTAGTTCACACCATGGAATACATAAGACTGTAAACTACTGAATGATGATGAAATTTTTCTATTTCTTCTCTCTCAAATATAATTGATGGAATCTGAATTTTGGTGAGCCTAAAATTATGTCCAAGTGGGGTTATAACTGGTTTCACCTTTATTATTTTGAAACATTGAAGAACCTCCTCAATTTACTTCTCTTAATATATACAAATCTTGTGATTCCTACTATCATGGGTAATCATCAAACCAAGAATCTGAGTGACATCTCCCAAATCCTTCATTTCAATGTAATTGTTCAACTATTTGTTCAACCTATCATTATTGGTTATATCTCAACAAATAATAAACATATCATCAATATAAAGAAACTAGATAATTAAATCAGCATTAAAACTATTTAATAAAAACAAAAGGACCAACAAACTTTCTCTTGTACACATTTTTATCCATAAATGAGTTCAATTTCCGATAACAACACATTGGTTCCTATTTCAATCCCCAAAAAAATTTCTTATATTTGAATACTACGTTTTCTTTACCATTAAAAAAAATTTCTTTTTCATTATCTATGCAAATATCCTCATCAATACCACATTGTAAAAATTCTATATTTACATCTAGTTGCTGATCCTCCAGGTTTAGACTAGCCACTAACATAAGAATAACTCTGATTGAAGAAATTTTACACACATGAGACAAAATTTCATCAAAACCAATAAAATTATTTTGACCGAATCCCATCAAAACCATTCTAGATCTATAGAACGGCTCTGAAATTCAATTTTATCCTTTTATTCTATACACCCAATTGTTCTTCAGTTCCTCCTTTCCAAGTGGAAACTCTACTAAATCAAACATAAAATTCTTGTACAATGATATCATCTCCTCATACATAGGCTTTTTACATTATGTGTCATGCTAACTCTTGATCACATAATCATAACTATATGGATCTACCACATTAGTGAGAATATTATATTCATGTGCTGAGTTTCTATGACTCAATTTCCATTCTCTATTGGATCTCTTCAAATACGCCTCCAGGGGAATCTATTCTGGAATATAATATGATGGGTACATATCCACAGATGGATATTTATAACCTGTTAGTGATGTATCATCAATTTCATGTTTCTCTCCCACACTAAATTGAACTGATGGTGGTGAGAGTGGTTCTATATTGATTCTAATTTCATAAGACTGCAACTCCTCTCCATTTTCTAGCTTCTTAAATTCTTCAATCATCTATTCCTCAAGATAAACCAAATCTCTTATTCTTATAATACAATTAATGATAGGCTCCATGATTATTTATCCAAAATCATCAGGAACATATCCAAAAAGGTTAAGCTTAATTCCATTTCCATACATATTTTCCCGATCATATTTTAGGATTAGAAAATATTCCCTAATACCAAATTCTACCATGTGTTTGTATATAATATATTTACCTATAAAAACCCTTTATAGAACATCATATTTCAGTTTAACTGATGGAGAACATATTATAAGATCAGCTATAGTCCTCATTGCCTCCCCAAAATGTTTTTGGAAGGTATTCATTTGACATCATACACCTGACTCTATCAAAATGTGTACAATTAATCCTCTCAGAAACACCAGTATGTTGAGGCATCATCAATACTGATTTTTCTATCATGATGCCTAAAATACTAAAAAAATATTTAAATAGACTATGATACTCTCCTCTATTTTATGCATTCACACACTTTAAGCATCATGATGTTTCTATTTCCACCTTCACATGAAACTACTCGAAAATAACTTGAACCCGTTCTTTAGTTTTCCAAGAAAATGTGTATAATTTTTTTGAATGATCATCTTTGAATGTAACATAATAAATAGCACCCCCATTGACTAGGTATTCTCATGCAGATATCAGTGTAAATAAAATATAAACAATTTTATTTTCTAGAAAACTAATAACAGTTATATGATACACGATGTTGTTTTACCATAATGCGATTAACAAAAGTATCCAAATGTATCCATTTTAGTCGAGGGAAGAGATCCTTCCTGAAGAAAATTATGAATCTTCTCTCTCTTATGTGACTATGATACCTATGCCAAAATTATTTATGAACATCTTATAAAGACACATTGACTTCTCCTCTACATGGTCTGGCATATTTGAGATTAAGAGAAGTTTATTTAATTCTTTTTTATAATTACTAAGTCACCTTTGGTAAGCTTTCTATTCCCATTATTGAATGAACTGACATATCGATAATCTTTACAAATTACAGTGGATATTAGATTGATATTAATATTAAGAATATTCTTCACATACTTCAATAGTACACTTCATCCATTATTAGTTTCATAAAAAATATTACCATTACTTGTGATTTGGGATGCACCACGATTTCCCATATTTACATGTATGAAACTCCCTAGGGTATAAGATAAGAAAAAATCTCTTTTGGTAGTGACATGGTAAGAGGAACCAAAATAAATCATCCATGATGAGTCTAGTCTTGCAGTACAATCCTTTTTATCTTCCTAAATAATGAATATATCTGCATTGAAAACTATAACAACATTATTTTAGGTCTTAGCTTAATGATTCATCTACTAAACCATCAACCTCCTACACTATTGGATGAAGTGTTCCATCTTTCAAAAATGGTGTCACTTCATTCCATATCTCAGTCGAGATTTCGATAGATTCTTCCACTGAGAACACTAGTCACAAGGTTCTCTTCCTCTACTTCTTCCATGCCATTTCTTATTCCCTTGTCTTCCAAGGAAAAGAGTCTCACATTTAGGTGTATATCCCACATATTTTCTATTGGATTATTCATTTAACATTCTGTCTTTCACAATCCCCGTGGTCAAGGTTCCATCTAGAGTTTAATTTATGGTTTACATAACTTGTGTTCCCTATATCTTCAATAAATAACTCGACATCAATAATTCTTTCAAATCAGAATTAGTCCTCATTTTCATGATATTCAATTGATCAATGGTACCTTGGAACTCTCTGAAGTTCTTTAATATATTGGTCTCATCATTAAAATTCAAGTTGTTAAGTCCTTGTATCCAAATTTATTTTTTAGGGGTTTTCCTCACATATATATTTTCCGATTTTTTCCACAGAAGAAAAGATTCACGTTCATTGGAAATTTTTTGGAAGATAATCTTGTCAATCGACTATCTTATTTGGGGAAGTACATTTATTATTGAGCATGATGCAGTCTACATAAACTATCCAGGTACTGTTTTATTTCTATTCAATAGATTAGCCACTTATTAATGATTCTTCTAAATTCACTGTAATGGGCATAGTGCTCTCCACTATTGGCTTTAAGAAATCGTTAACATACAAAAATCCTCAATTTTGGGTTTCGAGATTGAAAAGTTAAAAGCACTATGATTTACCACATTAACAATATTCTCATTCAGTTATTAAGTGAGAATTTTAAAAAGTAACTATATTTATGCATCCAGAATAGTCGGAATAGCAGGAAACCACTCCTGGATTACTAAAAGTAGACTCCGATTGGACAATATATAGTTATTATAGTTTCAATGATCCAGAAAGGACAATGAGTCGGTGATGATTTTTATCACTAGAAAGGTTTCCATAAAACGATCTATAAACTCACTATCAATGTGAATAGTACCATCTTCTTCAATGTGTGTGTGTGGGGGGGGGGTTACTGTGTCACCAATGATTTGACATAAATTATTACCACTTCTACCGACTTTGTTTTAGCTTTGTTTTGACACTATTTTTACCTTTGGAGTAATGTTTCTAAGATCTTCCTGGATATGGTCTAAAAAAATTTGCTGACGAAGTTTGATTTTCAGTCACCGAAAAACAATTATGCATCATCACCATATTGACCCTTTTGGACCTGAAATCACTCTATAGGGGGAATCAGAGGTTCATGGTGATGAAATAAAATTCAGAGAAAGACGAAAAATGGGAAAACCCATTAATTTACATGGTTAATAAGGGTGCCTACATCCATGAGAGAAGGGGGGTCATTTCTATTCTTCTCTCCCATTAAAATGTCCTAGGATCACAAGTTACAAATACAAGAACGTTTTTTCTAATTGTATAGTTTAAAAAACTCCACGTTCATGGTTGGTCCACCAACTTCATCTTAAATTGATAATTTCTATTACCGTTAGCTTTTTTTTCATCATCCAAGAGGCTGATAGGTTGGTTTCTTCTTTAAAATTTTTTACATGTAGTTGTTACCGGCGACAAAAGATGCTACTATAGAAAAAACCCATGAAATCATCCTCCCACAGATCACTCCCATAATTGGAAGTGGCCCCCATAGATGAAACAAAACTATGAAAGAGTGAACCTAACCAAACACACCCACATAATAAGATTACTTTTATAAGACTTCCACCTATGGAATTTAATATTAGGATGATCCTTCAATTTCCAGATCCAGTCCTAGCAACCCTCCACCAAAAAATGGGTAGATTTGTTGATTATTGGTGTATAACCCTAACATACTAAGTAGACACTTGAAATTTCTCACTTACTATCATAATTGATCATTTCCCATTCCAATCATTAGAGGAATACCAAGAACATGGTTATGATCCATTTCATTAAACTATTGTTTTACCCTATCAAGACACCATGACTCCAGAAAACCATCAATGATATTCCACACCCTAGATTCCACCATTCACATGATCACCAATGGAGTAACTTTATGACAATACCTTTCTGAAAATCTAGGTTCACTCAAGAATCTGACATCACAACCACTCAAGATCCTCCAATGAAATCATTTAATAAGAAAACATTTTGTTCCTAAAAAACTCTAAAAAAATCATGGTCAAGGTCTTAAGCACCACTCTATAAAATTGGTTATTGGTAAATATTATGATAATAAAACATTAGGAAATATTGAGTTTATAAAAGAGATAATCCACCATCCTTTTTGGTTAATAGGGCCTCATCATACTTTGAAATATCAATAAAGACAAGACCTCCATTGATCTTTGAAACACATAGCTTTTTCAGGATAAAAAGTTCATATTATGAATTCTATCATCTGAACCCATATATAAATTCACCAAACTATAATAGATATGATCAATAAGAGTCTCCAAAAATTTCAATACATACATGGAGTATGATGAAAATCAGTGATATTTCTGCTATTTAACAACCATTTTCTTTCCTCATAACTAATGAGGTTCTCATTCTTGGATGGAATAATTCCTTTACAAAATGTAAATTCTGATTTGGAAATTTTTTTCCACCATCCGGAAGTCATTTTATACAACTAAATAAAATTCATAACTGTAGAACATTATTGGGGAGTTTCCCACAGAAAAAGAAGTCCATAATATCCAAAAATACGGGAAAAAATAAAATTAATATGAAGACATAGTTTTCCCCCATGAAAAATTAATTTTATCTTTGAGTTAATGAGATGATTAGAGAAATAATGGACAACAAAAAAATATTTAAGGGGAGAAAGGATCCCTTTTTTTTCAACCCCTATAACAATTTGAACGAATATGAAGGGAACCCACTAATATGAATCTTAAAAGAGATATTATTAACATAGTTCAGGATAATATTAACCCATTTATCTTCCAAATCTAGTGGAGAACCAACCCACCTGATAAATGACCATTAGACATTATTCTATTCCTTTAACATATCATGTTTTAATTACATAATTACCCACCTTGAGAAAGAGTGTACCATCATAGAATGAAATAGTTCATATGAAATAAATGCTTTATTTATAATAGATATCTTTGTTTTTATAAATTCAATATGACTATTTTTCAGAATTATTAGAAGACCCCCTATAAAAGAGTCACCAATATGTTCAAAAACATATTTTAAATAACATTATATGGGATAATCACACTGAGATATTTTATTTTCAAGGGATTAGAAACATTAGGTATCAAATTAATCATGGTATCATTCAAGGTAGAAAAATAAGTAGATGTTTCCCAAAATTTTTTCACATGTCAGATAACATTAGTTCTAACAATATGTTTTTTTAAATGAGTGCATCGAATCCATACTATGCAGGCGACATAGTTGAATGGTTCTATGGAGGGTGTTGGGAAACCTCTTTATCAGATAGCATTCTCTTTTAGAATTGGTTCATATATTCTATGATGATGTAAGGGGTGAAATTGAAAAAGTCAAAGGGTAAATCCATATTTTTATACTTGTAATGAGTGAAAAAGAAACACGTAATAGTGTGACCAGTCTCATTATCATCAGTTAAAATTATACCCCATTAATCACTGACGATGAAGTCATGTCATTCATTCTCTTTGCAGATTTATTTTTGTGAAAAATGTTTTATTTATGTCACAATCCTTAATATGGAATTATATTTCCCTACAATCCCAATAATTATCCTTTTCCCTTAGGTCCACACAATGTTCACTTTCTAGGTCATAGATTCAACAAAGAACATAATGATCATAGGGAAGTGACATGTACGTTTTGAGTCTCTCTATTGTTGACTTGATTATATTCTCAGAGTACCCAAACCTACCACTTACTGAGATGGTTTTACACATTATATATCATTCCATAAAACTTCTAACTCTAATCCATCAAAGAAAATTTTAAAAATTCATCACACCAAGTATCTTGAAGGAAAAAAACTCTTTTTATGGAAAGGCTATATTTTTTTCCTCTCTCCTCCATAAGAAAATGTGGAAATGAGAATAGAACAATGATCAGAAGAAATCAAATGTAACCAGGAGACCAAAAGAGAGGAAAGTAACTCCTTCCAATCAATAGATCCCATGAACCTATCCAGGAACTCTGTAATGTCACAAGATAAGGATCTAACTCTAAAATAGGTGATTTTCTCACTTATGAAACTAGTATAATAGAGAGAAGACCGATACATAGCATCCTGAAACGATTCTATCACAAAAACACTTCAAGAGTCACCCCATATTTTCCATTTCTAATGATAATTTCATTAAAATTTCACCCAATAAGAGGAGGCCTGAAAAGAATAACATGACAATTTTTTAGAATGTCCCATGTTTTGAATTTTGTCTCTAATTAGGCCACTCATAAAACTCAATAAACATTTATGGTTGAAACCACAACACAAACAACGTCAGAACAATATGGTTGGATGAAAAGTTAAGCACATTAATATTAAACATTTAATTCCAAAAATTTATATAAAGTCAACCTTTATTAGCATTAAATAATGGACACATGTTTCATATTATATAAATATATATGTTACACGGATATAAATCATCCCTTTATCTGCTTCCAAAAAGGGTTTTATCAGTTCTAAAAAAATTATTGATATTGTAATCTCCTTTTAAAGCATGTGTCTTTTATTAGTTATAGAAAATGAATATAAAAAACACATTTTATCGTTAAAAAATCCCTTTTAAAGAGTGACATTATCAGTGATAGTTTTATCAAAACTTTTTTCACATTGATAAATGTCACCTTTATCTTTCTTAAAATAGAATTGATAAAATTAGGGTTTATTAGTGCTAATTTTTGATCTTTCAATTCTCTAATCCCACCCCACCAACATTATTTTCTCTCACACAATGCCATTTTAGTTATTTCCCACCACTAGACACTGAATTTATTAGTATTTTCACACCTACACAGATTTGAACATCAGACCTCCACCTTTGCATTCGTGTTCCTCAAAACTGATCCATGTAATTTTCCTCTATATTTTATGATATATCTATTTAAATATATAGAAACAGATTATATATATATAAATATTTATTAATTTATAAATATATATATTTTTATTATTATTATTTAAAAAAATTGTAAATTTTGTGTGTGTGTGTGTATATATATTTATACACACACGTTCCTATATATATATATATATTTCATTATAATATATATCAAGATGTATTAAAAAATATTTGAATATATACATAAATATTTATCTTTTTATTAATATATTAAAATACACATATTTATACATAAAACATTATATATATATACACCAACATAGATATATATTTGTATATGTGTATGCACATGTATATATTTTTATTTTAAACAAAATATAAAGTAAACATTTATTTCTATATTGTTTATATATTTGATTATATATTTTATATGTAAATATATTTAAATATTTCTTTAATCTGTTAAATATTTATATATCAATATATGAAAATAAGCATATAATTTTTTATATTTTATTATAAATAACACTACAATAAAAAAATTTCAAAAATTTCAACACTATAATATAAATATAACTTATAAATAATTTTATTCTATATTGAAAACTGATAAGAAGACCCTCCTAAAAAAATATGAATTCTTATAAAATATAAAAAATAGGGCATCCCAACTCAGAACAATGTTTTGGATTTATTTTGGACCTTTTGGTACCTAATAAAACAAATAACTATGTCCTATAGACACAATGGGGTAGATCTCTTCACATACTTTGATTTGATAGCTCATATAGACTAAATAGACCCATGGATCAAAATTTATTTTTGTTTCAACTACAATTCCTATTTTCAACTTATCATACGATATTAATTAAATTTTATTTTTTTATCACCAAATTATTATTAACTATTTATTACTCAATACTAATTATAAAATTATAAATTAATGTTATGTATTAATTGTTTTTTAAACCACTTCAATTAAATATTTCATATATTATCTATAGATACATATTTAGTATAATATAAATCATATATATGAAGATATATCATACATATATATATATCAATATAAATATATTTATATATTAATTGTTTTAATTGTATGTGTATTTTTTATGAAGGGGACATTTTGTCTTCTATAAAAAGCACTTATATAGGGTGTTCTTTTAAAATTGTTTCTAGTGCTAATAAAGGGACCCATTATTTGTGTATTTAGAAAGAACTAATAGAATCACCACATTTATTAGTATTTTTTAATGATGATAATGGGTAGAACTGAATATGTGTTATCTTGTAGTGGAGTTATTTATTTAAATGTATTTAGATATTTTATAAAAATAATTCTTATTCGTATAAATATATACATTTATATATATATATAAACATAAATATATATATATATATATAAGTAATAGAAAATGATAATGGCATAGTGGTGCAGTAAAATTGTCTTATAAACAAATAATTTATATGAAATAAACCACTTATACAACAAGGTATAATCCCACATACTAATAATACTTAGATCAAAACATTTAAAAAATGTTCACTAAAACTTCATTACACTAGTGGGGATCCCCTTACCCTAAAAATTGTCCCTTAATTCAAAACCAAATAACATAAAAATCACATCCACTCCAATAATAACTCTTTAATGGAAAAGATACCATTGTAATAGAAGTAATATAAATAAAAAATCCTCTTAAGCTTATGTATTATAAAGTATCAAACCATTTAAAATGTAAACTATTATTAATATTAAAGGGATTTATAATTAAAACAAGAGTGAGAATCATAGTCTAAGACAATTATTTTAGAGACCCAAGCTAGACGTACATGGAAATCACATTACTTTTGTGGAATACTTAATATATAACAAAAAAAAAACACCCAAGGACCGTAATAGTTTAGTGTCTTTGGAAACTCAGAACATAATCTTTTAATCACGGTGAAAGATCTTCAACATCTCCCATAAAGATCTTCCCCTTTTGTTTTCTTACCTAAAATAGTTCCTTATATCTTGGGAAAAGAAAACATATAAAGGGTGAGACCAAATGCTTAGTAAGGGTAAACATGGAAAACATAAAACAATCCATAAACATTTGAACGTGAAAACATGAACATAATATTTATACATCAAAATCATGAGCAATGACATAAAACAATGAAATACACAAGGAATAGATCATAAAGAAACATTAATCATGATAAAATAGCATGGGAATAAAACATGTAACTGTGTTAAACCATTAATCACATGTTATTATTTCCATAGTAGCCAAGGCACTGTTTCCAATACCATCATAGTGGAAAAATTCCATTAATGAACCGGGATTACTTGCCATTCCAGCCCTGTATTACTGAACCAGATTCACTTGTCGTTCCAGCCATGTCTATCTCATGAGAAATAAATCTTTACCCAATGAATTGGAGGGATATATTGGTCCCAACCATCTCATAATGAAATCATTCTTACTTGTTCCATAAAATAAACATAAATCATTAATCATAACCCAAAGAATAAAATGGGTTTCAGAAACATCATCCCATCATAACATAATCCATATAAAACAAATAGATATAATTTCATCACAAGAAGAATAAAACAATAGAAATATTAGAGACATTATACTTGAAACATAATCATACTAAATAATGTCATCTTAGATGGAAAATAGTTTTGACAAAACAATTGAAATTAATTCATGAGGAAAATATCCTTTCTTCTTCAAAATCATTTTCTTTTCACAAAATGTCATTCAATTTTAAAATAAAAGGATTTTGTTAAAAATAATCAATAAATCTGGTAGAGGAAGCTTCATGAAAATTAGGCATTATTAAACCGTAAAAATTTGTTCATTCCATATAAGTTAAAAAAACATTTTACTCATACTTTTACCGAAAAAGTCAAAAAGTTCCTCGTATGGTAAACAAAATAAAGATTCCTTCCATAACACAGTGTAAAAGTTATAGAGGGGTAAACGTGACTTTAAACATACATGGAAGAATATTAAAAACTCTTTGAAAAACATTTTTATAGACATGGATGAAAAATATAACCCCAGTAAATACTTATGTATAAGAAATCTCGGATAAAAATGAGATTTGAGAAGTTATCCCTTACCTTATGTCAAATTTCTTCTGTATGTGTCTCAGACTCCTCTTCTTCGACGCGCCTCTTCTAAACCTCCTCATAGGGCACTAAAGTCGGTCATTGAAGAAGACTAGGACCCCAAGTATGTTTCTAGAGAAGTCGATAAGAGATATTGGCAGGGGTTGGATGATCATGAAGGTTCAAAATGGGGCAAGTAGGATAGGGAGGAGGTTCCCTTTTATAAGGGAGGAGAGGGGAAATTTTGGAAACCTCTAAAATATTAATTTATAATAAATTTAAACCCCACTTAAATACCATAAAAAATTACTCAAATCGGAAGATTAGATGAGAGAGGTTTGTAATATGATCAATCAATAAAATATAGACATGTTGCGAAATTATTTTAAACCTTATCAACTTTATTTATCCTTATTTAATCTATTTAAGTTTATTTGTGGTAACAATATTCTAATTTTTAAATTTTTAAACATAATTACTTATATGTTGTTAATTGTCCATAATTGGATAATTTATGAAATTTTATACCATATAAATTTTAATTTATAATTTTTAAATATTTTTGTGATTTTTAAAAAAATGTATAATATGTATTTTTTATAAAATAACAATTGTGTCAATTTTGACACTATTCAATTATTTGAATTTAACTAAAATCAAAAAAGAGGATATATTCTAAAAAAATATTTAATATACTCATAACATGTCATATTCATCTATAAAATTTGTTTATAACATTAATTAGTTCATATATTATTTATTTTAATATTTATAAAACCATTTATTTGATATTTCTCTTAATAATACAATTACTACATCATTTTTGTATAATCATGTAATATAATTATTAGTTGCATAAAAATTTAAAATAAAATACTATGATGATTAAAAACCTAATATATTTCAAAATAAAACTTTTACTCAAATTTATCATCTAAAAATCACCACTTGTTAATTGTTATATTTATTAAATTATGAAGGTGACAACTTTGACACCGTTTAAAATAAAATAATAGAAGTGTCATAATTGCTTTTATAAAGCTCAAAATGGTCAAATATTATACCATTGGATGTTCATGGTTTAGATATATACTACCAATAAGTATTGGTTAGGTTTTTGTGCCTTTTAATGGGTATTATTATTTTAATAAAAACTATATTACTGATTTTTTACTAAATAAATAATTTCTGCATCATTAATGTATAAGCTATTAAGGTAATTAAATATCTCTTAAAAATTTCAAATAAATTACCATAACAAAGAAAAAAAATTTATATTTCAAATTAGTATTTATAATTATATTTATATTCTGTATAAACTTATATTAAAAATAATTTAATTATTAAAGTCTGAGTGAGACATATTTCACTTTCTTTAAAATAAAATAAACTAAAGGTCTTAATCACAACCAAGTGGGTTCTGATAGATTCCATTTCGACCCAAATATGACTTAGGACGAGATAGAATCATCCTATTATATTAATACAAGTGTTAGGGTAATTTTATAATATTATATTTACCCTTAATTACCCGATTTACCTTTAACTATGATAAATAAAATTTACCGTAGTTACTATTCATAGTTCCCAAAAATAAAAAGTAGACTATTAACATTATTTGGACCTACTGATTACAAATATGGAATCCATTTTTACAAATTCAAATCACATAAGTTTCAGAAATTAATTTAAAATTAATCCAGTTGTTAAGAAAATGAGTTTTTAAAAGTTAAAACATTGTGAGAGATTTAAGTGATTTTACCTATAAATTCAATGTAAAATCCAAGATAATTGAATACATTATATTAAATTGTAAAAATATATTCTATTTATACTTTAAAACCATTAAATATTATAATTTAACCATATAAATTATTACGATGAAATAATTTGTTTTTAATTAAAATATAGCGTGTCTTTACTATTCGTTAAAATATGAAAGTTATCAGAATAATATAAAACATTTATCCAAAGTAAATTTTTATATCCTGATTCAAAAGAAGAATTATATTTTTTTTTTCAAATTGACTATATAAAAATGTCACAAACGAGATTTAATGTGGGTCCACCGTCAAAAGGCGACAAAACTGATATTTTTTTGAAAAATACTTATTTTACCTGAGAAATTTATTTTGTTCTCATACCATGTTCTAGAAAATGTGTAAGATAAATAATAATGTTATAAAATTAAAAATGTAGTTAATTATATTCATAACGTCTAGTTCATAATAATATTATAACAATATATCGCTATTTAGTGAAACCCGGTATTAGGTACTACACACGCTATCGAGGAAGGTCGTGATTGCGTGTAGTGCAAGCCAAGTCAGGGATGTGTGTAGTGAAAGCTCCCTTTTGTGTTGCGTATAACATAATCAAAACTTATTTCATTTAAACATTAAACAAAATCTCTACTTAATTTTTCATAGAATAATTTCTACAAGACAAACTTGAAATTGGGTGTAACACGAGCCAAGAATAGTGTTGCGTATACTGCAAGATAATACGATGTTGTGTATAGTATAAGCTAATCTTAGTGTAGTTTACAGTAGAATATGTCAAAGAAATTAAAAAGAATATTTCTCATAAAATCTCAGGGTGTTACTTCTTACCCCGATTAAAATGAATTTCGCCCTCGAAATTCATCAGGGTTATAAATTATTTACTACTCGAAATTTTATTTCATAGAAACCCACATCATAAAATGGAATACTAAAACTTAATTTGAAAAACTAAAGTAAGAAATGTAACGGTTACCCAAATTAACTCATCACTGGGTTTCCACATAGGAGAACAAAGGTGAAAATATGGATATAGAAGAGAAATATAACCATAAACTTCTAATAAATAGTGGTAGAGGACATGGCTATGAAAAAGACAACAATCACAAAGCCATAAATTTGTGATGATCTAAGGTACCATCTGATTAAGCAGATATGAGGGCACTAGGACAACAATTTTGGATTTCAAGATCATTTCCTAAATGTTGATAAATTATTGAATTAAATGAAATACTTACATTATTTTGGTACAATCTTACCGTTGCTCGTGCCTTGAATAATTTCCACTTCATCTCTTAAAGAAATGAAGTTGAATTTGTCTTTTGCGAAGTGTTAGTATATCATGCGATTGAAGAATAGGTCATTCCATCTATCTCAGACATAAGGTTAGAAAAATTTATATACATAAGTCCATCTATGGTGAGATTAATCGTATATGGTTCCAAAAATGGACTTATACTTCATCTATCATCCTCCTTAAAAATATAAAACTAGTTTCTACTAACCAGGGACTTCCTGTAGGCTAGTTGTATGCAATAAAGGCATGTCTCACTTCTTTTGTGGGTTAGATTCCCGTAACCTTGTTCGACAGGACGGGTTGTCACATGTCCTGCAGGTTGTCCTTTTTCTAAAACTACACTATTATAACTTTCCAGAAATAATATCAGAAAATGGTTCTATCATTTAACAATATTATCTTATGCCCAAAAGAATCCATTTCAAATCTTTTGGCTAATCAAAAATACTTCTATCCAAGCTCATAGTATAAATAATATGATTACTAGAAATGTCCTCAACCCAGAATGTGAATACCATCATTTATCCCCTGTATATCATAATATATATCTTGTTGGTCACATTCCAAACATGTTAATACCTTAACCATGTATTCTATTGAAACATGAATTACCATAGAAATTTGTGAAAACATGAATGCTGTCAAAAGACAACTCTTTCCACAAACCAAAATCCCAAAATTTCTATATACTCAATCCATGATGTCACTCTGTCCTTATATGAGTTCATTAACACTATCAAATATATTATTTCTTCCTTATCCCTTAATTTCTCACATATCATCTGCTTTCCAAAAATATTTCAATCACTTTTCATGATTACCAGTACCATATTTTTATGGAAAACCACAATGGACCAATACATAGATATTCCAATATACCATAACAGTACCTCAAAAACATTATTCTTGAATACCAATACATAAACACATCAATCCTTATTCTTCAATGATTGACATGGAATAAGTTATTCCTTGATTTAGAAGTAACCTCTTAGGTCAGGGCATTGAGGTGGGTAATTCCCATGTTCTTCACAGATAAGACATTGAACTCCATAATAGACTATCACTCTATGACCCTTCTACCCACACAGATAACATCTTCCCCTCCATTTGATTGATTCATCAAGGTTCTTCTTCCCTTATTTTGAAATATAAATCTTCCTTTATCTATCCTCCTCACCATGCAAACATAAATAAAAGTCAATCTTCCTCTAATTTGATGAATTAGGAATACCACTAAATTTTACCTTGTTAATCATATATCGCGATGATTGATTCGACATAATCACAATATCTTTATTTCTAGGTATTACGCAATTTTTTTTTCTAATAGTCACCAATTTATCCACTGGATTCAATGTTGACCAAATTCTTTCTGGTTCCCTCCATTAGCTAAAACCAAAAACCATGGTGTATAAAACTGTTTAAATAACAAGGAACCACATAATCATAAAAAGTCTAACTTATCAGAAATTCTTTAATCCATGACACCTTAGGTTCACCCAAGGTTATTCATGATCGTAAAAATAATTCTAGGGCTGTAAATTATAGTTAAACTAAACCTTAGGAAAATCCCTAGACATACCTTAGAAATATCTCTAGGGATCTCACTAAAGTTTTCACATCCATGTTTCAAATGGTTAACTAAACCTTTCCTGTGATACCAACTGTAGAGACCCAAGCTTGATGTACATGGAAATTACATTAATTTTGCGGAATACATAATACATAACAAAAACAGACACCTAAGGACCGTAATAGTTTAGTGTCTTTGGAAACTCAGAACATAATCCTCTAATCATGGTGAAATATCTTCAACATCTCCCTTAAAGATCTTCCTCTTTTGTTTTCTTAACTAAAATAGTTTATTATATCCTGGGGAAAAGAAAACATATAAAGGGTGAGATCAAATGCTCAATAAGTGTAAACATGGAAAACATAAAACAATCCATAAACATTTGAACGTGAAAACATGAACATAATATTTAAACATCAAAATCATGACCAATGACATAAAACCATGCAGTACATAAGGCATAGATCATAAAGAAACATAAATCATGATAAAATAGAATGGGAATAAAACATGTAATTGTAGAAAACCATTAAGGACATGTTATGATTTCCATAGTATCCAAGGAATTGTTGCCAAAACCATCATAGTGGACAAAGTCCATTACTGAATTGGGTTTACTTGCCGTCCCAGCCCTGTATTACTGAACCAGATTAACTTTCCATTCCATCCATGTCTATCTTATTAGATATAAATCTTTACCCAATGCATTGGAGGGAGATATAGGTCCCACCAATCTCATAATGAAATCATTCTTACTTTTGCTACAAAATAATCTTAAATCATTCATCATAACCCAAAGAATAAAATGGATTTCATAAACATTATCTCATCATAACAAAATCCATAAAAACAAATGGATATCATTTCATCATAAGAAGAATCAAACCATGGAAATAATAGAGACATTATACTAGAAGCTTAATCAAACTAAATAATGTCATCTTAGATGGAATATATTTTTGAAATAACACTTGAAATAAATTCTTGATCCAAACATTATTTCTTCTTTAAAATCTATTTCTTTTCACAAAATTCCATTCAATTTTAAAAGAACATGATTTTGTTTTAAATAAACATGAATTCTTGTAGAGGAAAATTCATGAAAATTAGGCATTATGAAACTGAAAAAATCTGTTCATGCCGTATAAGTTAAAAAAACATTCTCCTAGTACTTTTTCCAGAAAATTCAAAAAGTTCCTCGTATTGTAAACAAAAGAAAGATTCCTTCCACAACACAATGTAAAAGTCAAAGAGGGGTAAACATGAATTTAAACATACATGGATGAATATTAAACACTTTATGAAAAAACAATTATGGACATGGATTAAAAATATAACCCCAGCAAATACTTACATAAAGCAATCTGGGATAAAAATGAGATTTGAAAAATTATCCCTTACCTTATGTCCAATTTCATTTGTATGTGTCCAATACTCCTCTTCTTCTACCCACCTCTTCTAAACCACTTATTAGGGAACTAAAGATTGTCTTTGAAGAAGACTAGGACATCTATTATGTTTCTAGGGAAATGGTAAGAGAAATTGGTAGGGGATGGCCGAGATTGAAGTCTCAAAATGGTGTGAGGAGGAGAGGGAGGAGGTTCTCTTTTATAAGGTAGGAGAGGGGCACTTTTGGAAACCTCTATAATATTAATTTACAATAAATTTAAAACCCTCTTAAAAACTTTTAAAAATGACTCAAATATGAATATTAGATGATATAGGGTTGTAATATAATTTTATAATAAAATTTAGACATGTTGGGAAATTATTTTAATCCTTATCAACTTGATTTATCCTTATTTAATCTATTTAATTTTATTTGTCGTAATAATATTCTAAATTTTAAATTGTTATAAATAATTACTTATGAGTTGTGAATTGTACATAATTGGATACTTAAAGACATTTTGGAACATATAAATTTCGATTTATAATTTTTAAATATTTTGGTTATTTTTATACAATTTTATAATATCTTATTTTTTTAAAATAACAATAGTGTCATTTTTGACACTATTAATTTATTTTAATTTAAATAAAATCCAAACAGAGGATATATTCGAACCAAAATATTTCATATACTCCTAACATGTCAAATACATCTAAAAAATTTGTGGAGAACATTAATTAGTTAATATAATATTTATTTTAATATTTATAAAACCATTTATTTTTTATTTCTCTTAATAAAACAATTACTACATTATTTTTGTATAATCATTTAATATACTTATTAGTTACATAAAAATTAAAAATAAAATACGGTGATGATTAAAAACATAATATATTTCAAAATAATAATTTTAATCTAATTTATCATCTTAAAATCACCACATGTAAATTGTTATATTCATTAAATTATGAAGGTGACAACTTTGACATCATTTTAAAAAAATAATATAAATGTCATAATAGCTTTTATAAAGCTCCAAATGATCAAATATTCTACCATTAGATGGTTTTGGTTTACATATATACTACCAATAAGTTTTGGTCAGGTTTCTGGGCCTTTTAATGGGTATTATTATTTTAATAAAAACTATATTAATGATTTTTCACAAAATAAATAATTTCTGCATCATTAGTGTATAAGCTATTGAAGTAATTAAATATCTCTTAAAAATTACAAATTAATTACCATAACAAAGAAAAACATTTTATCTTTCAAATGAATATTTATAATCAAATTTATATTCTGTATAAACTTATATTAAAAATACTTTAATTATTAATGTTTGAGTGAGACATATTTCATTTTCTTTAAAATAAAACAAATTAAAGGTCTTAATCCTAACCAAGTGGGTTCTAATGGATTCAATTTCGACCCAAATATGACTTAAGACGAAATATAATCATAAAATTATATTAATAAAAGTTTTAGGGTAACTTTATAATATTATATTTACCCTTAATTACCTGATTTACCTTTAACTATGGTGAATAAAATTTACTGTAGTTACTATTCATAGTGCCCAAAAATAAAAAGCATAATATTAACATACATTTGACATACTGACTCCAAATATGGAATTAATTTTTCAAAATTAAAATCCCAGAAGTTTTTGAAATTAATTTAAAATTAATCTCGTTGTTAAGAAAATGAGTTTTTGAAAGTTAACACATTGCAAAAGATTGAAATGATTTTACATATGAATTCATTGTAAAATCAATGATAATGACATAGATTATATTAAATGGTAAAAATATATTCTATTTTTACTTTAAAACAATTAAATATTATAATTTAACCCTATAAATTATTACGATGAAAAATGTTTTTTAATTAAAATTTAGCATGTTTTTACTATTCATTAAAATATGAAAGTTATTAGAATAATATGAAAAATTTATCGAAAGTAAATTTTTATACCCTAATTCCAAAGAAAAGTTTTATTTTGTAAAATTGAACTTATAAACATGTCAAAAACTATATTTAATGTGGGTGCACCATCAAAAGGCGGCAAAACTATATTTTTTGAAAAATACTTATTTTACCCAAAAAATTTATTTTGTACTCATACCATGTTCTAGAAAATGTTTAAGATGAATAATAATGTTATAAAATTCAAAATTAAGTTAATAATATTCATAATGTCCAGTTCATAACAATATTATAACAATATAATGTTGTTTAGTGAAACCCGGTATTGGGTATTACACACGCTATTGAGGAAGGTCGCGATTGCGTGCAATGAAAACTAAGTCAAGGCTGTGTGTATTGAAATATACCTTTGGTGTTGCATATAACATAATAAAAACATATTTTATTTATACATTAATCAAATTCTATACTTAATTTTGTGTAGAATAATTTCTACAAAAGAACTTGAAATTGGGTGTAACAAGAGCCAAGAATAGTGTTGCGTATACTGCAAGCTAATACAATGTTGTGTATAGTATAATCTAATATTAGTGTAGTGTATAGTAGAGGAAATCTAAGAAATTAAAAACAATATATCTCATAAAATCTAAGGGTCTTATAATTATCAAGGTTATAATATGGAACCTACCCATCCCATATGTGTATAAGCATGAAAAAATCTTCATTGTCCACTTACCTTGAGGAGGAATTAAGTGATATGAATTGGATACCCAAAAAAATATTACCCAAATATTTTCATGAGCATTCAGTAATCATAATAATCCTATCAATAAGTCCATACATATACTCTCTCACATTCTAGAAAAATCAGATGTGGGCTCAAAATGTCGGGAACCCAGTTTTTAATTTTCAATTGTTGGAAGGAGAGGAATAATAATAAGAACATTGAAACGCATTATTTCAAACGATGACACAAAAACTAATAAATAATATATTATTACATCTTAATCATTCTAGGATACAATTCTATAGTATAAGTATGAAAATCCATAAAAACCTTCTCATAAAACAAAAAAATGATCTATTATATTCCCCTAAAAAAGGGGTGATATTCTCCCCATCTTAAAAGAATCCATCTGGTGCATGTACCATCCCTAAAAAAAGAACACTCACCATTTTCCAGTTCAGTGATTTTAATGACCTAAAACATATATATCTATATATTAGAGTCTAATGAATAGTAATGAGGGTTTAATGTGTTTCCATGGGGAGGATATACCCTATCATTAGAGGAAAGAACATTAACAATTACCAAATAAAATCCTTAATAAACAATTATAGTATTCATATGAAAGTAAAAAAAACCATTCTATATCAAATTAAATTTAATCAAACAAGCATACATCCCAAATGATAAACCACTATGATGATCAAATATAAAAATTTAATAAAATAAATAAAAACACAAGGAGAATCTACTACCAACGCTGATCCTCATCACATAAAAATTTACAAAAATCCATTGAGCTACTCCATCCCATTCATGAAAAAACCATTCTCTTCCCCAATGAAAAATGTGAAAAATGTTGTCTACTTAGGTACCAAAATTCATTCACTACATGGGTAGTGTGTGAGTAAAACTTAGTAGGGAACCATCAATTAATTCCCTAACATAACTAATAAAGTAGTGAATACAAATTTTATATTCTCAAAAAAATAAATTTACAAGGAAGAAAATTAAAATAAACAAAATTAATCTTAGTATTTTATAGTGACACCTGAGATCGACCATATATACTTTGACTAGTACTAGAGTGTCACTACAGTAGATAACATCACTGAGAAACCAGTGGTATACAAACCCCCACCCTATAAAAATTAAGTCATTCAATTTTGAAATTGTAAAAAAACCATCCCTATCCTAGAATCAAGTAACACATCATCAAGAAACTAAAGGGTGTACCCACACCTACATAGAAAAATATATTGTATTGAAACATAAGGGCTTACCCGCTACATACTAAGAAAAAATATTCTTGTCATCTTGAACCTGGGGGAGTACACACTCCCCATACAAGAATAACATATCACAAATGGTCTGATATACACAACAAAGTACCTTATATAAACAAAACGTTTCCTATATCCACCACATTATACCTCATATAATAATGTGGATGTCAACATCCACCCCATAATTTCTTATATGAAAATCATACTTATATGGGCTGGACACTAACTCTTACCAATCACACATATATTAGGTTAATATCCCATCCAAATAATATAAACTCATCACTTGAGGAACATCACATGCCTTTAAGAATGCCTTATCATCTATTCATCCCCTAAGACTGATTCCCCCAAAACTGTCTTCGTCACAATGTATATACATACAATCCCACCGATATCCACACCTCACACATTTCGGAAACTACTAGGGTCTTACAGACCCCTCTTAATCACTATATCGGAGTCATGATCCCATAGAAAATCCTCAAGTTTTGAGGTAACTAATTGTATCAAAATTACATATAACATACTAGGTTTTACTAGTTATTTTATTTCCTTAAACAAAATGGAAATTATTGTTTAAAATTTTTTTATACCATATATGAAATATTAATACATTATTAGAGAATTTATCATACAATATAGGTCGCAAACTAAAAACCCTTTATTCATTCATAAAGGAACACTACAAAAACTATACATGAAGCCATGAACTACATATGATGTATTATTATATATCATGGATGATTACTTCTATTAAAAGTGAATGAATTAAAAGGAGATAATAAATAATAAATAATAAAATAATTTCAACTAAAAAATCACATAAATAATTTTCATCCTTAAGAATCACCATTAGTGAGAAACATCTATAGTGAGATGGAAAACTGTGAAAAGGGAAATCATTATCAAATGATCTATATAAAAACTATGGAAAACATAAGTTCTCTTTTGTGATGTTATAATGAAATTAATTTATAGGATGCATTGGTTACAATGACCATATTTAAATATAATATTTTTTATAATAATTATTTTATCCCTTATATGTTATTATTAAATAATGATATTATGTATTTATAAAATTAACAGAAATTATTTAATATATGGGTTAGTAAAATCAAAATTTTAGAATATAAATAATTGATTTAAGTTATATTTGGTGAAGATTATTTAATAATAAAATAATAGTTTTTAAATAATTATTTTTATGTGTTGGTTATTTTTAATCAATATTTACTAAAGAATGCTTTTAATAAATATTATTAAAAATCATTACAGAAAATAACGTAACATCTACAAAATGGTTATTACTTGATATGAAATAAGGTTAAAATCATGTTATGCTTAAAAATACATTTTTTCTAAAATTATTTTCCACGTTATGTGTAATTATATTATAACTATTTTTTATCAATTCTAGAATTTAAATTTTATAGAATGAACTATTTTTTTGAATTATCGTGTCCAAATTATCTTAGTGATAATTTATTAGATTTTTCAAAAAGTTTATTTTTTTGTGAATATTAAAAATATAGTTTTTACAAATTCAATAAATTTTATGAAATTATCATGATATAAATGAGAAATAAATTTTTTTAAAAAGTTTTTATCGACCAAATTTATTTTTAATAAATAAAATTATACATTTACAAATATTGAATTTAACTTGAAATCCAATTATTGATTTTAGGGAAGTTCAATAATATTTTTTCAAATTTTTATCTCTGAATTATAATTTTTTATATAGAATTAATTTTTATCACTTATATAAATTTAAAATTATAACATGGTTTTAATATTTGTAATCATCATATACAAATTTTTAAATAAGGATAATTTCATTTTCAGTAAGAAAAACATGTTATCGAGTTAATAAAAAGGAGTTGCTGTGGTAACAGTACATTATTGTAAAATGTTAAATTTAGGGGAAGTGCCAACAATATCCCAAACCAAATCCAATATATGTGTATATTATATGGTAACAAACTAATAATCATACCATATCCATTATTTTCCAGTTATTGAAGCATTTTCTTTTGACAGTTAAATTCTATTAAGATAAATAAATGACTATTTAAAAAAATGTGACCCCTAACATTTATAAAAGGATCCCATCAACACACACTAATAATCCCATTTAAATCATAACAGCTTGACCAAAATCTCTAAAAAAACTTTATTAATATATTCTATAGGTTTTAAATGTGGAAATCCCACCAAAATTCCAATGTAATATGGTTCAAGGAGTTATCTCTAGGAGTAAGGTAAAAAATATCCAAATAAGTATTTTTCATTTCATTTACTTTCATTCTACTTCTACATAAAAAAAATTTATTCTACCCATACTAACATAATTACATATGTATAATTAGCACACAAATTTTTTTAAGTGTATTTGATAACCATTTTATACATTCCTCCCATTCATTATAAAAAATGAAAATATCGCTCATATTACATGCAAACTACCACCTCCATGAAAAAAATATTTCATTTTAGGATACCAATATAAATTAATAGTTATGAATATGAATTTAACAAATAAATATGATATAAATTAAATTAAAATTTTTATTTAATGTTAATTATAAATTTTATTAAAATTAGTAATAATAAACACACATCATTAGTTTAATCGCCTAAAACAAACATACCAAGAGGGAATTTTTTTTTATCTACAAATAATACATTATTATCATATATTATTCATAAAAAAATTATAAATTATAAT
Source organism: Viscum album (assembly GCA_963277665.1). Lineage (NCBI taxonomy): Eukaryota > Viridiplantae > Streptophyta > Magnoliopsida > Santalales > Viscaceae > Viscum > Viscum album. Next base: position 1,208,225,224 of record OY728165.1, on the reverse strand, counting down.
ATATATATATATATATATATATTTGAAAATTTCTAAATAATATCAATTTTATTATTTACTTATGATATTATAATCAATTCATAATCATACTCGTCCATTGATTATACAATATTCGTGTTTGGTTCTGTTTAAGTACCTATATGAATGATGCTATAAATTTATATATGCGATGAATATATAAAAATAATTATGAGTAATAATGGATAATAATATGAAAATAATTAATATTTGGTTCTTTAGAAGAAAAATTAATATATAATCTCATTATTAATATACCACCTTTTTTGTCATGATTTTTGAAACAAGTTTGTCACAAATTTCATCTTTACAAACCATAAATAAAAATCACGTGGATAGAAATTATAAGTTTATAAATAATTAAGAAATTTTTTTGTAGATTAAGTAATATTGGAATTATGAACTTGACATCAATGAATGTGAATCTACATCGACATTATGAAACTTGTATGATAAAATCAATGATACTGACATCTGATAATGAAAATAAAACATATCTAGATGATGAATATATAATGAATTATTATAATTTAAGGGTATAAATTTAGTAAATATGAATTCATTTATGTAATAAGTTACTAATATGATAATGTTTAATATATAATATGTTGATTTTATTTCCTGTATTTTGATAAAAATGGCAAGGAATTTGGTTAACTCAATTTCCGTTCATTGAGTTATGTTCATTATTCATGTACATTAACCTAAAATTTGGGTATATTATACCTCATAATATAATTATTTTTGAATTCATATTATTTTTTATAATTTTTAATTATTTATTATAAAATTATTTCAATATTATTTATACTTTAAAAATATGACATGTAGAAGGGTTCTCGCATCTCAATATTTAATGTTTGAGACAAAATCCATATTCACCACTTGTTTCATTTTTGTGTGGTGTTTATATTGAAATATAGATTCATTTAATTACAATTTTCTTGAAATTAAATTAATTTGAAAATCCACCATGATCTCCATTTTTCATGGGGTTTTGATTAAAGTGTTACAAAATATGTAAAGTATTATCATAACTCAAATATCCTATCATTGAGATATAATAAACTTCATTATTATAAATTTGGTTTCATATAACACATTATTATATTATATTATATTTAACATTTTATTCTATTTGGTATTTTATATTATATCTCATCAACTCATTTTTGATGTATTTTTACAATATTTCTTTTTATTTGATGGGGGTTTTTTCATTATAAAAATGAAATGTCTTTAAAAATAAATCTCATTATCTTAAATGACTGTTTCTCCAGAAAGAGTGTATAATTTATTTCCAAAAATAATTTATTTTTTTATTTTAATATTGAATTATATATTATCAAAGATGAACTTATTATTTATATTTACCTATTTTCAAAAACAAGTATTTATTATCCATTTTATGATGTGGGTTTCAATTTAGGTATTTTTTTATATAAACAACTATTTTCCATTAATGTTCATATATTTTATCTTTTGATATGAATTATTTAACTTAATATCTGCTCCCTTTCAAGGTTCTGTTATTTACAATTATTTCTATGTGAAGATTGAAAAAAAATCTACAAACAAAACGTTTGAAAATGATTTATAAAATTGACTTGTATGTTCATATTTTTCTGAAAAATATTATGCTGTATTATGATATATATATATTTTAATATTTTTTTTAAATTTCCCTTTATTTCTAAAATATATATCTCATATAGGGTTTTTTTTGCTAAACGACTCTCTAGATTCCCTTATGAAATACTTTTTTGGGTGATTTAATTTAGGTATCATACAATATAATTCATGATGTTTTATTTTTGATAGAATTTAAATTTTTTTTTGAAACCAATTATATTTCAATAGGTTATATATATTATGATATATGATTGATTTTATATGGAACACATGTTTATGGATTATCATTATGCGATGTTTGGGGTCCAATAAATCCCTCTAATGCATTGGTTAAGGTATTATATCTCATGAGATATATAAAATACATGTAAATTATTTTTATGTCCACATCAAGATAGATGTAAGTTATTTTATGTTCATAATTTGATGCATGTAAACTATTATGTTCACAAAATGTTGTGTGTATACAATTCTTATGTTCAAAAAATTATTCCTTTACATTATTTTTATGTTTATAACATGATGAATGTACTTTATTATGATGTTCACGGGGTGATGCATGTACATTACTTTTATGTCCATAATATGATGTGTGTACATTATTGTTGTATTCACAACCATATGGGTGTATATTATTGTTTTTGTTAATAACATGTTGTATAATTTTTTAATAGTAATATATTTATGAGTGGATTCAGTTAAGGTTAACCTTTACCATAATTTTAAGATTTCCAATGCTTATTATTATGTTTATGGAATATATTTATATTTTATTCCTATGTTATGCTCCATGGATAATAATTATTGATTCCTAATTCTACATTCTTATTACATGGTATATGTTTTATCAATAGAGATTATATTTTTCTTTTTGATTCCTTATGACATGTTGATATGTTTTTCCGTTATTGACATTTTATCTAACTAATATACAATGTAATCCATTCCCCATATTATAAAGATGAATATAACATATGAGATGTTTCAAAGGGGGTCTAATGTTGTGAAATTAGAGATATATGTTCACAATATTATAAAATAAGTTGTTCTTGAAGCTAATATACAAATAAATTAAATCATTGGATTTTATATTTATGTTATTATTTGGGAGATGTAATGTTTAATTTATGAAATTGATGTGATACACATGAAAATTTATCTTGGTTCATTACAGTTGGTCAACAACATATTGAAATTGAAGTTGGAACAAAAAGACAGGAAGAAGCTACCATGGAATTAGATGAAGCGATGAAAATGTGCATAGGGTTGGACACTCATCTTCTGCTCGAATATGGAGGGGAAGTAGGAATGGGGAAATAAGAAGAGGATGAAGACACTCATATATTAGATATTATTTTCAATTCCACGTAGGAGATTTTAGAATAATAGTTTTTCCTCAAAGCCTCCTGATAGGACATCAAAATAATGTATGAGTGGGAGATTCGTATCCATACTAACGAGGAACAATGTAATTTCACCAAAACCATGGATATCTTATTTATTCATGGTTTTAGTGAACGGAATATAAATTTATAAAAATATTTATAGTTTTGGGGTAGGATGTTGTATTTATTTTAGGTTCTCAATGAATAATAATAGGAGCTGAGAAAATTAAATATTTACTAGGGAATGAAAAGGATGAAAGGTACTAGCTTGTTAATTTTTTTAATAGTTCATTAATAGATTTTTTTGTAACCTCATTAATGGACCAGTCTATTTGGGATCCAATTACACCCTCTAAAAATGGTTTTTTTGTTGAAAATAAAAAAATGTGATTTGAGGGGAGAATAAAATAAGTATTTTTAGAACCAGATGTAGGAGTGTTGGTTTGGGGAATCTTAGTTGGTATAAGATTGGGTTTTAGTTATCTTTTTTATTATTAATAGAAAAAATATAGAAATATTTAGGGACATGTAAATATATATATGAGGAAATTGAATTTTTTGGAAATGTTTACAGTGTGTGGTTTTATAGAAATAAAATCTATGTCAAGATACAAATAAGTGTATATTGGATTTTAATTAGATGAAACTAGGGTTAATAACCCTGAAAAGCTTGGTTGGGTACTAATTTTATAAAAACTCGATGATGAAATAATTTTCCCAACTACAGAATTTGTTTGCCACTACTGAGGGATATTCATTTGATACTTTATATGATTATTTATAAAACAATATGAATGATTATGGGATAGAACGTAAGACAACCAATGTTTAACTTAAAGTTATATAGTATGAAACTAATATTTACAAGTTTAAAATAATAGTTTAATAGGGTATGGAATCCTATGATTGATTCATAATATTAATATGATAGTTTAATTTGATCTTATTAGGTATTATCATAACCATTATTGTTTTAGTATGGAGTTAGAATCAAGTTATTATAAATAAAGTTATAAATGGTATATCTATATAATAACTTAGGTCTTATACTCAATTAAGGAACAAGGCTAGGTTGAGATGGATGAGATAAATTAACATTTCAATATATTTATATTATAAAGAAAAATATGAGTTTTAAAGTCATACCCATATTAGTGAGGTTGATATCTCATTAAAAGTTATATCTTGATTCTTTTATATCTGTTATATATTTTTCAATAGTGAGTAATAATTAATATTTTGGGGGAAAATTTTATTTAAGGAGGATGAATTTAATATTATAAGTCTTAGGATACATTCTCATTTCCAAAATATATGTTGGACTTTCTTTAAAATATTTTTTTATTCTATAATAAAATGTAAAAAAGATTATATAATTTTTCATAGAAGAAAATAACCAAACTAACAATAGTTTACCCATTCATAATGGAAAATTACAACAGAATTACATGAAACCTTGTATTTAAGAAATTTTTTTATTTCATATCATTGATAAATACATCCACTAGTAGTGCATAAATTAAAAGGGTACAATAAATAGAAAATAATAAATTCACCACAAATAGAAAATCCCCTCGATTATATTCTCTCTTTAGAATCTCCATTAGTGAAAAAATACAACGTGAAGGAACATGATGAAAGGAGACAACAATAAGAAAAATACTAAATGAAAAAATATAAAAAAAATATTGCTTTGTGAATTTATGGTTAAATTAATTAATTGTATGTAATGAGGGTATTATAACTATTATATAGCTATGTGAAAAATGAAATATAGTCATTAGAAATACATGTATCTAATAGGTATACTAAAATTAAAATAATGATTTTTATATCAATGGATTAGTAAACTCAATTTTATAAGGATAAAAAAATTAATTCTAAAGGTAGAGGGTGATGATAATTTTACATAAAATTAATATTTTCCATGGAATTGTTTTTTATATGTTCTATATTTTTAATTAATATTTACTAAATAATTATTTTAATGAAATATACTGATAATATTTACATATAATATTTGAATATATATGTGAATAATCAACCCATAATACCAATTAAACTAATATCCAAACCAATTCACCACTAACATGAAGAGTATTAACAGTCTCAATGGGATTGGGACAAGCACTTGGGCATCAATAAATAACCATTGGGAATGATTTATCCCTCAAAATATTATAACTATCAAAGTGAATTGTTGAATCATCATTATATTTATACAAAAATATAATCATAGTATGTACAATGAGATGATACAAAAATGGAAATAAAAAATTGATTCAAAAAACACATCTCTCAGTGGTCTATAACCACCAACTGTGTCCCAATTGACCCATTGTTTGTCACCATAATTTGAATCAAAGAAGAAATGTCACATCACGAACACCTGCTATAAGTTCATAAAGGCTACAAACACTAAATAATACAAGAAGGATGTGAGATAAATATCCTAGAAGTATTACACAAAATATTTTATTTAGTTTCTTCATAAGGTAAGTAAAACAGGCTAAAAGTAGAGTACAATAACTAAATAACAAATCTTGGTTCAAAAGTAGTGTTTTAAACATTTAATATTCATCTATCAAACCAAACCTACAAAATATTCCATTTTATCATCTAAAACCAAAACATTTTCTTGAAATTATTTTAATACCATTTCAAAATCTGTATTTACACAATCAAGAAATGATGAAATATGAACCTAATATATATATTTGAAAAATAGTCAATAAAATAGATTCAATATGCAGAACATCAACAAATAAATCAATAAAAGGAACACTGGTTACAAAAAGTGACAAATAATGCATCCATGTATCTTGATCTATTATATTTATGTCATGGGTACAACTTACATATGATAGTGATTCCAATATAGAATATCTAATAAAATTACAACATGACTAATTTCAGGGGTTAAATTTATCCTCATAGGTCTCAATGAAACTTGTTCCATGCAGACACACTTTTTTAGACACACATGTATTTCCCGAATCTTATATGTTCTCTATGGATTCATTTATTTATGTTTGAGTCCACTAATGAATAATATGTCTAGGTTATCCAATCTAACTACCCATGTTATGAAGAAAATTTAAAATAGGTGAGTGTGATAATCAAGTTATGAGGATCACACTGGGATCCTTATTAATTTAAATCATGGAAACATTCCATCAAGAGAAAAATCACTCTCACCCTCGAGCTCCCTTAATGAAAATAATCTATTTTTTCGACAACAAACAATGAGATGTAAAAGAATCCATAAAATTACATTAAAGAATTATTACATGATGGGATGATCATAATGTTCCAATTTGGCCGTCAAGAATCACTAATTCAATTCAAATCATTTTAAATAATCCACCATTCGAAATGGGTAATCATCCCCACTACCTTTCCCAAATAATTATTATATTTCAAAAAGTGCCATTAAAACAATAAACTATTTCAATGAATACCTAAATAAAACAAAGGGAGTGATATGATTTTAAAAAGATTTAATAAATTAAAAAACATGTGTTTACATCATCTTTCTATGTGGAAAAATCATTTATTTCAAATAACCCCGAAACATCCATTTCAAAAAAGGGTAAAATAAATGAAAGTTGTTTCTTAGTCATTTCCAAAATTCATATATTTAAAACTATCTATAAAACATCAAATAGTTCAATGAGTCCCATTTATATTAATGTATTTCAATTTAAGAATAAAAAAATATGCTGAAGAACTCAATTTCCCCAAAAACAACCTTTAAATGATTTTATAAAATGAATCCAAATGAACATTGAATTTAAAAAAATCATAAATTTTTTTGAGAGAAAAAGAATATATCCATTTAAAACATACCATATTCAATTTAAATATAAAGTGCTCTAAGAAATATTTACATGTAATTTCAAGGATAAATTTCATAGAACATGTGTTAGAAATTAAGAAATATGTATCTACAAATTTATCAAGAAATAATTATTTATAAAATGAAGGAAAGTAATAGAAACATGTACATGGAATATTAAGAATCCAACCGCAACGAATATGATATTTTTCACCTCCAATATAGATCATTAGATATAGGAAGAGATATATAAAGATAAGAGATAATAGTTCCAAGATCATAAATTCAACATAAATAAACCAAGATCCAACCGAACACAAGGCCATCATAACCTCTAAGAAGATGGAATCAAGAAAATACAGGATATTGAAGATCAAGAATAAAAGAACTCTCTAAAAGAGGATAACCACTTAGATCGACACTTAAATCCACAATGAAATGAATATTGGAGATCCAAAATTCCTTCGGAGGGCTCCCAAATTAATAAGGATAAAATTATGATTGAGTGGAAGGAGTTTAGGAATACATTGAGGGGTTTAGGGAATTTAATTATAATTTTCGTGGCCTTAATTAATATTTGAATAGTTTCCTAGGTTATGTCACATGGTTAGTACTAATCTTCCACATAACCATGTTCCCCAAAAATTAATATTTTAAGATATAATAACCTCATTCCCAAACCATGGGATCCCCTTTTTTCCAAGGTGCACACTTCGTATAAGAGTTCTAAAACCTTGCACATGCATAGAAAAGATGAAAAAACTCTAGAAGTACTCAACAAACAACTTGAGAAGATATTCAATCACTGGATACTCAAATTAATGGTTCAAATAAAAGTAATAGGATTTTATAATATATCGAATAGTTATTACATGGAAAATAATAAAAATAAATTCATTTTATGGTTTAAAATATATTTTCTTAAATAATTATTTTCTATATTATGCATTATTATATTGAAATTAATTTTTATTACTTATATAATTTTAATTATATTGAATTATTTTTATTTTTATAATCATAATTTAAAAACTAGTTTAGGGTGATTTTTTTTTGGTTTTTTGTAAAAATGATGTTTTTTGGTGAATAGTAAAAAATTGTTTTTACAAACACAATAATTTTTAAGACATCATCATGATATAAATGTGACCATAAAAGGTATGAAATTTTTTTCATGATCAAATATGTAATTAAAATTTTTATTTATATGTTCAAAAATAATATGTTAAATTTTGAAACCAATTATTGGAAATTTGGGACAAAAGTTATATTTTAGTCAAAAAATGTTTTTAGGAGTTATACATTTATTATTTCAATTTTTTTCAATTTTAGAACATTAATATTATAAAATGGTGTTAAAATTTGAAATAAATATATCAAAATTGAGAAACTTTGGTAATATCTTTATTATTAATCAAAATATGTTACCAAAATAAAAAATCGGAGTTACCAAATTAAATGTAAATTTTGAAAAAATGAAAATTAATGGGAGAAGAACTAAAATATCTTAATATTTTCCCCCTATTTATTTTTATAAATTGTTTATTTACCAATAATGATCATTTCTCCAATGGTTTTAATTATTTGTTCTAATTTACTTTTTATGTTACATGAATTTAATATTAAGTGATGAACATTTATAAAAATGCCTCCCATATCACTTATAGAATAAGACCATCACCACCACAATTATCCTAGAATATAAATCCCATTATCATGAAAAAAATGATAAATCTCCTTCCCAATATTTTACCAAGTTATAGATGTTTTGGGCTCACCAAAATACCCATCTAAGAATCCTCAAGGAGTTATTTAGAGGATTATGGTTAAAAAAGTCCTGATCACTTCTTTTCATTTATTTTCCTTTCATTGATATTATTATTCATCCCAATATATTGTACCCACAGTAAAATAATTACATAAGAATCATTATTATACTAAAATATAATTATGTTAATGAAATAAACATTATCTACTATCCTCCATTCAATTCAATAAAATGAATATGTCACTCGTGTTACAAGCAGACTACCACTTGCAAGAACATCATGTTTAATTTTTAATCACCTCTATACATGTATGGTTATATAAATAGTTTTGATTGTAAAATATTAAATTTATGTAATTATTATGTTTCAATAAGGATGAATAAGGATTTATATTAACAATACTAACAAAAAATGATAATTACCATAATTTTACTAACTAAAATGAGCATATTAAGATGAAAAACAATTAATTATTTTTAAGTAATAGCTTATTATCATATATTTCTCATAAAACTAGTATACGTTATTAGTATCCAATTTAATAAAATATAAATGATATTATTATGTTTCTGCAATGATGATATTATAATCACTCTTAATCATTATCATCCACTGATTATAGCATGTTCTTATTTGTGTCTCCTTATCCACCTACTATAATGATGATACATATTTCTGTCATGGATGTATAATATTGGATATTAATAATTAGATAATGTTTTTCTTTAAATTTGATATTAAAATTAAATACCCTTATTAATATACATCATTTTGTTCATTAAAAGTCACTCAAAAAAGATCTTCATTGATTTCATTCTCACAAATCGTAACTAAAACTCTCACAGAAATAAATTGCATCTCCATAACTAATTATGGAAAATTTATTTCATAAAAATAAATAATATAAGAGTGATGAAATTTCTATCAATGAATGGTGATCGAGGTCAATATTACGAAACATTTACGCAATAATCAAGGATACTTACATCTGATGATAAAAATAAACAATAAATAGAAAAGGAATGTATAATGAATGATTATAATTAAAGATTATAAAAATATGTGAACAGGAATAGGGTTGTAAAATAAGTTAATAATGTGTTTAGTTTTATTATACTGTAGTTTAATGTTCTTTTTGTGGAAGTTCAAATTATTTGTAAGGGTTTTTGATAACTCAATATCCATTCATTGAGTTATTACCACTCTTCCTGACATTAATTCATATAAGTTGGGTACATTATAACTTATTGTTGAATTATATTTTTATTACTTTTATTTTTCTATGGATTTACATTTTAATATCCTTAAATCCATTTCAAATTATTCTTACTTTAAAAATTTGAATATTTTAAGGGTTTTCTCTTCTCAATTTTAACTCTTTGAGACATATTCCATATTCAATACCTCTTTAATTTTTATATTGTGTATACTATCCTAGGTAATCATTTAATTTTTCTATGAAATTGAAAGGATTTAAAAATTAATCTAAATTTATCTTTTCTATTGGTTTTTTATTTATGTGTTACTAAAGAAGTAGGAGTTTTTTACAACTGAAATATCATTTCATTGAGTTATAATAAGCTTCATTATTCTATATTTGGTTTCTTCTACCATATGATTATATTATATTATATTTCCAAATTATTTTTGCAAATTAAAATTTATTTATCAAGAAATTATTTTTCATAGGATCATTACATAAATTATTCTTCATTAAGAGATTTTTTGTCATAAAAATAAAATTTTGTTAAGAATAATCCTCAAACTCTTTAATGACCACTTCTAAAATATATAAAAATAATTTGTTTCCATGAAAGTTTAATATTGTAATATTGAATTCCAAATATTTAATAGGTTTTATGATCTTATTATTTCTCTATACATATTTTCAAATAAATTTTTTATCACTTTTATAACGTGGATTTTATTTAATTAGACCTTAAATATTTAAAAGTGTTTCCATTCATGTTGATATATTATATCTTTCACTTCATATTTGTTTAACAGAAGTTTATTTATTTTCAAGTTTCCTTTATTATAAACTATTTATAAATGAGGTGTAAAATATATTTTTCCTCGAACCATCTTGAAAATGATTTTTAAAAGTGTCTCATAAATTTCTATTTTTATAAATATATTTTGATGTTTTATTAAATATATATTTTAAATAATTGAATTATATTTTCCTATATTATCTAAAATATCCATATCCAATGGAGTTCTTTTGATGAATAACACCTAAATTATCTTATTGAACAAGTAATTTTGGTGATTAAATTTTGATATCATCTGATCAAATTCCTGATATCATTTTTGTGATACTATTTGAAAATGATAGAAAACCCATTTTTTTCAATGGGATATAAATGTATTACATATGATGGACTTTATGTGGAACACATGTATATGGAATATGATTATGAAATTGGTAGGGTCATGTATAGTCCTATAATGAATTTGTTAATATTTCATGTCTCATGAGATAAGGATAATCTGTGTGAATTACTGTTATGTTTGGAACATAATGCACATACATTACCATTATGGTCACAATTTGATATGTGTACATTGTTTTTTGTTGACAATGTGATGCATGAAAATTATTGGTATGATCATTACATGATGCATGTAAATTATTATTATATTCACTACATGGTGTGCGTTCACTAATGTTATGTTCATAATGTGATGCATGTACATTATTTTGATGTTAATAATGTGATGAGTGTAGATTGATGTTATGTTCACAATGTGTAGCATATACATTTTTTTCATGTTAAAAACCTATTGTGTGTACATTTTTATATATTCACAACATGATACATGGAAATTACAGTTAAGTTCATAAAATTATTCATGAACTTAGATAATGTTAAATTTTCCCATAATGTAATGATTTCCAATGATTATGGTTATATTTATACTATATTTAAATGTTATATTCTTATGTTTTGATCCATGAACCATGATTGCTACCTCATTATTATAGAATCTTTTTCAATGTTGTATGTTTGATCATTGTGGACTGCATGTTTTTATATCATTTATTATGGCTTTTTGATATGTTTTTCCCTTACTAAGAATTTGAGCTCACCCGGTGATGATGTTTTCAATCCCCTAGTATATTAAGATGAATATAAAATATGATATGTTTAAAAGGTGTTTAGTATAGATAATATATTAATAGATATTCAAAATATTTAAAATATATTATTTATGTAGCTAATATCAAAAGACAATTAACCTTATTGTTGTGGGGTTGTGTGATTATTTATGAGAAGTAATCTTCAAATTATGAATGTGATGAGAAATATATTCAAGTTTAGCATGGTTTATATCACTTATTACCAAATAAAAATTTTCAATTTGTTTTCATAGCATCGACCTAGGGAGTGTGGGTTTGGGGTATCTTAGTTTGTATCAGAGTATGGTTTTGTAATTTTTGGGGGTTCTGGACAAGGAAAAATCATTGAAGACCCTAGGCATATGAAAAAATATAAGATAACATACTAAAATTTTAGTAAAGTATAGGGATTGTGATTTCATAGCACTAGAATCCATGTCTGGATATAAATATGTTGATGCATGCTCTGGTTTAGATGAACCATGGGTTAATAATCCCCAAAAAGGTTCGTTGGGTATTAATACAACCATCACTCAATGCATATGTAATGGTACAAACTGCTCATGTAATTTGAAACTCATGGGGATATACTTTGGTAATTTCACATTCTTCTTTATTAACTAAAATGAATGATAAGGGGATAGAATATAATATTACCAATGTAACACTAAAATCAATATTGGATAAACCTAAGACAAAATAGCTTGAAATGAAGCTGTAACATGATAATACTTGTAAGGATTTCTTTTTCATATTCATAAAATTGATTAATTTTATTTTACTGGGTATTCTCATAACCATTGTGGGTTTTCTATTTGTTTGGATACATGATTATGAGAATAAATATATTCAATGTATGCCTCTAACATACAATAAGCCCTATAACACACTAAAAAAAGACTATTATATAAAATTACTTGTGATAAATTAAAATGTTAATATATTTATACTATAAGGAAAAATATTGTTGATATAGTATTACCCATGTTAATGAGGTTAATATCTCTCTAGAAATAAAATCTTGAGTCTTGTCCATCTTATGGGTACACTTATCTATTTTTATTGGCGAGTAATAATTAAAATTAGGAGGAAACAAATTTTTTAAGGGGGAGGGGGATAATATCCATCCATCCAATAACACGAAGACCCTCAATTTTTTTTGTTATGTGATAAGGCCCCCATTTAATGAATGAAGGGGGGTGGAAACCCCGTGCCATCATGAAAATAGGACAATGACAGTCAATGAAGAAAGATTGAAAACCAGGATGATATCACTGAACTGCTCCTCCCCAGATATTATAACATCCTAGATAATATAAGATCCCAAATATTAGGATACATTTTATTTCCATAAAACATACGTTAATATTTAATTAAAAGGTTTTCATATTCATTCAATAAAATCGAAACCTGATAAGTCAATGTGTCATTCATGATATGAAACAATCTAACATCACTTTATTCCTTCATAATGGTATAATACAATAAAATTATATGAAACCATGAATTATATACGTTGGATTATTACATGTCATGGATCATTAGATGCATTAAAATTGAATATATTAAAATGGGTAAATAAATAGAAGATAATAAAATATATAAAACATGTAAACCCCTTGATCATCTTCACCCATGAGAATAACTATTACTGAAACCAAGAATAAAATCAGAAAGAACACAATAGAATATGAAAATATTATATATAATCCAAAATAAAATCTAAGGAAATGATAAGTGAGATATGTAGAGTTAGACTAGAATGAATTTATAGGATGTAATGAGGGTTATATAAGAGTTATATAGATGTTTTAAAATTGAATTTGTTTCTTGAAAAATATGGTTGTTATATATACAAGAATATTACAGATATATAGAAGTTATATATCATTAAAAAAATTCAAAAACGTATATCAAAAAAATAATAAAAATAAAAATAAAAACATAATATTTAATTAGAAAAAATTATTTTGCGTTACATAATATTATTTTTAAATTATTATAATGTATATTTATAAAATTAAAATAATTATTTTAAAATCAATGGATTACTAAAAATAAAATTTTGAATATAAATAATTTATTTTTATGCTATTAGGTGAAGATTAATTAATAAAAAGGTAATATTTTTGAAAGTAATATTTTTTTTAATTTTTATAGATTTAAAATATTCCAATAATAAATAAAAATAAAAAATAAATTTATTGGTAATAGTTTTAAAAATTAATTCAATATATATCAACTTATTATTACTATAAAAGTAATAAGAATAATGTAGTACCACTGGTTTCAGGTATATAGCCATTTATTTATGTTTTTTGAGTCTATATAATATTCATGTAAAGTTTATAGAGGTTTAATGTGGTTTTGGCATGTTTTGGATGATTTTCTAGTGGTGCAAGATTTTTGAATGGTTATTAGAAACTATGAGTAACCTATAAGAAAATATACATTGCATGAGACGAGGAACTTTTGAGGCACTAGGTTAGTGAATGGTTTGAAAAAACGGTGTGAGTGCCTAAGGGAAACTGTTGTTCATGAAACAAAAGGAAAATCATGGTTAGTGCATGTGTTTTCGAATCAAGTGAGCCAACCATGTGAGGGGTTTTATTGAGACAATTTCACTATGTGGTTGGAACTAGGTTTTTGAAACCATGCATCCTATCCATGTTGCATATATTTGGATCCCCTAAAATGTGGATCTAATCAAATTTATATCATGAGATATACATTAATCACATAATACCAAATAAACTGAATTTATTTTTATCCATACGATTGAGGGATACCGCCTTAAATAAAAAATTTATTCTTTGGAAAATAGAAGTGATTTTTAGGTCCTAATTTTTCGGTAATCCTTCATTCATCATTGTTCATCATATATATAGTCTTCTTCACCACTCTCTCTCTCTATCTATAGGAATCATAAATCAAATTCATAGTGGATGAATCAACATTATATGCTAAAAGTATTCATGGGTTGTGATTGTTTTGATTAAAGGGAAGAATATATAACCAGTTTCAAAAGAATCATAGTTCCATTCTTCATTTTCATTAACAATTGTGAGGTGAGTGGCTTCTCTGTTATCTAGAATTGGCATAGATCATGAAGGCGTAGTTTTCATTAAATTATTTTCCCAAAATGGTTGTGAAATCCATTTTTTATTATTAATGGAACCCCACATTTTATGGAATTTTTAATTTTGGAGAAATGAATGGATTATTGAAAAAACCCCTTTATTTAAAATTTTAATATATTGATTTTAAATTTATTGTTTTGTTTTTGATGCATGGAAAGTGTTTATGAAATTCATTAAATAAATGAAAGGTGTATGCAAAATGGTTTTGGAATTTTTTTTGGAATACAAGGTTAGAGTGTGTGCATTCAAAGACATGGCCTTGTGAAAGGGGTGTGTTCCATTGGGGCACCTAGTACTGGTCATCCTGTGACAACATGGTGGATTGATGAGAGAATAATCATGAGTATGGAACTATCACCTTGGAATGGATGGTGTGTATGTGGAGACATGATTTTGGGAATTAGAAACAAATGATAAATTTATTAATGGCATTATTTTATATCTTTCCATGCGAATTTTCATCTGTTTGTTATAAAAATTTTTACAACTAATTTTTTTACACAAAATGTCTCAACTGAATCTTGACCTAATGACATGAGTTTTGAATTTTTTGGGGAAATCTAACTGAATTTAGAGTCACCCCTTTTTTGGGAACTATTCTGAATTTGAAAATTTCATTCACTTGGAAAATTGTAATGGTAAGGTATCACAGTTCATTAGTGATTCATCTTGATACATTGGGCTTGGAAGATGGAGTAAGAGCTTGGTGTATATTGGGTGTTTCTAGATGAGGTTCTCTTTAGATTTTTGAGTTTTGTGTTCTTTTGATTCTCCTATATTTTGTGTTTTGGTTTATTATTATAAAACGTTATGTTTTAATATTTTTGGTTATGTTTGAGTTGTTTTTTGTTATCCATGCATCATATAAAAGATTTCATTTTTATTATATTGTCAATTTTGTTATTTTATATATAAAGGGAGAATCATCAACCAAATTTTATTGAGTTCCTTACAATTTTTTATATTATTTTGTGTCTTGGGGATGACCCTGACCTCTATTAGAACAAAATCCCCTTTTCAAGGCAATGGGGAGGTGTGAGATATTAACAATAAATTCCTTTTATGCTTGGAAATATATTTTTTCTAAAAATTATTTTATGCATTATGAATTTTTACATTAAAATTAATTTTTATCACTTTTATAATTTCAATTTTATAAAATTAATATCATTTTATAATCATTATGTCCAAATTATTTTTGGGTCAATTTTTTGTATTATTCTAAAAAATTTGATTTTTGAGTAAATAGTAAAAATATAGTTTTGAAAAATACAGTAACATTTCTTACACCATCTTAATGTAAATATGAAAAAATAATTTATAAAAATTTTATCTTTACCAATTTTTTATTTTTTAAGAAAAATTATATATTTAAAAATATTAATATTAATCTATAAAAATATGATTAATATTTTTGAAACAAAATTATAATTTTTCTAAAGATGTTTTTAAGTATTATACTTTTATTAATTTTGAATTAATTTTTTAAATTTTTTAGAAATTTAATATTATAAATGTTTTTTTATATTTTTAAATACCATATATAAATATTTAATATGGTAAATTTCATTTTTAGTCATAAAAATAATTTAAAAAGGTAAAAAATGGAGTTTACATTATAAAATTAAACTATGGTAAAAAGATAAATTAATTAATAAAGGCTGAAAATATCTAAATTATTCTCCCTTGTTTGGGTGAATAATAGTTTTCTCTTTTATCACTCATCATCTATCAAATATTTTCCACTTTTAGAGAAAAATTCATTTGAAAGTGACATTCCTCTAATATATGTAATGAGTATTTACAAAAATGCCTCCTCACTCACTTATAAAAGGATCCTTTTACTACCCCCATTATCCTCATATATAAATACTATTATATCAAATAATAAAAAAACCATTTAATAATCTTTTTCCAATATTCTAGATGTGCTATTATACCTGAAACACCTATCTATGAAAGCTCAAGGAGTTTTCTTGAGGGTTATGGTAAAAAAACCACAATCACTCTTTTCCATTTCATTTCTTTTAATTCTTATTATAACTCTTAAAAAATTATTATACCCATAAAAAATTAATTACATCACCATAATTAGTATACTTAAATTTTATTCTATTAATATAATAATTATTTTATACCCTCCTTCCATCCATTCAAAAAAATTTAAAATTTTCTTGTGATACATGAAGACAACTACCTCCATGAACAACACATTTCATTTATCATCACTGCCTTATATGAATGATTATAACAATTGATTTAATGAATAAATACAATATTTAGCAAATTATTAATACTGTTTAAATAATATTGGGGGATTATATTAATAATACTAACATTAAATGATCATTGTAAATTTAATCACCTAAAATGAGCAAACCATGTAGAAGAATGACTTATTCTTGGTAAATAATCGATTTTTTATCATTTAATCTTAAAAAAAGTTTTCAAACTTATTATTTATCTATTAAATAAAATCCTAATCAAATAATTATTATTTTTTTGTAATTATGATCTTATAATAATTTCATAATCATACTCATTTATTTATTACGACATGATCTAGTTGGGGTCCCTTTAATCACATACATGAATGATGAAATAAATTTCTATCATGGATGAATTTGGAAACCAAATTAATGGAAATATTTTATATTAATAAACGAATAATTTTTTTTGTTTCTATAAATTTAATATTAATATTTAAACTCATTATTAATATACTACATTTTGTTTACTAAAAATTACCGAGAGAATCTTATCATCAATTTCATCTTCATGAATTTTAACTAAAACATTAATGGAATAAATTTATGTATTTATAAACCATTACAGAAAATTAATTCTAATAACATAAACAATATATGATTTATTAAATTATTATTAATGAATGGGGATCGAAGTTGACATTACAAAACTTATACATAACAATCAAGGATACTGACAACCGATGATGATAATACAAAATTACTAGCCAATGAATGTATAATGAATGAATGAAATCAAAGAGTATAAAAGGTAATAGATAGAATTATGGAACTGAATAAGTTAATAAAATTATTATTTTCATTATATATAAGGTAAAAATTCTTTCTCTAATGTCAATATTAACGACATGGGTTTTTGTTAACTCAATTTCCATTCATTGAGTTATGATGTTTTTTCATAAACATTATTATTACATGTTTGGTAAATTATATCTTAAAATTGAGTTAAATTTTACTTCAAATTATGTTTATATTGATTTATATTTCTTTCTAATGAAATAATTTTTAAATTATTCTTACATAAAAAATATGAGATATGCATGGGGTTCTTTCGTCTCAATATTCTTTATTTGGTACATATGGATTATTCACCACTTGTTTCATTTTATGTAGTGTATATAGTACCATATATACTCATTTAATATAAAATTTAATAAAAATAAAGGTATTTACCAATCCATCACTAGTTACCATATTAGTGGTTTTAAATTCAAGTTCTAATAATGTCGTAATGTATTTTCATAACTCAAATATCCTTTCATTAATTTATTATAAGATTTATTCTTATAAATTTGGATTCTTTACAATTTGAATATAGTATATTTTATTTTGAATTTATTTTTCATGAATACACTTATTTATCTTGAAATAAAATTTTAAGGATTATTATATCAATTATTCTTTATATATGGATTTATTTATTAGAAATGATACTTTGTTAAGAATAATTCTAGTCATATTTGATGACTGTTTCTATAGAATGTATATATTAGTTCATTACAAAAATGTTTTATTTTATAAAATTGAAAACCAAATATATATTATCTCATATGAAATTATTATTTATCATTTCTAATTTTCAAAAGAATATTTTGTTATTGTTTTTACTATATGGGTTAGAATAAATATACTATTATATATTAAATTGATTTACTTTCACATTCATTTATTTATATTTCCATTTATATTTTTTGAATTAATATTCATTTTTTCTAAGATTACTTTATTGGGACTTATTTTTTACTTTAGTTTTGAAGAATATTTATTCCACCAACCCTCTTGATAAATATTCCTGAATGTGACTCATAACTTCGTCTTTGTTTGAAAATTTTAAGATGTATTATGAAATATACCTTTTTAATATTTTGTTTAAATTTTCTTCTCTATCTCCAATGGAACTATCTTCTATAGAGTTATTTTTCATGAATATATTTCTAAATAACATTATGAAATACTTAATTAGGTTTTTGAATTTTGGTATTATCCAATTTAATTATTGATGTCAGTTTTTGGATAAAATTTTGAAATGTTACAAAAACCATTTTCTTTTCATCAATTTTAGATGGTATTATATATGATTGATTTTATTTTCAGAACATATATATATATATATATATTATCATTATGTGATAGTTGGGTTCATATATATACCTTCAATGAATTGTTTAAGGTCTTATATCTCACGAGATAAGGATAATGTATGTACATTATTTTTATGTTCACAATATGATGTGTGTGCATTGTTATTATGTTAAAAATGCAATGTTTTAAAATTATTATAATATTAAATAAACGTGTATATATTATTTTTGTGTTCCTATAATTATTCATTTATGTTATTATTATTTTCACAATATGATGTCTTAGAATATTTTTTATGTTCACAACAAGTTACATGAAAATTATTATAATGTTCACATTTTGAAGAATGTATATTACTATTAGGCTTAAAATGTGAGTCATGTTCATTAATTTTATGTTAAAAATTAATTCATGTAAATTATTGTTATGTTCAAAATCTGATTTGATTACATTATTTTTATTTTCACAACATGATTTATTGACATTATTTTTATGATCACTGCATTATGCATAGGATTAGATAAAGTTAAATTTTACCACAAAGATTGGATTTAATACTATTATACTTATGTTTATGGAAATTTTCTATGTCACATTATTATGATACTCTTCTTGTATGGTGATTATTTTTTCCTTATTATTCACTCTTTTAACTTGGTATTTGTTTGATCATTTGTGATTACATGTCCTACTATCATGCCATATAATTTTTGTGATGGGTGTTTCCCTTACTAATCATTTTTATCACCTATTTATGATATATTACATTGAATATTATATGAAGAATATTATAAATTACGAGATATTTAGATGGGGTTATTTTGTGGTGACATTATAGAGATTTGTTCAGATTATTTTTCAAATAAATCGCTTACATATATAATCTCTAAAGGTAGTAACAACATAAGTTCTGGGGTAGTGTGATTATTTTTGAGATGTGATTTTTAATTTATTAAAGTGATGTATAGGATATGAATGTTTATCTTAGGTGTTATGACCTGGTATCAAAGTAGGATGATAATTTTTGTAATTTTAGCCCTATAATAGAGAGTGTGGGGTTGGGGTTTCTCAGTTGGTAGTCGAGTGGGGTTTAGTTATTCTTAAGGATTAAGACTCGAAAAAATTAGTGAAAACCCTATGGATATTTCTAAATATTAGATATAATCATCAAATTTTGGTAAATTATAGATTATATTTATTCATATTAATGAAATTATTTTCTAGATAAAAAATGGTGATAGAGTATTTGACATATATGGACAAATGGTTAATAACCATAAAAAGGTTGGTTGGGTATAAACATAATATTTACTCATTACACAACTAATGGGACTAACTACATAACTAGTTTGACACTATTGGGGGATATGATTTGGATATTTCACATACTTATTTATGAAATGTTGTAAAGGATAATAGGATAAAACCTATGAAAAAAATATGCTAAGATAAAAGTGATTTAGGATGAACCTAATATATCAAAGGTTGAAATTAAGGCTTCATAGGATAAGATATCCTCTAATTTATTTATCTTCTTCATATGATCATTTATATTGATTTTGTTTTTTATTATCCTAACTACTATGGATTCAATATTTGTTTGGAAGCATGATCATGAAAATGATGATATGAAATGTATATTTCTAGAAACACCTTTGTCATATAACCAAACAAATAATTATATTAGGTAAAAATGGTTGAGACAAATGAAAACCTCAATATATTCAAATTATATACAAAATATCTATTTTATAGTCTTACCCATGTAAGTGAGGTTGATTTCCGATTATAAATTATGTCTTGATTTTGGTATATCTTATATATACCGTTTTTTTCATTAGTGAGTAATAATTCAAATTATAAGCATGTAATATATTTAAGCCCGAGGGGGATGATACATCTTTGTTTTTAAGATATATTTTTTTTCCTGAATATATATGGTGATCTTTCTTAAAAATGTTTTTATAATCCTTTTTAAAAATTAAAACATTATTAGAGAATGTTCCATAAAAGATTTGAACGAATGTATTAATAAATTATTCATTCATAATATAATATTTAAATGATGTTATATGAAATCATGTATTTATATATCATGGATAATTAAAAGAATTAAATGTGCATAAAATAAAAGGGAATAATAAATAAAATAAGAATAAAATATTCACAACAAGATAATCCCTTAGATTATATTCATCCTTGGGATTAACCATTGGTGATATAAAACCTAAAATGATAATTAACACTATAAATTGAGAAATAATTATGAAAAAAAAATAAAAAAAATGAGAAGCGTTCTTTATAAAGTTAGAATGGAATGAGTTTATATGTTGTAATGGGGGTTCTATAACCGTTATAATTCCATTTTAAAAGGAAATAGTCATTTGAAATATGGTCATTCAAAATATGATAATTGGAATCATGGTAATTGGATATACATATATCTGATAGGTATACTGAATTAATGTATTTTTAGTAACTAATTCTATATAATATAGGTCACAAATAATTAAAAATAAAACAAAAATATAATTTTAATAAAAATATATTTTTATAATTTTTTTATGTGTTACATATTATTATTATTAAATTATGATATGAAGTATTTGGGAAATTAAATGAAATATTTTAATACTAAATATATAGTAAAATTAAAATTTTAGAATATAAAACATTAATTTTAATGTTATTTAGTGAAGATAATTTAATATATATGTAATATTTTTCAAAGAACTACTTCTGATGTTTTGTGTATATTTAATTAATATATAATAAATAATTTCTTTAATGAAATTTATTGAAAATATTTTCAAAAGATTAATTTTACATCAATATAATAGTTATTACATGGTATATTATAAAAACAAATTCATTTTGTGCATAAAAATAAATTTTTTCCAAAATAATAATTTCCATATTTTGAATTCTTATATTAAAAGTTATTTTATTAATTTTATAATTTTAATGTGATAAAATTAACACAATTTTTGAAATCGTCTTGTCAAAATTTTCTTTGGGTTAATTATTTGGATTTTTCATTAAATGTTTGTTTTCTAAATGAATAGTAAAAACATAGTTTTCACAAATACCCTAACATTTATGAAATCCTCATCATATAAATGATGTGTAGAAATTTATGAAACCTTATTATTGATAAAATATTTATTTAATAAGAGAAATTATACAATTAAAAATACTAATTTTAAATTTTATACCTATCATTTACATTTTCCAATATATATTACATTTTTTCTAGAACTATTTTTTTATATTATACATATATTATTTTAGAATTAAAAATTATCCATTTATAAAAAAAGTTATTATAAAATGGTTTTAATATTCTAAATCAATATATAAAAATAAGTTTATTTTATAAAATATAGTTTTATTCATAAAAATAAGTAACAAGGTAAAAAAAAGGAGCTACCATGATAAAAGAAAATTATAGAAAATGTAAAATTATGGGGAAAATTCCTAAAACATACAAAACCATATCCATTATTTGTTCGTATAATAGGTGTATTAAAACAAAATAGTCTAAAATATATTATTATACACTTTGTATCCAATTTTTAATGAACGTGTCATACCTTTAACATAAAGTAATGAATATTTTCAAGAATATCACCCCTCTAACTTATAAAAGAATCCCTTCATCAACCCATTTATACTCACATATAAATCCTATTACCTCAAGAAAAAATATATTAATACCCATTACCAACTATCATTATTATGATATATATGTTTTATTAACACCAAAATTCAAATCTATGAAGGATCAAGGAGTTGTCTCCAAGACTTTGGTGAAAAAATTCTTAATCACATTTATTCATTTATTTTCCTCTAAATATTCATCTACATCCAATAAATTTTATTTAATGATAATAAAATAGGTATATAACTATAATTACTATACTAAAATTTTATTATGTCAATCTAGTAATTATTTTATACCATCTCCCTATCTATTTTAGAAAATATAAACTTCATCTATGTGCATATTACATCCTCCATGAGGCACATATTTAATATTTCATCACCTCTGTAAATTAATTCTTATAAAATTTTATTTAACAAATTAATATGATATTTATCACATTATTTATCTTTGGGAAAGAGAAATAGGACAATATATTAATAATATTAAAAATAAATGATATTTTTAAATTTAAGCCCCTAAAAAGAGGATACTAGGAGGAATGCAGATTTCTTATTTGTAAATAATAAATAACTATCATATATTCTTCATCAACTAGTTATAAATTATGAAATATATGTTTAATTACATCTAAATAATATCATGATTATTCTACAATTATGATATTATAATTACTCCATAATCGTATTCATCCTGTGATTACAACATGTGTTTTTTTGGTTCTGTTTAACAACTTACAAGAATGATGCTATGAATTTCTATCATGGATGAGAATGAAAAATGAATTATAAGAAATATTGGATATTAATAAGTAAATAATTATATTTTAGTTATAGTAATTTAATATTAATAATTAAACTTGTTATTAACTTACCATCTTTATTTCTTAAAAATTACTAAAATAAACTCATCCCTAATATCACCATCACAAAATAATAAATAAAACTCTAATAGAACGAAATTAGTGGTACAAATATATATGTTAGGGTGTTTTAAAGATAAAAAAACTCTATTGTTTTTTAACATTCCCATTAATGTGAGTTTCAGATTCCTTAATTTGACTATGAGTTTTGTGATTAATATTCTTAATGGAAATCTTAATGTCAATTCAAAGGCAATATGTTGTTCCTATCAAAGGATTATAATAGTATTAATAATATACTTAATATATTTAAATAACAATGGAATATCCATTTAAGTATATATAAGTAATCTTTATAGGGTCCACTTCATGATGGATCCATATAGGCAGCACCGACTACCTAGTGTAGGGAACTAGCCAACTGGGTCTATAGTGGATGAACTTCGAATGTGAAGAAGAACCACCGAACAACTAGTGCTGGAGGATGAATCATAGAAAACATCTAGGTGTCCACTTACCTACCGATAGAGGATAACTGTCTAAGCAATACTAGTATAAAAAATTAAAGTGATCTCTAGGCATTCTACTATCTATATGGTGGAGGTCACTAGGTATCTAGTTGTTTCAAGAAAACTAGAACATTTATTTTTTTGATAGTGATCTCTAGGCATTCTACTATCAGAGTTGTTCTACCACCAGGATTTGCCACATCTAGGATTAGCAACAGCTATAGGGTACTATTGTCCAGCATGCTACTACCAAAACCTACTACCACAAGGTACACTATCACCATACCTCCTACCAACATATAGGATCTACCTCCAAACAAGCTCCCACAAGGCTCCTGTTACCAACAGATAAGATTTAACTAGGGGTCCAATTGTCATCTTAATAACATTGGTCTTTTATAATATCCTTTTAGATCTACCATCATCCTTTTCCACCATTACTTCTCGACATTTGAATTAAATTCTCCCAAAACTATTTTATGGGAGTTAATGCATATGGATTATTTAATGATTATTCGAAACAATTTTTTATAAATGCATTGAAGAAATGTCAGAGGATCAGTATGAGGATCTAATATATATCTATAATTATCCTTCAAGCGGTGAATGATGTGATATATTTTTCATAGGATATATCCGTCATGTGTGTGGGGTAGGAAGGTTGTGAGGAAACCAAATGTGACTATTACACGATATATTAAACACTGTTACTTTCGACTTTAAAAGAGTGCAATACAATAAATTTAAAAACCTTTTCATATAGAATAAAGGATAAATTCATGATACTCTATTTTTCTAAAATGTTTATAGAAACAATTTGTGTATCATAACAGGAAAAATCTAAGGATTTTTGAACAACTTTAAAACTACAAACTGAGTTGAACTACCGTTTTCCATATCTTCTAACTTTTAGTCTATGTTTTTTTCTTTTAATTTCGAGTAGTGTATTGTTTTCTCTATTTATTAATACACCCTATCACCAATAGTCATACTGGAGAATACTATATATCCTCATAAATAATTTTTTATTTGTTTACCCACATTGTTTGTGGAATTTTTAAATGGGTGGACAATGTTATTATAATTTCCACATGTAACAATAGAAGTGTCTTTGAGCTTGGATATATGGTGAAATTGTTTTTATACTCAATCAAGGTTGTGTATTAGATTATTTTTCATAATAATATACTTTTACTGGGTGATTTCCAAGTGGAGGTGGTTATATACATACGTGATAGTAAACCCCCTATTTATTCCTCTATTTGTTTTAATTTTGTGTTCTTAATTCCAAATCATTAAACTATGTATTATTTTAATATGTAAAAAAATTGTACTTTGATAGTTTTTCCTCAATAATTTTTATATAAGGGTTTCCTTGATTAAATATATATCAAAAGTTAAATTAATTTGCCATATTTTTTTAACTTAGCCATAATTAATCATTGATAAATATTGTGTAAGATCAAATATATATCAATACACTATATTGATTAACTATTTGTTTTTAATTAAACTGGGGTATTTTATTTGAATTTGTTTTTAATTTTTTTTGGGAACTCAATTCACCCCCTCTTTAGTTACTCACTCTGAACAAAATTTTGTATCAAAGGGGGTTTAAGTATATTTTCCAATTTTATTTCGGTTTTATTTTAATGATATAATTTATTTATTTATAAAAATAGTTTTTTATCGATAATAAACAATAGGGTTCTACTACCAAAACACCCCAGTTTTTAATAGAAATAACTATGATTTGTCAAACATCAAGATGAAAATGAATATTATGATAATGGGGTTTGAAATATTGAATTCTATTATAAAAAACATGAAATACCAAAAAATACTAGAAATTACTAGGATGATCCTAAAAAATATTTTCATAATGATAATTATAAAACTATGAATGTTATGTATTTAGATTTGTGTTATAAATAAATTAATTAAATATATGAATGTACAAATGATTTTGAAATATGAGATACATTAGATTTCTCTCATAAAGTAACATCTAATTTTAATTAAATACAGTTAAATTATTATTCTATTAAATATTATACTTTTAATATGAAACATTATGAACATATTTGTACCATTTATTTCAGGTTCAATGTGATTGTGAATACAAGGAAATCATCGGGGAAACACATTTTTGATAAAGACCAACTGAAACACTTATTGAGGCATTTTATATATAGATAGGTAGGAACCTTAGTGTAAATAAGAGGATTGTGTTATATAAGAAAGTTAACAGTCATGAAGATGATTGGAAAACAAATAATATATTCGGAATTACAAAAAGTCAATAAAGAAGAGTATGATGAATCAAATATAATACTATTATCCTTCAAATATAATACATTAAAATAAAGACAAAATCTAATATGACACTTCAAGGGATGAAGAATATTTTATTGATAGTGAAAATGAGATAGCCCATTTAACATGAAGGTTCAAAAGGTTTTAAATGAATTATATCTTAAGGAAACCAAGATATAAAGGTAAACATAATAATATAAGGAATGAGATTAAAGATTGGAAGAGAGATGATTATTTTAATGAAATCATCGTTTATTAATGAAAAATTAAAGGCACTATTAAAGATAACTATCCAAATCTAAAATAAAAAAATATGATGATAATAATAAGATATATAGGAATGACATAAAATAAAATTAGAGTGTATCTAAATACATCTTGAGTGATTTGTATGCATTTTATTGAAAACACATATGAGGTATCTAATTCCTTTTCCACTTATACTGAACATATTTATAGTCATTATGGAGATGAAAAAATTATAAAAGTACATATAATAATGAGATTATTGAAAAACATGATATTTTTGAAGATATATTTCATAACCTTAAGGATACATATAAGACTAAACAATATTCTCTAACTTATAGCTTTATGTATGACTATACCATTGAAATATAGAAACAATTTCTACTATTTAATGTGAATAATGAATTGTAGTTTTCTAATGAGAAACTAAAGGTGGAGCTAAAAATATTCACTAATGGTAGAAATATTATTAATCAAATTCATTTAAAGTAGAATGTTCCCAAGTACACAACTGGTATAGGATATCAACCTAGAAAGTGGAGAATTCTTAAAAATAAATTTATTACTAGTTCTAATACTATTTTATCTTCTTTATTCATCTTGGAAAAATGTTTTTATTTATAAAAGCTTAGAAATATATTATAGGAATCTAGTTAAGAAAATATTGGTCCTGAAAACTTTGATAACTAACATTTCAGGACACAAGAATATTTGGGTACCGAAATATTTTTTGGTGTAAAATTTTTATTGTGGGAAACATTCCCGAAAATATCATGTAATAACCTATGGTACCTGGAAAGAAGTTGTTCTAGATACTTGACATGATATTATTGAAGTTTCAGAAAACTGATCAATGTTGACTCCGGTCATGAAACTTTTTTTTGACAATTCTAAATACAAAATTATTGGCCTTGGCCAAATCAATAATTCTAACATTGTTTTAATTTATAACTTTTTATTTTTGGGGGTATCTAAATTATAATTTTCTTAGAATATAAAAACTATCTGAATATTATTTTCATGTGAAATTTGAAAATAATTATTCTAATTTTTTTTGATTCTAAAATGATTTAGAATTCACTTCCTTGAGAAATTGCAATGTTTATGATATTAATTTAGAGTCATTATTATCTCAAAATATTTTTTATATATACAACTTTTAAACATAATATTGTCTTTTGAATAATATTCTAGGATGTTTAAATATTCAATCACTTATAAATAACATTATTAAGGGTTATTCAATGATCTACTTAAACTAGAATTCCCAAATGATAAATTCTCTAACCTATGTAAAAAAGGGATACATAAAAAGATCTATTTCAAATTAATGAATGAATTTTCAACTTCTCAACCATAGAATTAGTTCATAAGGAGTTGGTTTTTAACTTCTATATTTTCTAGTCTAAATTGGAAGAACTATGTTTATGTCGATTTAGATTATTTTCTTGATATAATTGGGTATTCATTCTATCTCAAAATTTGAATATTTTTCTTATTTTACCAATTATGACAAATCTGTAGAAAATATTAATGGAATTAGGATTAAAAAATTAAGAAGTTTTCATGGATGAGAGTTTTAAATTCATGAATTAAAATAATTTTTCTCATAAATGGCTGTAATCATAACATTTATACTCCATGGACCCTGCATCATAAGGGTTTTGTAGAAATAAGAAATTGGAACCCTCAATGAATTTCACATATTTTGCTTAATGAGTATGGCATTCCTATTTATTTTTGTGTAGTGGCTATGAATACAACCTATTATATGAAAAATAGAGTTTTGATTAGACCAATCTTAAAGAAAACATCTTATATGTTATAAAATATTAGATTTAAATATGTTAATTATTTATGAGTTTTTGGTATCAAAGTCATTATTCTTAATACAAAGGACAATCTTGATAATTTTTTTTTCAAGGGAGAAGAAATATGTTTCCTTGTTTTTCAAAACACTAGTAAAACAAATAAGATGATTAATAAAATAACCAAGAAAATGGAAGATTTTATTCATGTAAAATTGATTAAATTGATCCAAATGATCCTATGAACCCTTTATAAAACCTTTAGGATGACTTATCTGCTCTTAACATCAAGGACAAACCATCTGACAATTTGGTGAACCAAGCAGAAAAATTTTATAGTATTGAGGAACTACCAAAGCTATAACCAGAACATATAAAAGACCATTATATATCCATCCCTTCTATTCCAAGATATGTTAGGACTAATAAAATATATCTTTTAGATTCTATAGTTGGAGACCAATATTAACGTAAACAAACTAGAGCTTCTCATAGGAATCTAGTTGAATGTCAATCATTCTTGTCAGAGCACGAACCAAATAAGATCAATAAATAAATTAATGTTGAATTATATATTGTTGATATAAAATTGGAACATAATCACTTTGAATGGAATAATGTTTTGGAATATTAAGATAAAAATAATGAAACTCTAACTATTGTCACTGAGTGGGTGTTTAGAAGCAAAGTCAATGAGTTAGTAACTATTGTATGAAATAAATATAGTTTGGTTTCACAAGGATATATTCAAATTTAAGGTGTTGAATTTGAGGAAACCTTTTTGCCATTATATAGACTTCAAACCATTATAATTCGACTTATCTATAAAAAACATTTGGGTTTCAAAATATCAAATGGGTGCTAAAAGATCATTATTAAATTTTTATATATCTAAGAATGTATTGTTTGAGAATCCCCATATATATGAAAATCATGTCCTTCCAAATGTTATTTTCCAATTAAAAACAGATTTATATTATTAAAAATAGGCTCCTAGATATTGGTATGATAGTCTCAACCCTTTTCAAATTTCAAAGGGTTTTTTAAAAGTTATAGTTGATCCAAGCCTTTTTATAAAAAGAAAATAAAAATATGTTTTAGTGGTTCCAATTTATGTTGATGGTATTATTTTTGGATGTTCCTAAAATTCATTGTGTATTGATTTTTAAAATATGACTACAACTAAATTTGAGAAGATTTTAATTGGAGAGAATAAATTCTTCTAGTTCTTTAAATTTTTTAAAATAAATATGAAATTATTTTAAATCAACGATTGTATAATAAATAAAATACATTTTTTGGTATGAATAGAACTAAAAGTAGTGATACACCCATGATGAATACCTATATAAAAGATATTTGGGAATAAGGAAAACTAGTGCATCAAACATAATATAGAGGCAAGATTAGATGTTTTTGAGACATAATTTCTATCCGAACTGACATTTTGTTTAGTGTGTGTATGTGTGCCAATTTCCACGAAAACTCTAAAGAGTCTCATTTACAAGCTATTGATACTTTTTATAATTCCAAAAATATATTACCAATTTTTGATTATTACATCTTATAGGAACATAATTTTATTTATTAATTTATTCTAACAACCGAGGTGCTTATAAAATAAATTATTTTCATTCTCCAATTAAATAGACAAATTAATTATAAATGTATAATAAAATAATTTTTTTTTATAGAAATTAAAGACTATATACTAATAGAATATTAACCTGTCCTATTAAATTATGAATAAATTATTTATATTGTATAATTGAAAATATTATATATTTATAGCATGGAATAAGTAAATAAATATTTTAAAAATGATCAATTAAGTATAGGTATTTATGTAAAATAGAACTGTTTAATTATAATTTTATAATTAATTTAACATTTTAAAATAAAATTTATTTTGAAAAAAAATTCATAAATTAACTTTTTATTGTCTTATTATTATATGATAATTTTATGAGGAAAAATTAAAATTTCAATGCTTTACCAAATCGATTAGAATTTTAAAATTTTTATTTTTCGAACATATTTTTATTTTAATTAAAAAATTAATTTCTCATATATATAAAGTTATTTTTATAAAGTGGAGTATATTTTTGAATTATAGAAGATGAAAAACAGTAACAGTGAATAGTTTAGATTTCTCTAAAATAGTTGAATTTTTGGTGAATAGTGAAATACCATAATATATAAAATAAGATAATTACATGAATTATTGGGACATAGATGATGTATGGTTGATGTACGACCATTAATTAAAACTATGCTTAATTATTTTATTATATTTATTGATTATCTTTAAACTATTCATGGTCTTGAGCCTAAATAACAAACTAATGAATAAAATAATAAAAAACACTCATCTCCTACACTACAAATACACCCTCTCACCACCACTTCTCCTCACATCTAAAAGACATGTATATTTTTTAATTTATAACAAATTCCATTCTAATTCACCTTCCTTATGTACATGACAATCTGGTCTCACCAAAAGGCCAAAATAATGTTTTTGAATGACATTTCAAGGAGATGAATTGAAGAGGTAAAATCTTTTTTCATTTTTATTTTATTTTAGTTTAATTTATTTTAGATTATAATTATATATTAAAATACCCTTATTTAATTTGAATTAAAAATTTTGGATCATATATATAATGGAATTATTTCATGTTTTTGGAAAAATTAATCATCAAACTACCTCTCCTCTCCCTTTTATTCTAAAAAATAGATCATCGTCTGTGATGCATCGATTTATTACCATCATGAACAAAAAAATTAATTTTCCATTACAAACATCAAGGATGTTTAGAAAACCATTGTTATGGTTAGATAATAATTTATTATACATATTTTAATTTATATAATGTTCTAAAAAAATATATGAACATGATATTAAATTAAATGATATGAGTTCATGATGGTCGTAAAAAACACAAAAATAAATGATATCATTTTCATTAATGGATTATCTATTGATTCGTCCTCATATCATAAAAAATGATATATGTTATCATTTAAAATTTAGGAAACATATTAATAGTATTTATTTACACATCTAGTGTTTTTATTTCATTCTACAAGGAAATCAGAAATAAAACAACCATGGAAACCATGAAAATAACACACCTGGAACAATGGAAATTACAAAATATTATTAATAAATCGGGGGAAATTAGTCATAATTTTGTCATAAAAGGTTGTATAAACATAATTATATTTTGATAATAAATTAATGACACTATTGAAACCTTCATAAAAGAGGTTTGAAATCGTTTTAAGTAAGACGAACCCGAGGTAAGGGACTTTTCATTAAAAATCCATTTTAAATTTATATTTTTAAAAAACTGAAAAGGAATGTTTTTATGAAATTATTATTGATTTATGATTATGTTATGGTTCGTGGGAATTTTTTATGATGATGTGTGGTACCTATATCTCTCTACAATGCATAGGGTTTGTATATGTTCGATGTTGACTATAATGGTTACTCCAAGTGTAATTGCGATGGTTACACCATAAGGTATCCATGTGGGTTACATTGTAAGGTATCCATGAGGGTTACATTATAATGTATTCATGAGGGTTAAAATTAATATGTTATCCATGAGGATTAAAATCTTAACTATGTAATTCCACAAGTTATATATATGGGTTTATTTATGTTTTCTATGATTTATGGAAATATCTTGGTTTCAAAAAGTAAGTATATTACACATTCTGGATGAGAATTATGACATTGTGAAAATGATTTCATATGATTATAAGTATTCATGGAATAATGGTTTCTATATTTTTTTACGTGTCTTACATTTATTTTTCTGATTATGACACGTTTTAAATGTATTCATAGGGTTTAAAGATGCGTAATAGAAAAGATGAATCATGGATGAATATTTTGAAGAATATGAACTAAATGAATTAAATTTTAATTAAAAAAATTTGTATTATATGATAATTTAAAATAAAAATAAACTAAATATATATTAGGGAATGAAACTAGATTATTCATGTTTAGTTAACGATATTATGTAATGTTTTATGACCAGTCACTATAATTGGTATCAGATAATGATGTACATAAATTTAGGAGTCAGGATGATGTTAATATAATACCATAAATGATGTTTACTTTGGTTAATTTTAAATGAAATATAATTTTAATATTACCATTTTTATCCATCTATAATATGTATGTTCATAATGGTTTTTTATAGAAAAAAATGAAGATGATGTTGAAAGTCACTGAGAGGGTGACTTCATTCTAAATCCACAACATGAAATATGTTACATTTAAACAAAGAAGTTTGTGATAGTGATGGATTAGTTGAAATTGGATATAAATGGTAGAGAAATCCATGAAAAAGAACTTCTAGTTCTACCATAAATAGAGATTATGATAGTGGAATATTTAATGAGGCAACACCATCTTTATTTTAGTTGATCTTCTGACCAAGTAGATTCTAATGGGTGGAATAAATCCCATGAAAATATATTTTATATTATGGGGTGTTTTGATAATTAAAAGGTTAGTCATTCTATTTTCAGTTATGATGGTGAATCTGACCAGTATAGGCCATTGGTCATGAATATCAGAGGTAGTACAGAGATCATTTCTATGTAATGTGATGAATTTAATAAATTTTTCTATGATTTATTTTTTATAAAGGTGGTTCAGTGTAGGATGAAAAATAAATTACTTGAATTAAATAAAAAGGTGGAAGATTTAGTGGTCATGTATGAAGAAAACTTTATCAGATTGGGAAAGTATTCTGTAAATATTATTTGGGATCCTCATATTAAAAATAAACCATTTTTCCTAGGATTC
The DNA here is from genome assembly GCA_963277665.1 of Viscum album. Classification (NCBI taxonomy): domain Eukaryota; kingdom Viridiplantae; phylum Streptophyta; class Magnoliopsida; order Santalales; family Viscaceae; genus Viscum; species Viscum album. Next base: position 1,208,191,724 of record OY728165.1, on the reverse strand, counting down.
AATCCAAGATACCTAAGGGATATGGCCTTCCATGAGATTAATTTTTTTTGAGAAACTTGATCGATGTGATGAGAGGGTATAAGTGTTGTTTTCTAGTGATCACGTGTACTTTGAAAATAATCCAAATAAGAGTTCTATATAACAAGATATGATTAAAATTCAATAAAATAATTCTCCAGGTAAAAAAATTTATATTCTAGTTTTTGGGGAGAGTTGTAAAAAATTCCTCAAGGATGTATAAAAAAATATGGGATGTGTTTCCATTGTGGTATGTCGGTTCATATGGAATGACATTTCAATAAAAAAGATCATAGTTAAGGAATTTTAAATTATGATAAAAAATCTATATGTGTTTTAAATGAATTTATATGTTTCATTATGAAAATACAAGACCAAAAATTTATATTAATGATGGTAAATCATCAATATTATAAGTAGAAAAGGAATAAATAAATCCTTTGAACCTACTTCGATAGATGTAGTGTTATCCAATGAACTGGTATCATGTACGTTGTTTGTTTACTCATAATTTTCTTATTTATTGTTTTATATGGGAGGCTAAGAAATAGTTAAAATATTGATTGCAGTGCCAAATATGTTTTTTTTTTCAGAAAGAATTTTAGTTTTTATATAAGAATGAAAAAATAACAATGGCAACATATTTGGAAGCTGATAAATATTTAAAATATTGAAATAAAAGTTATATTGAACACTTTTTTTGAAAAAGGGAACTATATATAATTACTATATTCTAGTGAAAAATGATTATATAGATGTTTTTTAATGTATTTATCAGTGTAATACTTGATCTGAATGTTGAATTTACTATCGAGTTAGTTCATGAGAAAAATCAAATTTCAAAACCCCCATATCTAATGGCTCATGTGGATTTTATAGAATTAGAGAATAATTTACATGAGTTTCTTGAAAAATGATTCATTCGAACTAGCATATCACAATGGGGTTCTCCTGTTTTGATTACTAAAAAGAAATATTGTTCGATGAGGATTTTCAACAATTATAGATCATTAAATTACATTACTATTAATAATAAGTATCCATTCCCTCATATCAATGACGTGTTTTATCAGCTATATGGAGCTCAAATTTCACCCATGATTAACTTGAGTTGTTGTTACCATCATTTCAAGGTGAAAAATGTTGAAATTTTAAAAATAGCATTCTGAACTAATTAGAGGAATTATGAGTTTTTTATTATTCAATTTGGTTTCACAAAATTCCCAGACTATATTAATGGTTCTTATGAATAGAATATTCCCTTAATATTTGGATAAGTTTGTTGTTTTTTTATTTATGATGTTTTGATGTTTTCAAAAAATTATGTGGATCATGAAAAAAATCTATGGATAGTTCTAACATCACATAATGAAAAGACGTAATATAATAAATTTGACAAATGCTACTTTTTTTGGAATAGATTTTTTTTGCATTGGAACATTGTAAAAAATGTTAGAATAACATTAAATCCCTATAAAGAAAACGTGTATAATGAATAGAAAATACCTAAAAATGTTACTGAGATTCATAGTTTTCTTTCATTAATAGACTATTACCAAGGGTTTCATATAAATTTTTCCCTATTATCTCACCAGATAAATAAGTTAACATGAAAAGGGTTTAAATTTATTTAGACAGAAGAGTATGATGAATTTTTTTTTAAAATTGATGATTATATTGGTAAATGCTCTATTTATGGTCATGCCTTCCTAAAATGCTGATTTTTTGCATGTACAATGATACTTCCTTAAAAGGGCATGGTTGTATTCCGATGCAAAATGATTAGGTAAATGCTTATGATTCAAGAAAACTGAAACCTCGTGATTTTTATTTTCATACCCAGACATGGAATTAGGTGTGGTTTTTTTATTCATTAAAAATTTGTAGGCATCATTTATATAGACACAAATTTAAAATATATATTGAATACAAAAGTTTTAAGTATATATTTACATAGAGGGAATTGAAAATGAGTCAAAGAAGATGGTTGTAACTTAGACATGATTATAATTTCAATATCAATTACCATCATAGAAAATAAAACAATGTATTGGATTCCATGAGTCAAGAAAATCATTCTTCATTAACCATTTTACACATAGAACATGAATGATTTATTAATGATTTGACGAATAATTTTTTTGGAATTTCTTAGTGAAGAAAATTCCACTATTTATTTTGTTGTTCATGCAGTCATATCTCTCAAACATAATTAATAATGTACATAAGAAAAACCATGAGGTTCATAAATTTTTATAAATTTTTAAAATGGGTATGTTAGAAGAATTTAACCATGAATAATATTTTTTGTTGAGATTCAGAAAGAGATTATTTATTACATGCGATTCATAGTTGAAAAAAGAGTTATTAGGTGAAGCTCATAGTTTACTGTTTTAAGTTCATCATGGTCGTACTAATATGTACATAGACCTTTAGGATTATTACTAGTGGGATAGAATGAAAAGAGGTATTGTTTATTTTACTATGATTTTTTTAAATGTCAGTAGGTTAAAGCAGAGTCAAAATTACTGTTGGAGATTCTTCATCCATTTCCAATTCCAAAGTAGAAATGGTAAAATATATCTATGGACTTTATGGTGGGAATACCAGTGACTAATCAGGGTAACAATGCGATTTCTGTTATTCTTGACCAGCTGACTAAATCTATACATTTGCTTCCAATTCAAGATACACTTTCTCTAGATCATAATTATATTCTATACCTAAAAGTTATTTAGAAGTTACATGTAGTTCATCTATCCGGTGAAACTGACCTTGGTCATAGGTTCACTTCTTCATTTTTTAAAGTCTATCATAATTTAATGGGAACTAAATTAAATTTCAGTACAATATTTCATCCCTAATCTGCTAGAAAAACCGGGAGAACAATCCAGACCATGGAAAACATGCTTATTTATCTTTCAATGGACTACTTGGGATCAAAATATTTCATTAGTTGAGTTTTATTATAATAACAGTTTTCATTCTAGTATACAGATGGGTGTTTTTAATGAATTATATGGAAAGCAATACTGAAAATCCACATTTATGTATGAAGTTATGGAAATAATGTTAATGGGACTATAAATTGTAGAGGATATTGATGATAATTTTAAGAAGATTTATCAACACATAAGTACAAATATTATCATGTTGTAATGTTATATAGATAATAAAAAATGATGGATTTTAAATTTATAACCTTTAGTGCAAGACAAGAATCCATGGATTGAACTAATTCAATCACTTCATGTGACTCAGGTACAAATATCCTTATGGAAGGTGTTGGTGAATAAATAGTTGTTAGTAGCCCTATTCTCAGTTCACTATCTTTATATTATTATCATATTTATTATCCTTCATATTCCTCTTCTAATTTAACCTCGATAAACATTAATATTGAAGACCTAGAATACACTAATGATAAACTCGAATATGGTTTTCATAAAATTAATTCTTTATAAAAGGTTCTTGATAAAAAAATATAATAAATCACCTACTGAAATAAATCATAAAAAATAATAGGATATTTTGTTCATGTAAAAATTAGATTTATCCGTGAATGAAAAAAATCAATCAGATGCCAATAAAATCAAGTGTACTATTATGATTCTCAAAATTCCTCTTTCCAAATTTAGTCAAGGTGAAAATTTTATAAATAAATTTTTTGGATCTCTGAGACATGGAAAAGAAATGGTTTTTATTATTTTTATAAATTATGAAATAACCAAAATAAGTATATCAAAAAAAAATTTTATTAGTGGTTTCTCACAAGATACATTTCTTAATTAGTGTAAAATAATTAATCATCTAATTTATGTATGTAATTGTAATAATTCATGACGTGGGAGTCAATAATGAGTTCAAATTTTATCAAATGTTTCCAAAACAAAACCTCATACTAATAATATATAGATTCCTAAATCATTATTGGATAAAATTTGAAGATCCAAGTTTGATTGGGTAAAAAACATTTTAGAGTTAGATTTTTAGGAAAAGTTTCTTGAGTAAAAAAATATAAATCACCATGGTAAATTTATTGTGTTTTATTTAGACACATGTGTGAAAAAATCGTTGAATTTAATAAAATCAATAATCTATAAGGAATTCATTTATCTTTCAGTGATTACTTTATAGGAAAAATAATTGGTGAAGGTACAATATGATTTTAACTCATCTCTTATTTAAAATGTATTTTTTCACTTGATATTTTTTCTATTAATTAGTCAATTATGGGCTTATGTTTTAATAATTTCTTTTGAAAATTATTTTTCCAAATCACTTGACTCAACAAAAAAAACATTAATTAATAATTCTCATTTTTAAAATTACTATACAATCAATTTAAAATTTATCACTATCCAAAACATAAAATGATTTAGTGGTCGAGTTAGTGAATTCTGGATTTGGAATATTCACCATGGTGACTATAGAACTCACTCACTTTTCACACCCAACCCTTATAATCTAGTACAAGATATACCCAAACTGGATTTTGAAGATGACATGGGTTGTGAATCCTGAAAACAGGGTAAGAAATGAAAATTATCTTAATTCTAATAATGGAATTTCATCTTCAAAATACATCAAATTAATTAACCATAATTTATTAATAAATTACAAAATATAATGTCTAGAAGGTAAATAAAATACTTTTATAATTGTTTATGACATTAAAATATTCACTTGGGATAACTTTTTAACTCATAAAAGTGAATCCTTAATATAATTTATAAATATATCTACAAAATATGGAAATGAAATTTTTTAAAAATTATTTCGATTCAAAGAGATCGTTAAAGACTATTCAACTAAAATGCATTGATTTATTTATATTCTTATTGAGGCTATAATCATTCTTTTTCAATTCCAAAAAACACTGCATAAAACAATATACCTGAGAAGAAAAATAAAACTATTAAATAAATTACATGAATTATTTTATATTAATTTAATTTACAAAAATAAGTTTTGGATGAGTCCGTTAATACAATGTGTTTTATCATTTATCACATTCTCATAAGTAAATTTAAAAAAATTACAATTATGAACATTGGAGAAATAAAACACCTAATGTGTTTTTATTGTTTTTGGATGAAAATGTTCTATTCTTAACATCAAATAAAATCTTGGAAAATTTAATTCCAAATATTACAATGGTATCTTTGTTTAGAATTCCAAACCAAGAAAGTCATAAGTAGTTTTTAAGAAAAGGAAAAATATAATAGAATAATAAATTCATGTTTTTTTGAAGAAATTGCTAAAAAAATATCGTTCTTAGAATGTTTTTGATAAAAATGTTCTAAATAAACATTTTAAAGGTAAAGAAGTTGAATAAGAATTAGAATATCCTTAAAATTAATTATGTAATGTTTTTAAAATAGATAAAAAAATCCCCTAGAAATTTAATTGTAGATTTGAAAGTGGGAACTCAAACAAGAAGATGTATCCTAAATATAGGTGAACACTTTACTTCGGTCTCTCACTTATTACCCCAACATGATAATAATGTCATTAATGATAAAAATTGGTCTCTTTTGATAAAATAAGAACAATATCAATTCGATCATAATGATGTATGGATTCTCATAGAAATACTTAATTGTCATGACACCATATGTACTAAATGGGGTCTTAGGAATAAAATTTATGAGCTTGGTAACATCATTAGAAATAAATTACATCTAGAAGGTAATGGTCATAACGAAGAAAAAGGAATAGACTATGGTTAAACCTGTGTACTTTCCACTAGATAAGAATCCATTAAAATATTTCAATCAATACCTCTCACCAAAATCTAAAACAATTTAAAATGGATTTTAGAAAAAAAAATAAATGTTTTACTAAGAAAAATATTGTTTTAGATCAACCAAATTGTTTTAAAAATCCTATTTCTACAAATCAGGTTTTCCAATTAACTAAATTTATTTATGGTTTTAAGCAATACCATTATCCTTGGTATGATCCTTAATATAATTTTATTTAATCATATCTTTTTGAAATTGGAAAATATAGTTCAAATGTTTTTTCTAAAACACAATTCAAATGAATAGTTACTCATTAAAATATACATTGATGTTGTGATTTTTTTCTCTACTAATGAATCTATTTTTTTAATTTTCTAATATAATTTAAAATGGATTTGAATTTATATTTATGGGTGAATTAAAATTCATTCTATGTTATCAATGTTACCAAATAAATGATTATAATTTCTTAAAAAAGGGAAAATACACTAATATAACCTTAGAAAAATTCGACATGGATCACTCTATGAAAATTAGTAGCCCATGAGTTTAACTTATAATCTACCATTGGATATATCCAGTATGAAATTTGTGAACAATATTTATAGATGTAAGATGGGTAGTCTAATTTATTTTACAATGACCCAGCCTGACATTATGTGAAGAGTTTTTCTTTATAATCATTTTCAATTAGATCCCATAGAATCTCATTTAAAATCTATCAACTGGTTTTTTATTCAATTACAAGGAAATAATTATCTTGTTTTATTTTAACCAAAAATAACTTATTTTTAATTAAATATTTTTTCCAATGAAATTTTAGAGGATACCCACTAGATAGAAAAATAACAAGCCAAACATGCCACTTACTGGAATAATCTTTCATTACATGGACTTGTAAGAAAAGAAAATATTTTTATCATTCTACAACTATAGAAGAATAAATATTCACTAGTATTTTTAGGGCCCAAATAATAGGTATGAAGCCCACTCTCATAGTTTTCAGGATTATATAAATATATATCCCCATTAATTTTGATAACATTCATTCTGTTAATATTTCAAAAAAATTCTATCCAACACTCTTTTACTAAACACATTGTCCTTAGGAGCTATTTATTATGTGATCACATCTAAAATGGTGATATATTATTGGAAATTTTTAGAATGGAATAAAGGACTGATATCTACTCACTAATGTTTTCCCAAAGCCCCAAGCTCTAAATATTTTTTATTTTATAAATGGTGAGTTAGGAATGGTTCACTTATGATTCTCTTCACTTGAAAATGGCTAACAAGACTTTATCTGAAGATATTATAATAAAATATTTATTTATTATTTTTATTATATCTTTTATATTATTCTATAAACATAAAATTTCAAACATTTTAGGGGGATGATTGTTTGTTTAATTCTAATATTTTCCTTTAGAGAGGCTTTTATTTTTAATTTTGTCATTTTTTTTTGATTTTTCCACTTATTTTCAAACATTAAAGTTATAATTTCTAAAATAAATACTATTTATCATACTTTTACCATTTCAATATAAATTTAATTATTAATTTAATTTTTTTAAATCTTTTAAAAAAATATATTTGAGAAATTTTATATATCATTAATTTTTATTGAATAAATGTTTTTATGTCTCTTAGAGAATGATTAATAATGAGTAATTTTTTTCTAAATATTCTTGTCTCTCTAACCAATGTTCTTGGAAGTTATTTGATTAAATTAAAATAAAAAAAATTCTTTAAATGTTTACTTACACATCCAAAGTATGTTATTTCATCCATTTTTTAATTGATGATTCATTATGGGTGAAAAAATTAACTCTTTAATAAATATATTTCAAAGGGTTATGATGTTTATTATAATTCAAAGGGGTTATTTTTATTATTATTTTTGATCTTTATACATAATTATTTCTAAAATGGGGAGTTGTGGGAATTTGTATTAAATATTTTTCTAATAAGTATGACATGTTTGATTTATTTAATATTTTGAATAATAATGAATTTATTTTATTTAATATTATGATAATGAAGACTTATATTATATTTTAATCTGGAATTATATTTCTATATCATCCACTCTTGACTAACACTTGATATCTATTTTTTATTTCAATTGTTTATGATCATTAAGTGGGGGAGATTTTTATACCTATCTATCTCATGGTGTTTTCATGACTATAGGAAATATCATTTATATTAATAAAATTCTTTGATTGAATTTTAGTTTCCTTAGTTTCACTATGAGTCAATCCACTAATGGTCCTAATAGAAAATTAAATTTCAATTAAAAGGAAACATTTCAATCTTATACAAAGCATGATATGGTTTTAATATTTGATTTTATATCTTGATATAACATTAGAACATCAATAAATGTCAATGTATGGAATATCAGGAGGATATAATAGATGTTTCATGCATGTAGGTTGCACCATCCAGCTGGTGTAGGGAATCGGCCAACCGGTGCAATGGTATAAGAACTGCAAATGTGCAGAAGACCCAGTAACCTTCCAATGGTGAAGGCATAAGCATACTCAGCCTATAAAACTCTACTAGATAGTTAGTGAAGGTGAACCAACTCCAAAATTATAGTTCCAGAATCATAGTGAACTTTATCTAATCCACCAATATCTAGGTGGAGGATACAAGGTTTTTGGTGGCATTGAGATAGCTAGCATGGGGATGCCAATATTGATGGTTAAAGGGTAATAATTTTTTTCATCATCAGTTTTTATTCCCCCAGTGGTTTTTAGATCCTCCCCAGACTTTTTAGAGGATATAAAATTAGGACAAAGGTGGATTGAAAGATACACTTATTTTACTAACAATTCCCTATGATATGATTGATGCCAAATCACTAACAGTCTCAAAATCCTATCAATGAGTCAATTCTATTTTCTCAATATCTAAAATGATTTAAATGTTTATCTCAATATATATCATAATTTTTAAGAATAATTTTGAGATATCAGTGATAATATTAGTAATGGTTCTTTCGATGTAAACAAATATCCTATCATCAACTTTTTCAATAGGCACAAAACACCACAAAATTGAGGGACATGTTCTTTAGCTACCGAAAAATATCAAGTGGGTGCTTAAAAATAATAATTATGAGGGACATGATTCATAATCACCTCCAAGATCATTTTTATAATAACATAGACCTATAAATTAATGGGTGGGTGGGTGGGGGGCGTTAGAAACTCACATCAATCTATTTCTGAACTCCTTATCCTAATATGTTTGTACACTCTTTATTTTACACATTGAATCATTCATTATAAATATATAGAATGGAAGGAATTTTATATGATCAATTCTATTATGAGTATGATAATAATTTTTTTGATATTAAATTGAAAATATATATTGAAATTTTCAATTAATATCACCACAAAATTATCTCTTCATCATTTCAATATCATATGCATTAGAATTTACCTTTACCTTTTTCTTTTGAATTAAATTTTAAAAATGAAATTCCCAACTCTCATTCCCTATAATCTGACCAACCATTTGATCTTTATAAATTGTTATGGAAATAAATTAAAATAACCTAAATAATATATAAATTATTAACTTTTTATAATGATTGGGGATTGACATTGATATTATCAAAATTTTATGAAAAAAAAGGACAGTAATATTTGAAGATGAGAATAAAAAATATATAGCTAATGGATGTAAAATGACTTATTATAATTAAATTGAATACCATGTAACATATTTTAACATCGTTTTTAAATATGTTGTTAATATCATTTGATTATTATATATAAGGTTATAGTTATTCTTTGGAAGTAGAGAGTAATGTTAAGTGTTTTTGATAAATCAACATCCATCCATTGAGAAATGATCATTATTTAGTAAAACTCATTCTTATATGTTTCTAAAATTATTCCTTGTGATTTAACTATATTGTAATTAATATTATGTTTCTGGGGATTAACTTTTATTTATCATTAAATACTTTTGAAATGATTCTTACTTCAAAATGCTTATATCTGTGCGGGTTTTTCTCATCTCAATTTTAATCCTTTGAGAATACACTTGATTTAAAAAATGTTTGATTTTGTTTGGTATTTCTAATGACACATGTACACCAGTTATAATAACATTATTAAAATTAGATGGATTTTGAAATCCATCATATATTCTCTTTTTCATGTGGTTTCAACTCAAGATTTAGTAAATCCATAAGGAATTATCGTAAAACAAATCTCCTTTAATTGAGTTCTAATAGTCTTCCTTCATCTAAATTTGGGTTATTTTACCCTATTATTATATTATAATGAATTTCCACATTCATCATAGGGATTTATATTTTTCTCTCATGAACTAATTTCTCATTTTTTTTACATAAATTATTATTCTTTGATATAATTCATTCATCTTAAAAATTCTACATTATTACGAATAATTATTTTCCCCTTAAATTAATGTTTATGAACATTTTCCTAATTAATTTATTTTTTAAAAAAATTCTTATTTTGAAACAAAATTCTCTATTATATCATGTTATCATATTATTCCAATTTACCAATTTTCAAATTTTATATTTATTATTTAAATTTTGATATGGGTTTTAATAAAGGTATTTTAAAAAATTAAAAATATTTTCCCTTACATGATCATATATTTTATCTTTCCCTACACATTGTTTTTGAATTAAAGTTATTTATTTTCAAGGATCCATTATTATCATTTCATTCTAAAAAATGTTTCAAAGATATTATTCTATATTACAAATTGTAAATTATTTTCTATAGTGAATACATTATAGTTATATTCACAACGTGACGTGTGTACATTATTGTTATTTTCACAATGTGATTCATGTTCATTATTATTAGGTTTACAACTTGATGTATATAAATTATTGTTATGTTCACAACTATATGTATTTACATTATTTTTATATTTTCCATATAATTTGTGGTAATTATTTTTATGTCCAAACGATTATTCATGGACTTAGTTAAAGTCCAAATTTTCTCAAATGTTAGGATTTATTATGGTCATGAATATGTTTTTACAACATTTAGTTGTTATATTCCTATGTTATGATGTATCTATTATGATTATTATCTCACGTTTCATCACACTTATTCCATGTTATGATTTTGATCATTTGATATTAGATGTACTATTATCATGCCTTATGACTTGTTGACATGTTTTCCCATACTAAGAATTTTATCTCACCCATTCCTATTTTTTCCCTCATTTTCAGGTTATGAAGATAAATATAATAAATGAGATATTGAGAAGGGAGAATTGGTTCATTAAATTATGGAGAGAAGTCCCTAGTATCAATAAATAATTTTTCTATAGAGTTAATATAAAAATATAGTAAACCTTTTGAATATGTGGTTGTGAGATTATTTATGATATGTAAAATTTATATTATGAAAGATTGTGAAATATATGCAACTTTGTATGGGGTCATATCACTTGGTATATAATATAGTTTGAAATTTTATGTGTTTTTTAGTAATCGACCTAAATGTGTGGGTTTGGGGAATCTCTGTTTGTATCATATTAGTGTTTAGTTTAATAGAGATTAGGACTAGAAAATATATGTGAAAACTCTAGGGATATGTCAAAATATTGAAGAACATCATAAAATTTTGGTAAAGTATAGAGTGTGTGGTTTCATAGTAATTTAATCCTTGTACAGATAAAAATAAAAAGATACATGTTTTGAATCGAATTTAGATATGGTTAATAACCCTAAAAAACATTGGTTTGGTATAAACTCAAGCATCTATCGAAACTCAACAACTGCTACTAACTTCACACACAGTTTTACACTCCTAGGGAATATGTATTGGATATTTGAGAATAGTTTTTACAAAAATATTTGAAGAATACGGTGATAGAACCTAAGACAAAAAATGTTGAACTAAAAGTGGTGTAGGATGAAGCAAAGACATCATAATTTGAAATGAAGGTGTTATAGAGTAAAACAATCTAATATTGTTTATGAGATTTTTATTATAGTTTACATAGATTTTAATGTGTGTTATAATAATAATTTTTGATGTAGTTTTTCTTGGAAATAATATCATATAAATGCTCCTATTAATGTCATGTATTTAAATAAATTAATACTAACAATAAAATAATGAATTATATTAGAAAACAATAGTTTAAATAAAAAATATATATTATTACTATAATGGAAAATAAAAGTTTTACTATTTTTATGAAGTTAGTAGGGTTGATTTATTATTAGAAATTATATATTTAGTCATATTTTTTAGGAATACATTTTACATATTCATTAGTGAGTAATATTAATAATTTTGAGGGGACAATTTATTTAAGGTGGATAATGTTACATCCTATGTTTTAAGATTACGTTTATTTCCCTAAACTATATGTCAAATATTTCTTAAAAATGATTTTCTCTTATTCTTGAAAAATTATGACTTGATTAGATTATGTGTCATACAATATATTGACAAGAATAAAAACACATAAATTATTCATAGTGAAACATTATAAAACTTTACATGAAAAAATGTATTGAATAAAATGGATTATCACATGTATAAAAAGTATATAATTAAAAGGTTGAAATTAAATAAATATCTTTATAATTAGGAAATACATTGGATCAGCTTCACTAATAGGAACAATTTTTAGTGAGACATAACCTATATTAAGAAAGTAGAACATGAATGGATAAAGAATTAAAAAAAATCCATGATGAAAACTATGGGATTGAGAAATGTTCTTTGTGAAGTTAGAATGGATTTAATTTATAGGATGAAATAGAGGTTATATTAACATTATCTAGCCATTTGAAAATAAAATATGGTCATTAGATATATTTTTAGCTTATAGGTATATTAATTTTTTTATTATTTGTAATAATATTAAAACAATATGATATATAAATAATAAAGAATGAAGAATAATATTTAATAAACATATTTTTTATGAAATTATTTTTAGGAATTATATATTATTCTTATTAAAGTATTATATGATGTTTTTAAAAAACACAAAGAAATATTTTAATATTAATGGATGATTAAAATTTAATTTCTATTATATAAAATATTATTTTTAATTGTATTTTGTGATGATTATTTAATATAAAAGTAATATTTTTGAAATCACTTTTGATGGATTTTTTATTTTTAATTAATCATTAATAAATATTTTTTTTCATGACATTTATTGATAATATTTATAAAAAATGACTTGTCATCAATACAATAGTTCTTATTTAGAATAGAATAAAAATAATTCTATTAATGCTTCATCATCGTCAGAAGTTATTTTTTATTGATATTTTCATATTGAATACAAGGGAGAAACCCTTCAAGGAGGGAGAAAGTGATGGAGGCTGAGGGAATCCACTTGAACAACATTCATACACCCAACGGGCAGAGAGTTATGATCATTATAAACCATAAGCACCTCATACTTCCTACCCATGTGAGCTAGGGAGTCCGCCGCAAAGTTGGTCTCCCTCCATATGTGATGGACCATAATTCCTTGACTGGTCTCTACCATACATCTAATAATGAGATATGTAAACTCCCATGGTATCGCTCGACGACCCTGTAAGGCCTTCACATGGAATTCAAAGTCTGATTCAATCTATGCCACTTGGAGTCCTCACCTCCTATAGACCATTAATCTAGAGAGCAGGGCACGAACCTCCGCACCCAAAGAGTTACTCAGACTATAGTAATCAGCGAAAGAAATGTGTACTATTCCCCCAGATTCCTAGAGAATCCCACCACCCCTCATAACCCCCTCCTTGTAAGAGCCATCAATGTTTAGTTTCTAACCATTGTCCAGAGGTTTCCAGTGAACCCAACATCATCTCACCCTGGTCTGCAAGCATGGTTGATTAAAAAGATTGCATATTATAGCTGATTTCTACCCTCCTTTAACCAGTGAAGCCAACTCAATGATGAGTGATCTTAACCGTATATGTAGAAACAAAAGAGAGTGCTTGGATCCCATTGAAACCTTATTTCGTACCTCCCAAATGGTCCAACAAATGGAAACCAGAATGATGGTCTGAGCTGTGCGCTCCAGATTTCTATGCTCTATATTAAGAAACCACTATATCATGATTTCACGTAGAGACCGAGATTAATTATTGGTGTTTGGTTGTGGAGTGAAGAATGACCATAGGTTGGATGCCCATTGTCTTTAAAAGAACAGATAAAGTGTCGACTCAGTCTACGGGGTCTCACAATAATAGCATCGAGAATCTATGGATATACCCTTCCGTTGGATGTTCTCCTCCATTGGAATAGCCTTGATTATGATCCTCCACACTAAGAAACTCATTATCATTGGAATTGCATTGCACCATGATATTGGCGTCCACTCATCTGAGCTATCATTCTTCTGGAATAAACTCCTGTAATCACGGGCATTGTACCTACCAGAACTTGACCTAGTGAAGCAGCAGACATCTGGTTCATCACTCAAAGAAATATTTTCATAAAAACTCATTTGATTGGAATTCATAGCTACATGAACCATCTCATACTGTTCACTAACTTCACTGAAATAGATGCTCTAAGAGGGACAACCTGAGTAAGCCAGGATTGCCTTGGACCAGATAGTTTCCCAGATGTTAACCTCTACTATACCAAGGATGCATCGAGTGTAGTTGGAAAAAGTCTTAATATGGGAGAACATGCATCTAGCCAAACCAGTTGCACCTTGATAACCAGACTTTTCATGTCATCCGTAGCTTGCATTGAAAAATCTTTCCCACAGAGTTTCCACTATGTTGAACTCCGAGGAAAGCTGAGCTTTCATGCCAAGAATGGTATCCTGGTTGTCTTGAAGGCCCACACCCCCTTCAACTATCGGTCTAGCCATATGCTTCAAGGAATCCCAATGGATACGCCCTTCCTATTTCACGTCCCACAAGAAGGAATTGATAAGTCTATCTATTTTTCCAATTGTACCTTTCGGGGGTTTGATGATGGAGAAAACATGCATCGGGATAGAGGTAAGCACACTGTTAATTTATAAACTTGTGAATGACATTTTATAACATTAGTTATATATTTTCTAAAACTATTTTTTATGTGTTATACATTTATTATTTTAGAGTAAATATTTAACAATTTTATAAATTTATTACTATAAAACGGTTCTTATATTTCTAATTATCATATCGAAATTATATTATAGTTGAAATTTCATTTTTATTCATAAAAATAAGTTACTAAGTTGAAAAAATGAGTTACCGTGGTAAATGTAAATTATGGTAAAATGTTTAATAAAGGGGAAAATGCCTAAAATATCTAAAAAATCATATATTATTATTTTATGATTGTGTCATAAATAAATAATAATCTGCTTTATATTTTTTTTGTTTTATAGTATCATTTTTTAAAAAATTAGATACATTTAATATAATGTAATGAGTGTTTAAAAAAATGCCACCCCACTAACTTATAAATGAAAAACGTAATCACACCACTTGTCCTAAAATAAATAATCTATTATATTGACCAAAATATGAAAAAAACATCCTAAATATTTTTTTTCAATTTATAGTGGTGATAGTCTCACCAAAAGACCAAATATAAGAAGGCTCAATTACATGTCTTGAGGAGTGCGATCAAAAAACAGAACATCACTTTTTCTATATCTTTTTCATTCATTATTATTATACATACATAAAATATATTATACCTATTCTAACAAAATTACTTCAGTATCATTTTTATATTACAATTTAATTATGTTAATGTAAGAACTATTTTCTACCTACCTCTTATCTATATGGTAAAAAAGTAATGCACCGCTCGTGCTATGTGTGGACTACCACTATTATGAATTTAATATTTCCTTTTTCATAATACCTTTACATGGATGATTCTAGTAATATATTTAATTAATAAATATGATATTCATGAAATGATTAAGATTTTGTAATTAAAAATGGGGAATTATATTAAAAATATTAACAATAAATGATAATCATAAATTCAACCACTTAAAACGAGAATACCAAGAGGAAGAAAAATTTCATCTTTCTACCTAATAGATTTTTATCATATAATATTTATCCACCTATTATCAATTATTATATATACATTTAATAAAATTTAAATATTATAGTTATTATTTTGTAATTATGAAATTATATTCACTTTATAATCATACTCATCTATTATTTTTAGAATGTTCCTTTTCTGGTAGGATCAACAACCTACATGAACGATGTTATAAATTTATATCACGGATGAATATGGAAACATAAAAATTGGTTATATTGGATTTTAATGATAAATAATTATTTATTTTGGTTTTGAAAAGGTACTATTTAAATTTAAACTCATTGCTAATAAATCAACATCTGTTTGTATAAAATTACTAGAACAAGCTCGTCATCAATTTAATATTTATAAATAATAACTAAAATACACATGGAATGAAATTTAAAATTTTAAAATAATTATGGAAAATTTATTAATGTATCTTAAATATTATTACAATTATTATATTTCTATAAATTAATAGGGATTAGCATCAACATTAGAAAATCTTTTCGAAATAATCAAGGATGTTAACTTCAGAAAATGATAATAAGTAATAACTTGTTAATAAGTGTGTGTTAACTGATGATAATTAAATAATAGACTGGGTAATAGATATGAATAAGGTTATTTAATAAGTTATTAATATTTTTATTTTTATTACAAAATAGGTTACATTGATATCCTAGATTTCAAGGGTAATGGTATGTGTTTTTAACACAATTTCGATCCATTGAGTTATGTTCGTTCATATTAAAATTTATTTTTGTAAGTTGGTTGAATTATACAACGTGATGGATTTGTATTGTAATTTATCAATAATTTACGTGAAATTGGTCTTGATTTTGAGGTGTAATCCTAGTACATGATTCCATTTATTAATTAATAACCTTGATTTCTCGATGACACATGGAAATATATTTATGGGAATTATATATGTATGTTTAAGATCCAATCATGATACCATAGTTCTATAGAAATATCATGGGTAGTTCATGTTTTTTCCTCAATAAATGTTCCTCATAGGGATATATTCCCATGAGCCTGTATAACGCCTGAACACAAAAACCCAAATTCGGTGCATTATTTTAAAGCATTAGCATGATTACAAGTAATCTTGTCCCGAAAGACCGATCAGTTTAGCAGTATTGGAAAATATATTACATACATGAATTTTACATTACACATTAGAAAATAAAACACAACATAAATGATACTTCGAGAACTCCATTGATCCCCTTGCATAACCCATCATATCAATTATAAAAAACTTCTTGGAATCCTTGGAAAATAAAACATAAGAAAGGGGTGAGCTCAGATGCCCAGTAAGGATAAAAATATAGCTAAAACATTCATAAATAAGAATAATCATTTATGTCAATGTATAAGACTAAAACCCAAGCCTTTTAAACATAAACTTCATAATAATATGGAAAATATAAATCAAATAATTATATTACTTATTCACATGGATATTATACTAGTCGAATAATCACATGTAATATCAATAGCCAATTTCATAATAATGGAATGCATAATTCCAAACATCATAACCACATAGTCAAGGCCTTGTTCCAAGACTAAAAATAATATTTTTTCAAGCCCTTATGACAAGACACTATTTTTTCTCATGTGAGCTACCGATGAATCGAGGGGCTATAACGATCTCCACCCGTCACTTACTAAGTCCAATGCATTCCTCATATGAAAAGTTTTAAACATAACATAAAAATTCGTATTAAAACTATCATACAAAGTGTCGTTTCTTTATCCATAAACCATGAATGTTATAATATAACCAATCCATAATCAAACATATCACAACACCTTCAATACAATATGGATGATATGTATGATGATAAATCATCTTCAAACAAGTGTAAAATCCAACAAAGGTTGTCGAAATAAATGAAATCAAAAATATTTGAGAGAAAAATATCTTTTTTTAAAATCATTTAAAAGTAAAATAATTTAGAAAAGAATATATTTAAATAAATTTTGAATCAAATTTTCCCATACCACTTTTAAACATTGAAAGTAATTAACTTTATAAAACAATGATGTCCATATAAATAAACCCTTAAAATCATTTTGAAAACATAGACATTAATTAAAAAGAATTTTAAAAATAAATATTTGAAACATTTAAAATGATGATACAGGTAAATATTCCCTTACAAAAAAACTTAAAATATTCCTTTTGAAAACATTCTCACGAAATATGTACATTGATGATAAATATGTCCCAGTAAATACTTAATTATAAAGAATCTTAGATAATAATGAGATTGAGGAATTAAACCTTACCTTATACTTTTCCATGGTCAAGGGTATGCTAACCTTATGTATAGTAGTTAAATCATCATTATTAAATTATAAAATAACCACATACATAAATATGATATCATATATGATCTTCTAATATTGCTTTGTTTATAATATTTTAGTAGTACAATCATTTTGGGTGTTAACTGATTCGTTTTACTTTATATGATTGGTTAAATAAGCCTTGTTTGTTAGGGATAGTGTGTATTTGATTCATATCCAGATTGATACTATGTTCTTAATCATTATTTTTAATCAAAGAATGAAAATTATTATTCAATTACTTTGATTGGGAATGAATCTCATCGCGTTTGTGGAGACAGTAATCCGTACGTACGCATGAGTGACAATATCATTAAATTGATTGTGAAATTGTATGTAATTGCATGGTATATCATATATACATAATCATAAACATGTTATATTTATTATTTTCATTAGTTATACTTATTATTATACCAATCCAAATAATGAAGTGTTTGAATAATAATCTACACCACGTCGTGGAGACGGTATGCCATACGTACTCATGTATGGTGAATTTGTCATTTATAGGACGGATAGAATAACGAATATGGTTGTACCATATTTATAATAAAATAATTGTATATAGGAGGTACTAGAGTTATTATTTTGGTATGGGAGATACAAATAAAGAGGATGTGAAAGAAGAAAAGAACTTGAAAAAGGGTGGTGAAATTATTACCTATTCTTCAGGTGCTCCCTTTTGATTTGATCAAAATGGCTCCTTAGGTTGCCTTTATGAACAAAATAAGACCTATAAGTTGATTTTAGGGAATATTGGAGGATATTTGGGTAGGGATTGGCTGAAAAAAATGGATTTGGAGGTGTGATTTTGAGAGAAGAGGAAGTTCCCTTTTATAAGAGTGGCGAGGGTCACTTTAGGAAAAGATTGAAATATAAATTTATTATACATCATATTCGGTTTATAATGGATCAAAATGAATTTATTTAGAGCCTTAGGTGGTTATGAATAGAAATACTCTTAACAAATTGGTTTTAGAGAAGTTTATGTTACCATTATAACCATTTCTTTTGGACTCGACGCGTAGTAAAATAGTTTAACTTTTACTGTGTCTTTTTGTATTCTTACACAATACGGTTAATAAACTTACACTAAAATTATAAAATATACTAAAGAGGTTCATTATTGACATATGTAATATTATTTAATCTTTTTAGAAAAACATTAATTTTTTTGGAATACTATATCAATCAGTAATATAGTATTTGTTTTAAAAATTTATTTATGTCAATTTAGTCACTATTTTGTATTTTGTTATTCTAAAAGTCATAAAATCCATATCGATTTGAAAAAAAAATCTAATCAACCCTAAAATGTCATATTAACCTATAAAATTTATTGAATTTATCAATTATCTCAAATTAAATTTCTTTGGATATTTATAAAATCAATTATTTTAACCTTTCATTAAAAACGTAATTAATGCATCATCATTTTGTCATAAATAAATTTTTTTATTTAATATCTAAAAACTATAAATAAAATAATATTATGTATAAATTATTTTATCATTCTGATGAATATTTATGGTCGAATTTATCTTATTTATAACTCTATATTAAAAATGTTTTAGTTAATAAACATTAAATTTAACACTTTTAACACTTCTTTAAATAAAATAATAATAAATGACCTAAAATAATCCAAGTGGACCTAAAGGATAATATATTATTCCTAAGCTTGTTTTTGGCCTAATTAAAATTACCCAATACAATTAGGAAATGTGTTAGGGTAATTATAATTTCATTTCCTATTTACTTTTAGCCACGGTAAATAAAAGTAAAAAGTTACTGTTCACAAAAAATTATTTTCATCTTATTGAACCATATTTATCATACTGATGTCAACCGTGTCTCTCGGAATTTTAAAATTCAACTCACAAAAGTGGTAAAATTATGTTTTATGCAAATATATAAATGCCCCTAAAAGGTGGGTTAAAGACGACAAAAAGTTCAATAAAATTTTATACATCTAATTTTATTATAAAATGACTCAAATGATTTACATTGAACTTTTATTGGTATTATATATCTATTTTGACATAAAATATATTTAAATAAAATAAATATTAATTTAAAAACAAAGTTAGTTTTAAATAATAATGTAGTGTTTTTCACTATCCATAAAAAATCGAATGTTTTCAGAAAAATACCAAAACCTCTACCTAATATAATTTTAATATTATTAATTCAAAAATGAAGTATATTTTACCAAATTAAAAAAATATAAGTAGAATTTATTAATTTAAAATTAATTCCCGTTATCAAAACCAAAAATGGTGTTTTTAAAATGTAAAAACTATCAAAAGATTGACACATGTTTATGTCAAATTTAAATGTAAAATTACTTATAATGACATAAATTGTATTAAATGATAAATATTTAATCTAATTATACTTCCAAACCATTAAGATTCATAATTTAACACTATAAATTATTTCGATTAAAAAAATTGTTTTCAATTAAAATTATTATTTTTCACTATTCATCAAAATATGAATTTTTTCATAAAAGATCCAAAAATTTATCCAAATTAAATTTTTATGTCTTGATTATAAAAAGTAATTTAATTTCATTAAATTGAATATATAAAAGTGTCAAATATTGGTTTTAAAAATGGTTCACCATTAAAAGGTGGTAAAATTGAATTTTTTGAAAAATACTTCTTTTATCTGAAAAATGATTTTGTCCTTATATTATTTCTATGAAATGAATATTATGGATTCTAAAATTTTATGGATTATATAAAATTCAAAATTCAGTTAATATTATTCATAACAGCTTTTTGAATGGCTAGTTTGGTAAGTTGTGATGCAGTCGAACTCAGTGTTGCATGTAGCGCAAGTTATTGAATTACTTTGAAGAAATAATGCACTATGAAATACTGTGGTGTTACATTCTCCCCTCGTTCAATAAATTTTTTCCTCTCAATTTGAAATTGTTCTTCAAAAATAAAAGGTTAAAAATATAAAAATACGTGTGAGGAAAACACATTTTTGAAATTGGATTTAAAAAAATAATCTTAGTAAGAGGTAAAGGAAAATGAAAAAGTCACCACAAAATTATGATCTCGATTAGGAGAACATTGGTGGAAATTAGAGACTAATAATTGGTGGAAAAATATAAATATTTATACGGAGTGATTGAGGTCATCTATCACAAACAAGTGTAAAATTGAGGGCCTTAAAGCCACCAATTTATGATGATTTAAAATATCGTCGGTTGAACGAAGCATAAGGTATTAGGATAAACCATTTTTGGTTTTAATATCCCATCCCTAAATTTTAAGAATTTAATATTTCATATAATAAAAAGAAAAAATTATTCTTGACAAGTGGAGTTTCATCCTTCAACTAAGTTTTACCACAAACTCATCTTTCACTCCAAAAGATAATAGAATTCGAAAATATTTTATTTATCCAAATCGTATAGGGTTCAAAAAATAATAAATTTATAATTCATTTGTTAGTATATTTAAAAAACTATTTTATACAAACTAGGACATCACATATTCCATTGGTTGGTGATCCACCCTTGTCACCCTTCGGTTGCGGGTTCTAGTCCCGCGGCCTTGGAGGACGCAACGGGTTGTTGTCCGACCTCAGGGTTGAACTTTTTATGACAATCCAAAAATAATATCAAGAAACGATTTAACGTTAACAATATTATCCAATGTCAAACATAATAGATTCCAACCTTAGTCTTATCCAAAATACTCTTTTCCAAACTCACAGTCTGACATTTAAATGAAAGGTAAACACAATGAAGAACCTTTTTTCCATGTAATAACATGTGAACACCTTCATCATGTATTCTTCTAAAACACTGTAACACCCAAAATTACCATAATCCTTTACCGATTATATTCATTCTACCTTATTCCATGTATAATATTGGATATACTTATTCTATCAAAATTTTTTGTAAACTCCTACAATGATGGAATATACAAATCATTAATCAGTTCCAAGGTAGTCAAGAATATCCAAAATAATTTATCCAAATTAATTTAATATTATTCCAAAATCACTACCACAATATCAGAACCGTATTATGGTTTTTCTTTCTCTCAACTATATATTTTCCAAAAAAATTAACCTCCTATTGAGTAACATTTATTAGTTCCACACAAACTCAAGTCCTTAATGAAATAGTACTCCAGTACAATCTTTATATACTATATAATTCTTATATCATATATATCATTAATACAATACTCAAATGACACAATAATTTAATAAAAACATAAGAAATATAATCTTTCCTGTTCATATTCGATAGTATGAAAACTTAATCATTTTACAATAGCTGTGTTTGGGGTATACTCTGATGATTTTGACATTGATTCGTATAGTGTCCCAACTCCTTGCAGATGAAGCATTCTACATTTTAAACCTTTTTCTTACCCTTACAATTACGTACTTAGTGTCCTTTTTCTTCAGAATTATAACAAACTCCAATTTCCTTCAAGCATTTTCCATGGTGATTCTTTCCACAATTATCAGATATGGGAAAATCTTTCTTTCCCCTATTCCATTTATCTATCTTACTCTCTACTATCCCTTTATTCTCTTGAATCCCTTCAAAGCCATAGGACTCAAGGAATTCTTTACTTATCTTTTTAACACATGATAATATTCCTTCATATGATGAGAATATGTGGGAAACTATTTCCCTTTTAAATGTTGGCTTAATACCATGAAATATATGATCATTCTTAATATTTCTATCATGCGTATTGCAAGAATATTCATTCCTTCTACTAGGTTCCATTTCTAAACAATAGCATACACTAGGTTAGTTTATGAATTTCAATGCATAATTCAAAACATGTAAAATACCTAACATAAATTGGAAAGATTATGCATATAATCTATAATCATAAAATGTTTTCTTTGAGAAAGTATTTAATCCTAAATCCTTCATAATTGAGTGTAATGAAAATGTAAATTATCCTAAGCATATCACCTGGGAGTGTTGTAACTAAGAGTGCAGCAAGCCCTGTTGTCATGTACCGAGTTAGCCCAGGCCGATCCTGAAACTCTTTATCGTAGTTTTCACTTCTAAGTACATCTGTACCAGAGCCGCCTCTACCTGATCATATGCAAACAATGATTTATTGCTTGGAAAATACAAAAAATCTTTACATTACCAAAATTCTAAGAAGTTCTTCTATACTAATCCTCAATTCCTATCTTAGGGTAATGTTCTATAATCAGAGATTATCTAAATCTATTTCCAAGGTTGATTGTAAACTTCCTGGGATACCAACTATAATGACCCGACCCCAAAATCCCAGAGTCAGTTTATTATTTTAATACATTAGCTTGATTACAAGGAATCATGTCCTGAAAAAGAGATCAGTTTTGAAGTCTTGGAAAATAGATTACATACATGAATGATACATTACACATTAGAAAATAGAACACAACATAAATGATACTTTGAGAATGCCATTAATCCCCTAGCTTAACTCTTCTTATCAATCAGAAAACACTTCTTGGAATCCTAGTGGAATAAAACAAAATGGGTGAGCTCAGATGCCCAGTAAGGATAACAATATAGTGGAAACCTTAATAAGTAAGCATAAAAATTTAAGGCAACATATAAGACTAAAACAAAATCATTTTAAACTTAAACTTCATCATTATATGGAAAATATAAATAAAATAATTCCATTTACTTATTCACATGAATATTCTACTAGTCAAATATTCACATATAATATCAATAGACAATTTCATAATGATGGAATGCATAATAACAGACTTCATAACCATATAGTCAATGCCTTGTACCAAGACTACAAATAAGATTTTGTCAAGGCCTTGTGCCAAGAAACTAGTTTGTCTTATGAGACCTATCGATGCATCGAGGGGCTATAGCGGGCTCCACCCATCAATTACTAAGTCCAATGCATTCCCCATATGAAAAGGATTAAACATAACATAAAAATTCATATTGAAACCAGAATAGTAAATGTCAATACTTTATTCATACACCCTGAATGGTATAAAATAACACATCCACAGTCAAACATATCAAAAAACCTTCAATACAATATAAATGATCTGCATCATGATAAATCAACTCAAACAAGTTTAAAATCCATCAAAGTATGTTGACATAGATGAAATCAAAACTATTTGGGAGAAATATCCCTTTACTTTATTTTAAATCATTTAAAAGACACATAATTTTGGAAGGAAGACATTTAAATTCATTTTTTAATCAATGTCTCCCATACCACATTTAAATTTTGAAAGGAATTATCATTTTAAAACAATTATGTTCATATAAATAAATCCTTAAAATCATTTTGAAAAAATGGACATTAATTATAAATATTTTTTAAAAATAAATATTTAAAACATTTAAAATGATGATATAGTAAAATATACCCTTCTATAAAAATTAAAATATTCCTTTTGAAAACATTTTTATGAAATATGGACATTGATGATAAATATGTCCCTGTAAATACTTACTTATAAACAATCTCGGATAATAATTAGATTTAGAAATTAACGCTTACCCTATACTTTTACTTGGTCAATGGTATGTTAACCTCCTGTGTAATAGTTAAATAATTGTTATTAAATTATACAAGATCCACATACATAAATATGATATCATATATGATCTTCTAATATTTCTTTGTCAATAATATTTTAGTAGTATCATCGTTTTGGGTGTTAACTGATCTGTTTTCCTTTATATGAATGGTTATTTAAGCCATGTTTGTTATGTATAGGATGTATTTAAATCATATCTAGAATGATATCATTTTCTTAAACATTATTTTTAATCATAAAATGAAAATTAGTCTTGAATTACTATGATTGGGAATGAATCTCATTGGGTTCGTGGAGACGGTAATCTGTATGTAGGCATTAGCAACAATATCATTATATTGATGGTGAAATAATATTTAATTGGATGGTATATCATATATACAGAACCATTAAAATGTTATATTTATTATTTACATCAGTTATACTATTTATTATACCCATCCAAATAATGAAGTGTTTTTATTAACAAACTACACCACGATGTGGAGACAGAAAGCCATATGTATGCACGTATGGTGACTTTGTCATTTATAGGATGGATAGAATAAAAAATATGGTTGTACCATATAAATAATAACATAATAGTTTGTAGGAGGTACTGGAGTTATTATTTTGGTATGGAAACAAAAAAGAAAGAGGAAGTGGAAGAAGAAAAGAACTTGAAAAATGGTGGTGAAATTTTTACCTATTCTTCAGGTGCTTCCTTTTGAGTTTACCAAAAGGGCTCCTTAGGTTGTCTTTATGATAAAACTAAAACCTATAGGTTAAATATAGGGATGTTGGGATGATATTTGTGTAGGGGTTGGCCGAGCCAAATTGATTTTGAGGTGTGATTGTGAGAGAAGGTGAAGTGACCTTTTATAAGAGGGGTGAGGGTCAATTTAAGAAAAGATTAAAATATTAATTTATTTTACAATCATATTCAGTTTATAATGGCTCCAAATAAATTTATTTCGAGAATTAGGTGGTTATGTGTTAAAATAATTTCAACAAATAGGTTTTAGACAAGTTCAGGTAACCATTTTAACCTTATCTTGTAGATTTAACTCTTAGTTAAATAGTTTAACTTTTACCGTGTCATCTTGTATTATTACACTATATTTTTTAATAAAATTACTCTAAACATCCAAGAGGACCTCAAGTGGATCATTAATGACATATATAATATTATTTAATACCTTTGTATGATCCTTATATTTTTAGGAATATTATATCCACCAATAATATATCATTTGTTTTAAAAATTAACTGATGTCAATTTTGACATTATTTGGTATTTTGTTTTTTTATAGTCATAAAAACCTTATCACTTAGAAGAAAATTTATCTAATAGACCCAAAATGTCATATTAACCTATAAAATCAATTTAATTCCACCAAATTCTCAAATTACATTAATTGGGATATTTATAACATCAATTATTTTTACCTTTCATTAAAAAGATAATTTCTATATCATCATTGTGTCATAAATAAATATAATTATTTAATATTTAAAAATTATAAATAAAGTGCCATTATTTAGGAAATATTTTTATATTTATAAGGAATATTTATAGTTGAATTTATCTTATGTATAACTCTATATTAAAAATGGTATAGTTAATAAACATTGAATTTTACACTTTTTACTCTTCTTTAAATAAAAAAATAATAAATGTACTAATCTAAAACAAGTAGACATAAAGGATAATATTTTATTCCTAAGGTTTTTTTATTCTAATTACACTTTTCCAATATAATTATAACATGTATTAGTGTAATTTTAATATGATTTTTTCCATTAATTACCCTATTTAAATTTAACAGTGGTAAATAAAAATCAAAAGTTACTATTCACCAGAAATTACTTTCATCTTATTAAACCACATTTACCTTACTGATTTCAACCATGTCTATTTTATTTTTTAAATTAAACTCACAATAGTGGTAATGTTATGTTCTATGAAAATTTACCAATACCCCTTGAAGATGGGTAAAAGACAGTAAAAAGTTCAATAAACTTTTATACATGTAATTTTATTGTAAAATGACATCAATGAACTAAATTGAACTTATATAAGTATTATATATCCTTTTTGACTTAAAATAAATTTAAATAAAATCAATAATTATTTAAATAAAAAAGTCAGTTTTAAATAATAACGTAGTGTTTTTCACTATTCTTCAAAAATTTGAACGTTTTCAGAAAAATACCAAAAATTAACCCAAAGATAATTTTGATATTATGAATTAAAAAATGAAGTATATTTTAGCAAATTAAAAACATAGATGTTGGATTTTTTATTTTAAAATTAATTCCCATTGTCAAAACCAAAAAGCTGGTTTTTAAAAAGTAAACACTATCAAAATATTGACATGTGTTAATGTCAAATTTTAATGTGAAATTACTTATAATGAACTAAATTTTATTAAAGTATTGAAATATAATCTAATTATAGATTCAATCAATTAAAATTCATAATTTAACACTATAAATTATTTCAAATAAAAAATTTGTTTTCAATTAAAATTTAGTATTTTTCATTATTCCTCAAAATATGAATTTTATTAGAAAAGTACAAAAAATTTATCCAAAATAAATTTTTTTGCCTCGATTATAAAAAAAATGTAATTTCATTAAATTGAATATATAAAAGTGTCAAATATTTTTTTTTAAAAGGGTTCTCCATTAAAAGGAGGTAAAATTGCAGTTTTTGAAAAATACTTCTTTTATCTGAAAAAAATGAATTTCTTCTTATATTTTGTCTAAGAAACACATAATATTGACTCTAAAATTATATAGAGTATAAAAAATTCAAAATTCAGCTAATACTATTCATAACTACTTTTTGAACGGTTAGTTTGGTAAGCCATGGTTCTCTTGAACTCGGTGTTGTGTGTAGCCCAAGTTATTGAATTACTTTTAAGAAATAACGTACTATAAAAACATGAGGTGTTATGGCCTAGTTATTCATATTTATCCAAAAATTGAAGTTCATGACTTTTTCATGTGGGCTCCCTTATAGGTTTAAGCCCATATCAAATATTCCTCAATTAATTCTCTCATATAGATACTTTATTAATGAAGAAAATTAGAGTAGACTCAATTCATAATACCCAAACCATTTTCATGAGTTCATATCCTATGTGAAACTATCCATAACATGACACATTCCTCCCGATCCATACTCCTTCAAATAAATATATTCTCTAAGATACACATGTTAGGGAGCCTTCATATGTGTATTCGCTACTCAGTTATCTATTATCGCACCTTTTTGAAAAAAAAATTCATGGAAATAAGAAGATAATATTTATTGATATTTTCCTAGTTTATTGATAGGAAAATACAAGATTATATCTTCACAAAGTAACATTAAGATATATGGTGTGATTTTATCACACGACATTAAACTATATACCTCAAACTTTTTGGGGTTTTATTTTAGTTAATGAGGATATGTAAGTTTCCTCTTTGTGGCCCAAAAACAACATAATGATCACATACATCCTCAATATGTTACCCATATTCCCCCTAAGAAACCCAATTAACTACATTAAGGCTATATTCAATACAAAAAATCCTTTATCTGGCCATATTCCTGATGAAATAACACTCCCCAACTTGAGGGACATATTCCTTCTAGCTATTTCTATATTTATCTCATTCGGTACATATCCCATGTACGACTATACCTTATTCTTTGAGATATAATCAATTATAAAAAAAAATATTATTGTTCCATATTTCCTTTGAGACCAACCAAAAAACGTCCCCTCAAGCATAATTCCCACACGAACCATGATAACATATCATTATCCCAGTCTTCCATACTGTATAACATTAAACTACATGGATTAGTTCATATAAAACGAACTAAAAGGGTATTACTTGTTCCGTTATGAGGAACTGAAATATGAAGGCTCTAATTTCCCTCATAGGGATAAACTGGAAACCCCTTCCACATGAGAAATCCCAACATCATAGAAACCTCTCACCCCTATCGATGATGTTAAAACCTATAGTTCTTAGTTGTGCATCATTAAACTGTGTTCTAATAACTAACATGTTAGTAATTAATGAATAAAAATGATGAAAATATATGATACATAAATATAATCACCTTAAATACGTGGTTTCTGTCAAATCAGTGACATATGAGTAACCATACCCATATATAACTTTGGGAAGGATTAATGAACAAAACATTTATCTATAAAAGAGACCTAGAGTTGGAAATAATTATTTTTTGAAGGGTATGATCAATCTGAATTACCATCTTCTTGATTAAAAAAATTTCAAATATCCACTATTAAGAAATCCTAGAATCCACCAATATTTTCAATATAGGTTCACCTTGAATCAAAATTGGTATGGGTATGAAAGTATCCATAACTATGTATAACAGAGACATATCTTGGAGTCATGAATTTTTTCACACCACAATACATGTTAAAAAATAGTAAACCTGAAGAGAATTCATTATCCCTAAAACTTATCAACAAAATTCTAGTTCTTATTATAATACCATAATAGTATTTTTGTGGTTATTTATTATTTTTGGAACTTTCAGCACCAGAAAAATCTTTGATCTAAAATAATTGGTTCATCATTCAATGTGTTTTCCTATGAATCCAGCAATGTACATACTTTAGCTCTAATGACTTGGAGAATATTCTCACTGACATGGCATTTCCAGTGAGAATTAAAAACTACACATGAATAGGGGTATGAACTAAATGGTATGATCCCAACCTCATAGGAACCTTGAGAGAGCCTCCAAGAACTAAAGTATCATAGACCTCTAAATTAGATGAAGTTAAGGGAATGTACCACGAATCGAATAACAACTTATAACCACTTAGGGAGTCTCTCTATATAGAATGAAAATTCCATCCATTCTTACATTAGAGTGTTTGACGGGATCACTGACAGATATGTGAACACATAAAAGTGACCCCGTATAGATCCCATTACTAGAACTCACTAATGCTAACATTACATATCCTTAAATCCTCAAGAGATGATTGAGTTGGTATCTCTTGAAACCGATGACCTTGTAATTTTTTACCGGTTGACAAGAAATATTATATGAAAAATTATAAGAGTTGGGGTTACGCTCATTTTACAACCCCAATAAAGGAATTTTTTCAACATAATATGGATACACTAGAAGAGTGGGACCCTATTACCACACGCCTCCTGCAATTTTTCAAATCTATTTTAGAAAATATTGATAATTCACCTTTATATATCCTTGTGAAAGTTAAGGAGTGAATTTTTTTTACACACCAAAATGTTCCCAAAACATTTATTTTAGTTTTTTATATTTTTTCTTGTCCACGGGTTTTGTGTTGATCCACCGATTAATTTTGGGTTTTGAGTGTTTTTCTATCGGTCAAAATGTTAGTCTACATAGTTAGTCTAACCATGTATAAACCTTGTGGTTTTGGTATGTAACTTGACAGATCCTTTTGGAATGGCTAGAAAGATTTTTTTAATCACGTATTACAATTATTCAATGCCTAGAAGTTCTCTAAGGATGGGAACACAAATGGTGCATTGTTTAATAAACTATCTAGCTAAACCGTGTTCAGTTCCTAGAATCTTAATTTTTTTGGATTTCCAAAAAATACCCCATCATTCTTAAATCCAAAAATAGGGTATTTTATTCCCCATTTAGATATGAAATGGGATATAAACTACAACCCTAATCATATTTCTCTATCCACAAATATTGATGTTTTTTAATTCGTGGATTCTTCTATGTCATCAATCCCTCTTCTAGTCCTTACTTCACTTTTTTTCTTCTAATACCATGACATGATTCTCTATTGAAAAAACCTATGGTATGGGATTGATTTTTTTATTTGGAACATGATTTTAGTGTGTTCGGATCATGTCTCCAGTCTTGGACTTCCTATTTCATACGGTTTCATTCAATCTGTACCTAGTTTGAGGCAGATGGTTCTGTGGTTTTATTTTTTATTCACATACAATATGTGATTAATCCTTCCAATTGAACTTTGAATAAATTTTTATTAAATTTAATGGTGTATAAATGCATTAAAAATTCTTTCCTAAAGTATATTAGTTAGAAATTTGTTTTCAAAATGATTGGCACATGTCATGTGATCGACAAAATTACCTAATGGGATTAAATATTGTTTTAATAATTTAAATTTATGAAATTTTAATTACAATTAATCCATATTTTTTTGGGATTTTATTATTGGTTAACCATCTGAATTTACTTAGTTTTGATAAATAATTTTTATTATTTTCATTAATTGTTTCCTTTGGTGCTTCACAAGAAAACATAAAAATTAATAAATATATATATATATATATATGTGATTAATATGCTTTATATATATGAACATGCATACTTTTATATGTGTATGTATGTATGTATATATATATATATATTATCTCATGAAAATGTTTATTTGGAAACATATATCTCAATATAGTCTTTGGTTTTTCAAGGTTCTTTAAAAATCTTTTTTTTTCAAATGGGATTGCCTGAAATGGTTATTAGGCATAGTTGTTTACATTAAAATGGATTCATAAATTTATATTTGATTCATAGTTGATTTAAAATTATATCATCAAAGTTTTAGTTTAAATAACGATATATATTTTTTAAGGAGGTTATTTATTGGATTTAATACAAATGGATTCAATGGTTTTTGGAGAAATATGATCATAATTATGAGTATGAAGGCCCTGTCAGAACCTTGAATTTATTTTATAAAAAAAATTAGTATTCCCTTATGGTAACATTTTTATTAGAAGTTTTATTTCACATGGAAGGTGTTGGGTGATGAGGTGAGCATTTTAGTTAGTACTCATTGACCTCTAATTGAGATGTTGATTCTTTGTTTGTTACCTCAACATCAAATTTTATGTTTTATCATGGGATCCTAGGAGTCTAAGTGAATGAAAAATATGAATCCATCTATGTCCTGATTAGATAGACTATATCCCCATGGTATAAAACTCCATGGTGGGTTGTGCCACTGGTTAGGATTTCTAATAGATGTCATGGATGTTATTTAATTAGTAACATCATTGATAATCTGATAGATGGTTTTTAACTGAGTAAATCAATGGTCACCTTATATAATGTTTATGAATTCTCCATGATTACCTAATTTTTTACCTTCACTTTATTTTTTGACTTACTTACATCATTGATTCATTTCATCATGGTTCCACTATATTATTTTCACCTAGATTCATTTTCATTTCATGTTCATTTTTTTACATTGTTTCTCTCTTTTGGTTCCTTTAGTGTGAGTTGGGTGTATATTTAAAAGTAGATTTAAAAGGTATTTTTTCAATGGAATGGATTTATATTGGTTTTAGTTGTTTTCGTAAAAATATTTTTGGGTTTCAAAGATATTATCCAATTAATTTATTTTTTTGTTTTTATATTTAAAAAATTGTATCTTTTATCCGTGTTTTCAAAACATCTTTGATGGGATATTTTAGAAAAATGAATTACATGGAATTTATAGGTATTTACAACTAAGAATTGTTATGCCCACAACCTACTTCTTAAACTCAGAGTTTGTAATATATAGTTTTTTACAGGTTCAGGTATCAATATAGATTTTATCTTAGAGAAATTATTAATTGAGGAATGATGATGAATAAGAGGTCACACAAAGATCAGGTCTAATCACAGTTTGGTTTTAATCATTATTTTTCCTAGTAAATCTATATCCCAATTTGGATATGTTAATGTTATATTTTTCTAGTTTATTTTTTATAGTTTTGTTTTGATCAATAATCACCAATTTTTTTAACTTTTGTATTTTTTGAAATCATCGCCATTGATTTTCTCATGATTGATTGATGCTTATTATAATACCCTGCGGAGTGATGAAACAACTCTATTATTTCATGGACCATCTTGAGTTTCTAGTTTAGGGATGACCTATGATGGTTCATACAAAGATTTTATTAGAGGTAGCATTGTTATATAAGGATGTTTGGTAGGTTTAAGATTAGGTGTGCTAATACATGAGAGATTGGGGTGCGAATTGTGCCCCAAGATCTTACTCATCCCGATCCTTGATATACCATTGGTTGCTGAGAATTTAATATTTTTTTCTCTTTATTTTTTTATTATAGCTTATATTGATGGTATTTGAGATTACTTTGATGTTGTATGGGTGTTTTTAGGATTTTCTATGTATAGGGTGAGCATAGAGGTCATATTAAAGGTAAATAGTTATACCACACAACCTAGAAATTCTTTCGGAGACTATGGGGATGTTTTTTTATAATGGTGGTCACACAGTTGGCTCTTGGTCCACCAAAACAGGTGTCCAAACCATACACTACCACTAGCATGCATTTATTTTTTTTGTTATACTAATTTTTTCCAATTCCCTCTTAAGTCACGATGGGGAACTATTAGGGTGGTTTAAAGAGGGTTTTCATGGTATTTTGATGAAAATATATATCATTTAAAATGAATTTAAAAATTTTTGGTTTGGTATAAAGGTAAAAGTGGTGGTTGGATTTATGAAATTTTAAGGGGTTTCATATGAAATGAAATAATTTTTTTTTAAATCAACAACTTATAAACATTTTAAACGAAATATTTTCAAGTTTTTAGAGGGTCTTAAAAAATATTTTTTTTCTAATTAATTCAAGGAATTTAAAGTGGTTTTAAATTTGAATGTGAGATTTCAAAATATTGAGATCTAAAGTGTGGAGTTTTCGAAATATTACTTAGTTATCATAGATGATATAACTTCATAGATTTTCATTTTGAGTTGATATTTGGTTTTATTTGGATTTAATTTAAATTGATGTCGTTATTGATTGTTTTTTTAATTTTTTTCATTTTATAGACAGCCTCATATAAATGTTAAAACAGTTTATATGTATTTGAGAGTGTCTTGGTCAGTTGAAGACACCACCTGGAAGCATGATAGATTGGTGGGGCCGTTTTAGGGGGTTTCAAAAAAAAAATTATAATGATATGGGTTCTATAGGGGAAACATAGTTTCTTGATGTTTTTTAGGGAGTATTTCAATCCTTATGAAATAAAAACACTATGAGGATAAAAAAAAATTCTAGGGTTATTTGAAGGGTCATGTCTTGATTGTTGGAAGATCAATTTCCCATACCACTTACAAGTTAGGATGTAATGGGAGTTATTTAATGACACATTTATTTAGATGATCCTTCTTGAATATTTTATGAAATTGAAGGTGAAAAAGATTATGGGTATCCAATAAGGCCCACCGACAGTGAAGTAGAATGTTTCAATCCGTAATGGGTTGGTTATTTTTTCCACTAAAGGTTGTGGTGAGTGATTACATGATGGATCATTAGTTCATAAAGGGTATCTACACTTATATTAATGCTCGAGTCATTTTAGTTGAGCATGAAATGGTTGAAGATTTTGTGAGTGAGGCATATCATACTATGTTGGATTTTCTAGGATATATTTTAATGGGTGGTGGCTCTTTCACTCTCAATGTTGGTGAAGATCCTGCATCCGATGAAGAGGAAAACCCATATGAGACTATTTTAAGGAAAATTTAATCAAATACTTGTTATTTATAGAGAAATACTTAACTAATGTTATTTTAATTTGGATGGTTAAGAAATTACAAGGCCCCTCCCATTTTTTCCAAATATTTTTGATTACAATGGTTGATTGGATAGCTCTAGATGTTCTATAATTTGGAGAATATTTTTTTTGGAAGATATCAACATTAGTTTCACGATCATAATAGCTGTTCAAATTTTTTTAAGTGTTAACGCTTTCCCTTATTATGTGTTTATTATTCAATCATGTTTTCAATTCACATTTGTAGAGTGAGAAGTTGTTTTGAGGAAGTTATGATTGCAATTACATTTGGCCACATCTTTAATGTATCCTAATTTAAAACCTCAAGTAGTGGACCTTCAAGTTTGGTATTTATTTGGACGAGACACTGTAATTAGTAAATTACTAAAGAGTGAGAAGATACAATTCATATATCTATTTATTGACCACATGGCCAGTTCAATCACTTGTAAGTGTTTTCGATATTTAGTTAGATGGTTATATACTTATTTTAGTTGGATCCCTTGGATCATTTTCATTTAATTCAAAACTCAATGGTTTTATGATAGTTGGAAGGGATTATAGTCTGAAAAATTGCATACCACTACCTTTCCTAGAAATTTTATTTTATTTTTTATTTATAAATGGTCTTGTTCTTGAAATTTGGGTTGATTTTGTGGTTTTTATTGAGTTTTAGGGTTTTTTTGTGGGGAACATAGTTAGATCACAAGGTCAGTAGAACCATGTGGAAACCATGAATTTGGGACTATAACATGATAAAGGCAGTTGGAATGGTTCCATAATGATATCAATAACCATGAGAAAAAATCATGTGGTACCAAGTTATTTTGTAGTGAGGGGACATGGTTAGAATGCAGTTTAGTAAACAATATATTCAAACCACATATAGTTCCCAGAATTATATAATTTTTGTTTTTCCAAAAATGGTCACTCTATTATAATATCAAAAATAGGATATTTTAACCCAAATTTTGTAGAGACCCGAAGCCTGACGTACATGGACATTACATTACATTTGCGGAATACTTAGTACATTACAAAAACACACACACAAGGACCGTAATAGTTTAGTGTCTTTGGAAACTCGGACTATAATCTTCTAATCGTGGTGAAAGATCTTCAACATCTCCCATAAAGATCTTCTTTTTTTTTTCTACCTAAAACCTTTCTTTATATCCTGGGGAAAAGAAAACATAAAAGGGTGAGCTCAAATGCTCAGTAAGGGTAAACAAAAGAAATATCAATCACATCATATTCATAAGAACATAACATTTTGAAAATCATAACCTGCAAAAGAGAGCATAATTTCATAACATGGGATAAATCATGGTAGTGAAATGTAATCACAATAATCATAACTTAAAACATGAAACTTTGTGGCATTCACACATTATCATAGAGAATCATTTCTTGTTAGTCATGACTCATTGCCAAGACTATCTTAGTGGACAAAGTCCCTTTCTTAATCGAGTAACCCTCGTTTCAGTCCTGTTTCACTGAACCGGTATAACCTACCATTCCAGCCATGTCTATCTCATGAGATATAAAATCTTTACCCAATGCATTGGAGGGATATATAGGTCCCACCCATCTTATAATGAATCCTTTCTTATGTGTGCCACATAATCATAAAACATACATCATCGCATAACACATGTAACAAAAATGGGATTCTTGAAACATCATGACATCATAAATCAATTCATATAAGATAATGGAATTCATAAAAATAATTCCATCACAATGTGATCAAATCAATGTAATAATAGGGATAAAAACATAACCCTTTATTATCTTAGATGGAAAATAATTTTGATAAAACACTTGAACTTCATTCTTGAGGAAAATATCCTTTCTTCTTCAAAAACATTTTTCCTTTC
Source organism: Viscum album (assembly GCA_963277665.1). Lineage (NCBI taxonomy): Eukaryota > Viridiplantae > Streptophyta > Magnoliopsida > Santalales > Viscaceae > Viscum > Viscum album. The sequence goes on along the minus strand of OY728165.1, from coordinate 1,208,155,498 downwards.
ATAACATGTCATACAACTTTAAAATAAAAGAAGTTGATTAAAAATAAACTTGAAAACTTGTAAAGGAAGCTTCTTGGAAATAATGTTTTAAAAATCCATTCAAGCCGTATAAGTTAAAAAAACATTCTTCTAACTTTTGTCGGAAAAGTCAAAAAGTACCTCATACGAAAAACGACAAAAGATTCCTTTCATATATTTTACAAAAAACTTACCGAAGGGTAAAATTGGATATAAACTATTGTAGAAGGAAGGAAATAATATTACATATCGAGGGAACATGGATGTGGATGATAAAATACACCCCAGTAATTACCAAAGTAAAAACAATCTCGGATAAAAGTGAGATTGTGATATTTTCCCTTACCTTAGGTCCAATTTGCTTCGTATGTGTCCGAACCTCCTGTATAATGATTTAAATAATGTCATTGACTTATTACAGAATCATATTCATTGTTATGATATCATATATGGTTCACTTATGACATTATATTACCCATTCTTTTGTAAATTCCATGTTAAAGAAGCGTTTTGGGTAAAATCGTTTCATTTATCGTAGGTGTTTTGACTTGTTGTTCTTGACATCATTATTACTTATATCATGATTTACTTACTTCCAGAATATAAAATATGATTTATATATCATATATATTCAGTATATATATATATAATAGATAGATAAATAAAATGAAAAACACCGTTCATGGAGACGGTAGTCCGTACGTACGCATGAACGCTGTTTTTCTTTCGTTATTGTCTTGAAATGGAAGCAAGTAGATTACATACATATGTATATATATACATAAATCCAGTAGCTTTATAATGTCATATATTTCATTATTATTTCTTATATATACATTATAATCATTCTTAAATGGTTAACATGGAGAATGAATCTCATCGCGTCGTGGAGACGGTAGTCCGTACGTACGCACGAGCGATGATATCATTTCTATAAATATTGAATTGAATTGGAGTGGATTATACAATATATCAGAATCAATATGATGTTGTAATAACTATGTATAGTTATTCTTTACACCATTATACCCATCCATGTAAGGTGGTGGTGGAAAATAGATTACACCGCGGCGTGGAGACGGTATTCCGTACGTACGCACGCGCGGTGATTTCTTTTTCCGTAGGATGGATAGATGGTGAAATAGGGTTGTTTCATACTTATAATAACATATCAGTATATGAGTGATACTGATGTTATTACTTCATAATGAAACAACCTAAGAAGAAGAAGTGGAAGAAGAAATAAAGATGAAAGAATTGGTAACGGTAATTACCTCTTCTTTGAAGTGCCTCTTTGAGACCTCCTCTTAAGGCACTAGAATTGGTCTTTGAGGAAGACCAGAACCTCTAGGATGTTTCTAGGGAAGTGGAGAAGAGATTTTGTCAGGGTTTGGCCGAGCTTGAGTGCTCAAATTGGTGTGAGGAGGAGGGGGAGGAGGTGTCCTTTTATAGGGGAGGAGAGGGGCACCTTAGGAATATCTCAAAATATTATTTTATATTAAAGTAAAAATCGGTTTATAATGGTTCCAAAGGGTCTTATTTCGAAGCTAAAGTGGGGATGGGTCGAAATACTATCAACCAATAGAATTTAGACAAGTTTAGGATATTATTTTAACCTTATCAATTAGATTTAACTCTAAGTTAAATAATTTAACTTTTACCATGTCTTTTTATTTTCTTTCACTATATGGTTAATAAACTTACTATAACATGCCAAACGAACCCCAAATTGTTTATTATTAATATATATATCCTTATCTAAGTCATTTGGCCGAACATTAGATTTTTAGGAATAAAATAACAATTAATAATATAATATTTGATTTAAAAACTATTTTGTGTCAATTTTGACACTATTTGATATATGATTTTTGTGAAAGTCATAACAGAATTAAATGTTCGAACCAAGTTGATTAAATAAACATTAATATATCATAGTAACCTATAAAATTAGTTCAATTCATAAAAAATCTCAAATTACATTTATTTTGGTGTTTATAACATCAATTATGTCAATATTTCATTAATAAGATAATTACTGCATCATCGTTGTGTCATAAATAAATTAAATTATTTTATGTCTAAAAATTACAAATAAAATACCATCATGTAGGAAATCTTTTTATCTTTCTAATGAATATTTACAATCGAATTTATCTTATGTATAACCCCATATTAAAAATTATTTACTTAGTAAACTTTGATTTTAACTATTTTAACCTTTCTTTAAATAAATTAATAATAAATGTCCTAATCTAATCCAAGTGGTCCTAAATGGTCATATTTTATTCCTAAGTTTGTTTTTGGTCGAATTACACTTGTCCAATAGAATTAGGACATGTGTTAGGGTAATAGTAATATCATATTTACCCTTAGTTATCCTATTTACCATTAACTGCGGTAAAAAAAGTAAAAAGTTACTATTCACCAAAAAATTATTTTCATCTCATTGAACCACATTTTAGTCCTTGATATTAACCGTGTCTCTCGGATTTTCGAAATTCCATTCACAGAAGTGGTAAAATTAAGTTTTATGAAAAATTCAGTTTTTTTAACTACCACTTAGTAGTTTCACTATTCATCAAAAATTGATGTTTTTCAGAACAATGCCAAAATTTCATCCTAAGCTATATTTCATATTCCGAATTCAAAAATGAAATCTATTTTACCAAATTCGTAACATAGAAGTTGCATTAATTAATTTTATAATTAAATCCTGCTGTTAAAACAAATAGCGTGTTTTTAAGAAACAATATCTATCAAAAGATTGACACTTGTTTATGTCTGGTTTAAATGTAAAATTACATCCAATGACCAACATTGTATTAAATTGTAAAAATATATTCTAAATATACTTTAAAACCACTCAAATTAATGATTTATCACTATTAATTATTTCTATTAAAAAAGTTGTTTTTAATTATAGTTTAGTAATTTTCACTATTCATCAGAATATGAAAGTTATCCGAAAAGTACCAAAATTTCACCTTAGGCTAAATTCGATACTCCGAATCCAAAAATGAAGTCCATTTTGAGAGCTAAAATTTCTAAAATTTAAAAAGTGGTTATTACTATTCATAACGGCTAGTTTTAATAAAATTTTAATAGCATATCATTGTTTCGTGAAACTCAGTATTACGTACTACACACGCTATCGAGGAAGGTTGCGATTGCGTGTAATGCAAGGCAAGTCAAGGATGCGTGTTGTGTAAGCTCCTTTTGGTGTAGCGTACAACACAAGACATTAATAAAATTAAAAAGAATATTTTTTTTTATAAAATCTTGGGCTGTTACATTCTACCCCCCTTAAAATGAATTTCGCCCTCGAAATTCGTCGGGCTTATAAATGGTTTACTATTCAAAAGCTTCTTTAATAGAAACCAACATTGTAAAAAGGAATATCAAAACCAATCTTTAGAAACAAAAGTATGAAACGTAACGGTTACCCAAATAAACTAATCACTGGGTTTCCACATAGGTGAAAATATGGATATGGAAGAGAAATCTAACCATCATGTTCTGATGGAGAGTGGTAGAGAACATGGCTATGGAAAAGCCAGCAATCCCAAATCCATAAATTTGTGACGATCTAAGGTACAATCTGATTCATCAGGTATAAGATCACTAGGACAACATTTTTGGTTTTCAAGATCATTTCCCTAAAGTTGAAAATTTGAATTAGAATAAATACTTACTTTATTTTGGTACAATATCACTGTTGTTCGTGCCTTGAACAATTTCCACTTCATCTCTTAAATAAATGAAGTTGAATTTGTTATTCGTGAAGTGTTAGCAGATCATGTGATAGAATGACGAGTCATTCCATCTGTCTCAAACAAAAGGTTAGCAAAAGTTATTAAATATACATAAGTCATTCTATAGTGAGATTAATCATATATGGTTCCTAAAATGGACTTATACTACATATATCATACTTCTTAATATAATAAAACTAGTTTCTACTAAACAGGGACTTCCTGTAGGCCAGTGGTAGGCGATAAAGGCCAGTCGCACTTCGGTTGTGGGTTCGATTCCCACAGCCTTGTCCGAAGCGATGGGCTGTCGCCCGTCCTGCAGGTTGTCCTTTTTATAAAATTGTATTACTATAACATCCCATCAATAATATCGAAAAAACTTCTATCCTTAAACAATACTAACTTATGTCCAACATAATCCATTCCAATCTTTAGGCTTATCCATAATACTGCAGTCCATTCTCATAACATAGTGAAAACGATTACCAGAGATTTAATATCATCGTTGATCCCCATATATCATAAGATATGTTTTGTTGGTCACATTCCAAACATTCAAAGGCCTTAATCATGTATTCTCTTGAATACCCATTGAACCTTAGTGAAAACATGAATGCAGTTAAAAGTTAACACTTTCCATAGACCAAAATCCTCAAAATTACTTATACTCAAACCATTATATCACTTAGTCCTTATATCAATCATGAGCTCATGAATACTATCAAACATTTAATTTTCTCCTTATCCCTTCATTATGCGCATATCATCTACATTCCAAAAATATCTGAATAACCTTTCATGGATACTGGTAACATTAATCATACACTTTCAAAACACAAGGAAAGACAACAGTGTAACAATCCATAGATGTCTCTTTATTCCAAAATTACACATGATAAACATGTAATCATTCCACTACATTCTCAAACCATTGACCGAGCTTCAAAAATTATTTCATCTCACATATCATTTGTAGTCTCTTCATCATCATCCACATAAATACTACCCATATGACCATACTGATTCTCTTCATGAGTCTTTCCCTTAGGGAATTTGTTTGCATAATGCCCATACATTCCACATTTAAAACACTTAACCATTTTTGATGTCGTAGCAATACCATTATCCTCATCCATGGTGTTAACCGACCCTTCTCCTTTGCACTTACTTGCTTTGTGTCCTTCTTTTACACACCCAAAGCATCTTCCAGTTCCCTTGAAACATTCTCCTTGATGCCTCTTCCCACATGATTTACATAGGGGAAATTGAACTTTCTTTCCTCTATGATCATCATGGAACTCCATCTTTCTCTTATTAGTCGAGTCAGGAAACTTACCAAATTTTACTTTATTGATCATATTGTGAGATTGCTGATTCGGCATAATAATGATGTTTGGACATCCAAATCTCATTTCATTTGGTTGCTCATGAAGAATATCATTCCATTGTCCATCATATCCTCCATTATTGTGAATCATCTTGTTTCCAGCCATTTTCTAAAACCCAAACAGAATAGTGTTAGATGGAAAAATCATAATAAAGGGGGAGTAACTTAAATATCTATCATCTTTGGTTTAATCTAATATCGTTACCATAGTTCTAGGACTATATCCTATACGTATACTTATCCTTAGGGGCATCCCTAGACATACCTTAGAAATATCTCTAGGGATCTCACTAACGTTTTCGCATCCTAGTTTCCAAAGGTTGACTAAAACTTTCCTCTGATACCAACTGTAGAGACCCGAAGCCTGACTTACATGGACATTACATTACATATGCGGAATACTTAGTACATTACAAAAACACACACACAAGGACCGTAATAGTTTAGTGTCTTTGGAAACTCGGACTATAATCTTCTAATCGTGGTGAAAGATCTTCAACATCTCCCATAAAGATCTTCTTTTTTTTTCTACCTAAAACCTTTCTTTATATCCTGGGGAAAAGAAAACATAAAAGGGTGAGCTCAAATGCTCAGTAAGGGTAAACAAAAGAAATATCAATCACATCATATTCATAAGAACATAACATTTTGAAAATCATAACCTGCAAAAGAGAGCATAATTTCATAACATGGGATAAATCATGGTAGTGAAATGTAATCACAATAATCATAACTTAAAACATGAAACTTTGTGGCATTCACACATTATCATAGAGAATCATTTCTTGTTAGTCATGACTCATTGCCAAGACTATCTTAGTGGACAAAGTCCCTTTCTAAATCGAGTAACCCTCGTTTCAGTCCTGTTTCACTGAACCGGTATAACCTACCATTCCAGCCATGTCTATCTCATGAGATATAAAATCTTTACCCAATGCATTGGAGGGAGATATAGGTCCCACCCATCTTATAATGAATCCTTTCTTATGTGTGCCACATAATCATAAAACATACATCATCGCATAACACATGTAACAAAAATGGGATTCTTGAAACATCATGACATCATAAATCAATTCATATAAGATAATGGAATTCATAAAAATAATTCCATCACAACGTGATCAAATCAATGTAATAATAGGGATAAAAACAGAACCCTTTATTATCTTAGATGGAAAATAATTTTGATAAAACACTTGAACTTCATTATTGAGGAAAATATCCTTTCTTCTTCAAAAACATTTTTCCTTTCATAACATGTCATACAACTTTAAAATAAAAGAAGTTGATTAAAAATAAACTTGAAAACTTGTAAAGGAAGCTTCTTGGAAATAATGTTTTAAAAATCCATTCAAGCCGTATAAGTTAAAAAAAACATTCTTCTAACTTTTGTCAGAAAAGTCAAAAAGTACCTCGTACGAAAAACGACAAAAGATTCCTTTCATATCTTTTACAAAAAACTTACCGAAGGGTAAAATTGGATATAAACTATTGTAGAAGGAAGGAAATAATATTACATATCGAGGGAACATGGATGTGGATGATAAAATACACCCCAGTAATTACCAAAGTAAAAACAATCTCGGATAAAAGTGAGATTGTGATATTTTCCCTTACCTTAGGTCCAATTTGCTTCGTATGTGTCCGAACCTCCTGTATAATGATTTAAATAATGTCATTGACTTATTACAGAATCATATTCATTGTTATGATATCATATATGGTTCACTTATGACATTATATTACCCATTCTTTTGTAAATTCCATGTTAAAGAAGCGTTTTGGGTAAAATCGTTTCATTTATCGTAGGTGTTTTGACTTGTTGTTCTTGACATCATTATTACTTATATCATGATTTACTTACTTCCAGAATATAAAATATGATTTATATATCATATATATTCAGTATATATATATATAATAGATAGATAAATAAAATGAAAAACACCGTTTATGGAGACGGTAGTCCGTACGTACGCATGAACGCTGTTTTTCTTTCCTTATTGTCTTGAAATGGAAGTAAGTAGATGACATACATATGTATATATATACATAAATCCAGTAGCTTTATAATGTCATATATTTCATTATTATTTCTTATATATACATTATAATAATTCTTAAATGGTTAACATGGAGAATGAATCTCATCGCGTCGTGGAGACGGTAGTCCGTACGTACGCACGAGCGATGATATCATTTCTATAAATATTGAATTGAATTGGAGTAGATTATACAATATATCAGAATCAATATGATGTTGTAATAACTATGTATAGTTATTCTTTACACCATTATACCCATCCATGTAAGGTGGTGGTGGAAAATAGATTACACCACGGCGTGGAGACGGTATTCCGTACGTACACACGCGCGGTGATTTCTTTTTCCGTAGGATGGATAGATGGTGAAATAGGTTTGTTTCATACTTATAATAACATATCAGTATATGAGTGATACTTATGTTATTACTTCATAATGAAACAACCTAAGAAGAAGAAGTGGAAGAAGAAATAAAGATGAAAGAATTGGTAACGGTAATTACCTCTTCTTTGAAGTGCCTCTTTGAGACCTCCTCTTAAGGCACTAGAATTGGTCTTTGAGGAAGACCAGAACCTCTAGGATGTTTCTAGGGAAGTGGAGAAGAGATTTTGGCAGGGTTTGGCCGAGCTTGAGTGCTCAAATTGGTGTGAGGAGGAGGGGGAGGAGGTGTCCTTTTATAGGGGAGGAGAGGGGCACCTTAGGAATATCTCAAAATATTATTTTATATTAAAGTAAAAATCGGTTTATAATGGTTCCAAAGGGTCTTATTTCGAAGCTAAAGTGGGGATGGGTCGAAATCCTATCAACCAATAGAATTTAGACAAGTTTAGGATATTATTTTAACCTTATCAATTAGATTTAACTCTAAGTTAAATAATTTAACTTTTACCATGTCTTTTTGTTTTCTTTCACTATATGGTTAATAAACTTACTATAACATGCCAAACGAACCCCAAATTGTTTATTATTAATATATATATCCTTATCTAAGCCATTTGGCCGAACATTAGATTTTTAGGAATACAATAACAATTAATAATATAATATTTGATTTAAAAACTATTTTGTGTCAATTTTGACACTATTTGATATATGATTTTTGTGAAAGTCATAACAGAATTAACTGTTCGAACCAAGTTGATTAAATCAACATTAATATATCATAGTAACCTAGAAAATTAGTGGAATTCATAAAAAATCTCAAATTACATTTATTTTGGTGTTTATAACATCAATTATGTCAATATTTCATTAATAAGATAATTACTGCATCATCGTTGTGTCATAAATAAATTAAATTATTTTATGTCTAAAAATTACAAATAAAATACCATCATGTAGGAAATCTTTTTATCTTTCTAATGAATATTTACAATCGAATTTATCTTATGTATAACCCCATATTAAAAATTATTTACTTAGTAAACTTTGATTTTAACTATTTTAACCTTTCTTTAAATAAATTAATAATAAATGTCCTAATCTAATCCAAGTGGGCCTAAATGGTCATATTTTATTCCTAAGTTTGTTTTTGGTCGAATTACACTTGTCCAATAGAATTAGGACATGTGTTAGGGTAATAGTAATATCATATTTACCCTTAGTTACCCTATTTACTATTAACTGCGGTAAAAAAAGTAAAAAGTTACTATTCACCAAAAAATTATTTTCATCTCATTGAACCACATTTTAGTCCTTGATATTAACCGTGTCTCTCGGATTTTCGAAATTCCATTCGCAGAAGTGGTAAAATTAAGTTTTATGAAAAATTCAGTTTTTTTAACTACCACTTAATAGTTTCACTATTCATCAAAAATTGATGTTTTTCAGAACAATGCCAAAATTTCATCCTAAGCTATATTTCATATTCCGAATTCAAAAATGAAATCTATTTTACCAAATTCGTAACATAGAAGTTGCATTAATTAATTTTATAATTAAATCCTGCTGTTAAAACAAATAGCGTGTTTTTAAGAAACAATATCTATCAAAAGATTGACACTTGTTTATGTCTGGTTTAAATGTAAAATTACATCCAATGACCAACATTGTATTAAATTGTAAAAATATATTCTAAATATACTTTAAAACCACTCAAATTAATGATTTATCACTATTAATTATTTCTATTAAAAAAAGTTGTTTTTAATTATAGTTTAGTAATTTTCACTATTCATCAGAATATGAAAGTTATCCGAAAAGTACCAAAATTTCACCTTAGGCTAAATTCGATACTCCGAATCCAAAAATGAAGTCCATTTTGAGAGCTAAAATTTCTAAAATTTAAAAAGTGGTTATTACTATTCATAACGGCTAGTTTTAATAATATTTTAATAGCATATCATTGTTTCGTGAAACTCAGTATTACGTACTACACACGCTATCGAGGAAGGTTGCGATTGCGTGTAATGCAAGGCAAGTCAAGGATGCGTGTTGTGTAAGCTCCTTTTGGTGTAGCGTACAACACAAGACATTAATAAAATTAAAAAGAATATTTTTTTTATAAAATCTTGGGCTGTTACAAATTTAGTCATGGTCTATGAGGTAACACGTGGATATCCTCATACATTCCCCCACCTCAATTGTTGATTTTATTTTCTTTGATTCTCAGTGTCATGTTCAAGGTATTATCTCAAACCCTTTTCTCCCCCTTCATCATTATTATAATTCATACTTTCCATTGTACTGAATCTCTATTTTCCTAAACCGAATACAGGGGATTAATTTGTTCTACAAATATTTATTTTAGGGTGTGTAGATCTTATACCAAGGCTTTGACTCCCTATTTTCAAATGTTTCACTCAATCCACACCTAGTATGAGGTATCTCATTCAATGATTTTAATTTTTCTTCCCATAACATACATGATTCTGACTTCCCTATGAAATTACCAAAAATTATAATGTGTTCTAAAAGAGCATTAAATATTTTAAACACATTTCCAAATGGATGTTATTTTAAAATTTGTTTTTAAATATTATTGGGACATTCCATGTATTTGATGAAATGCATAAATGAGTTTAAATTGTGTTTTAAAATTTTAAATAAAAAGAATTTGATTTCTATTTTTTGGTAAAATATTATTATTGTATTGATGTATTGTTTAGTTTTGATCCATTATTCTTATGAATTCTTATTGGTTTACAATTCCAATCCCCTTGGTTGTGGTGAACAGTTTTTTATGATTTCATTGATTAGTTTATTTTTTTTGTTTCCGTGAACTCATATACTAATATATGTATGTCATAAGTCACCTATACACATATGTGGATGAAAAAATATATTGGTGTCTATATATATATATATATAGGAGATTATGAGAATGATTTATTGGAAACATGGCTCTAAATATGGTCTGTTTTTTTTTGGTTTTGTCTATACTGAGTTGAATGTTATACTTTATACACTTTTTATCCTTAGTAATAGATATAAAAACAACTTTCTTAGAAAACTATGTTTTAATAACATTATATTTACCAAGTCTTAAATGATTTTTTTATAGAAAAAACTTTTTTTACACAGGATGTTGAAATATATCTAAACATATCATTATGAACATTCTACCCAATGTCTACTCCTCAGACTAACTAAAGACTGATACATGAGATCGAATAATTCTAGTCCATCAGATTAACAATTTTCATTCCATAAAAATAAAAAAAATTAGTCAATATGTGTGACTGAGATTCATATTTTAATGTGACTTAGTTTACTCTATCAGTGTTAGTAGGTTTATTTCATCGATCTGAATAACTTTATTCCATTGACCTCACCGAGTTTAGTACATTAAACCGACTACGTCTAGTCTATTTCGATGAACATGTATAAAACATCAGAATAACATATTTTGATCCATTGGAAATAATGAAGTTTATTCCATCAAAATAATAATATGACAACCCAGATCTTTATTAAAAAATTAAACATAATTTATTACATAAATTTCACTTAATACAATATAGAATATTGAGTGTTCTAGTGTCTTTGGGGTTTAAGATCATCACATAACAACTTAAAACATGAAATACACTATCTTAATTGAAAACATCCTTGAAATGAATAATACATTCCCTCGCACATAGCATTGTGTGGGATAACTTGAAGACATGCATAAGAAAAGGGTGAGGCATAATGCCCAGTAAGAGAATAATCATGGATTAAAATGAGGAATACAATACATGTTAGAAAATAGTAATATCAATAGAGAACAAGAGAATAATAAACATAAAGTCATGATAAATCATGATAATTATAACATGGAAATGTGGAAACAACACTTAACATGGGATTAGCATGAGCCAAGGCTCATTGCACATGGAGCATGAGTAAATCCTCATTTCACATGAAGCTCGAGTAAAAACTAGTTGCACTAGAATTTGCATGAGTCAACACATATTTCACATGACATATCATGATACTATACTGTACCCAATGCATTGGAGTGCTATAAGGACGCACCCTTCTTAAACATTTCATTTCATGCATAAGTGTGCCACATGGATCATATAACATGGATTCATAAAACATAATCATTTATTCCACAATAAAGGAATGTTGAATTCATACATGAAACATTATAATAAATAAGTAAATGTGTATAATGTTTAATTCCCTTGATAGAGAAATGGTCATGGTATTCACTACACAATGACACAGGCTTGGAAAATTGGTGCAATTTCAGCAGCGTAACGGCGTGATGGAAGAACTCATAAGAATTGTTAATTATAGAAAAAGGGGTGTATCATAATATGTACATGAAATGGAATGTAATGGGGTAATATAAAGACATGTCTCAACAATTTTAATGGAATTTAGATTCATGATACAAAAGAATTTCTTGAATGTAAATGAGGAGAGAGAAATTCTTTCGGAATTTAGGCATAGTAACGGGTGTACATGGGAAGCATTTAATCGGAGAGAAATTGTATCCCATCATTCAAACATAAAAAGGTATGTATGGGGGAGGTTAGAAACCATATCCAGTATTTTATAATTCAAATTAAAAAGGGCATAACAGAATTATGAAAATTGGACAAAAATAAGAAAGGAAGAAAAAACCCTTACATGGAAGTATGCTTCCAGAGGCTTGAGAGAGGATTAAGAAAGGCTTATTGGGAGCTTGGGGAAACTTGGGAGGATTCTAGATAGAGTAGGGTAGAGGATGGACGAACTCCAAAGGATTTGAGTGAGGAGGAAGTGGGAGCATGGGTGGGTTTATATAGGAAAGGTGAGGGAATTCTTTATTATTTTGGTTTGGGACACCTCACATTAAACTAATCCAAATCACAAAGAATCCCATAGTTTGTTCCCATGGGTTTTTGAAAAGGGAAGTGGAAAACAATATTTTATAAGGAAAATGTCCTAAATTCTTAAAATAATGGGGTTTCTTGTGTTTAGGTGAGTCACGCTCCCAAGGAAATCAATTTAAAAAGACAAGATGTTTAATAAGCCTTGAAGGGTCTATTAATGCTTTGTAAAATAAGTCAAAAAACACAAAATCACATTATTTTAATGGTAAAACATATATTGGCCGAACATAAGGATTATAGTATTTTATTAAATCACTATTGGTTCATTATGATGTCATAAACACATTATATATTCAAACAGCATTTAATTTTTCTGAAACATTTGGCTGTCTTAGAATATTATGAAAAATTCACCGTTCGATAATTTCGACATCCTAATTCCAGAAATAATATTTATTTTATATAAATAATTTTATAAATATGTTAATTTTCACTTTTAAAAATAAAAACCGATATTTATCGAAATTTCACGGGTTTTGACAAAAAAGGATTTCAAACCTTAAAAAACATTACGATTGCATTCATAAAATTATACAAAATTTTATATTAAATAAATTTTTTTAATATGAATAATAATAATAATATTTTATTAAAATATTAATTAACTCAACAATCCATTTATTCATCAAAATAGATTTCCTAGTTGAATATTAACTAAAAATACTATTTGTGCTTTAAACCATCTACAAGGTTACAAAAATAAAATGAATGTATATTCCTTATTATATACAAAAATAATGTACATAAACATAGTTCTAATGTCTTGTTACATAACCCCTTATAACACCCACATAAGACTGAAGGGTAAAGTGTGCGACGGTGACCGACTCTTGGGGTGGCTTGGATAACATTTCTTGGGTGGTAATCTCTATCATCTTCCACTTATCTCATAGGAAATTCTACTTGAGCATAACATATTCAAGTTTGGATTGGGCTTGGTCAAGAGTGAAGCCCAAAGAATCAACCTCCTTTCCGAGCTCGGAAAAATGGGCTTCGTATGGGGCACGTCTATTAGATGAGGTCATCGCTTCCTTTGTCTGAGTAAATTGGATTTGTTAATGCACTATATTATTACTAATCATGTGATCACTGTTCAATGGATATATTAGCAATTTTCACAATTCATAACAGTATTTTAAAATCCAAAAACATAAAACCCATGAAATTGACATTTTATATAAACATTTTACATAATGATAAATTTAAATAGATCCAGAGGGATTTTCAATAATAAATTTTTGGGTCGTTAAATTCTTCCCCCCTTAAGAAATTTATCCATAGAAATATCCATTTCCCTCACTAAAACAAATGTGGGTAACTCTACTTTATCACTTCTTATGATTCTCATGTCTCTTTTTCAAACTTTTGGTTTCTCCACAACACCTGGACGAGGGGCAATGTCTTATTTCGAAGAACTTTTTCTCTATGATCTAAGATCTTCACTGGTAGCTCCTCATGAGAAAGATCATCATCTAACTGTACCACCTCTGAAGAGAGTACATGTGAAGGGTTTGGTATGTACTTTCTTAGGGTGGATACGTAAAATACATCATCTACTTTGTCCATGGTAGGTGGAAGTGCTAGTCGATAGGCCACAACCCCGACACGATCAAGAATATCGAAGGGGACGATGTACCGTGGACTTAACATCCATTTCTTTCCAAACCTCATAACCTTCTTCCATGGAGATTTGCGTGGAAATACCATGTCTCCAAATTTAAACTCAATGTCTCATCGACGGTTATCTGCATAACTCTTCTGTCAACTCTGGGTTTCCTTAATATGTTGCGGAATGGTTCTCACCTTCTCCACCATTTCTTAGACCATTTCTTGTCCAAGAAGTTTACGCTCACTAACCTTATCCCAACACGCTGGTGTTCTACACCTTTTCCCATAAAAGGCATCATATGGTTCCATTTGGATGATCGAGTGGAAACTGTTATTATAAGATAACTCAACCAAAGGAAGATGTTGATCCCATCCTTCTTGAAAGTCCATTGAGCACACTCTCAACATGTCCTCAAGTTTTTGGACAGTATGCTCGGATTGGCCATCAGTTTGAGGATGATAGGCTATATTAAAGTTTAGTTGAGTATTCATAGCATGTTGAAGACTCTTCAAAAATGTAAAGTTGAATCTTGGATCTCGATCAAACACAATAGTTAGTGGTACTCCATGCAGCGTTACCACTTCCCTAATATATATCTGTTCCAATTGATCTAATAAGAAATCCTCCCGAATAGAAATGAAGTGTGCAGCCTTTTTAAGACGATCCACAACAACCTAGATTGCATTATTACCATCGGATGTCTTCGGATGTCTGGTGACAAAGTCCATGGTCATGTTCTCCCATTTCCATTCTTGTATGGGCAATGGTTGAATCATCCCCTTAGACATATGCCTCTCCGCCTTCACTTGCTGACACACCAGGAACATTGATGAATATTCAATGACCTCTTTCCCTATATTATCCCACTAATAATGCTCTCGTAGATCTCGATACATCTTTGAGTATCCTGGTAGAATTTAGAAATTCGAACTATGTGCATCATCCAAGAGTTTCTTCATCAGCTCTGATCTTGATAGAACACATATTCATTTTCCAAATCTCACAATTCATTCTTCAGTAACATTAAACTTCAAGGATTTACCATTTCCAATAGCTTCCACTTTTTATTAAATTCCCACATCATCCTTTTGGACATCTTTTTTCTTTTCTAAAAGTGATGGTTGAGCAATCATTTGTGAAAGGATTGATGATTTTCCCTTGTTTATGATTCCCATGCCCATCTTCATCAAATATAAGAAGATTTGATCCTTTTCAATTCTGATCAATGAAAAAATCACTAGGTCCTTTCTACTTAGGGCATTCGCCACATTATTTTCTTTCCTAGGGTGGTAATGGATTGAGTAGTCATAGTCTTTTATCAGCTCTAACCATCTTCGTTGGTGCATGTTCCACTCTTTCTGTGTGAATATATACTTGAATATTTTGTGGTCTGTATATATTTCACACTTCTCCCCCAAGAGATAATGCTGTAAAATTTTCAAAGCAATGATCACTACAGCCAACTCAACATCATGTGCTGGACAATTTTGTTCATGAACTTCCAATTGCCTTGAAGCATAGGCAATGAATTTTTCATTTTTCATCAACACACATCCCAGGCCCTTCTTCGAAGCATCACTGAATACCACAAAAAGTTCTCAACTTGTTGGTAAAGTGAGCACACGGATAGTGATAAGACTCATTTTCAACTCCTTGAGGCTTTTTTGCATTCATCACTCCAAGAAAACGTTACTCCCTTCCGAGTTATCTTTGTAAGAGGGTTGTACAATCGTGATAAATTTCTCAAAAATCATCGATAATATCTATCTAACCCCAAGATGATATAGATATCTATTGCCGATATTGGCCTCTACCATCCCTCAATTGCATCGATTTTGGAGGGATACACAGATATCCCATTGCTTGTGATGATGTAGCCCAAGATTGGTACCTCCTTCAACCATAACTCACACTTACTGTACTTTGCATAGAGCTACTCTTTCTACAAGGTATTTAGTAATGTTCTTAGTTGCTCCTCATGATCCTCCATGGTTTTGGAGTATATCAAAATATAATCTATAAATACTACCAAAACATTTTCGTGGTAATCTTTAAAGACTCTATTCATCAAGTCCATAATTATTTCTAGAGCATTAGTGAGTTCGAAAGGCATTACTATGAATTCATAGTGCCCGTATCTTGAACGAAAAGTAGTCTAGGGGATATCTTCCTTCTTCACCCTTACATGATAATATATGACCACAAATCCACCTTTTAGAATTATTTTCCTAAAAAAATTGATCGAAGAAGTCATCAATTAGTGGGAGAGGATACTTGTTCTTTATCATGATTTTGTTAAACTCACGATAATTGATGAAAAGGCGCATTGAACCATCCTTCTTCTTGATGAAGAGGACTGGTGCACCCCATGGTGAAGCACTTGGGCATATAAACCCTTTATCCAAATTCTCCTATAGTTGTTTCTTCAGCTCCTCAAGTCCCACAAAAACCATTTTATATGGAGTCTTGGATATTGGCAATTCCCTAGGTGTAAGATCAATTGATAATTCAACATCTCTTTGGGGAGGAAGACCACGAAGTTCCTTGGAAAAAACTTCAGCGAATTCCCTCACAATAGGCATGTCTTCTATGATGGTTGAATCCTTAGACTCAATCATGTGAGCCAGATATGTGTGATCATAGGGAAGTAATATCCACGCTTGAGATGATAGAGCTATGGAAGATTCATCTTCCTCCTTGAACTTGTAATGAATCGGGGGGGGGGGTCGATTCTCCACATGGAGAGTGATTTCCCTCTCACGGAAATTTATGTTGGCTCTATATAAGGAAAGCAAATCCATGCCAAGAATTAAATCAAATTCCACCAGAGGGAGTATGATGAGGTTCTTCAGGATGTTTAATCCACAAATTATGACAGGGGAGGATTTATATTCAAGGGATGCAATGATTTCCCCATTTTCAGTACTCACCGACATCTTCACTTCCATAATTTGTGGTGGTGTTGGGATTGTTCTACTAAAAATTTGAGATATAAAAGAAAAAGTAGAACCAGAATCAAAAAGTATGTTCTCTATTAATGAATGAATAAATAGCGTACATGTCACCCCTTCGTCGTCGGGGTTCACTTCAGCAGTAGTGATGGAAAAAGCTCTCCCTTGATGCCTTGGAGGTTGTTGGTTGCCTACGAAAATCCTTGGCTTAGGGAACTGATTTACAAGATACCTTGGTTCTTTGTAGTTGTAGCAATGAACAACACATTAAGGTTTGAACGGAGCATTCCTCTCCTTTATTTCAGTCACAAGTTTTTCATTCCAATAGTTAATAGCTAGGCTATCTTCTCTTCCACACCTAAAGCATTTCCTCATCCACTTCAATAATTTTCCGGTGTGCTTCTTTCAACACCTTTGGATAGTGGGGTGCTGGATCTTCTTAGCACCGTTTGATTTATCCATCAAACTTCCAGAATTGATTTCCACCTTATTCTTCTTATCTGCATGATACCCATGAGATTCTATGATCTTTATTTATACCTTGAGGGAAAATCAGACAATTTACTCATAGTTGTGGAAGTCATTGATGGCCAGTAATTTCTGCAGGATAGGTTTTAGCCCACCAAATAAGTGGTCAACCTTCCATTCTGGGGGTAACGAAATAGTCAGAAGCATATCATGCAAGCCTTGTAAATTTTGCCTCGTACACTCCAACAAATTTGTCATCCTTTTGGTTTAGGAAAAGGAAGTCCCTTTCCATCTTAAGATGGAGGGTGTGCGGAAAATATTTATCGAAAAACATCTTTCGGAAATGCTCCCATTCCAACGCCTCGATCTCTTTATCAGGCTTCATATTTTATTATCAACATCCACCATAGATCAGCTTCACCCTCCATACAATAAGCAGCCAGGAGAACCTTCTATTTTTCAGAACGTTGAAGGATGAAGATGATCTTTTCAATGGAGTTGATCCATTGTTCAGCGATTGAGGGATCAAATGATCCATTAAATGTAGGAGGCCTTTGTCTCATGAATCTCTCGATAGTGACTTTTTCTTTCTTATGGGGGTTTGAATGTTCCTATTGAGCCTTGTTTCTATTCAAATATTTTGTTAACTAAGAGAGAATCATGAAAAAGTTCATGATCCTGCTCACATTGGATTGGGTATCTCATTAGTACTATCGTCACATTGATCTTCACATCAGTTGTTTGCCGAGGTCTTCCTATTACCGGCCATTGGAAGAAATAAAATGAGAGTTAGGGGTAACACATAAAGGGTAATCCAAATACAAAAGCTAATGACTTACAAATAACTTTTATTTCTTTAACTTATGAATATATAGGCTTCAATCTATGTTATCCATGGTCTACTTTATAACATATATTCTCAGGGAATTTTTTTCCCTTAATAATGGTTCATAATAAGCTTATGAATTTACCAAAGGATATCCATTATGAGTGTCATAACCAAGAGTGCAGAAAGGCCCATTATCATGCAGTATTTCCCGTTCGAGTCTAGCTAAAAGAGGTGTTTTTAGGTTTTACCCCTTGGATACATCTGTGCCAGAGCCACCTCTACCTGCCCGTATCCATAAAGGGATTTATTTTCATGATAATCCACTTACTCAATACTCACCAAAACGTAGGGATGTTTTTATTATACTTAGTCTTGACTCTAAGTCTTTACTATGGTTTTCTAATCCTAATCCCAAAAATAACTAAACATATCCTCTGATATCATCTATGAAAACCATGATCTTTATTACAAAATTAAATATAATTTATTACATAAACATCACTTGATCCAGCATAGAAGATTTAGAGGCCTTGTGTCTTTGGGGCTTAGGATCATTACATAACAACTTAAAACATGAAATACAATATCTTTATTGAAAACTTCCTTTACATGACTACTACATTCCCTCGTACTTAGCATTGCATGGGATAACATGAGGACATGCATAAGAAAAGGGTGAGCTATAAAGCCTAGTAAGGGAATAATCATGGAATAACATGAGGAATACAATACATGTTATACAATAAGAATATCAATAGAGAACAAGATAATTGTAAACATAAAGGAATGATAAAGCATGATAATTATAACATGGAAATGTGGTAGCAACACTTAACATAGAATTAGCATGAGCCAAGGCTCATTGCACATGGAGCATGAGTAAATCCTCATTGCACATGAACCATGAGAAAAACCTCGTTTCAATTGAATTAGAATGAGTCAACACCCATTTCACATGATGTATCATTATACTATACCTTACCCAATGCATTGGAGCGCTATAAGTGCACACCCTTCTTAAACATTTCATTTCATGCATAAGTGTTCCACATGGATCATATAACATGGATTCATAGAACATAATCATATATTCCATGATAAATGAAAGTGCAATTAATACATTAAACATTATAATCAATAAGTAAATGTGCATAATGGTGAATTCCCATGATAGTGAAATGGGCATGGTATACAATACACAATGAAATTGGCATGGGAAATCGGTGCAATTTAGGTACCATAACAACATGACCTAAGAACTCAAAAAAATGGTTGATGAAAGAGAAAGGGGTGTCTCATCATATGTATATGAAATAGACAGTAATGGAGTCATATAGATACATGTCCCAACAATTTTAATGGAATTTATATTCATGATACAAAAGAATTGTTTGAGTGTAAATGAGGAGAGGGAAATTCTTTTCGAAATTTCGGCATAGTAACAGGTGTACATGAGAGGAATTTAATGAGAGATAAAGGGGTATAACATCATTTAAACATAAATAAGGCAGTATGGGGGAGGTGAAAAACCATACCCAAATATTTATAAATTAAACTAAAAGGGAATAACAACAATAATAAAATTTTACAAAAATGGGAAGGGAAGAAAAAACCATTACTTGCAAGTGTGATTCCAAAGGCTTGAGAGAGTATTATTGGGAGATTGGGGCAGCTTGGGAGGATTATATAGAGATTATGGAAGAGTTTGGACTAACTAAAAAGTCCTTGAGTGATGAGGAAGTGGGATCTTGGATAGGTTTATATAAGAAAGGTGAGGGAATTATTTAATATTTAGGTTTGGGATACCTCACATTAATCTAATCCAAACCAAAAACCAGCCCATGGTTTTTGCCCATGGTTTTTGGAAAAGGGAAGTGGAAAATATTAATTTATAAGGACAAAGTGCTAAATATTTTAAATAAGGGGGATGATTATGTGGAGGCGAGTCACACTCCCAAGGAAATCAATTTAAAAATAGAAGATGTTTAATAAGCCTTTAAGGGTCCATTAATGCTTTGTAAAATAAGTCAAAAAAACCCTAAATCACATTATTTAAAAGGTAAAACATATATTGGGTGAAAATAAGGCTTTTAGTATTTTATTACATCACTATTGGGTCTTTATGATGTCGCAAAAAACATTATATATTCTAATGGTATTTAATTTTTACCCAAAAATTTGACTGTCTCAGAATGTTATGAAAAATTCACCATTAGATAATTTTGACATCCTGATTCTAGATAAAATATTTATTTTACCTAAATAATTTTCTAAATATGTTAATTTTCAATTTTAAAATAAAAACCGACATTTATCGAAAATTCACAGGTTTTGATAAAAATGGATTTCAAACCTTAATAAACATTACGACTGGATTCATAAAATTATAAAATAATTTATATTTAATAATATATAATTTAATGATAATAATAATATTTTATTAAAATATTATTTAATTCAAAAATCTTTTAATTAATCAAAATATATTTCTTAGTTGAATATTAATTAAAAATACTATTTGTGCTTTAAACCATCTACAAGGTAACAATAATAAAATGAATGTATATTCATTATTATATACAAAACAATGTATATGAACATAGTGATAATTTCTTGTTACAAAACCCCTTATAACAACTACATAATACTAAAGTGTTAGGTGTGCGATGGTGACTGGCTCTTGGGGTGGCTCAGATAACATTGCTCGGGTGGTATTCTCTATCAACTTCCACTTCTATCGTAGGTGGTTCTGATCGAGCTTAACATATTCAAGATCAACTTAGGCTTGGTCTACAGTGAATACTAAAGATGATAACTCATTTTAGAGCTCTGACAAATGGTCTTTGTATGGGGCATGTCTACTGGATGAGGCCACCACTTTGTTTGAGTAAATTGGATTTGTTAAAGCACTATATTTATACTATTCATGTGATCACTGTTCAATGGAGATATTAGCAACGATGACAATTCTTAACGGTATTTAAAAATACTAAAACATAAAACCAATGAAGTTGAAATTTTATATAAACATTTTACATAAAGATACACTTAATTAGATCAATAGGGATTTCCATTAATGAAAGTTTGGGTCGTTACAAATAATGTTTATAATCAGATGGTTAGAATAATTTTCATTATATAGAATACTTTTATAACATTGTGACTGTGCTATCAAAATGACATCAGATGATGATGTATAGAACATGTTGATCTTTCAAGATAGAGTCCATCTGAGACTATTTAAAACAACTCATAGAGTCTTGGAATATGACCATTGGAGGTCTTCCTAAAAATATAGGTGCATAAAGGGAGCTAAGAGATGATTATTTTTTGGATCATCCCATCTTATGCATTCTCTACTATAACATCTTGTTACTCATGCTTTAAAAATTTTCAAATATTTTTTTCTTCTAAAAAATATTTTTGAGGATTTTTAATTTCATAAAAACATTTTTGATAGTATTCAGTGTGTCTGATATAGGTTTACATAGAAGGCTTCTAGGGATAAGAAGACTTCTAATTCTATTCAGGTTTATTGAGGGATTCTAAGGATAGAATGATAGATTTGATTCTAATAATTATGATAGATGGATTTCTTACCATAAAATGACAAAATTTACAGTTAAGATGATAACTAGGGATATAAAAAATTAGTGACTTTGACTTCCATAACTCTTAATGTTAAAGAATAGAATTATTTTATATTCATTTTCTATAATTCATTATTAATTCTATGTTAAACTACATATTTTATTGTTTATTTTTTAAATTTATTAATTTTCACTATGTATTTCAATAGAATGATTATTTATTAAATATTTATAATGTCTAATTTTCTAGAAATTTTGTTCATTCGATACATAATATTTGATCCTCAGAATATATATGTGTCTGATATATCATAGTTAAGTGGTTTTATTTTTAAATTAGTTTAGGTTTTTAATATATAAGTAACCCATCATATAGAAATTATATACTCTTCTATTGTATAATTGGTATCAAAAGAAATTCTACTAGTTAAATTATTGGTTATTACTATATTTATTTAAATAATTTTACTATAATTTTATGAATTTCGTATTAAACTAATTTTTATATGTTTCGTATAAACAATTTTACACCAACATGTATTTTTTATAAGGAATTTTTTTTGTTTGCAAATATGGAAGGTTTGAATGTTGGATTTCGTGAGAATCTTCATCCAAGTTAACCACTGATTTTTGATGGTGTAGATTACGGGTATTGGAGAGATAAAATAAAGGAATTAGTTATTAATATCGTAGTTAATAATTTATTTTGAGGATTAAGAATTATAAAATCCATGGGAAGGAAATTTTTAATTTTAGAAATCAAGGGAATCTGAGATATCTATTAAATTATCACGTAAGGAATAATTTTTTTGTGTTATGTGTTGAAAAATATCCAAAATCAAATATATTCTTGTGAATTTGTGAATTATATTTTAAAAATGTTGTAAGCTACACAATTTGGTACTTCTAAAGTGATTGAGACTAGTGGATCCATGCATGTATTTGATTATCAAGATTTTTAATTACAATCTGGTGAATTTAATACTATTGTGCATATGAGGATTATGAAAATATGGGATAATTTACAATGTTTTTGTGAAAATTATCTTACTAATTGAATTTTAATAGAATATACCATTTAAATTATTCATAGGGAATGAGATTGTAAAGAAAAAATTTAGATGATATATAGAAGATAAAAAATTTAACCATGAATGACTTGTTTAGAACACTCATGCATTATGTTGCTAGAATAAATAGAAAAGAAATAAAGATGAAGAATAAAATGGAGGAGTATATTTTTCTACTATTTCAATTATAACTAATGATGTTCATTCGGCTGAAATTTTTTCTTTTCTTTAATGAAAAATAATGTTATATTGAAAAAAAGAGTGGTTCTGCCATATAGTTTGACAATGAGTTAAAAAATCTAGTTAATTTAAAAAATAAATCTATTGGGAAGAAATAATTCTTATATAATTAGATGAAGATTCATGAAGGAACATATGAAAATAAATATTCTACCTGTGTTATTGTTTATGAGTTAGAGAAGGATTTTAATATAATAAAATATTTTCTTAATCATAATAGAAAAGAATTGAAGGATAGAAATTATTAGAGGATTTATAATAAATTCTATAGATATAATAATAAGAAAATTAATAAATCATAAAAAACATGGAGTAATAGTTTAGGGGATATTTATTTAGATATGTCACCATAGAGTGAATGTGAATGTGAATGTTAATATAATATCATATTCGTTATTAAAATTCCAAACAAGAAATATTTGTTTATGTTGATGTTATCTACTAAATCCTTAAATAATATTACTTAGAATTTTAATTATCCTGATAGTGAAAATGATAATAATTATATATCTTCATTGGGGAATATAATTTATCTTAATATATAAATACTATATCTATATTTGAATAAGTTTCATGATTTTATAAATTTTTTGAACCTAGAAATATCAACGTATCAGAAAAACATGATGTTGCTATGGAAAAACAAGTTAATATAAATTCAAGAATATCTACTCCTAACACTAAAAATAGAAATATTTTAACATATTTTGGGAAATATAATCCCGAGAAAAGTAAAATTTGAAAATATTTTTTAAAATATAATCTAAAGAATGATAATTTTTTAATAGAGTTAGAAACAATTATTTCTATAAGAACTTTTGTTAAGAATAATTTTTTTGAAATAAATTCTAAATAATCATTTCTTAATATTTTAAAATCAAAATTTAATTTCAAAAAAAAAATTCTGTAAAATTTATTGATATATAGTACCTCATATATATGTATTTAGAGTGGATTTTATTTATAAAATCCATTTTTTCAAAACAATTGTTTTATTCCAAAGAGTTCTCCATTCTATATGAAGTGTCAAAGTGAAGGACATTAGAGTAATATATATTACTTAAATTCATTCCATTTTGGATTTCAAAAAACATATTTTTCGAAATAATTGACAACTACTCATCATAGTATAGTATGATTTATGTGGATTTTGAAAAACATTAATTTCTAATAATGATGGGCCAAAGTATGTTTTGGTTTTGAAATACTAATATTTCTTATTTTGATAATATTACAATTTTAACAATATAAAAAAACGAGGTATATGGATAGTTTATGTTCTATGAAAATGAGTAGGAAAAAATATTTCTTCAATAATATTATTAAAATGAATGGTGGAAAATAATCGCTAGTGGAAAATGCTCAAGGAGAAATTGTAGTAATAAGAAACATTATTCTTATTGGAAATAAATTTATCAAAAATTAATTATTCATCATAATTATTAAGATTTTTTTTACAAAAAGTCAATTATGTGATGATCTATATCTTGTGAAATTTAGAAATCATAAATGTACTATTCATTTCCTAAAAGATTAAATTATTATTTATTCCAATAGGCATGAGAACGTTTCCATAGTTATCTTAGATGATGTTAGGAACAAAGATCTACCTTTAGTCTAATGGATAATCAATCATGGATTTATAATAGATATAGGAAACATTTTACTTCCTGAGAACACACAAAGGTAGATATTGTTTTATAATTAATCACAATGAAAATAAGAGTTGATATACTTAATTAACTAAAAATATTCAATAGATTTTAATATATTAAATTGGTATTAGGAATTTTAAAAATAAAACGATCATTCATATCTAATTATATTTCATAAATATTAGTACAATAAGAAACTCCTTTTTAAAGAGGGATTAAATATGTCATGGTCTGTCCAATGTTTTTAGTTTTCCAAAAAACCTATGTTTTTCGTAATTTATAGATTTTCTAAAAACATTGGTTTTTCTAAAAACTATATTTTTTATAGAATTTTTATAATTTCTAAATGATTTTGGTTTTACATATTTTTAATTTTTTTATAAAATTATTGTTTTCTAATTCTTTTAGTTTCTCCAAAAAAAATTCTTCCAAAGAAACTTATTTAAAAAAAAGAAAAATTGCTGGACAAAAATTACCATAGAATGATTCATTTTTACTACAGGAAGGTAATTTATAATTTTTAGTATTTACTATATTTTTATTTATTTATTTTTTGGTTTCTTGTAACATTAATTTTATATAGCTTATACAATATATTTCCGGAAAATAATCCAATATGATAAAATTTCAATAAATAAACCATTAAGAGATTAGAATTTATATTTAAATATTTTGAGGTTAATTTTAAACCACCAGATTGAATAAGGGATTTATTTTGTGATGTCAGATTTGTGGGGGTCTAATGGTTATCCTTGAGCATATAAATATATTTGTGGGCCACCACATCCCACATCAAAATCTCAAATAGACCATGCATCTCTGCCTTCAAATTCATTGGTCATCTGATCATTAGGTAGTAGTTTAAATAGGTATTCCTAATCTGAACAGTTATTCCTAATCATAGATTGTTTTTTAACATGAATTCGATAGAATTGATTTAATATAGGAAATTCGTGAAAGAAATATTGATTAAAAATTATTATTATGAAACCAATTTATTATTGATGGTAATTATCATGTTTCAAGGATGATAAATTTTTTTGTAGAGAATGAATATTTTTATTTTCACTATCCTATGATAGTGAGGGATTTTTATTGTTCATTTTTTTAATATTTATGATGATTTAGAGGTGATGATATTCAATATTTTTTATGAATACTACAATTTTAATATTAACAGATTATCATATTTGTTAGATATACCATTGGAAGGGGAATCTTCCCTAGTAATCCATATTCTTACATATAATAATATTTCTTTTCATATGTTTATGGATAAGACTTAATTTTTTCCTAATTATGATAATATAAGTATGGTTTTACATCTACATCAAGATGAAAGAGTACTTTCTCTATGGATTCAAGGGTATCTTATACTGAGGAAAGGGGATATAAATACATTTAAGGTATTTGATATCATTTGTTTCGGATTTCCCATTAAATATGACGCAGTTTAATTTAGTAATGTATTTTTTCTATCGGTCAATCTTTTTAGGAGGAGTTTAATGAAATGGATAATTATTTTATTTTCTTATTTTATAAAAAAGATATTTTTAAATTTAATTATAGTGAAGAATATCTAAAATTATGAATTATATATATGAGTTAATGTATATTTGAGTAGTGAAGAAACCATTTAAATAATTAAATTACTTTTCATATCATAGTAGAAAATGTCTATTGAAAATAAGTAAATGAAATTTATAATGATTAAGTCCTTGAATTGAATCATAAGATTCAATCTAAAAGGAATGATGATTCTTATCCTCCTAGTATGAAAAATAAATTGGGATAAATATATAGTAAAGTATATATTGAATTTACAGAACAAGTATATAAGGAGAAACCCAGTGATCTTATGTTTTGAATTGATAAGAAAGAGGGATTATCATTGAAGGGGAATAATTATAAAGTTTTAATGGATGAAGAATATAATAAAAATCAAAAAAGAAATGTTTTATGAAGAAAAAATTATTGAATGTATGATGAAAGGAGTGGAATAATATAAAGGAGATTTCCCTGATTCAAATAAGTAGGGAATTTTTTGGATTATCTTATATCATTTATATAACTATTTCCTTAGTTTATTCATGATTTTTCTCAATCAATTATATTAGAACTAGAATGTGTTATAATATCCAAAGTTAATTTATTTATTTTTAAACTTAAAGGAAAAGTGGTTGAATTTGAATAATATATTTTCATCCTATTGAAATTGAAATTATATAGAGTGTCAATAAAACTAATAAATTTGATTTAAATGGGATGAATTTTTATGAATTTCACAAGAAAAAATGTTATAATAATAAGATTATGAATAATATGAATAAGAAAAAGAAGAAGAGAGTTATTTACGACCTATTATTTTAGTACAAAATATAAAAGTGATGCATAATTGGATGTTCTCATGAGATGTATTTGTTCTGATAATGAAATATGAAATCAATAGTCTCATTTTTTTTCTTCATAAGTGGTCAAATTTGATTAAAATGGTGATGTTTTAGAAGTATAACTTGTTGGGAATGAAAAATAAAAATAAAAATAGAATGTAATTATTTTCCCTTCTAGACAACATGTTTATAATATCTCATAAATCTCGAATGATTCTCCTTATAGTCAATTTGATTAAATAGTGAAATAAATAATTACTTATATTAATTAATCCTTGAAGAATATTTTTTATGTAATTTTATTTTTATCTTATATATCATGTCATAGTAATAACATCCGAATGGGATTGAATGTTTTAAATAACTCTAATACATTTAATCAACTAGATGTAATAGTTATACAAAATGAAGTGGAATTAAATTCAAATAAATATAATTCTGATACATAAAGTATAGGAGTAAAAAATATAATATGGTTGAAATATAAAAAAGTAGTGTTAAAATTTTATGATAAGAATATTCATGTTTTTAAGAAGACATATTTAGATATCAGAGGTTCCATTCAATATCTATCTTCCATTGTTTTTGAAAAGTTAAATCTTGTCGATTAGTTCAATACTTTAAAAAATTATTAGGATCAAGAATTTTGTAATTAATAAAAACTAATATGTCTCTAAAGTAATATATGATAATGTTGAAAGAATAGAATATATAAATCTATTCTCTTGAAGAAGAAGTTATTATTATAATGAAAAAAGTTCACAGATTGCAATTTTTAGAAGAGGGTATTTCTAGACTATAATCCTTGATAGTAGAAATAGAAAATAATGAATAATAGTTTAGGAGGATGAAAGTGATTATAAAAAAACATTAAAATAAGTAATGGTGATATTTTTTCTTTAAATCATAATGATGTAGTAACAAATCTTTTGAATTATTTTTTTGAATAAATTATTCTCTATATATTCTATTTGAATGTTTATAAAATCATATTTCGTTGAATATATTTAATACATTAATGTGTAAATGTTTATTTAAACACAATTGATTTATATTTTTCTCTATATAAGATTTTAGGTACTTTTAACATCCCTTATTCTCTTTGAAATCTACAATGGGGGATAATTTATTAGAGAACAATATTAGGGATAAATTTTGAAGGAGATATTATTTTGGGAGATATTTTATTTTGTTCGAAGAAGTTTCTATCATACATTTTTAATAACAAAATAATATGGATTAAGATTTTTGAAATGGATTAATAAAGAAAAGGGGAGATTAATCAAAATTTGGGTGAAGTTATTTTGAGTGTATGTATAAAATTATGATCTTAAATAAATTATGGAATTGTATATTTTTCAATGTAATTATTTTTTCTTTATGTGTTATGGTTTTATACAAATACGGTGTGATTATTGAGTTGAAAGTTATACATTCAACAACTTATATCCATATTTTTAAAAATCAGAGGACACCTTATTAAAATTTTTTTTATTATATTTATATTTCCCAAGTATTTTATAATTTTTTAAAAAATATTTATGCTATTGGATATAGAAATTATTATAATTTTATGATTATGCACTTTCTAGAAAAACACAATTTCATCAGACTGACAAATGTATTATCCGTATGACTGACTAAGTCTAGAACTTTTTAGGGGAAAAGTTTAATTAATTTGACTAAAAACATTTATTCAATCAGTCTAAGAGATTTTGATTTAATAGTGCTACTTAGTTTAGTCTACCATTATGACTGAGTATAGTTCACCACTATAGATTAATTTAGTCCATCTGTCTGTCATAATTTAGTCTATCATATTGACCGAGTCATTTCCTTTAGACATAAAAAGTCTTATCTATTAGACTAATGTATTTTTATCCATTGACCTAAATAGAATTTATTCTATAAGAATAATAAAACATATAATCAGACGGATAGAATAATTTATATTAGATAGAATAATTTTATAACATTTTCATGAGACTATCAAAATGAATTAGATCAAGATGTAAAGATCATGCTGAGATATCAAGCTGGAGTTCATCCAAGGCCATTGAAAACAACTCCGAGAATCATGGAATATAAACATTGGAGGAGTACTTGTAAATAGCGATTCATTAGAGGAGATTGGAACTTATGGTTTTACAACTCAACAAGTCTGATGTTTTCTATGATATAACATATTATTACTCATGATTTCTATATTCTCAATTACTTTTTATTCTAATTTATTCAAGTGATGATTTTTAATTTTTTAAAACATTTTCTATTTATATTTAGTGTCTCATATCTAGGTATAGATTGAGAGATTTTAAAGATATGAAGACTAATAACTCTAGTTATATTTATTGAGGGTTTATTGGCATAATAAGAAATAGCTGATTAAAGTATTTATGATTGAAGGATTTCTTGATGTAGAAAGGAATACCTTACAATTAGGTTTAAAACCTAGTATATCCAACATCAGGGTTTATGAGTTCATTTATTATTATGGTTTAAGAGTAGAAATATTATAAATAAATAATTTATAATTAATTCTTAAATTTGTATTAATATTTATTTTTACTTATTTTTAACTTGTTATAGTTTTTTTCAATGCATTTATTTAGAATGTTCATTTTACTTAATTTTTCTAAAGTGTAATTTGTTGGAAAAAACTGTGTGTTTGATAAAGACACTTATATCATCAAATGATATGTATGTTTGATAAATCATGGGTAATAGTTTTGGGTTTTATCTATTTTATGTTTTTAAAATTAAATTCTCCCATTATGTACCCATTATATACTCTTCAATACTATGTTTTAAAAAAAATTATTTCCATAATGGATTTCATTAAGTGGTTTCTAGGACCATTTTTCACTTACTATGGGGTTCATAAAATGAATTATTATTTAAAAATTTGTATCAAAGGGTTTTCTCTCAATATTTTAGTCTAAAGTCAAATTGGTAATTTTTAAATAGTTTCTTTAATGGTTTTACTAAAAATGGTTTTCAAAGAATTTTGGAGAAAGATGATCATGTATCTAGGTATGAAGTCTCATTGGAACCTTTAATTGTTTTACACTGAAATTTAGTGTGCCATAATGGAAACCCTCTCATTGGAAGGTGGGTTTCATGTGGATGGTTCCATGAGGTGGGAAGAGCATTCTAGTTGGCACTTTTTGGCCAATGATCAAGATTTTGGTTATGAATATACCATATAACCTCCATGTTTAATTTTTTATCATGGTATCCTAGGTGGTTTTGTGAGGGATGATAGATTATTCTATATTTTTCTCGATTAAGAATACTAAATCCCCTTGGTCTGGAAATTCCATAGTGGGTTTTACAATCAGTTTGGCTTGTTGATAGTAGCAGAGTTGGTTATTAACTTAAAAACTTCATCAATAGTCCAATTGATTATTATGAATTGAGTACTTATTGGTTCCCCTCATGATATTTTTAGTAATTTTCAATTATTAAAGTAATTTTACAATCTTATACTTATTATAACTATTAACATCAGTTTTTAAATTCATCATGGTTATATTGTGAATTTTTTATGTGGTTTCATTTTTATTTAATGTTAAGAATTTTATTACAGTGTCTCAAAATTTTGTTACTTTAGAATGAGATGGGTGTTTTTTGAAAAGAGGGATAAAATTGATTTTTCATAAATTAAATAATTCAAAATTGTTTTAATGTTTTTCTGTAAATAAATATTTGGGTTTCAAAGTTGTCATCAAAAAAATTTCTTATGGTTTTTTTAGTTTTATTTTACAAGAATTATCTTTTATGCATGTTTTCAAACAAGCATTGATGGAATATTTTAGAAAAATGAATATAATGGACTCTTTAGTGATTTTTAATTAGGACATATTATGGATAAACTATATTTATTCCACTCTGTGTTAGTAAACCCATGTTTATTCTATAGGTTTGGGTATAATTATATATTATCTCTTTTAGTGAATGGTCTATCTGGATGGATGGTGTCCAAGAGGTCAAACATAGAGTGGGTCCAGATTTAGTTTGTATTTAGTCTTTTTTTATCTTAGATCTAGATCTTTTTTGGTTAAACTATGTTAATTGATTTTATGTACATTTTTTATATTTTTTTTGGTTGTGTTGTTCACTCTATTTAACCCCTGTGTATCTTTTTTACTAAATGAAATCATCCAAAATAATTTTTCTATGATTAAATGATTCTTTTCATAATCCCATGGGGATCGAGGACACCCATACAGTATTTCACATGTTGGAATATGTGATAGGTTTATTGATGGAATAGGATAGTTCTGGACATACATATTTCCACTCCTCTGTTAGAGGGTTCCCAAAAGCATGATAAATCTTGGTGATCGTCGATATAGGAAAAAATAGAATAAAAAGTTGTTGTATACCATTACATAAAATCATGGGGTATTATATTAATTCTTAGTATATTACCATAAGGATACACACATTCCTATTTCCCATAAAACCAAGGGAGGATTCATGTATAACCAAATGATGACATAAATGTGGTTGATGGGAATTGTACGACACACTCTCAAAAAATATTTTTGGGCTTATTGAGGGAAGAATAGAGGATGTGATAGTTCATTATCTTATAAATGAAGTGAATTATACAATTCTTAATAATAATTTAAAAGAAAAAAAGAAAATAAGTGAAAATAACTAGAGACTTTTTGTGTACCAGGTCAGTTGAGCGATGTTTGAACAATAAAAAATAACAGAAAATAAGAATCAATAGAGGACATAATTTGTTTTAAAACTCTAATATGAGAATAAATAATTGATTTAATTTACCCAAATGCCTTTAATTTATCGTTATACCATATGATTAAATTCCATTTAATGATGAACCGCTAATTTGTTTTACCCCTACACCATACAATAATTAACACGGCACAAAATATTGAAATTAATGAACCTCATTTTAAATTTTGGACATTAAATAATAGAACCCTACATTTATTATGATCACAAAGAGAAATTATAGTTAATGGAAAATTATTTTAGCGTATCCACCCTATAATGTAGAATTATTTTATTTTGGGGATTATACATTCACCCTAAAATTCAATTCCATGTTGAATATATTTAGTGATTAAAGTTTCCCTCTCATGATTCCAAGAAGTCTTGCCCTATGGTAACAGTACATATTTATTGAGTTTTTTTTGAAATTGAAAATCAATTAATTGATTACAATTTCTGATTTAAATACTGTTCATGGAGTCAAAATTAAAAAATTATGTTGTTAGTGATTAGATAGATGGGTGGATTTTTCATAATGAAGATGATTTTCATAATAAAAAGACTAAATGGGAAACCCCCAATATCATTTAAAATATTATATTACATCAATAAGAAGTAAAATAAAAATGTGGATTGATAATAACATAGAATATTTATAGAAGGAATAGAGATGTTACAAGTAAAAGAGAAAAGAATCATAAATTAGGAGGGAGAGATGAGTGTCTTCTTGGAAGTGATCCTTTCATAATGCATTGCTTATCCAAATTGCTTTGGGAGTGAAATGGAACCCCCTATTTTGTAAAATCCTTCCCTAAGATTCTACCAACCCTTAAAAAGATTGAAAATATCATTAATATAGTGGTTGGGTGGATTAGGGTTTCAAATTACAAATAGAGATCCTCCAGAATTATGAATACAAAATTTACTCCATATTGTGCCACCATTTCAACCATATTTCCATGAGTAATAGCTTCTATTCCATTTTAACGTAATTTTCAAAATTAAATTCTATAATAGCATGAATAATTTTTTCTCATTCCAGAAATTGATGATATTTTACTATATAGTAAGGTCCAATAAGTCAAATCCATCCTAGCTCTATATTGATGAAAATTTTCATCCATTCAATTTTGAAATCCATATGGCGTGGTATAAATAATTAATATATAGAATTAGTGTAGAATAAAAACATAAAATTGAAATAACTATTCTACCCCAATAAAATGTTATGATAAAAATATATATTTAAATTAAAAGGGGAAATACTAAATTTTCATTGAATTTTTAATGTCACGATCAAAACATATGTTTCATTTAAATATTGAAATAAGGCTCAATGTAGGGATATTATATCAATTATTACTAACAAATATTATATATAATAATAAATTATTAAGGGGAATACATCTAATCAAGTCTAAATGGACTCTATAGATTTCTCAATAGACAAATTCATGACATACCTATATTCCAATAAATCATCTAGTAGCTAGTCAACTATCATTGATGGTTAAATGGGAGTTATTAAATTGGACTACCATCCATTATGGTTATCACCCATCCTCATGGATATCTCATAAAAGGAATATGAAAAACAAATTTGAGTGTAATACCCCTTCATTAATCAACTTTAATGTTCTTATGTCCCTGAAACACCTATCTATCACGGCCAAGGATCATGATGAATCATCATAAGAATTTGATAGTAAATTTAACCACTATGGTCTTTCCAATGATATCTTGATTGTCTATTCTAGATATCATCATGATCCCTAATTCAATGAAGGTCCTACCTATAGAAATGTGATGATAGATTATGGCAATTATTCAAATTTTTCTAGTAATGAAGGTATGCATCACAGTGAGAAGATCAACAGACAAGGTAGTCCTCCCTTTAAAATAAGCTTCACGGATAGCCATGAAAGACTTCCATGTAGATTCCATGCGCATATAATTTTAATTCATATCCATTATAGTCATCACAAAATTTATAAAAATGATGATTTTTTTCACCACTAGATGTTTTTCCATTTTTAGAGTAACTTTGAGAACGCCCTCACAATAAGAAACACTCGATGGACTTAGGTTGGATAAACCCTCAACATCTAAATCCACATGAAAATTTTCCTCATCCATAGAAAGTGTTTTAGTGTGGTGGACACTATTAGAACCAACCTGTCCTAACAGAAACTTTAACTTGGTCGATGATTCCTCTAAAAAATATCCCATTCCTGAAAAATATTCTAGAGAAATAACTATTGTGTCATATTATGTGGAAGAGTTTCCTACTGTAGGTGATGAATATGAACTATATATATGGAGATATCTTCCTCATGGTAATTTTTCAATAATGTTTCATCCAATTCCAGACTCAATAAAATATCCCAATAGTCTTAAAATTGGAGTTCACTCATTTCCCATAGTATTTTTTTGGGAGACTCTACATCAGCTGATAGAGATGAATATACCCTATTAGAGGTACATTGACTATCTCTAGATAATTAGAAATATCTGTCACTATATTTACTTTAATAATATCCCAGTAGCTTGAAACATGATATTCAAGAACCACAATAAGAATCTATTTTATTATAGTCATCATAGTCTCTACTTTATTTAACTAATAATCATTGATTCCCTAAATGATGCGTGTACTAAAGGATTGAGAGATCACATATCATTTCACTTCACATCATTTTTAGGACAAAAAATTCCATTGAGAAAAGAAAATTAAAATTTTGTCACAATAAGAGAAGTATCAGGCCTGAACTATATACATACTATTTGGTTTTTATAGTGGGAACATATCTCTAATATATATGAATGTGGCATAAAAATAAGGAATGGAATATTTATAGACTCTTCCTCATGGAATCTTTAAATTTTTTATGAATTTCTCAATTGAGAATGAAAAAATCACATGCCTTGTGAAATAACATACTGGAATGTAATTATCATTACAAAAATTCACTAAAGTAATACCACACATGAATTAAAATTCAAAAAATTAGAATGGACTCAATATTATATGTTATAGAAACCATGTAGGAATGGACCCCATCCATAAAACTAGGGGAATTTTGACTGAAATCACAACCCTAAGGGTAATAAAACCCTATGTTACATATGATGGTGATGGTGGTACAATCAGTCCAAACCTATCATATATGCATGGGTTTAATTTTTCCCTATCTTATGCATCCTCTAAGGTAATAGATATTTTTCAAATTGGGAGGTGACCTCAAAAAGTTAGTATCACTACTATTCCAACAACTATATCACACAACCCTTTCATTTAGTGAACATATAGTAAGACGGTTGGAGATTCTATTAGAATCACCAACTATAGGTCAATTATAGTGGAATTATAAGAATAAAGGATCATAACCCACATAAGTCATAAACAAAATCCACCCTCTATGAGAAGGAATATAAATGTGGAAGTTGATTTTCATTTCAAATAAGGAACAATGAGTGAAATAACACCATACTATTCAGATAGTGATGAATACCTAATTCCTGTTTACTAAATCATTTAAATGAAGTCCTTTACAGTTAATACATCAATAGATATTGTCTAAGACAATGATACAAAGGTACATGATCAAGAATCACATTCCAGAGGCCAATTTCTCACTAAAACAGATATAGAATGTGTGTTTACCTGCCATAAATGGAATGATTAGAACATAACATCTCAAAATGACTAGTTTCTGCTTATTTGATATTTTCATCTAAATATATAAGAACATTCATGGCTATATCCCACCCACCGTTTTATGATGTTTAAATTCTATCTATTGAAGTGAATAAAGAGAAATATGAAGCTGAGAATAAATATCTAACAAACTTAAACATATATATTCTTAGGGTAAATATACCAATTGACTAAAAAAAATTAAAATATAGGAAAGAAAATCTAGTCTTGTATATCATAAAGTAAGAAAACCAACCTATATGAGAATATTTAAATAATCATGTTGGCCTAGATCCAAAAATCATGTAATCATGAATCATGTAATTGAGGATGACCAAGAATTTATATCTATTTAAAAAACATTTATCCATTTGGGAAACTCATCCTAGTTTATACAAAAATGTGTATCAATAACCAATATGCAGCCAACGTAAACCACATTAAGGTTCACTTACTACCCATGTCAAACCCGAAATCAGAAAACATTTCCTTTAGAGCTCCTTAAATTTATCAATTTTCTCATAACCCAAATGGAAGGAATATAAGGACAAAATGCACTAGTGCAACTTGAGAAAAATATATATAAGATTTTGAGTTGGTGGGTTCCGCTGCCCCTCCTCCCGTATTTAGGAATCATGCATTTCCAACCATTATTGGCATAAGAGGCCATTTTTTTCCACAAATTTAGTTTTCTGATACCTCCCTATGATTGGAAGATGTGATAAATAAGAGGCAGGGAACGCCATTTGTTTCATGTATATTCTGAATGGGTAAACATTATTTTGGTATAATGATGTTCCAACCAGATCCATTACTTCTTGGGAATACATTCATTGTTATTTCCTTTAAAAATTTAGTTCTATATTAAGGATGATTAATATCCTTGATCTCCTTAATTTAAAGTGGTGTTAAAACGAGTTAATCTAGGATTTTATCCTAAGATGAAATGTTTTGATAGATTCTTTCAATAATTATCTACCACATGAGAACATTATAGAGATATATATATAGACAATAATCAAGATGAGATGTAGACAATATTAATACCTCTAATGCAACTAGGAATTTTTTCAAAGTTTTAAACTATAAAGAAAATCCTAGAGGATACCATTTTTAAAACTAAATTCATATCATTAAATTCAAAAGTTTCCCAAGGAAATTGGTTTGGTAAACTGTAAACCACCATAGTTACGGTTAAACAAGCATCGAAAACTTCCAAGACAACATGATAAGATCCATCAAAATCTATAGACTGAAATTAACTACAAAACCACCCATATCGTGATGTGGGTAAATAGAGGGGTCACCAATGATATAAATACCAAATTTGAAAAAATTAATACTTAAAAAATAGATGGTTATTTCTGACTTTATCATGATTGTGGTGGAATAATCTACTGAAGCTTTATGATTATAGGAAACCTGAAAACGTTTTCCTCCGTGATTGTCCCAAAAAATCCATTTCCACTAGATGTTGGGACATATAATTTATGATTATTTCATTTTATTGGACATTATCTAGGGAGTTGTTGATTATATGATGGTGATATTTGGAAAAACTCTAACATAGGTGTCCTATGTTTCCATTACCCAATTTTGAGAAGAATATGGATAAAATGAATCCGTAACCAAGTGTTAACAAAATTTTAATGATTAAATGAATTAAAAGATTAAAAATAGAGATGATTCCTTTCTCAAATAATAGTAGAACCATACAATGGTTATCCCAACTCTATCCACATTTTAAAATGTTATTCATTGAACCCCATAATTATAAGGTAGGTGTTGTTAGTGAATGAAAAATAGGGTGATAGAGGATGAATTTTAAAACAATTTCATGATAGTATAAACCCTCCTGAATTTTATGTCCTTATCACTATGAAAATAAGCGTAGAACCACCAAAATGAGTCCTTATTGGATGAATAATCAAAATTCATCTCTATTAATATCATTCATTTCATGGGACCTTTCTTTATTGAAGAGGATTTGTAAGAACCTGAGTCTCTAACCAATAATCAGAGAGATGGGGGAAGTTTCAATAAAGGTTAAAGTAATTAGGGAAAATTTAATAATAGTTGGACTCAATGATTAGGAAATGTATCCTCTTAATATATATATATATTCTATTGAAACTAGAATTCAAGCCATTCAGTGATCCTAACAGGAACACCAGGACACTCCACAACATTCTTTGATTTATATAAGTCTAATTATATTAGAGGACCAGTTGGATGGTGTATAACTACCTGATTAAGGAATGAGAGAAGTAAGGATATCTTAACCTAACACAACAGAAACAAACATTCCCTTGGGTTTCAGTTAGACGCATTAATCACCAGCAGCAGAAGATCTAACTTTCATGTCTAAAATTAGCAGAATCCACACACTAGAAGCAGAAAACATTGATATAGAAATTTTATATTGTAAAATATTTATCCATTTTATGAAAAAACATTATATCCCTGATTATTGTCACCTGTCATAAGAGCTCATGGAATAATTTTTCAAAGAATTTTTGTGACCAAAAAAGTTTTACTCAAAATTTATGCAACTAAAGGGGTATTTTGTTGAGACAACCTTAGTGGAATTCCACATGGTTATACAATTCACATATCTGGTCTATGAGTTCACCATTTAGGTATATATATGACCCTTTTATGTATTAGGTAATATTAGAAATGCTGATATTCATTGAGAGTTGATTTCAAATGGTTCTAGGATCCTTCTTAAGTAAATCAAAATCCTCCAAACCTTGGGTTACAGTGTGGAAAATCAATCTCCTACAAAATTTAACATTTAATTATTAAAAAAACTGAATAGAAAACTCAGGAATGGATAAAAATAGGTCGAATTTAGTGATATTGTATCATAACTTAAATTAATTTGTTTTATTTAGTACCTTCATTTAATTTCCTATGGGGAAGACCATGATTCCAAAAAAAATATGACAGAATGATCATCTTACCACTACTGGTTGAAACACCCTATAAATTAGAAAATCAATTTATTGTGTGGTTATGAATATACATTTATGTGATTAGATATCCAGTACAACATGGAAGGTATTTATAAGAGATATGGACATAAACTAATGGGAGGTTATGACATCTATATAACTAATTCCAACATTTTAGGTATTACACTAACATGGAACTAGAGTATACTCAATGTGGATTATATATTTTCCATAGAACTGATAATGGAAAAAATCCTAGATTTATGGAGAAATTAGAGTTTAGATATCTTTATTTCCATTATTTATATATTTATAAGTGTGTTATATGAGGTATGTTTGTTAAAGGGTGATCATGTTTAATCCCAAAAAAATTAAATCGAAGATGGCGCATCCCCATTAAAAAATGACCCATTGTTTGTTACCTGAGAAGATCCTTTAATCATCTTTAGGATCAAAATATACATCAACATCTCTTATAGAAAATGATAATTCTATTATTTTATTCACTAAATTTAATATTTCATTACATATTCGACTCTAATGATAAGAGTGAACATATAGAAAAAATACGGGATCTCGTAGATAGTGATACCCCTTCATCAACACCCTATATATCTTGATATACCTATTCATCACCAACAAAAAATTAAAATATCCACTTATCAAATACGATATCAAAAAATGGACCTTAGTCTTGTAGTTATATCAGTATTCAGGTAAGGGAACATAAGAAGTATGACCTCAATAATTCCCCTTCAATATTTTTTGAAGGTATGTCTACTAGAATCAATGAGATCAAATAGGTGAATCTTGATATAGAGGTGGATCCATGAAACACATTTTTCAGTGTGTCTATGGCCCATGAGTAGCTTGAGTAGTGTATTTATTTCATAAAATTTAATTAAAATGTGTTTTCATGGAACTATACCTAGATGCTGATATTGAAATCTTAGATAGCTACTATATATTTTGGATTGAAATATGAACACTAGAGGTAAAAAAAAAATCCAAGAGAACGAATTTGACTCTCGTTTCAAAAGTATAAGCTGATATTGAAAAACTAATCAATGAAAACATCATTCACTAATTATGAAGTCTGAAGTTGATGGAAAATTTTGTCCTTATCAAGAAGATGAATGATTAGAGTCAAGTATTTATTGACTTTAGGGATCTGAATAGGCATTTAAAAAAATGACTTCCCCATCCCGATCATGGAGTTGTAGAGTAATGAAATGGATGTCTTTGAATTCCTCTTCATCATGAATGGAAACTCGGGTTATAATCATATTTAAATGAACATAGATAGTGAGTAAGAAACTATTTCAAAGTTTCCCAAAGGGTTATTTGACTATTTATTTTTTCCATTTTTCTTAATGAATATTGGTACTAAATAACAATGAACGTTACATAACATTCTCAAGTCCTTATTGGAAATGAATATGGAATTTAATTTGATTATCTAGTTTTTAAATCTTGAAAAAACTATTATCTTTTTAAAACATGATGGAATTATCTAAAAATATTCACCAACATTTTCTAAAAATATTTCTCCTAAGGTTCTCTTTTAGGGTGAAATTAGAAAATCTTCTTAGCTTCATGGTACCCGATCGAGACATCCATGTATACCCTATAAGGACTAATGAAATTATAAATATTCCTTTTCCATGATCCATCAATGAATTGAGAGGACTCTAGGTGTAACACTACTAAATTTGATTATCTTTTTAAAATACCACTTGTAAAATCTTACCATATACTACATTAATGAAAAATGGTGTTTTATACCAATAGTACAGGGGAATGAAGAGAACTTTTGATAACCTCAAGTTGTACCATCTCATCACACCAATTATGAAACCACCAGTCCAAGGAAATACAATTATATTATTTCCCGAAACTCTTAAATACACAATTAATATAATCATGGATCGAAATAATGATTCCGAAAAATAAAATTGTATGTATTACCTCAATTAGACAATGTTTTACATGAATACTTGATATTATCACATCAAGAATAACTTTTTAGAATTGGCCTTTCTAAAACAGAATCTATGGAACTATCACCAGCATCATGAGATCTATATGGTATATCATTTAGATCCACTCAAGTATATCCTAAACCTCCCAACAATGATTGGATACCTAACCTGATAGGTAGTTATCCTATAACAGTTTGATATTAGATTCACGCCTTAAAAGGTGTTCAAGGGGATGGTGTTCCGAAATTCTCATTTTCCCCTTAAAACTTCAATGATCATTATGCCAATTATGTATCTCCTTTATAAGGAATTCCTTTCAATTATGGGGTATATAATTTGATTGTTCTTCACAAATATATATAAGCATGATAATGAATAAATCATAAAAATGAGAATAAATTCACTGTATCCATTGTGTGTATTTCCTTTCACGAAACCACATTGTGAGTATATCATTTCATGCTATGAAAACATTAAATAAATAAAATTTAACCCCCAATGAACATTAATAATATGAAAAACACTTGAAACCATTAATGACACCAATAAAAAATCCGAGAATAATCCACGAATACACCCTGTGAAACATTTCACGTTGTGAATTGGAAATTTATAGAATGAATCAGCACCTATAGTTTCATATTTGACTCTATATCCTCCTCTCCCATCCTCAAACCCATATAAAAGATCCCAATGCCAAAATAAATTCCATGTAATAGGCCAAAAGGTTTTGGTCTAGTATATTTGATACATATAGAATGATTCTTGTCCTCATGAATGAAATCTAACCAAATAAAGGAAAGGAAAACTAACCAACAAAACCACCATACACTCACTCAGGAGATACCTCCCAAACGAGGATGCAATCATTCCTCAAAACATAACAACATGATCTCATTACATAACATTATGATGTCAAAAAAACATTAAAAAATTTCAACTTCATAAAAATAATAATATCATAGAATAAAGTACAAATGGGTACATGGCATGCATCAATGACTCCCACTCTCACGTACTTTTTTTCTACAACCATGCTTTCAAAAAAATTAATCTAAATGGATGAACATTACCCAAATCAACCTCTTCGTATTATAGAATATAAATTGGCCCTGAAAATAAGACCATTCCTTCCTCAATATATAACTCTTAATTATCAATTAAATGGGAATCATTTTGAAGTCATTTAGGGATATGGGACATGTGGAAGACATTATGAAAACTTTCTAGCTATGAAAGAATGACCAACCAATAGGACACATCACTAATGTGCTCAAACATATTGATGGGACTAATAAACTAGAAAAAGAGATTACATCCACAATTAATCCATGACTAAATATG
The DNA here is from genome assembly GCA_963277665.1 of Viscum album. Lineage (NCBI taxonomy): Eukaryota > Viridiplantae > Streptophyta > Magnoliopsida > Santalales > Viscaceae > Viscum > Viscum album. The sequence goes on along the minus strand of OY728165.1, from coordinate 1,208,113,455 downwards.
TCATGGGAAACATTTATAAAAAATGATATCTAACGTAAAACTCCAAGAGTCTCTTTATTTGATCGAAACATGACATCTAACAGTCCAACTACTCTTTAAACCATTAATAAACATCATGTATCTTCTCTATAATTCATTATACGACACCCAAAACACGAACTTCTACCTCTATAATCTATGTCCCACCCAATAGGGATCAATATAGCCTCCTCTATAACACCTCAAAGGGGCTATACTAATAGATGGGGTAACTGTTATTATAGGAAAACCTAACAAATGGTTAGTGTGGTACCCATGATCTATTTAAATCCAAGACACATCCCAAAAACAAATCATCCAGAATTTTAATGGTTTTTTCCATCTAACCATTCATTTAGGGGTTGAAAGTAGTTTTAAGGATTAACCAAGATCAAATGTGTGATGCAATACCCTTCAGAATTAATATGTAAACATAGGATCTCATTTATAAATGAAGTTACTTATAGTTCCTTGAATCCTCACTACATCAACCCTAGGTCATGACACCAATATTTCTATGGTACTCGATTCATGGATCTCCATAAAATATGACATCCTTGGTCTATCCAAGGAAAAGTAGATAAAATCATATATATACTAAAAACGAGGTAAATTGGTGAATTAATACATTTTTATATCCCACCACTTCCACTAAGTAACATCCAAATGATTTCAAAAAACACTGTATCAATGATATTATGCATTTTCTAGTTGGTAGGCTAGAAATCATGACATGAACTCTTCCACCGACTACTTCATCCCTAACCACAAAAACTACCACCTCAAGCCATAATACATATTATATTTAGAATGTTACACTAACATATTTAATATATGAATCATATAGAGGTACCCCCATGCATCATCAAAATAAAATTCATCATTTTCTAGAACATAACATAGAAATATACATCCTCTGACCATCATAGAATGGAATCACTATGAACATTCTAGTCACACATCATATTTATATCTGAGCCTCCACAGTACGAATCATATTCATTATATAATAAAGGTGGATATATTTTATTTTAGAATAGGTCCCCTATACCCCTGTCTTTTCTTCCCTAAGATGAAAAGTCTCAAACTCCACCATCAACCTATAGGAATCGTAAGATTCTTTAATTGGTTCAGAAGACATTCAGATCAGGGTGGCTTCCATGAAATTTATCTCTCATGGTGTCTTGAAGATATCGAAATAATAGTCCTAGAGAATATACATCCAACTACACTATCATATAATTATGTCACACTAAGAAAACATATAACTTATTCTTTTTTGGTATGTTAGTACCAAAAAGTGACCCAAGATGAGTTAGTGTCACCACATCTTTAGAGAAAACAGTACCACTTCCATCTATAAATCAAGGGTGGAATAGTTAATATCATGGGGGATAAATTATTGGACACATAGGATATCAACGTCCTATACTATATCAATACATTTTCTAAACCATACCAAGAAGTGTCATGTAACGTCTCAAACATCACGACCTCATTAGAAAACAAAAAATCTAGGTAGATGAAGAAATTGTCCTTTAGGTTGTCTAATGATTTCAAGAATTAATCAGTCCAAATGAATTCTTGGTCCATCTTCGATAAGGATATAAAATATGCTATAATCTATGAGAAGCCATATAAAAACCATTGATAATAACCCATGATAAAAAAATGTTATGGACCTATTTTAGGTCCTTAGTTGCTACACATGAAAAAACATCATAATTGTTTTGGGTCTATCGCTACACCTTATTATAACACCACAATTCAATGGAAATGCATATCTCATATCCAGAACGTACTCTTGGGAAGATTCCTATAAAACCAATGTTATCAAAGAGTCTATAAAATGATTTTCAATTATTTACAATCCTCCTCCTATGATCTCAATTATATAAGAATGTCGTCATTGAACATGACTACAAACTAGTCAATGAATTCACAAAATAATGACTTCATGAGCACTATGAACACGACTGGTGTCCTTTTGAAACTGAATTATATGTATTTGGACATGGAATTTCCATACCATCACTTGAAACTTATCTTCTAGATATCCAACTCCTTCACCATTTGATAATGATATAAAAACTCTAGATAGATCTTATAAAACAAACTAGATCCCCTCAATTGGTCAAATAGATAATAAATTCTTGGAAGAGGTAATGTTTTTTGGTTGTCATCTAATAAAGCTACCAGTAGTCTATGAACAACCTGATACTATTTTTACCTTATTAGGTAATAACATTAGATATCTGTATGGAGACATTCTAGGCTTACTATATACAATCTACATTAGTCCATCAAACTATATTATAAGATCCCATAATTTTGAGGGTGCCATAAAATATTTTCCCATTTAATATCATGTAATACCAAGCTAAAAATATATTCCAAACTCAAGATGAGTCCGAAGGGTAGTGTCATAAGATTTATAGAAAAAACATCAAGAAACTATGAAATAACTCTGGGGTGGCCACCAATTGACCTGTCACTAAAACTTCCACTGAATCAAATATCAAGGAAATAAGGGTAACTACTTTCCTACATACTCTTGATAATCCTTGCTTGATGGAAAAACCATATTTTTCCCTTAAAATTAGAAAAATCCACTCTCCTTATGTAAATAGCCAACCATATAAAATATATAATACATCCAATCTGAAATAATAATGTAATCTTATAGATGCTTCAAAATCACAAGGAAATATCCCAATGAATGATATTCCCCCAACATCAATATGTATATTTTGAATATATCAATAAAACTATCCTTGAATTTTATTGCAAGGGATAACACGAGAGGCATGAAAAGAATCACCATGTTCATCCCTAGTGTTCAGATCATGGTAGGTAAACAAAATAAGTTAAAATAAAGTGAATAAAATAAAGAATAATATTAGGTAAAGGATAAAATTATCTTACCATTAACAACATCTATACATAATGGCACTTATGCCCCTATCACATGCATTAGGTCTCAAATATATCCTCAACCTCACTACTGATGAAATCCGTGCCCATGATTTGTCCCATGTCATTGATGGTGAGGAACATCCTTGGGCTACCCTTTTTTCACTAAATCTACTCCTAGTTGAGTGTGATCTGATTGAATGGGAAACTTTATATAATAAGGAAGAATATATTCCAATGATAACTTAGGGGTAATTTACACTTCATTTGGAAGGTCTATAAAACAACAAAAATATACCATATCATTGGGGATTAAGGGAAGTTATACTAGTAATGACCATGACCTACTCATCCAAGTCATAAAAGAAGACATATCCAGGTAGAAACATGGGAACTACCATCCCTCATTAAAAATAATGATTTTTACTAGGGATATTTCTATACTGATTATAACCTCGAGTATAATATCATCCATGACCCATCATCTGATTACATACTCCTCATAATTTCTTACTAACTTTCATCTATGGGTTTTAAAACACAATGATGCACCCTCTTCATTACCTTCACCTTCTAATTCACTTCTAAATATATAGGTAACATAAATGGGGTGAATCTATAATAAAGTGTGGGGTGAAACACCTCATACACGAATTTTGATTCGGACTCGTCTTCTTGAAAGACGTTATATGAGAATTAAAATTGACTTAAAACATAATTCCAAGTCCCTAAATGTACAAAATAACTTATTTGTGTGAGGGAAAATAATTTATCTTTACTATATTCACTATCATCGATAATGACCTAGTCATGATCACCTATTGGATGTAAAAAAACAAAACATTGGTCTGTTTCTGCTCATAAGGGTATAACATCCACCACTGATACACTTCTCCATCAGTAAAAAAATCTAGGGTAATAAAATATTCATATCATGCACGAATAAATTCAAAATAAATCCCCAACTCCTAAAGATAATGCTTCATCTCTATATGAGAGATTCTACCCACATACTTCACCCCACTCTGATGTTGGATAGAGGAAAAAATTCACTACCAGTTATTATCCTCCCCATCAAGATCGGTCCTTTGAAAGAAAACATGGTCTGCCTACTAACCCTCCATCTTTGAATTCACATGGATGGTGACCTACTAGCATCTTTAAAAATAATATAGTAAAGAATAATTTGGTAGAAATGGTATTATTTAATTTAATTTAACAAATTCATTTATCAATTCATAGAACCAACCCATTAAAAAAAGATCTCACACAAGTATGATGTGTGTACCTCTCCTAGGCCTCTACAATAAAAACAACATCAGATTACCTAGTATATTTATAGAGTTTGTGTTCCTTTAACTAGATTATAGGGGACCGTAAAATTCTATTTCATAGATTTCCTCATTTTTTTCATCACATGCTATGTTTGACTAACATTATTTCTATACCAAACCATAAAATCCTCAAAAGTTCATAACATTGAAATCTACCCAATTCGTTAACCACTAACTTTAATACAATAATTTCATGGCTCTATCCACTGATACCCTTCCTGTGATGAAAATGAGGAGAATAAAATACTCCCACATCCTACCTCTAGTTGGAACAGGGTTGTAGACTAACACCAAGGGTATGAAACACTCAAATTCGATGAAATATCAATAAAATACTTGAATCTTATCATAAAACTACCAACCAATACATCATATTATTATTAAATTAACCAAAATACCGTACAATAAATATCTTTTATGAAAGAATTAAAAATATATACAAACATTTCCAAGGGTAAAACAATACAAAAATAGAAAAAATCATATGGTAGAAACCATAATAACCAAAAATTCAATCTAGTACTTTCCATCTTGATAACTAATTCAATAATGAAGACTAAAAAATAGTTTATATAAATGTAGGGTGATCATAACATGTATACCCCATAGGATCATACCCAATATATCTCTTGAAAATTCTGAAAAGGTAATACTAAATCACTAATAAAAAATTAATAGAGCTAACCAGCACCCACACAGGTCAACTAGTCTTAATGAATTAATAGGGATCACTCACAAAATAATGTATCAAAGAGCAGTAAATAAATTTAATGATATTGTAGAAAATGTGACCCCATAACCAATTCCCATTTGATTTACCTATATCTACCAATGAAAAGATTTCTTTTTATCCTACTTCTCCTACATCATCCAATAACAACCTCGACCATATATTATGTCTCATGAAACAAACCTTAAATCACATCTCAAAACATCAAACATGTATCTAATATTAGATAACTTGGATAATTTGGAATCATAAACACATAGTAAATTAACATCCTTTTATACTCCTATCACATATAACACCCACCACATATCTAATCAAACAACAATGACATGACCAGATGATTATAATAAAGGGAAATACAAGGAGAGGGGGTATTCAGCCATCCATATCTTCCTCATTATTGATGTTAGGGAAAATGACCAAAGTGTCTTTGGGTGTCTTTTAGATTACCCTACTCTGGTGGGGTGTATATGAAAACATAAAAAATACAGGCATATAATAATCTCAAAAAACACCAAACCCACAGATTCATAAAGGAAACATTGCTAAAACCATTTTTAGAACACTATTAATATTTTCCAACCACATGCCATCTCTAATTATGAACAAATGACCACAATAATCCCACAAAAGGGGTCCAAAAACTAACTCCCATTTCGGATTACTCTATTAAAAAATTAAACCACCAATGTTTTATAATTAAATTTTTTTTATAAATCCACACCAAAATATTCTTTCTCCATATTTACATATATTTATGTTAACATAAATATTGTATTTCTATAAAACTAATATAAAAAAACCACCTCTCTAAACCACCGCACCACAGCCAAGGCTGCCAAGCAGCAGAACTAAGGCCACTAATCCATAAAAAATCAAGGAAGCCAAGAAAAAAACTACCAAATAATTTAGGTTCTAAAAAAGGAAAAAAATCCATGAACAATCATGGAAACCCATCCTCACAACTAAGTCCACCAATTCACAAACCAAAAAATAATCCCAATATTGGAATATTCAACTTAGTCTTTTTTTAATTTACTAGCTTTACGTATTTGACCATTTAAAGGGTATTCTAAAATAAATTCATCACTATTAGGAATAATTATAAAACAATTATATAACATGATAAAACATTAGGGACATCACGAGAACTAGAATACACCTGAACATCACAACATAGACTTCAAATTTCTTTTGTTTTTATTTTTGATCATTATTTTGAAAATTCATACTACTCACCCTATGAGAATAAAAATAATGATAGTCCCACAAATGAACATAAAAAGTGAGATTAATCAAATTATATACATAAAAATAATATTTATGATTCTCTATTAAAAGACAAATAAGTTGAGGATGAAACACAAGGACACAACCAATCCAGGAATAGTCGAATCAATCTAAAACCTAATTTTGTATCATCAAAATCATAGAATAATAAAACCCAACTAGAAAAAAAAAATAAATTATGAAAATTAAGTATAATAATGGAAATAATCAAGGATAAATAGAAGAATAAATCACTTAGAGTCATAAATATTGATTCATTGGAATCCAAGGGTAAACACTAGATACCAAAGGATGTTAGGTCTCCTACATTTTTCTAGGAATCATTTGATGTCTGAGAGGAATGATGGAAGAATAAGGAAAATATGGGGATGATTGGGCATATAGATATCTTGGAAAACTATAAATTTTTGAGGTTAATATATGATTCATTTCATAGGCCTCTCAGGGTTCAAATTCAATGAATAAAGCATCTCAGTCTAATAAACCATTAGCAATTTCACATCATGATAGTATCCTTTCATTCCATGAATCCTAAAATGACAAAACATCAAAGTATAACTCCACGAACATTCATTATGTCAAAAACTTTTAATCCAATGAAACATAATAAGCATAATTCTCATGAAAAGTCACATATCTACCTTGGGAAACATTATGTGTTTGTGAACATGTGATTTATAGTGTTAATAACCACATGTAGTTTCATATTTTACTCTAGATCCTCCAATCCCTCGAACCCTTGTAAAATATGCCAAAACCAAAAAATATAAGGTAATTAGATATAATGGTATAGGACATTACCTATGTATTCATTAGTTAGGGAATAAGTTTCTCATCAAATTAGAAGGTTTGGTTAATTGCACCCTGCGATGACTCGTGATTTATCTATGTTCACCAAATGGTCTTATGCTTTATAGGTTCATTCCAAATTAATCCCTTATTTGTTAGAGTAATTTCACACAATGAAATAATCAATATCACATTATGTACATAGAATTTATATCATGGAGCTATATCCCCCATCTACATTTAGGTAGTTCAAGATCTTTAAAACCTCCAGAAACACCTTTTATAAATAATAAGGGAAATACCCCTCAAGGTGGTGGATAAAAAATCATTAATTAATGTGAAGATATGAAATATATTTAAAAAATTTTATTCCCCTAACATTATATTTTGGGAAAATACAACCAATTTTAATGTTTTCAAGTTAAATTAATCTATCCAGAGTACAATATCCCATCCAAACATTCAAATGGGTATCATGGGGAAATAATTAGATAGAAAAGTTCCTTCTAGAAAGAATTGACCAATATAATTTAGAAGAAAGTGGATAGGGTAAAATGGCAATAGAAAACAAAATTGAATGATTCTTTGTGGTTATATTGCACCATGACCCTCAAAAAATATACAGCTGAATCCATATTCCATTTTGTTTTGAAGATAAGCTGTTTTATGCATTGATGTGCAAATGAATTCTCTTCATGTCTTTGTATGAACTCATATTACTGAGGATTAAAAATCAAAAATTATACTTGAGTATTTGAATTTAATTAATGAGAAAAGGTTTTTCATACTTCCCAAATTAGAGATTCAGAAAAATTATACATCCTAATCCATTAAAAAAGGGTCTATATGCATTCATTATTCTGAGGAAAATTGGTGTTATCCCTAAAAAAATAATGATAGTGGGAAATAATCATAATTAAATGGACCCAAAATTGGAGAGACATTATGATACACATAATTTAAACTCTAACCCATCCTATTCCCTAATCATAATGGATGGTGAGTGTATTACACCTCTCAGAAAAAAATTCTTGAAAAGATACTTTTCAAATTCTTCATAATGATTCCCTTTATGTACTAGTCATTGGATGCTAAATTGAATGACATGAGGTTGTATTCAAATTACCGTAAACTCCTTCACACCTAATTTTTGGTTATATGATGTTAAACTACATATCATTTCTTCTAGTTTATCAGAGCGTACCTTTCTTAGAATTATCCACCCCATGAGATACAAATTTCTTATGTATGAGGTATATATTTGTAAAAAAGGACACCATGTTTCTAAAATATAGTCCTAGTAATATCATTTATAGGGTATTCCCATAGAATACAGTACACTGTAGAATATTTATGGATATAACCGTTTAGACGCAATCCAATTTTAGTGTTGGTGTATCCTCCATACTTGATGTGTTTCCTGATTAGTCCATGGCATAATGATTTAAATTACGTGACACATATATCCAAATTTCATGATAATAAAATATATAACCCATACATTCCATTGGAAGGATCTCTTATCTGATGTATATAAACCTCTTAATAATCTCTTGTTTTTCAAATAAAGAATGAATCAAGTGAACTTATATGACATTTTTGACTATTTGGATAAGTGAAATTGAATCAATAAATATTAAATATAAGGGTGAAAATTTTACCCTAGTACATGATGTTAAAATACATTGTATTAAGAACCCTTTCATTATCTTAAAATACATAATGTGGCATACACTGTTTGGCATAATTCCCTTACATGAGAACTAGATCCCTATAAAAATTCCTAGGGCATGGACCTCTTGCACCAGAGATCATAATTGTCTCCACCCATAAAAATGATCCTAATCTATATAATGAATTTTATAATAACTACATGTAGGTTAATTCCTATCCCTATATGATACTAAATGTTTTTTAGATATCATATCCTAGTGCTGACCACAAATTCAAAAAAAACATTAGTTCCCCTTTAACCCTAGTACTGGGAACCCCTGACTAGTTTCATATATTGTACTACATTAAGGTGACATTCAATTTTTTTATCCTATTCAAGATTTTATTTGATAAAAAATAAGACCTATAAGAACTATGTGTGGCTTGATTCATATTCCCATAAGATACATAAGGAATCTAGGATAACTTATCCTGAGTCCAAATGAATGTTTGGTCCACCTTATAAGACCTTAAATAGCTTGGTGTGTCTTAACTCACATATTCTAATATCTTTACATGATAAAAAGATCCATGTAATAGATTCTTCATTATAGCGATTCCTACCCATGATCCTACGGTAAAATTAAAGTACCCCATGTTATGTATGATCAAGATCTATGTAAGATCTTAAATCATGGAGTTAATTATCTATGAAACTATAGTAAAAATTATTCCACTACACTTTAAAAGATCTTGAACTTTTGAGGAGACCCTTTATAAGAATAATATATATATTTATCCATATTATTATGGGATAAATAGTGAATTTGGGATCTCCCATCCAAATCCTAGCAAAAGAAAACCACTAAAATAAATTTATCCTTTCCACTAGAGTATTTTGGCTTCCCCATCCACATTGAGTATTATCGATACCCTACACTAGGGTGAAACCCAGATTATGTTCCATACACATGAGTATTATCTATGCAGATGAAACAATACAAGAAATATATATGGCTTGATGGATATTATCCCCTTGTTACGCATGACACTCATTTATGTAGGAGCCTCTATCATGGGTTTTTCCTGCAATACATGAAAAAGAAAGTACCACAACATTGTTTTTGGATCATATCTATCTTTGATGAGTTTCTCTCGATGTGATTATACATTTTTAATTCCTTTTTTTATGATGTTAAACTACGTGAAATGAGGTACCCCTCATATATCCATAAACTGTAGAATTATTAATTCCTTTTCACATGAAGATATATATCAGGATGTATAGTCTCTCTCACATAAATTAAGACTATGAGAAATGTAAAAATTATGCGTGACCAAAAATTTATTAAATAGTATTATCCTATATAATCCACAATTAGGTTAAAATTCCTCTCCTTATGTAAGAGTCTGATCCACACATGAGGTTATATTCCTTTACTCAAGTATTCAATTATTATTACTATATTATTTAACCAAAATGTCATTGATTACCAATCCACTAATAATATAATTCCCCATTTTCATACAAGTGATCTAGATATATAAGGGAAACCACCTCCTATGTGAACTAAATGTGGTGTTATTCCTATTATTTATAAATATTTAGTAATGTTAGGATCTCACATCACAGACTTAGACACAAAACCCACTCAATATTCCTCTTTATATTATCATCCAAGAATAATTTTCTATTCACAATTGGTTTTCTTATTGATAGACCACTAAGTTAAAGTTACCCCATTTTTTACATGCGAATCATCTATGCAAAGGAACAACATGAGGTGCAAAAAATAAAAAACTACACTAGAGAACACATATGTCATTTTCACATAAAATTAATATTCAAGACACATGGTCTACTATATATGACCCAAAAATATTTATAGTGATCCTTCCCATATGAAAAATTCTTCCTACATGATAACCCAATCCATGTTGTAAACCACGACACATGGGACCATGTATTAGGATTAAATGACCCTCTATCCTTGGTGTTCCAAGTCATTTGATTCCCGAAACTCATTCATCGATGTGTAGTGGAATATTTTATTTGATGCGACTATGGGGGTTCATGAGAATTTAATCCAATATCATGATATAAAAATTACCATCCCCTACATTTGATATTTATTATTCCAAGGGTTGTTCTTCATATTATAAAAATGAGTGTCTTAATTATTATTTCCATAGGACACATTATGACACAAACACTATGAATTATAGAATCAATAATTATTAATAAACCATATTCATAAATTTCTGATGGGATCTAAATTGATTGGTCATGGAAACAACAGGTTTAAGATCCATCCACCACCTTTCATGAATATTCATTTTCTAGAAATGAAACCTTGCACCAAGAGTGTGTAAGATTTCCATAACTATTCGTGACTATCAGTAACAAGTGTATCCTTCTTTATAAGACATTTATATTTGGCTATGAATACATTACCCCAAAATAGATATTCACATGTTCTCAAAATATGAACTACTATATAGAGACATGGTTTTGTTCGAAGGGAAAGGTCTTCCAATTAGAACACATCACCCATAACATCATAACATATCATATTATTCAAATGTGTTCAATATTCATACCTTGAATTCCATTACAATTCCACCAATACTAATCTAAATACAGTGTGTCAACATTTACAACACAATAAACTCCATTAAAAAAGTTATGGGATACTCATTGACCTTGAACCTTATTTTGGTTACTATTTTCTCCCTCTTGGTCTAAGCACGATGACCATAAACAGTATGTTATAACCCTTTAGATATTATATATTAACAATGGAACCTTCATCCAAACCGAGCCTCACATCACCAATTCTATATATAATATCCCACCAAGTGATAAATGTTGAGAAACCTTATACTCTATCCCTTCACAGTCATAACTAAAACACTTTGAACTATCGTAAAGAAGAAATAAAACAAATTATATTGAAAACCAATGAATCATGGATTGTGTAAAATATAATTCTTCATTCACAATGTATCCCATATTATAGAATTAGAAAAAATTTACAGTGTAACTGGATAAGGAACAAATGTCATGGATCCCACCATATGACCATATCAAAAGATGAGTTGTATTCTCCCCATCATATAATAAAACTATTCAAGAGTATTCAACACCCTATATGTTACACATTATTTCACCATATTAAATTTTAATTGATAAATATGACATGTAATTTTATCTTTGTCTAGTCCTCGTCACATGACCTTTAACCACATAATATTATTGTATGAGCTTCATGAAAATATTCCAAACAATTCATTTCAAGTGATAGTCTATATCAGAAATGGACTCTCTATTCTGATGTGGTTTTACCTTCCCGTTTAAATAGTGGTTATCCCACCCATCTTTGTCAAATAATTATGAACCTAACCAATTTGAACAATTACTAGATACTATCGGAATTTATGTTGTTTAACTCCCTATTCACATCAGGTTTACTCAAACCATGTTTCGATGAATAAAAACTCACATAATGATAATAATTATTCAAACATAAACATAATATTTCATTTTCATGAATTTCATGACCATAAAATTCCCATGGTAGGATTCATATGATTCAATAAAATTAACACCTATAAATGGAATCATGGGAAAAATTTTAGTCTCCAATCACTGGGAAAACACCATGTATGATTGAGGAAAACTGAACATTTGAAATTGAAATTGTATGAGATTTTTTAGAATAAAAATCATGAAATGGAATCCTAAGAAACATATGTGCTCCTACCCACTAAGTCTCACTAATATGCAATAGTGGAAAATGTTATGGAGATAAAGATCCAAATAATCATTTTATGGGATCTAAAATATGATCCCAGCAATAGTTAAGTTTTGACGTATATATACTTTGTAATATAAAAAATTTAATAATTTATCCACTCCCAAATCCATGGAATATCATCTCAAGGAATCCTTGTGAGAACATATATATGATGTCTGGGGGTACTTGATTACTCTTTAAAATTACAATCCCCATTTAAAATTTTCTCATTTGTAATCCTCATCACATAGATTCATCTACATCCATATACAAATGGAACAATTATATTTTTAAAGTTATAGTTTCCATGCCAATATAAATACAAAAACCACACATATGAGGGGATTATTCCTATATAAAGGGTCTAAATATTTTTTTAGAATGATGGTTTCCAAGTCTATATCCATTCTCTTTCCATGCCCATGAGGTGATCATCGATATGAAAATGCACTAGCTCTATTGTTACTGTGATGTTTTCTATACCTATATCCATCTATGATACACACATAAGAGAAGATCATCCACATCTAGGTATACAAAATCTAGTGTTATTGGTTTGATTCTATGCTTATATCCATATGCGATCCATTCCCAAGAACATACCTATATTAATCAAGGTTTTGAAGACCATGACTGAAATTATCAACTCCAAAATCAATATTCATGTGGAATTTGGTTATTCGGATTTTGATATAAAAATTTTCATATATAATTATCAAATAATAATAAAACTATAATATAGGTGATAATATTATAAATGAATAAGAGAAAAAGGAATATTTTTATTTCATAAAAGGAAAAAGAAGAAGATTATCTATAAATTTGAGTCTCTCCTGAACATAAATACCTATTACAAATGGCCCCCAAAGAAGATTAGTGATTTTAATGGATTTATGGGATTCTTCATTGATATAGAAAAATGTGGATACCCTTATACACTTGATAACATCAACATGAGGAAGGCATTATACCTATATAAACACCTTTTTCTTCTAAGAATGGGCATCCACAAGAAGGTTTGATGTCCTAATAATCATTATTCAGTAGTGTCTATATCATAATGCATGTTTCTTGTGTGGGTAACTTATTTAGTTGTAATAATTTTGTTATCTAGGACTACTATTACATAATGGGATTCTAATTGAAGAACCACCGATTGAATTCATCTGGGGGATTCATTTAATTCCCCCTCTTGAAGGTACCCCTTGGATTATCCACCTGACTCTTAGTGGTAAATTATTTCTATCAAAAATTTATTGATATACTAATAGTTTAATCCCCCACTGCACAAAAACTTGATGTACCACTGACATCATTGATGATTTATTCTAATATCAACCCTGGGAGAATAAAAAATTAACATCAAGATGTTTCTCCAAACATGTTGATGATAGCTATGGTGGAAGTGGAAAACCTATTTGCCAGTTTATGGTCATTATTGAAAAAAACATTTTCTGGGATAATTTCACTTGTTTAAAATTCTAGGATGATTCCTTCCAGTTTATTTATCCCCCATTAGAAGGAAGTACTATGAGAGATATGAGAAATATATGTTAGTTAGTGAAAGGAATGTTCTGGAAGGGAAATATAGATACTCAAAATTCACTATATTAATATTTACTATGAAAAGAATCCCATAATTAGAATAAATAAGTTCATGGATAACCTATGTAGACCTATCTCTAAATGCTAAATGGGATTTTTCATCCCTAGTTATAGTCCGACCAACTATCTAGACATGAATGTTCTCCACAAATGACCCATTCTTATTATAGTGGGTGGGGAACTCCGACTATGTAAGGCCACTAAAAATAGGTTAATGAATTGTTTCATGTATTTTCGAATCCACATATTAATTTTCAGAATAATCCTAAGAAGCAACAATATTTATGGATTCCAAGTGATTGTCCATTGTGTGTAAGGTCCTATGAAATATATTTTTTATTATTATAAGAACTGAGGATAAAAGGAATTTTATTAGATAACAATAATATTTATTAACCATACCTAAACTATCTCCCCCTCCACAAGTGGATGTGGGAGGAATGACCACTTTTAGTTATCCATCATTGTATAATTAGTTTTCATAGAAGTAGGAATTTAAACCTGTCTCTAGATCCCCAAACTAGAAGCATTAGGATTCCCCTTAGACCTTTAAAAAGAAATCGATCCCATAGTATGTGGAACATTATGTTATCACATAGATGAATGTGCATATATATATATATATAAATATGATTAAGTAGGACTGAATTAAAGAATAACCTCTCTATCTTTAGTGAGGATACATTTAACCAGTGTTTCGGATTTCCCACATCACTAGATTTATGATGGGAAATAGTAAATACTTATCTTAAACCTAATCAAAATCTAGGGAGAGAATATAAATTAAATTGTATCTTGTATTACCATCCGCATAATTGAATTACCATCAGAATAATTAATTTCATAAACAAATATTTTCTTACTCTTAATCAATGGAACCCCCCCCCCTTTGAGCCATCCAATGAATTACCCCAGATGATATATTTGTTGGAAATATAAATTATTCTAACATATACCATTATCCTCAGACAAAAAATAGAGAAACCACATGTTAGAATAAATTCAGATATAATGATTTTGATATCCTAGTGTATTAATCTCACATCATTGGGATACTGCATTGAATGCCATTATTCATATAAAGACTCATTCCTCACCCCATTAAAGACGTCATAATATCCCAGATCATTCACTCACTGAGTGATTGGAAACCTCAAGTCATTTGCAAGGAAGAGTATTTCTAGCCCATGGGTATACATATCCATATACTAGGATTTGGTTTCAAAATTATAGTCTTGGGATGCCTTATCATTCTCATGTTAATGAATATGAACACCACCATTAAGGATTACTCACAGATTCTAGGTATCCATTGTAAGAGCCCCCATTTCAAAACTTCAATAACCTTGGGATACACCTCATATGAATAAATATCAACAAAATTATATTTTTCACACAATTATTAACCGAGATGCATTGAAATTAACCTATTCATGGCATTATCATACTCTATGGAACTAATGATCCAAATTCATTAACTCTACAATCATATTTATGAATAATTTTTTAGTGATTCAATTGTATGGGGATAGCTAAAGGTTTCTAGTTGTGACTAACCTGAAGATTTTGGAACATCATTTTAAACCCCTATGCATTGGATATTCCTGTGAGACCTTATCCCCTATTTGGGGGATCTGAATGATGCAACAATGGGAATGCTTGTGTTTAGTATCCCATTCAGATAATAAGATTTTAAAGACATGGAATATGTTATAAGTATTTTAATAAACAAATACGTTGAGAGATGTTTGATTTTTGATCATGTTTATTCATGTGTCATCATAACCCATATTTTTCACATCACCATCACATTATTATCTCCTCTAACATTTTTTAATGGAATACAAATATTATTATGCACCCACATAAACATTCAATCAATCTTTTAGTGTACGTAAGACTTAGAAACGATGTATTAATCAATAAGATAAATGAAGTCCCACATGGATATAATATAAGAATGATAATTATGTCCATTGATTCTATCATATACAATTATTATAAGAGGGGTATCACTAGAGTGATATAATTTAATAGTCTAGTTTAATATCAACAGCATTAGGGCCCTATCACCATTAAAATCTAGTGTATTGACACCAAAGAGAACCAAGATAAATTTCTCATTTCGGATTTCTGTGTCTCCAAGGACTCTTTATGCATTGAAATGGGAAATTACCCACCCTAATATCACCTTAAATAACCACGATATATGAAACATATACTTTCCATTATAAATATTCATTAGCAACTAGTGTATCGTCACAAATACCAGCATTCAAAACTCAATAGGGTCCCATTATTCCATCTAGGATACTATAATGAATTAAACGGGATATAACCTAGGGTTGGAATCTTTGACTAAAATCATATACCCACTATGAAGACTGGAAATGAGTCCATCTGACTAGTTTTTATGAGGTATTTCAGGGTTGATGTTGTACCCCCACATCTCATATTGACCCATTTAAAACTTTGTAATTTTTTACCTAGAGATCCATTTTTCTACACTAAGGGATTGATGGAAGGGGGTTTTCATGTGGACCTATTACTATGATAGATCAAAAATATTTCTATAAAGGATAAAAAATCTATACCTCCCCATGGATGTGGTTCCTTACTTGTGGATGTATCCTCCCCCTTTAGTAGTTCTTGGAAAACAATTAGTAACCATTGATGGTCCTCCTCTAAATACTCAGGTGGGATAAAAGTATCATACATCACGCCTAATAATATATCCTTTGAGATTATGTAAACACCATAGAATTTGATCAATACTTCTACGTAGATTAAGTGGGATGAATTGATTTCTCGATTTAGTTGAAGAACATGAAATGGTGTTCAGTGTTCTTATATTAATATTACTTTGGATATAAATGACCTCATAAATCAATGGAATGTACCACATATCTTTGAATTCAGTGATTGTTTTGTAGACCCAATAGGCCCAAATACCATCATTCCTTTTACCACATCCAAGGTATATGTCCCAATTATCCATCCATCTATTTAACTTATTTTTTCAGACTGGCAAAAAAATGAAGAGTAGAAGTGAAATGTGTACTCAGATGGATAGGTTTTATTATGGGGATAATACTTAGAATTAAGCATTATTAATGTATGTACAATCACCCCTATATCAATCTATACGCCCATCAATGATATGATAGATGTTTCAAACCAATTTCATGTGGTAAATTAACATCATAGAATGTTTATTGCGGGTCTTGGAACACTCACTTTGGTAAGTAACCAATGAACGTAGAGTTGGAGAATCCATGATTCCAAGTACTCTCTATAGTGATTCTACCATACTTTAAACAAGTAAGACATGAACAACTCACACACATGGAGATTTCCATCTACTATATCTTGAATTAGAAGTTGAATTTGTGTAACATAAATAACATAAGATATTGTAACACTTAGAGATTTTGAGAAATATGTTATTTTTTTTAAATTGATTTAATCTCTTAAATACATCTCATTATATGTATCATTTTAACACCCCCCGATTTCATAATGTGTTATTTCTTCAAAATAATTCAATAACTTTCACTACACGCAACACCGAGTTCAAGCGCACCATGGCATACCAAACAAGCCGTTCAAAAGAGGCTATGAATAGTATTAACTAAATTTTAATCTATATATAATCCTTATAATTTTATAATCCATATTATGAGTTTCTTAGACATAATGTAAGAACACATTCTTTTTTTCAGATAAAACAAGTATTTTTCAAAAATGCACTTTTACCAACTTTAATAGTGAACCCTTTTTAAATCCAGTATTTTAAACTTTTATATATTCAATTTGACTAAATAAATTTATTCTTTATAATGGTGACATAAAAAAATTTACAATGTAACACCCCAAGCTTCCATAGTACAATTGTCTTTGAATAATACAGTAGCGTGTGTTGTACGCAACTTCGAGTTCTAACACACACCATAACAAAATCAAACTAGCCGTTATGAATAGTAATACCTACTTTTTTAAATTATATATATTTTATATTTCAAAATGCACTTCGTTTTTGGTTTTGTAATATCGAAATTATCCTATGATGAATTTTTGGTATTTTTCTGAGAACTTCCAATTTTTATGTATAGTGAAAAATACTTAAAAACAACTTTTTTAATCAAAATAATTTATAGTGATAAATTATATTATTTAGTGGTTTTAAAGTATAATTAGAATATATTTTTACCATTTTATTCAATGGTGTTCATTAGAATAAATTTCACTTTGAAATTGGACCTAAACATTTGTCAATCTTTTGGTATATTTTGTTTCTTAAAAACACGCTATTTATTGTGACAGCGGGAATTAATTATAAAATTAATTAATTAAACTTATATTTTTGGAATTTTTTAAACTAGACGCCATTTTTGAATTCGGAATATCAATTATAGCTTAAGGGGAAATTTAGGCATTGTTCTGAAAAACTTCAATTTTTGATGAATAGTGAAACTACTAAGTGGTAGTTAAAAAACTGAATTTTTCATAAAACATAATTTTACCGCTTATGTGGTTGAAATTTAGATAATCCGAGAGACACGGTTAATATCAAGAAGTAAAATGTTGTTCAATGAGATGAAAATATTTCTTTGGTGAATAGTAACTTTTTACTTTTATTTACCACGGTTAAAAATAAATAGGGTAATTAAGGGTAAAAATGATATTAATATTACCTAAAACATGTCATAATTATATTATAAAAGTGTATCTCGACCAAAAACAACCTTAGGAATAAAATATTATCATTTAGGTCCACTTGGATTAGATTAGGACATTTATTATTATTTAATTCAAAGAAGAGTTAAAAGAGTTAAAATCAAAGTTTATTTACTACAAAATTTTTAATATATAATTATACATAAGATAAATTAGATTTCAAATATTCATTAGAAAGATAATAATATTTCCTACATAATTATATTTTATTTATAATTTTTAGACATTAAATAATTTAATTTATTTAAGACACAATGATGATGCAATAATTACCATAATAGTGAAAAATTAAAATAACTGATATTATAAATACCCAAATAAATATAATTTGAGACTTTTAATGAATTTAAATAATTTTCAAGGATAATAGGACATATTAGGATTTATTTAATTTACTTTTTTCAAAGTAATCATTCTGTTATGAGTTTCACAAAAATCAACTATTGAATAGTTTCAAAATTGACATAAAATAGTTTTTAAAACAAATATTATATTATTAATTGATATTAAATTCATAAAAATATAAGGTTCGGCCAAGAGACTTATATCATGATAGGTGTATCATTAATGGACCACTTTGGGGTCTCTTAGATGTATATGGTAAGTTTATTAACCATATAATATAAAAATACAAAGAGACGTTGTAAAAGTGAAACTAATTAACTTAGAGTTAATACTTAAAGATAAGGTTAATATAAGTACCAAAACCTGTCTACATTCTATTGGTTGAGTGGTTTTAGACCCATACCAAACCTAACCTTTTAATAATAAAATTTGAAGCCATTAGAAACCGAATATGAATTTATTATAAATTAATATTTCTAGCTTTTCCAAAGGTGCCCTTCACCCCTCTTATAAAAGGGCACTCCTCATTCTCATTTATTCACACCTTCAAAGCCTTTTGGATCGACCAAACCCTACCCAAATACTCTCTCAACTTCCCTCACAACAACCTAAAGGCCTTATTTTGATCCGAAAGCCAACCTAAGGAGCCCTTTTGATCAAATCAAAAGGAAGAACCTGAAGAAGAGGTAATTTTTTCACCACCCTATTTCAAGTTCCTTTCTTCTTCCACTTCTTCATTCATTGTTATTACCATTCAAAAATAATAAATCTAGTATCTTATATATACTGTTATGTTATTATAAATATGGTACAACCATATTCAGTATTATATCCATCCTTCGAATCAGATGTCACCAAACGTGCGTACGTACGGCTTACCGTCTCCACATCGTGGTATAATTGTTATTCAAAATATTATTATTTGGATGGGTATAATAATGATATGTAACTCATGTAAATATAATATGTTAATTATTCTGTATATATGATATACCATCCATTTATATATTTTTTTAATATCAAAAGAATGATATTGTCGCTCGTGCGTACGTATGGACTACCATCTCCACGAATGCGATGACATTAATTCTCCATCGTATCCATTCAAGTATAATTATCATTTTTGAATTAAAAATGATGTTTAAGGACTTGATATTATTCTGGATATTAATAATATAAAACCTATCAATTACAAACATGGCTTACGTAACAAAACATATAAAATAAAATGAGTAAGTTAACACCTGAAACAACGATAATACTAAGATATTATTAACAAATCAATGTTAAAAGATCATATATGATATCATATTAATTTATATGATTCTTGTATAATTTAATAAAAATTATTCCACCACAATACAGGAGGTTAACCTACCCATAACCAAGGAAAAGTACAAGGTAATGGTTTATTTCGCAATCTCTTCATTATCCGAGGTTGTTTATAAGTAATAATGTACAGGGATCTCTTTATCATCCACATCCATGGTTCTTAAAAATGTATTTCAAAACATTTTAATAGAATATGGTTTAAAGTCATTTATACCCTTGTTTGAATTTTTATAAGAGTTTAATAAAGGAATATTTCCGTTGTTTTCCAAACAAGGTGCTTTTTTACCTTTTCGATAGAATTAAGGTAAGAATATTTTTTTGACTTATACGGTTGCTGCGGTTATTTTCCACCGTTATAAAATCGTAGAAGCTTCCCTTACAAGCTTATAATAATATTATCAAAGAAAATGTTTTATTTTATAAATATATGACTCTTAAATGATTTCAAAATATAAAGAGATATTTCTCTAAAAAGATTTTTGATTTCATCTATGTCAACATCCTTTGATGGATTTTAAGCTTATTTGAAGTTGATTTATTATGATACAAAACTTCTATATTGTATTGAAGGTTTTGTGATATGTTTGACTGTGGATGTTCTATTTTTATACTATTCATGGTTTATGGCGAAAGTATTGACATTTCGTATGCTAGTTTTAATACGAACGTTTATGTTATGTTTAAACCTTTTCATATGGGAATGCATTGGACTTAATATGTGACAGGTGGAGCCCACTATAGCTCCTCGATGCATCGGTAGGTCTCATGAGACAAACTAGTGTCTTGGCACAAGGCCTTTGCAAAAACTTTTTTGTAGTCTTGGTACGAGGCCTTGGCTATGTGGTTATGATAGTCTGTTATTATGCATTCCATCATTATGAAAGATGTTATTGATATTGCATGTGATTATTCGATTAGTAGAATATCCATGTGAATAAGTAAATGGAATTATTTCATTTTATTTATGCAATACTATGTTTAAGTCCAAGTTTAAAATGCTTTTGTTTTAGTTATACATTGCCTTAAATGTTTATGCTTATTTATGAAAGTTTATGCTGTATTGCTTACCCTTACGGAGTGTTTGAGCTCACCCATTTTCTATGTTTTATTTTGCCCAGGATGTGAAGAAGTAATTTATGAATGACCTGCAGGGATAGTGTGATAGGATAAGAGTGTGTATAATGGATACTATGTTGTTTTAGTTTTCATTTTATGATGTAATGTAAACCTTATGAATATATCTAGTGTTTTCAAGGCTACTAAACCAATCTGTCTTTCGAAATTTTATATTTCTTGTGATCATGCCAATGTCATGTAATAATGCACCGACTCTGGGTAACTGGGGTCGGGGCATTACAGTTGGTATCAGAGGAAGTTTTTCAATAACCTTGGAAACTAGATTTAGATAAACCATGATTAGAGCACATATCCCTAAGATAGACTTTGAGTATTAGTATAGAAGAAATTCCTAGAATTTTAGTATTTTAGAGATTTTGTGAGTTTTCCGAGCAATACATCCTTGTCTGGATACGAACAGGTAGAGGCGGATCTGGCATAGATGTACCTAGGGGTAAAACCCGAAAACACCTCTTTGAGCTATACTCGAACGGGAACTGGTGCTCGACAATGGGCCTTGCTGCACTCTTGGTTACGACACTCCCGGGGGATATGGTTAGGATAATTCTCATTTTCTTTACAAACCATTATTAAGGGCTTATGAGTATATACTTACTCAAAGAAAACATTTTTATAATTATAGATTATATCCATAAACTGTTCAATTTGTGTTAGGTATTTTACAAGTTTGGTAATTATTCATTGAAATTCATAAAATGAACTAGTTTATGCTATTGTATAGAAATGGCGCCCAGTAGAAGGAATGGGAACTCCCGTAATACGTATGATCCAAAGAGTAAGAAGGATCATATCTTTCGTGGTCCTAAGCCAGAATTTAGAAGGGAAATAGTTTCCCACATATTATCATCATATAAAGAAATAGAATCATGTGTGGATAAGATAACTAAAGATTTTACTGAGTCCTATGGCTTTGAAGGGAAGCATGAGAAGAAAAGGATGAAAGAGAGAATGATGGATAAAGGGAAGAGGGAAAAGAATAATTTCCCCATTTGTGATAACTATGGGAAGAAACACCCTGGAACATGCCTGAACATAATGGGAGTTTTTTGTAAGTGTGAAGAAAAAGGGCACAAAGTACGTGACTGCAAGGGTAAGAAAATGGATTCAAATGTACAATGCTTCATTTGCAAGGAGTTTGGACACTACGCGAACCTATGTCCCAGTCATCAGACTATGCTCCAAATGATGCTATTAGATAATAATCAAGTTAGGATACTACCAAAGATGAAGATGAATGAATAGAGTTCTTATGTTGATTATGTCATTTGAGTGTTGTATCAACAATGTACTTCTTATAATAATCATGGAGTATATAGGGATTGTACTGCAGTACTATTTCATAAAGGACTTGAGATTGTGTGGAACAAAGAAAAGTGACTCAATAGCAGGATAAATTTTTGGAAAATATATGGTTAAGAGAATGATAAACCATAATATAGTTCTGATACCGAGGTAGTGATTTTTGAATAATACATGATTTATTTGGATAAATAATATTGGATATTCCTGACTACCTTGAAACTGATTAATAATTTGTATATTCCATCAGTGTTGGGGTTTAAAACTTTTTTAGATTGAAGGAGTATATCTATCATTCTTTAAGGAATAAGGGATCATGAATGTAATCTATAAGGTTTTATGGTAATTCGGGATGTTGCAATGTTTTAAAAGAATACATGATGAAGGTGTTCACATGTTATTACGTAGAAAAAAGAATCTTCATTTTTGGACCAAATAATTTTGGATAGTTCTAGTTTGGATTATTTTTGGATTTCCATAAAAGGACAACCCGGTGGTTGGGCGGCAACCCGTCGCATCCGGCAAGGCCGCGAGACTTGAACCCACAACTGAAGGGTGATAAGGGTGTATCACCTACCACTGGCCCACGTAATGTCCAGGATTAAATAATGTAGTTTTTTTAATAGATCTGGTAGATGAATTATAAATTTGTTTTTTGGAACCCTATACGAACAGGATAAATAGAATACTTTTTTTCATTATATTATCATTTAGAGTGAAAGATGAGTTTGTGGTAGAAATTAGTTAAAGGATGGAACTGTACTTGTGAAGAATATATTTTTCTTCTTCTCTTATTCTATGAAGAAATTAATTCTTATACTTTATTTAAGGAATCGTAGAACCAAAAATGTGTTATCCTAATACCCCATGTTTTGTTAACCCGATGGTATTTCAAATCATCACAGATTGAGGAATTTAAGGACCTCAATTTTACAATTGTTTGTGATTGATGACCCCAATCACTACCTATAAATATTTATGTTTTTCCTCCAATTATATGTCTCTAATTTCCACCAATGTTCTCCTAATCGAGATCATAATTTGGTGGTGACCCTTTCATTTCTCTTTTCCTCATATTAAGACTAAATTTCAATAACCCAATTTCTGATGTGGGTTTTCCCACAAAGATATTTTATATTTTCAACCTTTTATTTTTGAAGAACAATTTCAAATTGCGAGGACGCAATTTATTGAAGGAGGGGAGAATGTAACACCCCAAGATTTCATAATGTGTTATTTCTTCAAAATAATTCAATAACTTTCACTACACGCAACACTGAGTTCAAGCTCACCATGACTTACCAAACAAGCCGTTCAACAGAGGCTATGAATAGTATTAACTAAATTTTAAACGTTATATAATCCTTATAATTTTATAATCCATATTATGAGTTTCTTAGACATAATGTAAGAACAAATTATTTTTTTCAGATAAAAGGAGTATTTTTCAAAAATACACTTTTACCAACTTGAATAGTGAACCCTTTTTAAATCCCATATTTTAAACTTTTATATATTCAATTTGACTAAATAAATTTGTTCTTTAGAATGGTGACATAAAAAAATTTACAATGTAACACCCCAAGCTTCCACGGTACGCTTCTCTTTGAATAATAGTGTGTGTTGTACGCAACTTCGAGTTCTAACACACACCGTAACAAAATCAAACTAGCCGTTATGAATAGTAATACCTAATTTTTTAAATTATATATATTTTATATTTCAAAATGGACTTCATTTTTGGTTTCGGAATATCTAAATTATCCTATGATGATTTTTTGGTATTTTTCTGAGAAATTCCAATTTTTATGAATAGTGAAAAATACACAAAAACAACTTTTTTAATCATAATAATTCATAGTGATAAATTATATTACAGAGTGGTTTTAAAGTATAATTAGAATATATTTTTACCATATTATCCAATGGTGTTCATTAGAATTAATTTCACTTTGAAATTGGACCTAAACAATTGTCAATCTTTGGGTATATATTGTTTCTTAAAAACACGCTATTTGTTGTGACAACGGGAATTAATTATAAAATTAATTAATGCAACTTATATGTTTGGAATTTTGTAAAATAGGCATCGTTTTTGAATTAGGAATATCAATTATAGCTTATGTTGAAATTTTGGCATTGTTCTGAAAAACATCAATTTTTGATGAATAGTGAAACTACTAAGTGGTAGTTAAAAAACTGAATTTTTCATAAAACATAATTTTACCGCTTCTGTGATTGGAATTTCGAAAATCCAAGAGACACGGTTAATATCGAGAAGTAAAATGTGGTTCAATGTGATGAAAATATTTTTTTGGTGAATAGTAACTTTTTACTTTTATTTACCACGATTAAAAGTAAATAGGGTAATTAAGGGTAAAAATGATATTAATATTACCCTAACACATGTCCTAATTCCATTGGACAAGTGTATCTCGACCAAAAACAACCTTAGGAATAAAATATTATCATTTAGGTCCACTTGGATTAGAATAGAACATTTATTATTATTTAATTCAAAGAAGAGTTAAAAGAGTTAAAATCAAAGTATATTTACTAAAACATTTTTAATATAGGGTTATACATACGATAAATTCGATTGTAAATATTAATTAGAAAGATAATAAGATTTAATACATAATGATATTTTACTTATAATTTTTAGACATTAAATTATTTAATTTATTTAAGACACAATGATGATGTAGTAATTACCATAATAGTGAAAAATTAAATTAATTGATATTATAAATACCCAAATATATATAATTTGAGACTTTTAATGAATTAAAATTTTTTTCTAGGATAATATGACATATTAGGATTGATTTAATTTACTTTTTTTGAAGTAATCATTCTGTAATGAGTTTCACAAAAATCAACTATTGAATAGTGTCAAAATGGACATAAAACTGTTTTTAAAACAAATATTATATTATTAATTGATATTAAATTCTTAAAAAATATACGGTTCGTCCAAGAGACTTATATCATGATAGGTGTATCATTAATGGACCACTTGGGGGTCTCTTGGATTTATATAGTATGTTTAGTAACCATATAATATAAAAATACAAAGAGACATTGTAAAAGTGAAACTAATTAACTTAGAGTTAATACTTAAAGATAAGGTTAATATAAGTACCCAAACCTGTCTAAATTCTATTGGTTGAGTGGTTTTTGACCCATCCTCACCTTAGCATTTTAATAATCAACTTTTGAGCCATTAGAATCCGAATATGAATTTATTATAAATTAATATTTCTAGATCTTCCAAAGGTGCCCCTCACCCCTCTTATAAAAGGGAACTCCTCATTCTCATTTCTTCACACCTTCAATGCCCTTTGGTTCGGCAAAAACCTGCCCAAATACTCTCTCAACTTCCCTCACTACAACCTAGAGGCCTTAGTTTGATCAGAAATCAAACCTATGGATCCCTTTTGATCAAATCAAAAGGTAGAACCCGAAGAAGAGGTAATGTTTTCACCACACTATTTCAAGTTACTTTCTTCTTCCACTTCTTCATTCTTTGTTATTACCATTCTAAAATAATAACTCCAGTATCTTATATATACTGTGATGTTATTATTAATATGGTACAACCATATTCCGTAATATATCCATCCTTTGAATCACATGTCACCATACGTGCGTACGTACGACTTACCGTCTCCACGTCGTGGTGTAATTGTTATTCAATATATTATTATTTGGATGGGTATAATAATAATGTATAACTCATGTAAATAATAAATATAACATGTTAATTATTCTGTATATATGATATACCATCCATTTATATATTATTTTATTATCAAAAGAATGATATTGTCGCTCGTGCGTACGTACAGACTACCATCTCCACGAACGCGATGAGATTCATTCTCCATCGTATCCATTCAAGTATAATTATCATTTTATGAATTAAAAATAATGTTTATGGACTTGATATCATTCTGGATATGAATAATATACAACCTATCCATTACAAACATGGCTTACGTAACCAAACATATAAAATAAAATGAGTAAGTAAACACCCGAAACAACGATACTACTAAGATATTTTTAACAAATCAATGTTAAAAGATCATATATGATATCATATTAATGTATATGATTCTTGTATAATTTAATGAAAATTATTTCACCACTATATAGGAGGTTATCCTACCGTCATCCAAGGAAAAGTACAAGGTAAGGGTTTATTTCACAATCTCTTCATTATCCGAGGTTGTTTATAAGTAATAATATACTGGGATCTCTTTATCATCCACATCCATGTTTCTTAAAAATGTATTTCAAAAAATTTTAAAATAATATGGGTTAAATTCATTTATACCCTTGTTTGACTTTTTAGAAGATTTTTATAAATTAATCTTTCCATCGTTTTCCAAACAAGGTGCTTTTTAACCTTTTCGACAGAATTAAGGTAAGAATTTTTTTTAACTTATACGGCGGGTGCGGTTACTTTCCGCCGTTATAAAATAATCGAAGCTTCCCTTACAAGCTTATAAGAATATTTTCAAAGAAAATGTTTTATTTTATAAATATATGAATCTTAAATGATTTCAAAATAGAAATAGATGTTTCTCTAAAAAGAGTTTTGATTTCATCTATGTCAACATCCTTTGATGGATTTTAAGCTTATTTGAAGTTGATTTATTATGATACAAAACTTCTATATTGTATTGAAGGTTTTGTGATATGTTTGACTATGGATGTTCTATTTTTATACCATTCATGTTTTATGGTGAAAGTATTCACATTTCGTATGCTAGTTTTAATACGAATGTCTATGTCATGTTTAAACCTTTTTATATGGGAATGCATTGGACTTAATATGTGACGGGTGGAGCCCACTATAGCTCCTCGATGCATCGGTAGGTCACATAAGACAAACTTGTGTCTTGGCACAAGGCCTTGGAAAAATCTTATTGGTAGTCTTGGCACGAGGCCTTGGCTATGTGGCTATGATAGTCTGGCATTATGCATTCCATCATTATGAAAGTGGTTATTGATATTGCATGTGATTATTTGATTAGTAGAATATCCATGTGAATAAGTAAATGGAATTATTTCATTTTATTTTTTCCATACTATGTTGATGTTCATGTTTAAAAGGCTTTTGTTTTAGGTATACATTGCCTTAAATGTTTATGCTTATTTATGAAAGTTTCTGCTGTATTTCTTACCCTTACGGAGCATTTGAGCTCACCCCTTTTCTATGTTTTATTTTACCCAGGATGTGAAGAAGTAATTTATGAATGACCTGCAGGGATAGTGTGAGAGGATAAAAGTGTGTACTATGGAGACTATGTTGTTGTAGTTTTCATTTTATGATGTAATGTAAACCTTATGAATATATCTATTGTTTCCAAGGCTACTAAACCAATCGGTCTTTCAAGATTTGATCTTTCTTGTGATCATGACAATGTCATGTAATAATGCACCGAATCTGGGTAACTGGGGTCGGGGCGTTACAACCATTGTTTTTATTTTATGTTACATGTAAACACTGAGTGTGTGTTTCAATACATGAAATACTAGGTTTCAACAAAACATGTCATTCTATAAAAATATTATTATTTAAAATGATATTTATAACCTTGCTATTGGAATAATGGTTATGAATATAATTTAAATAATTAAAAAAGTATGTTCTATATATGTATATATAATTTATTATTTGGTCAAAAATTAATTTCCAATAAAAATAAAATATTCAAATAAAAGGAAATTATTTTCAAAACAATATGTTTTATGTGCACAAGTGTGCCTTACATCAATAGATAAAATGATTCACTTTTGTGAATTATATTAACCAATTTAATATATTATATATGAAATATAATTTTTAACAGTATCTTATGTGTCTTTTATGAAAGTGATAATGATTAATCCAATTTTACCCTTAAAAATGTGTTTTTTCTAAAATGAAGTTTTACTGCCTTTGGAACAATTATATTAAAATTATTAATTACAAATTATAGGAAATTAATTTTATATAATATTATTAATTTTTTAAATAATAATGTGAAAATTAATTTATGGTTATTTTTTGTATTTTTTGCATATATAAATTTTTAAATGAAAAATAGAAAATACATATTTTTATTATGTATTGTAATTTATTTCAAAGGATTTAAAAACATAAAAATAGTTTTAAGTTTTTTTAAAAGTAATTTTTTTCTATTATATATCTATGAATCCAATTAATTAAAAATTTAATTTTTTATAAAAAATTGTAAACATTTGAACATTTTCTCTTTAGAAACATATTTTCTCATTACATCTGTGAAATTATTTTTAAATTGAAATGTTTCCCTTCTGTGATTTTTTTTAAAATGGATTAAATGTTTATAATTATAATATTTTATATTATATAATAATGTCATGTAAATTTTTTACCAAAATATACACTAGAAATAGTAAAAACAATATTTACCCCTGTTAAGGTAAAAATTGTTTTACTGGGGGTTAAACTAAAAAACATAGTGTTTAACACAACCATAAACATATAGAAACCAATTTTATGGACATATTTTTATCTTAAATAATCTAGTATAAATAATAAATCATTTTTATCCTTTTTTATGAAAAAAGTGTGTGTTTTCTTCCACTCACCTCTTTTATAAAAGGCCAACCCATCTACTCTATTATAAAATCCATAAAACCTATTTAGTATGATCATTACCATCCAGACTAACTTATCAAAGTCCTTAATACCTTCCTATAATAATTATTTTTTTATTAAATTAGCGGTATTAAGGCTTTTGATAGAAACCTGAGGAGGTTACCCAAGGAAGAGGTAACATTATTCTTCGAGTGGATATATATTTTTTTCTTAAAACTCCTTAAATAATTATAGAAAAATATTATATAATAAACTAAATAACTAACATATAATTTTATGTCTTTATGTTTATTTCATGACCTATAATAATCTCCTCTTTCATAAATGGGCTAGGAAGTTATCATTCGTGTGTATTGCGAACCATCGCATCATGAACTGCTGTCATTCATTTTTTATTAAAAACTATCATGGATGGTTATAATGATAGATTACATTTTTATATATTATATTTATGATTTTAATATGATTTTATAATTAAAATATAAAATTTGACCATTTTTATTTTTCATTTTATGGGAATAAAATGTCGTCATTCGTGTGTATGGAGAACTACCACCTCGTGAAGTGATGTAATTCATTCACACTTTACAGTGAAGGAAATAATGATTTTTTAGTCAAAACAAGTGACATATGATACATGAAAATGAATTTTTATTTTTAATATATTATATATATATTTGTTTCTTTCTGTTGGGATAATGGAAAAAAATTATTCATACATACAACCTATCGTCTCCATTAACGTTGTATTTAATTTTCTACCTCTAAATATTATGGTTCACTATATATATATATACTGAATATATATGATATTTATATTATTGTAAAAATTATGGTGATTATTTAACCATGATCAAATTAAGAGGACAAAAAAATCAAAACATATATACAAAACAAAGCGGTTATTGCCCGAAACGTGACTTAAACATGGAATTATTAATAAATGAGTAATAAAAGGTCATATATAAATAATACATTGAATGATATATATATGTATGGTTATGTAATATATTTACTATAAAATCACATATATTATTCATGAGGGTCTAACATGTATTATTGAAGTTGAGAATTAAGGTTAGGGGTCTCTGTATAACTTTTTTACATTAGCATTACACATGCCATATTTACCACCTATTCATTTTATGTTGTGTATATAATGACCATTAATGTATTTTATGATTTTTATAAGTAAAATTATTTTTATTTACATAATAATTTAAGGATCTATCAATCACGGGGTTTACATTTCAGAATTAACCATAATAGTAAGTGATTTTTGTCTCAATTTTCTTTCTTGGAGTCATATGTTTTTATGAACATATATTCCATTAAAATGTTTATATATTTCTCATTTTAAATGTAATATCATGAATTTATTAATTTTAAATATATTTTTTGTTTCATGTAATGATTTTACTTCATGGTTGTTATTTTTCAATGTTTCTAAATTTGTAAAGAATTTATGTTAATCACAATTTATTGGGTTTATTAGTGATTATGTTTCTAATGATAAAATAATATGATAAATTTCTGAATAAAATAATGAATTTTATTATCTAATTATTATTCTTGATATTAATTGTAAATTTTTACATACTATTTTAGATAAAATAATAATAATTTTTTTTACTAATATCTAACATTATTTCTCTATTTGTTTAGATTTTTTTCTTCCAAAACCATGTTTTTTAAAACAGTTTTCAAAAAATATTTTAGTATTAATTTTAGGATTTTTAAAATAATTTTTTTAACCCATGATTGATTTTTTAGAATTTTATTAAATGAATCTTCAAGTGGTTTTTTAAACAATTACTATTTTAATATTATAAAAAATATAAAATGAATCTTTGTTTTTAGATGGACAACATGGATTAATCTTCCTATTATAATGATTATTATTTTATTTAAATCATCTTTTATATGATTTTGATCTTATTCTAAAATAAAATTATTCGAAAATAGCTTTATTTCTTATTAAAAAAATTCAAATATGAATTTATATTTCCGTCAATAAATGTTTTAAATGATTTTAAAATATTTCATTACACATTTTCAAGGTTGTTTCCAAATATATGAATTTTCCAAAAAATTTATGAATTTTGATTTTTAAAAGATTATATTCAATGAATGGTTATATTTTTCAAGAAATGCCCTATGTGATTAATCTTTCAAAATAATTCTCTATATAAGTTGATATCCTTTTGTGTATGTTATGATTTCTTGGGGATATAATGAAATGATACCATTATTATTCTTTCTTTGAATAGTTTATGTTTATGATGGAATTATATTTATTAAAACTATTTCTCTACCAAAGGATAAACCATTAAAATATTGTTATGAAACCCTATTTTTACTCCAATGGCCATGAAATGATAAAATGAAAAAATTATTTTCAAACCAATCTATTTCTGAATAGTTATGTTAGGATTAAATGTTTATTGATCCCATTTTATTTCATGGGTTATGATATGATGAACATTAAAAGATTTTATGGCAGTGAAAAACATGTTTTCATTATGAGATTGGTGGGGCATATACCTTCTTCTAATGCATTGGGTAATTTTTTAACTCTCATGTGATTAAAATTGGAAACATATTGATGAGATTGATCCACTATGGGACAAAGGTCTGTCATGGTCCACTAGGAAATAAATGTGACCCGATATACTTTGGAAAATACGCCACAATGAGAAAAAGGAAAAGAATTCTAATCCAGTATGTTGATGGTTTTGGTATATAACCTTGACATAAGAAATTAATTTCAATATTTGTGTGGGATCCATACTTTTATGAAATTATTTTATTGTTCCTTTTTTTATTATGATGATTTATCACACTTATAGACCATTTTTTTCGAAATGAAAAGTTTTTATTCCATGAATCATGTTTATGATCTATGAATTTTTTGTTATGAACGTGAAAAGTTATGTTCATTATCATATACCCTTATGATTATATCATGGATTCATATGATCATGTATAGATATATCATGTGTTTACCCTTAGAAATCATTCAATATCACCAATTCATATGTTTCCTTCCCCAGGATATGAAGAAAGGTTTAGGTTGGACATGATTATGAGGATTACTATGTGAGAAGATATTTATTGGATAAGTTGAATATCATTCACCAAATTTAATGATTGTGTACCCAATATCCAGATATACTAATAAATTATGGTCCTCAGGTGTGTGATTGTTCAACATATTGAATATTCATATAAAAAGATGTAATATCCATGTATAAAAAATTTAGGTCATTATATTTGGAATGAGAGTAACGGTTTAGTGGTCAATTAGAAACAAGAATACAAATACATTAGTAAATGAGAGAGTTAGTGGTTTCTAGAAAGTTAAATAATTATATGGAACCTCAATGTGGATGTGTCTCTATTATTGAGTTTCCTAGGGTTAATAATTTTGAAAAGGGAATATTTTACTGGACATGATCATGAAACAGTGAATGTAAATAGGCATTTCTACACACCTAGTTTCAAAATATTAGGGGATACACATTGTAAATTGAAACAAACTTTATGAAGCTTAATAAAGTATTTAAATCGAGTATGACTATGAATAACCTATAATAAACCTATGGTGTCATATATGAAAATGTAGGTTTCATAATTTAGACATCATATATCAAATTTTTCATGATAACATTTATTTCAAATAGAGGGTATTTTCATGATAACATTTATTTCATCAATACATTTTACAAATAGAGGGTATTTTTATGTTATGTTTCTTGAAAAAAGGTTTATAATACATGAAAAAATAAAAAATTCCTTGAATCAACATTAATGTATTAATATTTGGTTCTCTTGATGGAAAATTTATGCATCTCATAACTCGGAGACATACATAAAATTAAATGGTGAGCATAAGGCACAATATAGGAAATCAAGGGAAACAATTTACATGTGATCATATGAATTATCGATAATAACTTAAAGAATATCATAAAGGCATCAAAAAAGGAAAAAACCATTCATAATAATAAATGAAATGAATCATAACATAAAAATATGGATAAATCATTCGATTGAGTCATTCATAAACATATCACTAAGGTTCGTCATCGAGGTGTCCTAAAATATTTATAGGTTATTCGCCAAGGTATCTTAAAACATGTCATATCAAGAGATTAAGTTCATTAACCAAATTACTAGAGTGTTATTTAGGTGAACCAATCATATTTCATAATTAATTTGATTCGTATATTTCATAATAAAAAATTCAACAAATAACCCATGGAGAATAAATGAAATAGGGTTCTAATCAAAACCATGGCATTTAAAAAAATTTCTTAAAGACTAGATCTTTGTGTAATTATTAACCTATGAAAAAGAAACGTGGGTTTAATGTATGTTAATCCTAGATTAAAATTGATAATTATGAAATCTAGGTGAATACCGAGGGAAAATAATGTGTTTTGGGTATTTACAAAACAAAATAATCATATTTTATGAGAAAAATAGTGAAATTATGAGAAGAAAAGTTTCTAGCATAACATATATGAAATATGGTTCTTGAAAATTTTGAAAATATATGTCAGAAGAGACTAACATGTATAAAATAATATTAATACAGTAAATATATTAAATAAAATGGGTAGAAGAATATAGTTTTTCATTTTTTAATACATACCACATAAAAATGTAAATTAGAGGAAAAGCGATGTTGAGATTTTTCTTACCTTGAAGGGTGTTACTGAACCAAGAGGATCAGGACCTCGGGGGATGGAGGAAACTATGGGAGGAATCTATGGGAGGTAAAAATATCACGTATTCATGTGGGATAAATTATAAGTGAAGGAAAATGGAGAAATGAGTGGGTATTTATAGAAAAATTGGAGGATTGGTTTATTAATTTCTTTGGGCAGCTTGGTTGTGGTAAATACAAAACCATGGGCTTGACCATTGTCTTTTTCCAATATATTGGACAATTGGAACATTTACAATGTAATTTTTCCCCAAAGGAGTCAAAAATAATTTTATATTACCGATTCATTCAAAGAATATTAATGTTTAAACAAAATATCAGTTTTAAGTTAATGTTTCCATTTAAAAACAAAAAAAGTGAAATTTATATTTTAAAATTGAAAAAAATCAATTAAAAAACTATATATTAATAAAATAAAATAATTTGAGTCATAAATTATGGATAAATAATTAATATGTCGTTACAGATTAATTATGATGTCATTAAACATACAAAAAACTCAAACTATATTTTTACTATTCACTGAAAATAAAAAAATTTCAAAAATTATCATAAATTCACCCTAAAAAAATTTCAGTGAGATAATTTCAAAAATGATATTAATTTTATCCTAATAATTATCTAAATTACACCCTTTAAATACAGAAATGCTTATTTGTTAAAAATATTAACTGATTGAAAAAGCATAGGTAAATTTCTAAGACTTGAAAAAAACAAAAATATTTTATCATTGATATTTAAATAAGAATAATTTAATAATACTATTTCATTAAAATAATAATTATTAATAATATTATATTTTAATTTAATATTTATATCTTATCTAAAAATTTCCATTTTTGTACGAAAAATGAATTTATCAAATTCACAATAAATTTTATAAAGAAAAAATATTAATAAATTGTAATTGACAGAACCCAAATTTTATTTATACAATGTCATAACACATTAATAAACTAGGGAATAAAAATAAACCCTTATAACACATTCATATGACCTAAGGTAAAGGTGTGTGGTTGTGATGGATTTTGGATACAATCAGATAACACCACTTGAGTGGTAATTTCAACTAAGTTGATCTTGTCCCATAGGTGGTTTCTTTAAAGCATAATTTTTTTAATATGAGATTGGGGTTGGAAAAAAGTGATGTCCTGTGATTCTACGTACCTTCCAATCTCTACCAAATGGGATTCTTACAACATGACTCAACCGATTGAGTTAATTATTTATTCTTTCTATATTAATTATCCATTATCATTTCTACTTATAACAGTAATTATAATGCTAAAAATATTATTATAGTATTGTTCTAAATAGCCATTTTGAATAGTAGAAATAATTTACCTACATTCATAATTGAACAATGATCATATAACGGTTGAAACCCGATGGTTACATTTCAAATTATACACACTTCATTATCAATTTGATATAGTTTAATGGATTTTAAAATAATATAACACAATTTTTTTAGGAAACTAATATAACTCAAAAAGGATTGGGTCATTACACTATTCAACTATTAATAAAGATTATCCTCAAAATTTAAACGCGTTTACTACGTTGAGAAGTAGTTTGGATACTTCTGTCTCATTTTTTCCTTTGGTTCCCACATTGCTTTTATATATTTAAGGTTCCTCCTCAACACTTTGATGAGGTGGGGAGTATTGTTGTGTATAACCTTGTCTCTACAGTCAAATATATCCATTGGCTGCTCTTCACAAGAGAGGTGACATTCCATTTTTACCAATGAAAAATTCATTATGTGGGAAGGCTGAGGTATATAATTCCCCAAGATAAATATGGGGATTACATCTTGAAGTTGATTTGGAGGATTTAAAATCTGATTAGGCAATTCTCTTGTACAATCAATGATTTACTAGGGTCCAATATACCTAGGTCTATGGTTCCATTTCTTCCGATACAACATGACAATCTTCTATCATGAAATATAATGGAATAATTTGTATCCAACATCAAACATAAAGTCACATTGATGGATTTTAGTACAGATATTTTTCTTACTCTGCACAGCCTTTATATGTTTTTTTATGGGATGAATGTATTCTATCATCTCTTCCACAAGATCAGTCTCAAGATACTTTCTCTCACTAGATTCACCCAAATAAGTTGTTGTTCAACATCACTTCCCATTTACAGATTCATATGGTGCCACTTGAATACTATAATGGAAGATGTTGTTGAATGGGAGATAATCTAATGGGATTTGTTGATCCCATCCTTATTTAAATTATATTTACCATATTCTCACCATGTCCTAGAGTGTATAAAATGTCCTTTTAGTTTGGCCATTAATTTGGGGGTGATAGGATGTGTGGAAATTCAATTCAATATTCATATCTTATTAATGAATTATACAAAATTTTGATGTGAACCATGGATCCTTATCATAAACGATAGTAATTGAACTCCATGAAACCTCAAACCATCTTTTATATAATACTTGGAAACATGGTCAAGAGATAAATATTCCAAAATAGAAATGGAATGTGCAGTCATGGGTTGAGGATCCATTATTACCCATATCACTTTATTTCCTTTGGATGTTTTTAAGAGCCCAGGGAAAAAGTTATATTTTCCCATTTCCATGTTAGTATGGGTTGTTTTTATAATACACATTTAGGAATTTGTCACTATGACTTCACATTTTTTTCACACCATAAACCTTGTAGTGTAGTCAACAAAATTCTTTTTCATGTTATCTAACCATTAATGATCATGAAGGTCCCAATACATTTTAGTTCTTACAGAATGTATTGATAATTTTGAGCTATGAGATACATCCATTTTATCCTTCATTATTTTTGGAATATATGGAACACATATCATTATATTAAATCTCAGTACTCCTTCTTAAACAATACTTAACTCAGGATACATCCCATTCTTCACAACCTTTAAATTCGTCGATAATAATGGACCCTCTCATTGGGATTTATTGATGTCTTATTGTAATGATGGTTAAGAAATCATTTAGGATAGGGTTGATGATATCCCTTACATGATGATTCCCATGTCTAGTTTTACTAGGTATTTGATTAAAGGATCTCCACGAATCATCATCATTTCATGTAAAATATGGTCCCTCGTACTTAATTCATCAATGAATTTGTTTCCTCTTCTAGGGTGATCATTAATTAAACTATCAAAGTCTTTAAGAATTTCAAACCATATCCTTTATCTCATATTCAATTATTTATGAATGAAAATATATATCAGAACATTTATTTTTTGTTTATATATCACCTTTCTCCCCATAAACATAGTGTCTTCATATTCTTAGAGAAAAAATAACCACAGATTGCTCCAAGTCATGAGAAGGATAATTCTGATCATGAGGCTCCAACTGCCGAGATACATAAGCAATTACTATTTCATTTTCCATGAGGATTCACACAATCCATTTTAGATATGCATATCTAAAAATAATAAATCCTTCTATAATAGTTGGAAGAATTAACACAACTCCAATAAAAAATCTATTCTTCATCTCTTGGAATCTTTTTTCATAATCGTTTGTCCTGATGAACATAGATCATTTTCAATTTAATTCAATTTTTGTATTAGAATGTCATGAAATTTTTTTCAGAAACCACCCATAAAATCCTGCTAAAACAAGGAAACTACAAATCTCAGTTACTTTTGTAGGATGAGTCCACTCCTCCACAACTTTTTCCTTAGTAGGATCAACTGAGATTCTTTCATTAATTACAGTGTTCCCTAATAATGTAAATTTTCATAACCAAAATTCAGGTTTTCCAAACTTCCAAAATATCCTCTTCTTCCCCAGAGTTGTAAAAAGTAACCCATAATGTGATCTTCATGATCCTCATGACTTTTTGAATATATCATAATAACATCAATAAAAACGTCACAAAGTGATCAAGGTATTCCTTAAAGACTATATTCATTAAAAAAATTAATATAATAGTTGTGTTAGTCAAGATGAAGGGAATAAAAAAACCATAATTACTATATCTTAATTGGATGAAAGTAATTGGAATATCATTTTTCATTACCCTTAATTGAGGATAACCATATTGAGAATCAATCTTGGGGAAGAATTAATCCCCATGAAGTTGGTCAAATAAATAATCAATTCATAGAAGACAGTCCTTGTCATTCACTTGATCTCGTTATGTTCTCTATAATAAAAGCATATCTACATTGACCCATCCTTA
Organism: Viscum album; assembly: GCA_963277665.1. Classification (NCBI taxonomy): domain Eukaryota; kingdom Viridiplantae; phylum Streptophyta; class Magnoliopsida; order Santalales; family Viscaceae; genus Viscum; species Viscum album. The sequence continues at coordinate 1,208,074,905 of OY728165.1, read as the reverse complement.
TTTTTTATAAAGATAATAAGCTATATCCAAGGAAACAAACATTGTCAGATAAAACCCTTCTACAAAAGGTCATAGAGTTGTTTCTTTAATTCCAAAGGCTCCACATTTTCCATTCTATATGGGGTCTTTGATATTGGCTTTGATCCAATAGTGAGTTTAATGGATAACTATACATCTCTATCTAGGGGAGGTCTAAGTAACTCTTTAGGAATAATGTCAACGTATTTCTAAATGATGGGGAATATTATATTCAAATAAATTAATTTCTTTCTTTATATTCACCGATCATTTCCATAAATAATACTATAGGAGGTGCTTCTAGACAAATCCCATGTCTAGGTATATCTCCTTTGAAAAAACTATAGGTTTTGCATTTAATACAACTGATATTTAATTATTATTCTAGTTCATCTAAGCATTATAATTTGAGAGACTATCCATCCCTAGTATAATGTAAAATTATAGAATGAGAATGAATACTAGATTTGGGATAATATTGTGATCTCAAAAGTTAATACGAGAGTTTATGTACACTTTTGATGCTTGTATAATCCCTACAATAGTATTAATAGATAACTATACTTATAGAAGTTTGAGGATTTATTCTATATTCTTTAAAAACATTGAGTAAATAAAGGAATACATAGAACTAGAATAAATCAAAGTACTTTTCTAGATTTTAGAGAACATTGAGTATACATTCCACTATATCATTTAGAGATTCAACTATATATATCATGATAGAAAAATATTTACCTTTCTCTTGTAGATTACGATGAGGTTGAGGGAGATTCCCCAATATTGACTTTCTATTTTAATAGTGATTGGAGAAGTGCCAAGTTGTCTACCCATGAAGCATTGAACATTAGTACGGGCCTAAAATATATCCCCTTTTTAGGGTGGATATGTTTAGGGTTCACTTCACAAAGACATTTTGGAGTTATATGGTCATTTCTTCCACACTTGTAACATTTCTGGTTCCTGAGGTGGCAGTTCCCTAACTAAATATTCCCAGATTTTTTTATGTGGAATGTTTAATTTTCTTTCATCATCTTCCATGACCAAAGTTACTCTATAATGTTGGATACAATGATCTATTTTTTTCATTAGATCAATAGGACCACTACATCTCAGCAAAATTCAATTCATCCTTCATATTTCCTTTTAATATCATATCATAGTTTTCATAGTCTCGATTGGGAATTTTCTTCAGTAGATTGTTTCTTACTAAATAGAATAACCTATATACCATTACACTAGGATATATGAAAAATATAGAGGTTTAGAATGAAAGCCTTTTACATTTAAACTCATTGCTTCCCAAAGATTAATTTTCCTTATAATTCATCTCTAGGAATTCCTTCTCTATTTTTGTTCCCATCAAATGGGGGAAATATTTTTTAAAAAATGTTCCCCTAAACTCTTACCACTCTATAGAATCAATATCCCTTATTAGATTCATACTTTAATTAGTGTCCACCAATGATTAACTTATCCTTCTATGAAGTACTCATCTATTGTGAGGTTTTCTTGTTTCTTAAAATAGAGTATAGAAAATATATTTTATATAGAGGTTATCCATTTTTCAACAATCAATACATCGGTAGATCCACTAAATGAAGGGGGTCACTAATGCATAATGGATTCAATATAATGTTGTTCTATCTAAGGTGAATCTGGCCTCTCATCTTGATTTAAATTATTGTTTATAACTTGAGTCAGTGGATTTATTATTCTCATGATGTTTTCCATTCTGGCTTCAATCAAAGGTCCATCAGTGTCTGGTCCTTTACGCACACTATTTATGTGGTTTATCATATTTTCCACTATTTTATAAAAAATAAATCCTTAGTGAAAAAATGTATCTTTTAAAATTATTATAATTATAGTATATTTTTTTCTTAAAACATAAGTATTTTATTCATTTACAACAATTAAATTTTTTTCATATCATTCATAGTGGTTCATAAAAATATTGTAGTTAACAAAAAATATCCCCCAAGAGTATTAAACCTAGTCTGAAGTAAGGATTGTTTTCATGTACCATGTAACACCGATTCAGGACCGATGAACCTTGTCTAAGTTGTTACCCATACGTAAATTTGTTTCAAATACACATCCACCTATTCAATTCAAGACAAGGTTTTCATTGCTCAGAAAATAATTACATAATATTTTACTAAAATACCAAGATACTTATATTATACTTAAAATTCTTCCTAATTCTTATAAATACTATTTTCTTCATTGCACTAAAACATCATTTGTTACTAACTATTAGATGTTTCAATCTTATTACACTACATTACATTATAGAAACATATCATCTTTTAATTTTTAGTTAACTATAAAAAGGAACATTACAAATAAAAACATAAAAAATTAGTTCAATCCAATTTAAGGGATTTTTAATTGGTTCCTTCAATGTAAAGTTATTGAATCTCATAACTTGGGTACATTCCTAAAATGGGATAGTGAGCATAAGGCCCATTAAGGGAAATTAAATGAAACTGTTTATAGGTGATCATAAGAATTATCAATCAGAACATGAAGAATATAATAAAGGCATGATAAATTTTAAAAACACATCATATTAAAAAAACATGAATAATAACATTTAAATGTGACTAAGACATTTAATTGTGTCTTTATTAATTACATCACAATGGTTTATTACCGAGGTTTTATAAAAATTACCAAAGTTATTCACCAAGATATCGTAAAACATGTCATCTTTAGAGTTTAATTTCTCTATCAAATTCATTATATTGTTATCTGGGTGAACCCTTTATATGTAATAATTAATGAGATCCACATTTAACATAATATAAAAATCATAAATAACCCATGGAGAATAAAAGAAATGCCTTTCATATCAAAATCATGGTGTTTTAAAAAAAGTGAATAATGGAATGATCATTATTTCATTATTAACCCAAAAAAGGATTTTGGGTTTAAGGAATGTTAATAAAAGATTAAAATATTTAATTTTTAAATATAGTGGAATAATTCTAGAAAATAATGTTTTTTATATTTATAGAGGAAAATAAGTGAATTTCTTGAGAAAAATAGAGAAATTTGGAGAAACAAATTCGACAACATAACATGTATGAAACATGGTTTCAAAAAATAGTAAAATTATAGGGGAAAATGTTATGCCACACATAAAAGGATCATAATATTTTAAATTAATATAATTAAATTTAAATAAGAACACTTTTTATAAATTTGATCGACATACCAGATACAAATGGAACCTAAAAGAAAATGATAAGTTGAGATTTCCATTACATATAAGTGTGTTCCTAAAACATGAGGATTGAGACATTGGGGTATTGAGGAAACATTAGGATGGATACATGGTATTCCAAACTGTCATATATTCATGTATTATGTGTTTTAAATGAATAAAAATGGATAAATGGGTGTATATTTATAGGAAAATAGGAGAATTTGTTTATTAATTTCTTAGACACCTAGGTAGAGGTAAATGCAAAACCCTGGGCTTTACCATGGAATTTTCTTATGGTGTTGGACACATGGAATAAATTTTATGTAATTTTATCCCAAAATAGTTTAAAATAATTTTATATTACTTATTTTGGGAAGGAAAATATCATTTCCAATTAAAGTTTCCATTTTAATGTTGGGAAGGTAAATTAAAGAGTTGAAAATTGATTAAAATATATTAAAAAAAATAATATTAATAAAATTTGATAATTTTAGTCGTGTATGGTAGTTAAATAATTATTCCATAAATATGAAATAATTATGATTTCATCAAACATACCGAAAAACTCAAACCGTATTTTTATTATTCAATGAAAAACCTACTATTTTAGAAAACTCTCATAAATTCACCCTAACCTAATTTAGGTGTGATGATTTAAAAACTTATGTTTATTCTATCATAATAAATCTCTAAATATAAAAATTATAACATTTTAATATAAAAATATATTTTTATTCAAAATCAGAGCATATTGAAAATGCGTATTGAAATTTCTGAGACTTGACAGAAATAAAATTATTATACATTTCATATTTATATAAGAATATTTTTAAGAAAAATTTTAATTAAAACAAGTGTTATTCATAATATCTTAGTCGATTTTAATATTTATAACTTTTCTTAAAATTTCAAATTCTTTAAGGAAAATCAATTTATCAAATTATAACTAAATTTTATTTAAACAAACTATTCCTAAAACCGAATTGATGGAAAGATATATTTATTTATAAAATTTCATTAAACGTTATGAATATAGGGCCTCGAAACATAACCCCTTGTAAAAACCACATACAACCTAAGGGTATGGTGTGTGATAGTTATATATTCTTGGGGAGGATTAGATAACAACTCTCAAGTGGTAATTTCCTTTAAAAAGAACTTCCCCATATTGATTTAGTTCCATATTAACTTGATGAAGCTCATATTGGGCCTGTTCAGTAGTCAAGCAAAGTGAAACTACCTCCCTCCCAAGATCCAACAAATAGGTTTCATATGGAAGGACTCTACTAGTTGAGTATATCATTTCTCCTTACATCATTAATTATCTATTATCATTTCCCCATATAACACTTATTATAACATTAAGAATTTTTTTATATTATTATTTCAAATGGTCATGTCGACTGAAGGTCATAATTTACCAATGATGATAATTATCCAATGGTTATATAATGGTTGAACCCGGATGGTCACATTTTAAATTTTACTCACATCAGTATTAATGTTATACAGTTTTTTTGAGTACAAAATAATATAATATATTTTTTAGGAAACAAATATAATTCAAAAATTATGAGTTGTTACATTTAGTGGATCCAATTATCCACTGATATTTGAGAAATAAATTATCACCATTGAAAAAATATTAAATGTTATATAGTGTTCGGTGCATGAAAAAGTCATTTTGGTTTTTTATCATTTGGATGACAAAGCAGATCAATGGTATACTCTTATTAGGAATATGAGTGAATAATATGAAATTGGATCTGTGGAATGGGAAGAGTTATATGAGATATTTTATTGTATGTAATTCCAACCAATTTTAAGAATAATTATTAAGAAATAATTCCATGAACTTCAGATAAATGATGATGAGTATTTTGGTTCTTTTGTAGTCAATTTTACAAGAACTACAAAGTATGATTTTGGTTTAATAATCTACCATAAAAGGAAGATTTATTGATTATTTATTGTCCTAAAACCAAGCCATCAGAATAAAATTTCTATAATAGACATCGGTATCTATGAAGAATTTATTTAATGTGCACTATAGGTAGAAATGTAAATAATATATTCCAACCATTCCTATGGGTTTGATATGAAAATTAAGATTGAGTCCCATGAACACTATTATGGTGAAATTAAATTCCAACCATATACATCTTGGAAATGTTGGTAGAAGAATCAAGGGAATTACTTTAATTGGTGTAAGAGATTTTTAAATATGTAAAGGCAAGTCATAAGTCCCAAAAATATAGAAATTAAATTAATTTGATGTTTAATTCGATAAGGTAGAAGATAACAACAACCAATGCACTACCAACACACCAGTGTATCGAGTTCAAAGAGTATCCATACTACATGAATTAGTGCCCCAATACAAGGGATAATGAAGACGATAATCCATAAAAAAAACAATGCCAAAAAAGGAAAAAGGGAAATATATTGCAATCCCAATGGATGAATTCAATCATTATAATTAGGGTACACTTATACTTCCCTCCTTAGTTAGGAATTATTTATTTGATATTTTATTAAAAGACACTATGATGATCTTCATGTTCTTAATTTTTTGAAATATCCATTTATTATCTCAAATCACATGTATTTGAAAATAATTAAATCCAATTTAATATTATATTTTTAGAAGTATGAATTGAATTTTCCAATGAAAATGTTTTTGTATAATATAAGTGTTTATATAAGGGATAAAGGGATAATTACCATTTATATGTATAAATTTTTCCATGTATGATTAACTTAAGAGTTTTGGATACCATTATGGGTTTATGATATTATTGTTAATCATAAGTTAAATTTGAGTTATATCCATTTCAAGGTTTTATGTGATAGGAGTTTAAAAAGAATAAGGATTTTTAAAGAAATATTTATTGAAATACAATCCTTTGGTTTTGTATATGTTTTATTGACCATGTTATTTTAGTAGGAATGACATTACACTTTATGACCATGTGATTGAAGGAACTAGTAACCATCATGGTTTATATTAGATTTGTTGTTGAGGTAATTATGGGTTTTAGTCGACCACCTTACGAATTAAATACACTCCATTGTTATCAAAAAGGGTTTTTCATTGGATCTGATCTCCAAAATATATATTAAGAATTTTGTAAGATTTCATGAACAACAAAATTAAATTATATCTGATTAGGATATATTGTTTACATCTACATTTGAGAAATTACTTCATTGATATATTAATAAAGAGTTTGGTTTTATAACTACATAACATCCATAGAATTATTATTAGTTTCAGAGAATAATTCAAACTCTAGGAGATACGCTAAGATCATGTTTTATAGATTTAAATGTTTTTTGTTGGGATCAAAAACTTCATATAGTTGAGTTTTCCTAAAAAAAATTATTTCACTTGAGTGCTTCGAAGGGTCCTTTAGAATTCATTTATAGAAATAAGTATATAAATCCACCATACTAGAATGAATTTACAGAAAGAAATATGTTGGGAAATGACAAAATTGATGAGATGGAGGAGAAGGTATTATCTATTCAAAAAAATTTATGGAAAGAAAAAAATCACCAAAAATGTATTTCTAATAATCATTGATGTGATCTAGAATTTGAATTTCATGACAAGGTCATTCAATGAATTTATATTAATAAAGGAGGGAAGTGTAAAGAACTGTAAAATTCAAGGGAAATTTTTTCTTAATTTTCTTTGTAATTTTACAAGAACGCGGTTTCTGACGGCACCTGATTCCGAGGCCCAGAGTGCCCGGAATCAATTTCCGAAGTTTGGCTCGGGTATGTTCAGTGAACGAACGAGCGGGAATTTTTAACTTTTGATCCAGTGCTCAGAATTGAAATCCGAGGACACCGATGAACTCGCAGCGCCGTTATTCGCTTAAGGAGACCTTTTCCGAGGTTGCGTTTTATGCGAGATGAAAGTTAGTTTTGGGAGAAATTATAAAAAGTTTAATAAAAAAAATGTGGAAAAACTTTTTTTTATTTTGTTGGTTAACTTCTCCCAAATGGAGTTAAAGGTGGGACCCACATCCACTTAACCTCCTTTGGGAGGATTAAGTGTGGTGGGGCCCACATGAACCCCAACTACCCATCTTCTCTCAAAACTCCCCTATAACTCCCCATTTAAATGAACTTGACAACTTAGCTTATTAAATGGGTTGAGTTGTATATTTTTTTCAAACCTTTGAATTTCAAAAGGTTTGGTTGAGTAAATAAAATAAGCCCTTAGCTTATTTTATTTGGTTAGAATTATCTAGCCTCTTGAGAGATTTTGAAGACTTCTTCTTCTTCTTCTTCTTCTTCTTCAAGCTTGACGAAGAACGTGAAGAACCTTCAAGCTCCGACAAAGAACGCCGCTCCTCTCTTCTTCATAGCCGGTTGTTTCCGAAGATCGACGACGTCTTCCATGTCAACGAAAGGGAATGAAGCTTCCTCCTCGGACTTCCTTCGTCAGCTTACGAAGATTCTCCAACGACGTACCTCTTCGGACGTACCTCTTCGTCAACGGATTTGACAAACGATTACCGCGACGCCCGACCTCCGCGACGTTGTCTTCCGCGGGTCGTTGACGATCTTCGATCTTGAAACCAAGGTAGGGTTTGTTGTTGGTTATTTATTTATTCTTTTTCTTGGTTCTAGCATGACAAACGTGAGGATAATTATTTATGTGTTATCGTCTAACGAGATGGGGGGGGGGGGCGTCGGACCGCACAAACACGGCCGAATTCCCCCTCCTTTTTTCTTGATTATGATTTTTCTTGTGGATGAACGAGATGGCGTGGTGCCGTCGCACCACGCGGAAATTCGCACGGTTATATTGCACGACGCCGTTGCATCGCGTCGTGGAAAGATCATCATGAACGCGACGCCGTCAGACGACGAACACCGCGTCGGACGATGAACACTGCGGCCGGTTCTGGGCCGCGGCGGGATGAGAGGACCGGCGGCTCGCCAGGCCACCGGCGTCGGAAGACGGAAAGGGGACCGGTTTGTCGGTCCCGTTGAAGAAAAACCGGCCGGCCAGGTGGGCCGGCCGGAAAGAGAAAGACCGGGGGAATTAAATTCCCCCGGCCAGGTTAATTTCCCCACCCCCCATTATGAGGGGGGTCCGGTTTCATTAAGGGGGGCAGGCGGCCCCCCGTTTTTCCTCAAGGCAGACCCCCACGAGGGGGGCCAGTTTCCTCCAAAGGCGCGGCTTCAGCCGCACCGCCAGCTGGGAAGCGGGGGCCATGCCCCCCACGCGTGGCACCGTGCGGCGCCAGGCTGCGCCGCCGGCCGGGCCGGGTCAGACCTGGGTCAGGTCAACCCGGTTCGGGTCGACCCGGTTCGGGCCGACCCAGGGGGGTCGGGCCGGGTCGGCCCGGACCCGGACCCCCCCGTTTCCGAATTGATTTTGGTCTTTTGTCCATAACTTGAGCTACGGACCTCCGATCGACGAACCGTCAGCGGAGATGTGATCCTTGGATAGAGACGGTCGTTTCGGTATATCACAATCAAAGTTTCGGAATACTTTGTGTTCGGCCGGGTTGGTTCGTACACGAAACCAACCGGGCCCTCGGAGCGGAAACGCTCATATCTTGAGCTACGGACGTCCGATTGACGTATCGTCAGATTTTTTGTGTTCCTCTTAGAGAGACGGATCTTTTGGCATACTCCACCTGAGGGTTGGACTTAGGTGGAGTACGGTCGGGTTGGTTTAGCCTTAAAAACCAATCGGGCCCTCGGACGAAAAAGCCAATAACTCTCAGACCGGGCGTCCGATCGACGCGCCGTCAGTTGCGTTGAGTTCCTGTTGATGTTGCGGAACGTTTGGATACATCAAATCTGGACTTTGTGATAGTTGATGTATCAGCCTCTCGGCTCATGGAGCGGACCCTCCTGAACGAGTTTGCTGTGTGCGGGAACCCTAGTGCTGGTTGCGACTGCTACTGCTACTGTGACTTCGACGACGCCAGTACAGAGATCCTGTGTGGATTCGACAATGACTACAACACTCAACGATCCTACGTGGATCAGTTCTACAGGTCCTTTGTGGGCCTGATCCTGTGTGGGTCTTTGCGCTCAACGGTCTTGTGTGAACCAGCGCCTACATGTCCTGTGTGGGCCCGATCCTGTGTGGGTCTTTGCGTGGGTTAATTACCTATCGATCCTTAGTGGGTCCGATGACTTAGATAGATCAGAGATCATATTTATCGTCTTTCGAAGAAGTATACCTGTGTGAGATGAATCCTGTTACTTTCCTGTGTGGATTGTGTTGTGCTATCCTGTGTGGATTTCGTTTGGCTTTCCTGTATGGAATACGTATACTTTCCTGTGTGGAGTGAGTTGTACTCGAGCTCGGAGGATGGAGAATATTGGAATTGATGACTTATGTATATGTATGGGCATATACCTAAGCAGTGTCGGTTGTTACTTCGTAATTGTATCTTCCTTTGTGGTTTATCCTTTGTGGATTTTTGGAGACCTTCGGGGGTCTCGGGGTCCCTACTGAGTAGTTTATACTCACCCCTGCACGGGCTATGCCCGCACTACGTTGTCTTGGTTGCAGACAACAGACATCGTTGATCTTGGCTGAGGCTTGCAGAGCAGGACGGTACCTAGAGGTGGACCACTGGGCGGGACATACTCGGAGTGGACGGTGGGACTCGTGGAGCAGTGGAGCTATCTGTACCCACCCTTCAGGTGGGATCTCCAGTGGACAGCTCGGTGTAGCGGCTTTACATACAGTTTCTGTATTCCCTTTCGAGATGTACTTTACTTTCAGTTTGGGTTTGTATACTGGCCCATTTACTTTTCTGCACTTTCAGTTGTACTCTATTTTTACTTAGTGTTTACTTTCGTCTTGCTTACTCTGTGGTGTTTGTTTACTTTACAAAGGCAATGCCTTCCCTTTTTATCGGGATTTACGCCTTGGTGCTAGTCGCCAGCCCCTGGCCTATGGAAGGCGGGCTTGGGGTAGTCACGGCACGGACCCCGAGGGTGGGTCGTGACAAATTGGTATCAGAGGAGTTCGGTTCTACCGCGAACTCTGATCTTTTCTATGTGAAGCAATAATGTTTAGCGTATTGAGTGTGGTTATCAGTCCAGGGAGTCCAGTGTTGGTGCGGCGGCTGACATATCCGTACACCAAGACCCTGACTTCTGATTTCCGACTTAATGCACGAAAACATTGATTGCGTGTGTGTTTCAAGTTTTCTTTGTAATTACTTATATCAGCTCACTAGGTATACTGTTCTGACCGTGGTGCACCTATTTCCTTTTCAGGATGGCCCCACGATGGCAGCCAGCTAGGTTTCCGAGAGTCGAGTGTGACGAAAGCCCACCGAGCGACGAGGCCTCGGTGCAGGGCCCTTTGTCAGCAGTGGCACCAGCGGTAGCTCTACCCGTCGAGCCACCGATACTTCCAGCACCAGCCGCTGACGATGCACGTCACCTCAGTGCACTGCATGAGTTTCAGCACCAGCGACCACCCAGGTTTCGTGGGGAGACGGATCCCCAGGCAGCCGAGGACTGGCTGGAGGCAGTGGTACATGTGTTTAGGCTAGTGAGGACACCGGCAGACCTCATGGTAATCCTCTCTGCGATCCTAGTACACACAGCAGCAGGACGATGGTGGAGCTTGATGCTCCAGGTGCATGATGAGGAATCTCTTCTCTGGACAGACTTTGAGAGCCTCTTCCGCTCGTTGTTTGTCCTAGCCACCCTTCGTGCGGTGCGTCTCCAGGAGATTCTTCAGCTACGGCAGGGCAGCATGACGGTCACTCAGTACTCGGCGAGATTTACCGATCTCTCGCGCTACTCGACCGACATGGTACGAGACCCATTCTTCCGGGCCCAGACCTTCGAGCAGGGTTTGAGACACGATATCAGGGCATCGCTGATCTCCCTCAGCATACCGACTCAGACAGGAGTACTGGAGCGGGCCCTTTTGATCGAGAGATTCCTTGCAGAGTCTACACCAGCACTGAGACCCACCGCAGGGCGGCACGTGGCAGAGTCATCTGCAGCAAGCAGTCGACGGATGACTCAGGGGTCCTGGCAGACCAGACCTTCAGGCAGACGACCTCAGGACACTGGCTCAGCAGTGCGGGGCACACAGCGAGGAGTCAGTCTTTCGAGAGGCAGGCAGTGCTACTCGTGCGGCGGGCAGGGCCACATGGCTCGTGACTGCCCGACCCGCCGTGCCGAGGAGCAGCAGACGGTTGAGGGACCACCGAGGCAGAGGCATAGGGTCGACCGTGGCGGTCCGCAAGGAGCAGGCGGACGAGGCAGAGGAGCTGGCCGAGCAGCAGGTGGTGGGTGACGCTTCGAGGCTCTGCCACCACCACCACCAGGAGGTCCACCCCGACCACAGGGAGCTGGCGGGCAGAGACAGGCACAACTCCAGGCAGCAGAGGCCTATGACCACGGTGCACCTGAGATGATTCGAGGTACTATCTGTTTCTATTACACCCTTGCTGCAGTTCTTGTAGACACATGAGCGAGTCACTCTTTCATAGCCGCTGCCCTTGTTCGGAGCTCGGAGATTCCGACAGAGCCGTTGGCTCGATCCTTACAGCTAGAGACTCCTACGGGAGCAGACTCGACGATTACACACTGGTGCCGGCAGTGTGAGCTTACTCTAGGAGGTGAGAGCTTCGGCTGGGATCTTCTTGTAGCAGCGTCGAGGCCTTACGACGTCATCTTGGGCATGGATTGACTGTCTACGGTCCATGCACAGATTGACTGTTTTAGGCGCAAGGTGCAATGTGTACGCACCGACGGGAGAAGGTTCACCTTCACCGGAGAGAAGGGAGCCTTAGTAGCACAGGATGGACTTCCGCGGAGGAGAGGACAACCCATCACTCATCAGTTGGCTAGCCTCATCCTTGGAGTAGTTGACGTGCGAAGTCCTGGTTTTCCTACAGTGGTGGATCAGTTTGTGGACGTTTTTCCCGACGACGTCCCAAGGCTACCTCCTCGCAGAGAGGTAGACTTTTATATTGACTTGTACCCCTAGACAGCCCCGATATCCACTCCAGCATATCGGATGGCCCCCGCCGAGCATCGAGAGCTACGGGTACAGTTGGAGGACTTGTAGGGCAAGGGGTTCATCCGACCTAGTGTTTCACCCTGGGCTTCCCCGATATTGTTCGCCAAGAAGGCGGACGGGAGATTGCGACTTTGTGTTGACTATCGTCGCCTGAACCAGGTGACAGTGAGGAAAAAGTATCTGCTACCGAGGATTGATGACCTCTTTGATCAGCTCAAGGGAGCACGGTGGTTCTCGAAGATAGACCTCAGGTTAGGCTATCATCAGCTCAGAGTCAGAGACGAGGACGTGCAGAAGACGGCCTTCAGATGTCGGTATGGCCTCTATGTGTTCTTTGTTATGCCTTTCGGCGTAACCAATGCTCCAGCAGTGTTCATGGCCCTCATGAACAGGATCTTTCAGCCATACCTCGATCGATTTGTTGTAGTCTTCATCGACGACATACTGATTTACTCGACGACTAAGTAGGAGCACGCCTATCACTTGCGAGTTATACTAGACACACTCCGAGAGCACCAGATTTATGGTAAGCTCTCGAAGTTCCAGTTCTGGATACGTGAGGTCCACTTCTTGGGACACGTTATCTCTGAGGCGGGAGTTGCAGTGGATCCTGCAAAGATCGAGGCTGTGTTAGCATGAGAGCCACCCAAGAGCGTGACTGAGGTTCGGAGTTTCTTAGGACTAGCTGGATACTATCGGAGAATCGTGCCAGACTTCTCTAGAGTTGCAGCACCACTCACATCTTTGACGAAGAAGGGGAAACCCTTCGTGTGGTCAGACAGATGTCAGCAGAGCTTCCAGAAGCAGAGACAGAGATTGACCAGCACACCTATCTTGAGGTTCCCTGAGGAGGGAGTAGGGTACGTAGTCTACTGCGATGCATCAGGGACCAGACTCGGATGTGTTCTGATGCAGGAGCGGGCCATGATCGCCTATGGATCACGTCAGTTGAGGCCGCATGAGAAGAACTATGCTACCCATGAACTGGAGTTAGCAGCAGTGGTCTTCGCTCTGAAGACATGGCGACACTATTTGATGGGCGAGCGCTTTACAGTCTTTTCCGATAATCAGAGTCTCAGGTATATCTTATCGCAGAAGGACTTGAAACTGAGACAGTGGCGATGGATCGAGTTCCTCCAGGACTATGAATTTGAGATAGTCTATACTCCTGGGAAGGGGAACGTAGTAGCCGATGCCCTCAGCAGGAGGATGGGCATTCAGATACTCGAGGAGGCAACGAAGAAGCTAGCCTCTTTGCAGTTATCCTTCGTGGATAGAGATAGAGCAGCCTTCCTCCAGCCTCTCAAAGTCACCCCTCCTCTAATGCAGCAGGTCAGAGAGGCACAACGTGAGGACGCTGACTGTGAGACAAGGCATGCACAGATATCCTCAGGACAGGCACCTGATGGTTTCTCCCTTGGAGCAGAGCACGACATCCTTTTCAGAGGACGTACCATGGTACCAGTCACTTTGCGAGAGGAAGTGCTGAGAGAGTTTCACACTTCTCCTTTGGCGGTACATCCTGGAGTGGCGAAGATGTACCAGGACCTCAGACGACAGCACTGGTGGCCGGGCATGAAGAAGGTAGTAGCAGAGTTCGTTTCTCGATGCCTCACCTGCCAGCAGGTGAAGGAAAAGCATCAGGTACCAGCAGGCTTGGTACAGCCCTTGGAGGTCCTGGAGTGGAAGTGGGAAGGCAAATCTATGGACTTCGTGACTGGACTTCCACGCACTTCCAGAGGTCACGACTCTATCTGGGTGATTGTTGACCGACTCACCAAGTCGGCACACTTCTTACCCATCCGAGAGCAGGGCTCAGTGGAGAGCATGGGACGTCTCTACGTTCAGGAGATTGTGCGGCTCGATGGTGTGCCATCATCTATCGTCTCCGATCGAGATGCTCGCTTTACTTCCAGGCTTTGGAAGGGGTTACAGGAGGCGTTCGGGACGCAGCTACGTCTGAGAACAACCTTTCACCCTCAGAAGGATGTTCAGACGGAGAGGACCATTCAGACTCTCGAGGACATGCTCCACGCATGTGTCCTCGACTTTGGTCGTAGCTGGGAGGACCACCTACCCTTGTTGGAGTTTGTGTACAACAACAGCTACCACTCCACCATCGGGATGACACCGTATGAGGCGTTGTACGGCCGACCTTGTAGATCTCCTTTGTGCTAGACAGACCCTGGGGAGTCAGCACTTGTGGGACCAGATATGATCCAGGCCATGACAGAGAAGGTCTAGGTCATCCAGGAGCGGATGAGGACAGCTCAGAGCCGGCAGAAGTCATACGCTGACAGGAGGCGGAGGCCACTAGAGCTCGAGGATGGCGACCACGTCTTCTTGCGGGTCTCACCTCGACGTGGTATTCAGAGATTTGGCCGAGGCGGCAAGTTATCTCCGCGCTTCATCAGACCCTTCCAGGTCCTCATCAGGATTGGCGAGGTGGCTTATCACCTGGCTCTACCACCTCAGTTGCACCGGGTGCACGTCGTCTTCCACGTGTCTCAGCTGAGGAGATACGTGCACGACCCGACGCACATCATTGACCATGGGGAGCTTGACGTTGACGATGGGGCGACTTTTACAGAGGTTCTGGTGGAGATAGAGGATCGACAGGAGTGGGTCCTATGTGGGTGATCGATTACTCTTGTGCGCATCAGGTGGCAGCACGGGAACCTCCAGGAGAGCACATGGGAGCGGGAGGCTCAGATGCGTGCTCAGTACCCTCATTTGTTCCCCTAGTTTTTGATGTATCTTTACGAGGACGTAAAGCCCTGAGGTGGGAGTAATGTAAAGACCCGTAAATTTCAAGGGAAATTTTTTCTTAATATTCTTTGGAATTTTACAAGAACACTATTTCTGACAGCACCTGATTCCGAGGCCCGGAGTGCCCGGAATCAATTTCCGAAGTTTGGCTCAGGTACGTTCAGTGAACGAACGAGCGGGAATTTCTATATTTTGATCCGGTGCTCGGAATTGA
Organism: Viscum album; assembly: GCA_963277665.1. Taxonomy (NCBI): domain Eukaryota; kingdom Viridiplantae; phylum Streptophyta; class Magnoliopsida; order Santalales; family Viscaceae; genus Viscum; species Viscum album. The sequence goes on along the minus strand of OY728165.1, from coordinate 1,208,059,653 downwards.
AATCTGAGGACACCGATGAACTCGCAGCACCGTTATTTTCTTAGGGAGACCTTTTCCGAGGTTGCATTTTATGCGAGACGAAAGTTAGTTTTGGAAGAAATTATAAAAAGTTAAATAAAAAAAATGTGGAAACACTTTTTTTTTATTTTGTTGGTTAACTTCTCCCAAAGGGAGTTAATGGTGGGACCCACATCCACTTAACCTCCCTTGGGAGGATTAAGTGTGGTGGGGCCCACACAAACCCCAACTAATCATCTTCTCTCAAAACTCCACTATAACTCCCCTTTTAAATGAACTTGACAACTTAGCTTATCAAATGGGTTGAGTTGTATATTTTTTTCAAACCATTGAATTTCAAAAGGTTTGGTTGAGTAAATAAAATAAGCCCTTAGCTTATTTTATTTGGGTAGAATTCTCTAGCCTCTTGAGAGATTTTGAAGCCTTCTTCTTCTTCTTCTTCTTCTTCTTCTTCAAGCTTGACGAAGAATGCGAAGAACCTTCAAGCTCCGAAGAAGAACGCTGCTCCTCTCTTCTTCGTAGCCGGTTGTTTTCGAAGATCGACGACGACTTCCGTGTCAACGAAAGGGAACACCGCTTCCTCCTCGGACTTCCTTCGTCGGCTTACGAAGATTCGCCAACGACGTACCTCTTCGTACGTACCTCTTCGTCAACGGATTTGACGAACGATTACCGCGACGCCCGACCTCCGCGACGTTGTCTTCCGCGGGTCGTTGACGATCTTCGATCTTGAAACCAAGGTAGGGGTTGTTGTTGGTTATTTATTTATTCTTGTTCTTGGTTCTAGCATTTAAAAGGTGAGGATAATTATTTATGTGTTATCGTCTAACGAGAGGGGGGGGGGGGGGGTCGGACCGCACAAACACAACCGAATTCCCCCTCATTTGTTCTTGATTATGATTTTTCTTGTGGATGAACGAGATGGCGTGGTGCCATCGCACCACGCGAAAATTCGCACGGTTATATTGCGCGACGCCGTCACGTCGCGCCATGGAAGGATCATCATGAATGCGACGCCGTCGCGCCGCGTCGAAGAAAACCGAAGGCACCGCGGCTGGAGCGGGGCCACGGAAGAGGGGTGCGGTGCCGTTGCACCGCGCCGGATGACGAACACCGCGGCCTGTTCCGGGCCGCGGAGGGACGTGAGGACCGGCGGCTCGCCGGGCCTCCGGCGTCGGAAGCCGGAAAGGGGACGGGTTTTCCGGTCCCGTTGAAGAAAAACCAGCCAGCCAGGTGGGCCGACCGGAAGGAGAAAGGCCGAGGGAATTAAATTACCCCGGCCAGGTTAATTGCCCCCCCATTATGAGGGGGGGCCAGTTTTATTAAGGGGGGCAGTCGGCCCCCCGTTTTTCCTCAAGGCAGGCCCCCACGAGGGGGGCCGGTTTCCTCCAAAGGCGCAGCTTCAGCCGCGCCGCGAGCTGGGAAGCGGGGGCCATGCCCCCCGCGCGTGGCACCGTGCAGCGCCAGGCCGCGCCGCCACCGGTCCGGCCGCGCCGCCGACCGGGCCGGGTTGGACCCGGGTCGGTTTGACCCGGTTCGGGCCGACCCAGGGGGGGTCGGACCGGGTTGGCTCGGACCAGGACCCCCCGTTTCCGAATCGATTTTGGTCTTTTGGACATAACATGTGCTACGGACCTCCGATCGACGAACCGTCAGCGGCGATGCGATCCTTGGATCGAGACTGTCGTTTTGGTATATTGCACTCAAAGTTTCGAGATATTTTGAGTTGGGCCGGGTTGGTTCGTACACGAAACCAACCGGGACCTCGGACCGGAAACACTCATATCTTGAGCTACGGACGTCCGATTGACGTGCCGTCATCTTTGTTGTGTTCCTCTTAGTGAGACGGATCTTTTGGCATACTCCGCCCGAGGTTTGGACGCAGGTGGAGTACGGTCGGGTTGGTTTAGCCTTAAAAACCAACTGGGCCCCTGGGACGAAAAAGCCAATAACTCTCAGACCGGGCGTCCGATCGACGCGCCATCAGTTGTGTTGAGTTCCTGTTGACGTTACAGAACTTTTGGATACATCAACTCTGGACTTTGGGACAGTTGATGTATCAGCCTCTCGGCTCGTGGAGCAGACCCTCCTGAACGAGCTTGCTGTGTGCTGGATCCCTAGTGCTGGTTGCGACTGCTACTGCTACTGCTACTGTGACTGCGACGACGACCGTACAGAGATCCTGTGTGGATTCGACGATGACTACAGCACTCTACGATCCTACGTGGATATGTGCTACAGGTCCTGTGTGGGACCGATCCTGTGTGGGTCTTTGCGCTCAGCTGTCCTGTGTGAACCAGCGCCTACAGGTCCTGTGTGGGCCCGATCCTGTGTGGGTCTTTGCAGGGGTTAGTTATCTATCGATCCTTCGTGGGTCCGATGACTTAGATGGATCAGAGATCATCTTTTTCGTCTTTCGAAGAAGTATACCTGTGTGATCTGAATCCTGTTACTTTCCTGTGTGGATTGTGCTGTGCTATCCTGTGGGGATTTCGTTTTGCTTTCCTGTGTGGAATACGTATACTTTCCTGTGTGGACTGAGTTGTACTCGGGCTCAGATGTTGGAGCATATTGGAATTGATGACTTAGGTATATGTATGGGCATATACTTAAGCAGTGTCGGTTGTTACTTCGTAATTGTATCTTCCTTTGTGGTTTATCCTTTGTCGATTTTTGGAGACCTTCGGGGGTCTCGGGGTCCCTACTGAGTAGTTTATACTCACCCCTGCACGGGATATGCCCGCACTACGTTGTGTTGGTTGCAGACGACAGACAGCGTTGATCTTGGCTGAGGCTTGCAGAGCAGGACGGTACCTTGAGGTGGACCACTGGGCGGGACGTACTCGGAGCAGACGATGGGACCCGTGGAGCAGTGGAGCTATATGTACCCACCCTTCAGGTGGGATCTCCAGTGGACAGCTCGGTGTAGCGTCTTTACTTACAGTTGCTGTTTTCCCTTTCAAGTTGTACTTTACTTTCAGTTTGGGTTTTTATACTGGCCCATTTACTTTTCCGCACTTTCAGTTGTACTCTGTTTTTACTTAGTGTTTACTTTCTGCTTGCTTACTCTATGGTGTTTGTTTAATATACAAAGGCAATGCCTTCCCTTTTTACCGGGATTTACGCTTTGGTGCTAGTCGCCAGCCCCTGGCCTATGGAAGGCGGCCTTGGGGTAGTCACGGCACGGACCCCGAGGGCGGGCCGTGACAGGAAGAATAATCCATATGTATATTATTTTATTTTAAATACTCCATGGAATTGGGATTATAGTTAATCTCTTGATTTTTTACCAAACCGCTATCAGTTCCATGATTTGTTCCATGTATCTCACCTAATAAATTTCACACATGATCCATCACATGTACAGAACACAAAGGTCATACAACCCGAGCTTGATCCTTTTTATTAGTGACAATGGATGATGATTATGGATCAAATAAGGAATGTTGAGTGAAATAATACCACTCTCCTGGTCAGTGTTTTGTTTAAAAACAACTATCTTGAGGACTCATTATAGTAACTTAAATATGAAATCAGGACGATGTATCCTTAATTTTTGGTACCAAAGTAACACCTTTTTGTGGATATATTAATTTAAAATGTGGTTGAATTTAACACTGAGATATTTTGAAATATATATATATATATCTAAATATATTAAATATCTTATATAATATAAACTTATGCTCCACCTAGTTCAACTTGGGTTATTGGAAAATACAGAGTGTCAGATATATTACATGCTACACCATGTTTCAACAAAATGGGTCATACTTCGAAAGTATTTTTACTTACAATGGTAGTTATCACCTAACCATTGGGATTGAGAGTATGTATATGATTAAAAAAACAATGAAAAAATTGTATAAACATGTATATATAATTTATTATTTTGTTAATAATTATTTATAAAGAAAATAAATAAAATTTTAAAATAAATGGAAATAACTTTATGAAAAACTCTTTTTAGGCGCACAAGTGTGTTTTAAAAAAATAAAAAAATAAATTAATTTTTAAAATTATATTAATTTCATTTATATATTATATATTTAGTATAACTTTTATTAACCATATTACGTGTTTTATATCAAGTAGATTAGATTAAATCTTGTTTTACACTTAAAACATTATTTTTCAAAAAAAGTAGTTTTTTACCTTTTATGCACTTATTTGAAAACTAATTTATCTACTTTTAGATAGTTAACTTGATAAAATAATCTCAATTTTTAATATCATCATGTAAACATTTACTTAGGGTGATTTAGTTTTGAAAAGGTTATGTTGGACAAAAATCCCTCAAGGTAACATTGAATCATTTTTGGGTTGATTGTGTTTGTTGACAAAGCAGGTTTCCAGGATGAATTATCAAGTTCTAGAGATGTTGTTTACAATCTATGTTGATAAAGAAACATGATAAAGGAATGAACAATCTAAGGGCAGTTCAGAAAGAGAAGATACAAGGTGGTTCCATTTTCCAGTGTGCCAAATTTTTTGGGTCCAAAATTTCCATTTTGATGAGCATTGAGAAATATGAATTTCCTTGAAGATCTCATAAAAATATGGAAAAGGCTTGTAGTTTTCTAATATAGTATTCATGGATTGGATTTTGCAAAGACAAGAAGAATGTTGACAGTGTTTTTCACGATTAAAATGAGCTTCGCAAATGAGAGAGTTGAAGGGAAATGCAAGGGAGCTTCGCGGAGGTGTCGCGAAGTAATTGACGGAACTCTCCATGTCTAGAATGAGCTCTATGATCCGAATATTTCTGTGGTGCTTTGCGATATTGAGAGAATTTCATAAGACATTTTGGAGCTTTTCTATTTGAGGTGATGTGGTGTTGAATTCATGCAGAAGGATAGAGTGTTGGTGGAATCACTTATAAATAGGCCTCGACCCCCTCAAGAGAAGTAGAGAGTCCTTCCAAGAAAATTTGTCTACTCTCGGCTCTCAAAGGTGGTTCATGAAGGTAGTGTTCTTCGTGAAGGAATGAGCTTCGTGGTGGATAATTTATCTCTGCGAAAGTGTTGTGCTTCACGTTGCCTCCATGAGCTTCACAAAGGAAGTCACTCAGTGATGACATGAGCTCTGTGATGGCCTAAGCACTATGAAGGATTGAGCTTTGCAAGGTTGTGTGCTTCGTGAAAAGGTAGGGACTTTGTGAATGCTTTTTTGAGCTAATCGAAATTGGGAACTTCACGGAGTAGAGTGATTTGCGATGAAACCTTCCAAAGGTTGTTGCTTAGTGTTTTGGGGATAAGGGGTTTTCATCAGTGGATGAAATTTGTTTATTAATAGGGCATCTACATAAAATGGAGGATGCGTTTATTAGTGGTATTGGAGAGACCTATAGTTCAATAAATAGTAAGTGGATCTTATGAAGAAGTTGTGAGCTCACTTTAGTTGAGAGAGTAGTGAAATTTCAAATTGTGAGAGGTTGTAAACCAAGAGGGGTAGTGAGTCCACTTCAAAATTGTAAATAGTTGTGTGTCTATAGTGGAATTGGTACATCAACACACTACTGGTGTATTCCCCTTGGACATAGCCCAGTGAGCGTGAACCAAGTTAAAATTGATGTTTCTTATGCATGATTTAAGGTATATTCATACTCTGCAACGGGAAGGGGAGAGAAAAGGGTTTTTTCTAACAATAATACAAGCTCAAATAGGGTAGATGTTATAATTTTTCATGCCCTGATTCACCCCCCCCCTCTCTGGGTATCTAGCATAGTGGACCTAATAATTGGTATCAGAGGGAAATGTTGATATCAGTGTTTCTCTCTCTTAAATGGAGTTCACCTATCACAAAGGGATTCTGATCTTTGATGGGAACAATTTTCAAAAATGGAAGAATCAGATGAAACACTACTTTTGATCTTTGTGAATGGATGTGTTTATAGCAGCAATTTATGGTATCACATTTGATATTAATAATGGTGCATTATCAAAAGCTGAGCGAAGATAATTGGATTTTGATGTAAAGGGAATAAATGATTTTTGGGGAGAACTATCCAATACTATATATACCAAGGTTAAGTCATGAAAAAAATCACATGATATGTGGGAAAATCTATTGAACGTATATGAAGGAGATACAAAGGTCAGAGAAGTGAAGTTGCAAATGTTGTGGAAAAAGAATGAAGATATGAGAATAAACCCAAATGAATGTTTTGATGCATTATTTGACAGGGTAAATATTGTAGATGAGGACATGTGAGGTTTGAAAAAGTAATTGAAGATAAAAATATTGTGAAGTGCATACTGAGGAAACTTCCACTTCAGTTTAATCTAAAGATTTCAGTTTTGGAAGATAAAGACCCAAAAGAGCTAACATTGGATAAACTACACATCACCCTTGTTGGATAAGTAATGAGAAATAATGATAATGATGCTATGGAAAAGGATAAATACAAAGTGGTGGGTTTCAAAGCCTTGAAGAATCTCACAATTGAAGATTCTCAAGAAGTAGAAGAGACAAATGAGGTGATGTCATTCCTATCCTCAAACCTTAAAAGAAGAAAAGTGATGTTTAAAGGGAAACTTCGTGTTTCTTTTTTTATGTGTAAAGGTTGTAAATCATGCGGAAAGGTTCCCAAAAATTTTCCAAGAGGATGATGATGCTGATGTAATTGAAATTTCCAAGAAGAAGTCTTCAGCCAATAGGAATGGGAAAAAACAGTTCAAGAGAAATTTCTTTAAGAAGAAGAACCTTCTTTCAAAAGAATGTGATAGTTCAGATGAGTCTGAGTTTGAGGAGGTTAAAGAGATAATGAACTATATATATTATAAATAAAATGCTATGGTTGGAGTTGTGGGTAGTTCTCAAAAGAATAATAAAACCGAAGGTGATGAAGAAGAAGAATTAATTGAGGGAAGAGTTGATATGCTAGCTGAGTTAGAGGCTTCTCTTGAGGAGATAAATGTTTAGAGAGATAAAACAAAGAAATCCAACGAATTAGTTCGTGACACCAAACTCTATATGCAGTAGCAGGAAGAAGAGAAGTCCGAGTTGATGGAAAAAATTGAGAAAATCAAGTCAGTAACACCAGAGGACTTAGAAACGGTTAGTTAGTATAAAATCAATATTGAATAACAGGATAGGGAGACCAATGTCTTGAATAACAAAAGGAAAGATCAAATAAGGTGTATTTAAGAACATGAAAGAGAATTTAATAGTTTTTGGAAAAAGGTTAAGGATCATGAAAAACTCTTGACTCGTTCTAGGACATCAGGAAAGAATATCTCTCAGAAAACCGAGAAGATGAAAGTGGAGAATAGAATTTCAGAAGAAAGGAAACATCAATTATATTCATATTCTAAGGTCAATGGGGGGCTTGATCGAAAATAAAAAGTTCTGTAATTTGAATTCAGACTGCAAGCACCCATTTCAAGAATGAAAGTTTATTTGGGCACAAAGAAGAATTAGAATATTCAGAGATCTGAAGGGGAAAGTTTCAGTGCATAAGTGACATAAAGAAATGCAACTTATATCTGATGTCATTGTTGTGGAAATATGGGACATTAATAATATGTGTATTCCATAACGAATAGATATCGAATGGAATAAGAAAAGAGGTGGCAGCCAAATAGATAATGGTTCTCCAGAACATATTTTGAAGGATAATATTATTGTTACAGTGGATTTTGGCACATGGCTAGGTCCTACACTTTGACCATACAGAGGAATGTGCCAAAGAAAACTCAAAATGTTCGCAAGTAGTAGATCAATGAACCAATATGTGAGTTGAAAACTCAAAATAGATTTGCAGCTTTGCAAGATGAAGCTGGTCCATCATACTCTGAGAAAGAATAGAAGTCTAAATCTATACCTAGTGTCAAGGAAAAAATATGGACTAAGAAGAATAAAGATGATAAGGAAATGGGGGAAAATTTACCCTTAAATCTTTAGATCACTCTAGGGTGTGGATCCTTGACAGTGGTTGTACATCTAATATTACTAGTAATAAGGATTTTGTAACAAGAATAAAATATAAAAAAGAAATAGATTTTATGGTTGTAGACGATGAAGGACTGAAGATTATTTCCTCAAGAGTGGCCATGTTTAGGGGAAAAGATATGAGATGTGCTGATGTCTTAGTAGTATAAGGCCTCAGTCATAATTTTCTCTGTGTTAGTCAACTATGTGACTTAGAACATTCTAAAAGGTTTACTAAGAATATGTGTATCATCAAAGGAAGAGACTGAGTTGTAGTTCTACAAGGAAAAATAACAATGGGATATCTCTACCTGGTAGTTGGAGAAGAAGATATGTGCTTTCTATCTAGGGAGGAAGAAAACAAGCTATGGCATAAAAAACTTAGTCATTTTTTCCAACAATCCCTAAAATATCTGGTAAAGTGTGATGAAGCAAGAGACCTCCCTAAGATATCACATGATCATACGCACATGTGTGATGCATACCAACAAGGGAAGCTCAACCAAAATATGTATAAGCCAAAGGAAAAGAAGTCAAAAAGTGCTTTAATTGGTGCATGATGATGTTTGTGTGTCTGTCACACAAAGAGAAAATGACAGGAAGTGGTACTACATTCTTTTCATTGATGACTACAACAGAATGGAATGGGCATTTGTTATTACCCATAAGTGCGATGTGTTCAACTACTTAAAATAGTACTGGAGGGAGTGTGAAAGGATGCTTGGACTTAAAATTCTTATGTTTTGTATTGAAAATGGTATAGATTTCACAAACTGTCAGGTGAAAGACTATCACAAGAAACACAGGATAAGGTATTAAGTTTATTCAGTAAGAACCCCCAAAAAAATGGAGTAGTTGAAATAAGAAATCAGATCATCAAAAACATATCTAAAACAGTGATTATAGAAAAAGACCTACCAGAGAAATTTTGGATGGAAGCGGTTTTGACATTGGTCTACCTTTTTAATAGGTTTCAATTTTGTCTAAAGTAAGGAAGCACTTCGTATGAGATGTGGTATGGGAAGAAGCCAAAAATGAAGTACTTTCGAATCTTTAAGAGTAAGTTCTTTATACGAAACAAAAAAACATAGGAAATTTATTCACGCGAAGATAATGGAATATTCCATGGCTACTCAGGAAAAGGAAAAGCATATGAATTATTTAATAAAGGGCTGGGAAAAGTAGTTGAGAGAAATGAAGTCACTATTGTGGAAAATGAAGAGAATATTCAATAACACAGTGAACAGTTTCTTGATGAATGTGATGAGGAGGAAATCAACAGATGGGGAGAAGAAGTGGATGATGATGAGTCAGAAGAAGATATCGATGATGAGCATGAGGAAGTAAAATCTGTATCTATATGAAAGCAATGAAGTTGAGTTGAAATCGACAGGAAGAATATCATTAGTGATCAGCCAACTTCCATTCAGACATGAAAAATGAAATATTTTCAATAGACATATTTCTTATTTCTGGTGGAGACTAAATGTTTTTCTGATGAAGCTAATGGTGAAAACTGGGTTCAGGATATGAATGACGAGATAGATCAAATTGAGAAGAATCATACATGAGAGATTGTTTCGAGGCCATCTGATAAGAATGTCGTTGAGACAAAATAGGTCATTCTCAACAAATTGAATGATGATGGAACAATGATTCAAAACAAAACACAACTAGTGTGCAAAGGGTACTCCCAGATAGAGGGAATTGATGTCAATGAGACATTATAACCGGTTGAAAGACTAGAGACAATTAGATTATTCCTAGCCATTGCAGTGCAATTGAAGTTCATGGTGTTCTAGATGGATATCAAATCTGCATTCTTGAATTGGATTCTAGAGGAACACGTGTATATCAAGAAGCTGGATGTTTTTCTCATTCATGAGGATAAGAACAAGGTTTTTCGGCTGAAGAAGGAATTATATGGGTTGAAATAAGCACCGAGAGCATGGTACTCAAGGCTTGATTAGTATTTGAATAAGCTTGGCTTCTATCGTGGTGGAGTTGATTACAATCTGTATTTCAAGAACAATAGTAATCAATGGATTATAGTGCTCATTTATGATGATGAAATAAAATTTGGTGGATCAGATGAAGAAGAGTGTAGATGGTTTTCTGAATTCATGAAACAAGAGTTCAAAATTTATATGATTGGTGAGATGACATTTTCCTTTGGATTACAGGTGACACAAAAAAGTAATGGAATATTCATTTCTGAATACAAATATGCCAAGGAGGTTCTGAGAAGATTTGGAATGGAAAATTACAAGGATATAAAGACTTCGGTTGCAACCCAGAATAAATTATCGAAATATGATAATGGAAAGGGAGTTAATAACACAAAATACAAGTAGATTATTGGGAGTTTACTATACTTGACATCGAGGAGACCTAATATTGTGTACACTATATGCCAAGAAGCGTGATATCAAAGTAATCCCAAGGAAAGTAACATGATTGCAGTGAAAATAATAATTTTGTATATCAAGGGCATGGTGGATTTCAGCTTGATATATAGTGACAAATCTCAGTCTGAGTTATTGGGGTATACTAAAGAAGATTGGGCTGGTTCAGTAGATGACTAGAAATCAACATCAGGATGTGCTTTCTATCTTTTTGGATTTTATATTTCTTGGCTGAGAAGGAAGAAATATTTCATTTCATTGAGCCCCACAGACGATGAATATATTTCTGACACTCAAGCATGCACACAGTTATTGTGGATGAAGAAGCAATGTGATAATATGGGAGTTGAAGTGAAATCTCTGATTGGAATCCAACGTGATTACTCATGTGCTATAAATCTCAGCCAAAATATTGTACATCCCTTATGTACGAAGCACATTATGATAAAGCATCATTTTATAAAGGATAAGGTTGAACAGGGAATCATGAATTTGGAGTGTGTGCCTGCAGAACTACTGGTTGCCTAAATTTTGAAAAAGACCTTACCCAAGGAATCATTTGAGAGGAATCAGTTGGCTCTGCAAGTCCGTTCGACTCCCCGCACTTGATAAAGTGTTTATGTGACACCCCTCCCGAAGGTATGATAGGGTTTTATCTATTGTTCTTATTTTTTTTATCATTCCAATGTTTCCCACCACAAAGGAGTGACCTTTCTGTTTGTTGACAAAGGGGGAGAATTAGTAACCCCCAAAGAGGGAGAAACTATGGATATGGAATGGAGAAAAGGTCTTAGTCAAATACATGGGGAGAAGCTGACAGGTGGAGCAGAGAGAGAGGGGGAGAGCAATGAGATATGGGGAGAGTTTAAAATCTGATGATGCTTGATGTGATCGATCAAAGAGTAGATATTAGGATCCTTTAGGATCACGATAAAAGCAGAACTATGATGTAGGAATGGTGTTTGAAGGGTTCCAATGATCAACAATTTGTATCAGTTTATCAATTGGTATCAGTTTGGTGTCAAAAGTTGGTGTCGTAAATGAAGTGATTCATTGTTGAACTTTTTATACAAATCTTGTTTCTCACCTCGAACATTGCTCATGTGGGATTAGATAATGTGGTGAGTGAATCTTTGGTCGCTATCTGAATCGCAAGAGGTGAATGATGGTAGATGATGGAAGGAGACTTAGTGAGGTATCAAAGTGCATAAAATCGTTCTTAGAATTGTCGTCAACAAACCCAAAGGGGGAGATTGTTGGGAAAAAATCCCTCATGGTAACCTTGCATCATTTTTGGGTTGATTGTGTTTGTTGAAAAATACAGTTTCCATGGTGAATTGTCATGTAATAGAGAATTTGTTTACAATCCATGTTGACATAGAACCATGACAAAGGAATGGATGATCTAGAGGTGGTATAAAAAGAGATAATTCAAGGCAGCGTCATTTTCCAGTGTTTGAAAAACTTTTGGTGTCCAAAATTTAGAGTATGGTGAGCATCGTGAAATATGGATTTCCTTAGAGATCTCGTAAATGTATAGAAAATGCATGAGTTTCATGAATATAGGATTCAGGGATTGGATTTCTCGAAGACAAGAAGAATGTTTAATGTGTTCTTCTTGATTACGACGAGCTTCGCAAATGGCAGAGTTGAAGGGAAATGCGAGGGAGCTTTGTGGAGTTGGTGAAAAGTAATTAATGGAATGCTCCATGATTATGAAGAGCTCTACTATCGGAAAATATACATGGTTCTTCATGATATTGAGAGAATTTCGCCGGAAAATTCGGAGCTTTGTCATTTGAGGTGACGTGGTGCTGACTACGCACGAAAGGTTAAAGGGTCAGTGGAATCGACAATAAATAGGCCACAACCCCCTCGAGAGAAGTATAGTGTTTTCCCTGAATTTTTTTTGCTCTCGACTTACTAAGGTGGTTTGTGAAGGTAGTGTGCTTTACGAAAGAAGGAGCTTCGTGATGGATAATTTAGCTCCACAAAATTGGTGTGCTCTGCGTTGGCTTAGTGAGCTTCGAAAAGGATGTCACTCTGCGATGACTTGATCTCCACAACGACCTATGATCTGCGAAGGCGTGAGATTTGTAAAGGTGTGTGCTTTTCAAAAAGGCCGGAACTTCGTGAAGGCTTGTTTGAGGTTCATGAAATTGGGAGATTCACAAAGTAGGGTTCTTTGTGATGGTACTTCCAAATGGTTGTTTCCCAGTGTTCAGGGGAAAATGAGTATTCATAAGTGGATGAAATTTGGTCTTCGATAGGGCATCTACATACAGTGGAGGATGCATTCATTAGTCGTAATGAAGAGACCTATAGGTCTATAAACTGTGAGTGGATTTTTTAAAGTAGTGAGCTCACTTCAGTAGACAGATAATTGAGTTCTCAAATTGTGATTGGTTGTAAATAAGAAGGGACAATTAGTGTACATATATGTTCTAAACAGTTTTATGCTTATAGTGGAATTGGTACATCGACACACTGTCGGTGTGTGCTCCTTGGACATAGCCCAGTGAGGGTGAACAAAGTAAAAATTGTTGTATCATGTGCATGCTTTAAGGATTATTAATACTCTACAATGAGAAGGAGAGAGAGAGAGAGGAGGGATTTGTCTAATAACAAAACAAGATCAAACGTGGAATATATTATCATACCCTAATTCACCCCTATAAGGGTATCTAGCCTAGTGAACCTAACAGTTCAAATTTGAAATGAATAATGATTTTTTTGGTTTTTAAGAACTATATTTTCTTTTAAAGCATTTCAAAAATTATAATTATTTTAAAATAGATTAAAAGTAAAACTATTTCAATTATATATCTATTAATCTATTTTTTTTATTTTTAATCAATTTATTATTTAATTTTTACATAAGAGCATTGTAATCTTTTCATCATTTTTTATTTAAAAATATGCATTCTCGTTGTGTCGGTGGTATTAATTTTAAGATAAATTTTGAAACATTTGTAAAAGGAATTTTAAAAATGGATTCCATATTTTTACTCATAATTATTTATTTTATCTAATAATTAAAAGTCAATGTTTTACCAAAAATTAATACAAAAAAACAATAAAAATTACTTTCTGTGATAAAGGTAATAATGGGTTTTCCAGGGGGTTAAAATTTATAGGTTACGATATAAAGTTACAAAAAAATTATAAAAAATGAATTTTATGGACATAGTTTGACATTATGTCATAAATTTAAGATAATAGAAAATTTTGGAGTAATTTGTAATGATGAAAACCAAGATAAATTGTTTTATTTTCAAGAAATACAATTGTGACACTCACATCACTTATAAAAGGACACCCTCTCCTCTTTATTCACACATTAAAACCCTTTTAGTTAAAAAAAATACCAAAAAAATTACTTCAAAAATTAAATAGAATCTTCTTTAAAAGACTTATTTTTGGGTTGAAATCCATCAAAGAAGGAACTTCAGTGTTATCCTTAGGAATTTACCCATGGAAGATGTAAGATTCTTTATCGATCATTTTAATTTTGTTTCTTCCTCAACCTAATTTAATTATTTTTAAAACATGATTATATAATAAATTAATTGTATTACACATATTAATATGTTTTTATATTAATTTCATGACCTAAAACCATCTCTTTTCCATCAAATGGGTTAGATAGTCATTATTTGTGTTTATGGTGAAACACCACCTCATGAACTGATGACATTATTTTTTTTGATTACCACTAAAAATGGATGGTTATAATGAAGGATTAAATTTATATATATATATATATATGATATTATTATTATTATTGAATAATAATTTCAAATTTTTTTTACATCCCATTTCTTGGGAATATGATAATGTCGTCTGTGTGTACGACGGACTACCACCTCGTGAAGTGATGTGATTAGTTCACCCTTTATGTGGAATGTAATAATGATGGTTTCAATGAAAATATATGATATATATTAAATAAAAATGGGTCTTTAATTTTTATATATTATATAAATTTATTTATCTCTATTCTTTAGGAAAATGGAAACAATATTATTGCATACGTACGACATATTGTCCCCCTTAGCAATGCATTTCATTTTATTTCTCTTACTTTTATGGATTACTATAAATAAATATATGATGAATATATATTATATTTCTTTCATGTTAAAAATTCTTGATATTATAAAACCATTATCAGTGTAAGATTACTAAACATAAAAAATTAAAAACATATTGTAAAAAAGTATTTATTACTGGAAACATGAATTTAACATGAAATTATTAACAAACAGATAATAAAAGGTAATAAGTAAATCATATATGGTATTGTATATATAAGTAAGGATATTGAATATATTTATAATAAACATATATTTATTATAAATTAATTTCAAATGTGTATAATGGAATTCGATACTTAATGTAATACATTTATGTCTGAATTTTTACTTCTAAGAGACAAATTCTATATTCAACACCTATTTAATTTATGTGGTGTATTTAATATTAATAATCATTTTTGTTATTATTATTATTAAAATTACTGGTATTTACATATAAATTTTAGTATCTCTATTTTACAGGGTTTATAGTTCAAATTTTTCCAAAGTGGTAATTGATTTTTTAATTTACTTTCATTAAGACAATGCACCTATATTTATTTATAAAGAGTATATAAAAATTTGACATTTAATATCATGAATTTATTTATACTCAAGGTATTTTATGTTTCATTTAATTATTTGCCCTCTTTATTATTATGTTTCAATTATTCCAAAGTTGTAATGATTTTATATTACAATCCCATCATTTATTGAGATTGTTGATGATTATGTTTCTGATGAGAAAATATTATTATCCAGTTCTCAAGAAACATATAAATTTTATTATCCTATTTTAATTTATGATACTAATAGTACAATTCACCATAATGTTTTGATAAAAATATTCTAGTAAATGATTTTAAAAAAATTCATCATTATTTAACTCTTCGATGAGATATTTATTTTCTCCTAAAACCCTATCTTCAAAAAATGTTTTGAAAAATATTTTATTATTATACTCTGATTTTTAAAAGATATTTTACCTATTTTTTAATTTTTATAAATTTTCAGTGGAATATTCATATAATTTTCCAAATAATTCAAGTTTTTATTTTACTAAAAATGTGAAATAAATATTATATTTGATGTGTATATCATGAAAGAAATTTTTGGTTGTCATGAACATTATTTACATTAAAGATTCATTTATAGTTTTTCAAGGTAATTTTCATATAATAATATTTTGAAAATTTTTATGTTTTAATAATGTTTTTTTAAATGGAAAGGATATTTTACTTATGAAACTTTTTAAATGATTTTTCATAATTCCATTGTGTGTTGTCAAGGTTATTATAAAAGAGACAAATTTTAATTTTTTATGAATTATTTGTTTTAAAATTTTGTTTTAAAATAAAATATATATTACTATAGAATTATTCTATGTTATTTTTCCATCAAAAAAATTATCCTTAAGAGGTGAAATAGTATTATTTAACTTATGATTTTCTGGGGGGATGAACAAAGGATTTAATTTTTATCCTTTATATGATTTTTTTTTCACATCCATGGGTTATAAAACATTAAACAATATTGAACCCAAATTCTTCCACATATGAACATACAATAGTGAAACAATGAAATGATTATGAAACCCATATCTTGTATATAGGTTTTTGATAGGTTCAAATTTTTATGAATCCCATTTCATTTAATGGGTTATGATATGATTAATTTCTTATATTGTTTTGGAAAAAATAAATATGGTTTTCATCAAGAGATAGGTGGGACCTTTATATCCTTCCAATTAATTGGGTAAATCTTTATATCTCATGAGGTAATAGTGGGAAACAAGAAGTTCTTGATCCACTATATGAAACATGTGTATACTAATCTGCTATGAGAAATAGGTGTGTTCTAATCCACTTTGGGAAATAGGTATATCCTGATCCACTATGGGAAACAAGTAATGAGTCCTGATGTAATAATTAATGGTATTTATAGTTTACCATGATAGATGAATGTTTATCATTATTTAATATGGCTCTACACTATTATTACAAGAAATTATGGTTCATGATTTATTTATGATGATCTATCCCCCTAATGGTCAATGTTTTTGAAAATGACAATGTTTTATTCCAGGAATCATGTTTATGATCTATGATAGGATGGGAATGAGTTTTATAAGTTATGTTCATGATCACATAGAATTATAATTACCATTTAATTTTATATGATTATATATTTATATCTCTTATGTTTATCTTTTCTGAGAATCTAATCTCACCATTATGTTTCCTTTCATATGTTATGTGGAATGGTTTACATAGGGTATTCCAAAGAGTAGTGCTTTTTAGGATTATATTTATTGGAGATATTTATGAAATTTCAATAAAAATTAAGATTGTGTACCTAGTACCAAAACACGCTAAACTATTATGGTCCTTAAGAATGTGTCTGTGTATTGTATTGAATATTCATCTAAAAAGAGGTAAAATATATGTTTCAAAATCCTTGGTCACTATAGGTGGTTTTAAAGTAAATATTTATTTATCATTTGGAAATGAGGATGAGAAATACATAGCATTATAAGTAGGGATATATATGAGGATATGTGTTGGAATATATATAAGGATAAGTATATGATGAGTCAAAGTGTTTGAAAATGTCATGGAATTTCGGTAATAGGTAGTGTAATTGGTTTACAAGAAATTACATTCCAATTTGGAAACTACAAGTATATTTGGATATAGAACATTGGTATATAGGGGTAATAAATCTGAAAATGTCAAATTAAATCAGAATCAATAATCATAAGGTCCAGGAAAACAGGCCTCGATCCACACTTGGTCTGATACTCGTGGGGTATATGCATTGGAAAATCATAAAATCTATATGAAGAATCTTTAAGGATATAAATATATAGTGGATATGAATACCATATTATTAACCTATGGTGTCAATGATTTAGAAATGGTGTAATGATTTAGATATCATGTATGTTATTTCATACGATTATGTGACTTTCCACTATGATTTGTGATTGTAAAACCATACTTATTGGTTTTATAATATTAATAGAACATGTAGAAACTTTTTAAATTATGAATTAAATATATAATTCAATGATTTTACCATGAGAAATAAAATGTTATGGGAGATGGAATGAAAAATAGTATAGTTATTATCAAACAAAACTATCAAAATTTGAATCATGTTGAACTTCCAAATGACAAAAAAGGAACAATGTTCTCTTGAGTCCATCATTAAGAAATATACACTTCATTTTAATGGTTCCTATGATCCACCTATTTATTAGAAATGGATAAGTACCACTAAAAATATGTTTTATGTTGTTTAGTGTTCAGAGCATTAAAAATTCAATTTGGATGTTTATCATTTAGATTGTGAATCACATATGTGGTGGAATCTTCTTAAGAATATGTGGGAATAAAAAGAAGCTTAATCTATATAATAAAAAGTGTTTAAGGGGATATTTCACATTAATTACTTCCCTTTTATTATACAAAAAATTGTTATGGAATTCCATGAACATAAGAAAATGATGATGAATCTATCAGTTCAGATGAAACAAATTTTTTAAGACTTATAAGGCATGTTTCTGCTTTAATCTTTATACCTGAAAGAAAAATTGATATATTCTTTGGTTTCCTAAAAAATGTATTCTAAAGGACGTGGATCTAAAATACTTTAGTAAATATGATGAATTCTTTTGATGTGAACTAAAGGTAGAAAAGTAAATAAAATATTTTTAATATTATTATAGTTTTTATGAGAAAAGGTAGATCAATACCTCTGAAAACTCAATTGGTGGAATGAAATTCTTGCCACCTTCATGCCAAAAATGTAATAGAAAGAATCAATGGAATTTTGATAATAGAATTGGGAGGTTATTTAAATGTGTAATGGAATTTCATAAATCTTGATAAAGTTGAAACACAATTAATGGTATGGTTATTTTAATAGAGGAGAATTGGATGCCGACTAATTAAACACTGACATTCCTGTGTTTGAAGTGAATGATGTTTCTGAATTATGAGAATCAATGCCCCGATCCAAGAGATAATGTGGATGAAATTCAAAAACAACATTTGAAGAAAAAGGATAAAGTGAAATAATATTAATATATAATGGATGACGTGATTTATGATAATTGAGCCACACTTATCCTCCCCTCATTTCATGAGAATTTCATGCTTGATTATATATGAATGATCAATATAAAGGAATTATCGTCCATTTTTTTTAGAATTTCATGTGACTATCACCCTCTACATATATTATATAAAAATTAAATCAAATTTAATATTCCATTAGTACAAGGATAAACCTAATATTCTAGTTAAATTTTTATAGTATATGCTAAGATATTACGTAATGGAAAAATAGTTAATTAACATCTTAAAGTATATATGTATCTATATAATATTAACATAATAGTTACGGATACCATAATGGTTTTATTATTTAAAGGTTTTACATAAGGCTAAAATGCATCAATACGCCTTTTTTGGTTGTATATGATAAGATTTTATCTAGAATAATGATATTTAAAGAGATAATCATGGAGATACAACGGTTTGGTTATGTATATATTTTGGTAATAAATTTATTTTAGTAGTAATTCCTTAATAATTTTTGTGAATTTATTAAATATAATGCTAACTATTAGGGTTTATCTTAACATTCTTGGTGACATAATTATTATTTGTAGTATATCACAATAAGAAGTCATCAAACCTCATTTATATATTAAAATATTTATATTTGGATCTACATTATAGAATATACATGTAATTATGTGTTTTATGTAATGGGGTTCCACATTCAATTATATCCAACTAGTATCCTAATTTTACATCAGTTTTTTTGCTATTTCTTTAACACGCTCTTGATACAGAGATGAGTTTCAGCATTGCAAATAATCTTAAGAGAGATGCTCAGTTCAAGATAATATTTTGAAATCTATTGGATATGATAAGATCTTGCTATATGGATTTCCAAGGTTGTTTGGATAATAACCTTCCCCTAGTTGAGTTTTCCCACAATAATTGCTTTCAATTGATCATTCATATGTCTCTTTGTAAGACCATTTATGGGAATTAATGTCAAAATCCAATATGCATAAATGATGTTTTAGAATGAAAGCTATTGGGACATGAGAATATTTATGGGATAAAAGTGTATGTTAGATCCATTTCTAAACACATAAGGACATTACAAAATAGGAATAAGTTTTTTTTTTCTGATAATAATTTACACTATCTAGAATTATATGTTAGTGAAAAGGTAATTCTATGAATTCCAACGGGGAAGAATGAAGGGAAAACTAAGCTATAGGTATATAATTAACCTTGAAATTCATGATTTTATTGGGACCATATCTTAACTCTTAACATTTCTAGTAAAATTATATTAGGTCCATTATGCGATCAATGTATTTCTCCCTAAAAAATTACAAACCTGATATATCCCATGTATAGAAATTAGAGGTCATACCCCTAGATCATGATATTTCTTATTAGGATATACTAGTCCATATTTCATATTGAATAGATAATGTTCTATTAAACTAGTCCACTCACCTGATCATTGATTTTTGGAAACCCCACCTGCTTGAGGAAGCTACATGAGAACTAAACGAGATAATGAGGTAAGATTATCCTCAGTTATTAGTACCAAAGTGATCAATTTCTAGAGAGGAATACAATTAAGGGCGGTAGAATGTAACACCTCGAGATTTTGAAAAAAAATTAAAATATTGTTAATCTCCGGAATATTATGAATTATATGAAATAGTTATTTTAGCTTGTGTTACACTCAAACTGAGAGTGTACATTACATTACACGCAACAAAGAGTTGCAAAATAAACATGACATGCTTTAAAAATATTGTTATTTAATATGATAATTATAAACTAACTGTTGGAAAGGTGGGTGTGAATAGGAATAGCTAAATTATATAAATATGTCTTAATTATGATTTTATGATTAATTTATTAATGAAAAAAATAATTAAAAATGAATATAAATAACCTTTTAAAAGAAAAAGAAATTATTTTTTAAAATCCTATTTTTATTCCAACATGTATGTTTTATATTAATAAATTTTAAAGAAAAATGTTTTAATTATATTAAATAAATTTATATATTGTATATTTAATATAATGTTTAAAATTCATCCAATTTTTTTGGAAAAGTGAGAAGAATATATAAAATTTACACTTAGAACAATATTTTTCTAAAAAGTTGTTTTTCCACCTTTAGTCCACTTATTTTAAAATTAGTTTTTAACTATATTTGAAAATTAATTAGATAAAATAATATTTATTTAATAAATGATCATGTTAAAATTATCATAGGGTGAATTTTTGGGATAATTCTCAAAATATTTTTTTTGGATAAATACGGAAGAATATTGGTTTTTATTAAAATTTATCATTTAATTAAAGAATTAAAAAAATAATAGTTTTATAAGGGGGTTAAAATTAATATTAGTGTAATTATATATATTTTAATCCAATTTTTGATATTGTAATCAATTTAATTATATTTTTTATATAAAAACATATACAACATTTGAATATTTTCTACTCCAAAACCAGCTTTCTTGTCACTTCTCCAGGATTAAATTTAAATTTTTGTACACTTCTATGAATTAAATTTGTTAGAATGTATAACATTTTATTAATTCATATAATTTATATTATATGATAATTTCATCTTAATTTTTCATCAAAATTAATTGTAAAAAAAATTATTTATCACCGTTAAGGTAAAAATCGGTTTTCTGGGGGGGGGGGGGGTTAATATAAAATGATAAGGGTTACAAATAACCAAAACTTATCGAACACAAATTGGAAGAAATTTATCAACCATATGTATTCAATTATTGATAATGGAACATTTTGTATCATTTGGGCATGATAAAAACCAATGTAGATATTTTTTTAAAAATTACAAATGCACAACTTACCTCACTTATAAAGGTATACCATCTCCTATCTTATTCACACATTAAAAGATTTTTGTTTCAAAAAATATCTATGAAAAATATATCATAAATCATATCCTATATCGATAGAATAATTATTTACGGCATAATGTTTTCCAAGGAAGGATATTTGTGAGAACCTAAGGAGGTTACCTGGGGAGAGGTAACATTCTTCATCGATATTTTTTATTTAATTTATTCCTACACATCCTTAAATTATTATTAAAAAAAATTATATAATAAATTTAGTATCATAAATATATTTATATTATTTTATATTATGTAAATTAGATAAAACAATCTCATGTTAGGTGAAATGGGCTATGAAATAATCATTCATGTGCATGGCATGTTATCACCTCGCAGACCAATGTCAGTTGTTTTTTCCATTAACATCTCTCAAGTATGGTAATAAAAATGGATTAAATTTATATATAAGATATTTATGATATTTCAATTCTTCTGTAATCATAATAAGACATTTTCCATGTTATAATTTCCATTTTGTGGGAATACGATAATGTCGTTTCTGTGTATGGTGGATTACTAACTTGCATAGTGTTGCAATCCATTCACACTTTACGGGGAAGGTAATGAGGATTATTTTAATGGAAATATGTGATATATATGAGATAAAAATAATTTTATAATAAAAAATATATTATTTATCTTCATTTATCTATTTTTATTTTGAAATTGGAAACAATGTTAATTTGTACGCACGATCAACTGTCTCATTGAATGAAAATTTTCATTTCTATATTTATATATAATGGATCACTCTAAATACATATATAATTAATATATATTATATTTATATTATGGTAAAATATTTAGATAATACGGATCCATGATCAATGTAATAGGAACAGATATAAAAAATGAAAACATAATGGAAAAATGTGTTTATTACTCGAAATATGAATTTAACATGGAATTGATAAAAAATGGAAAGTAAAAGGTCATAAATAAATCATATATGGTATGATATATATAATTATAGATCTTTAATGGATTTATATTTTAACAATATTTATTATATAGTTTTTTAAAACATGTAAATAGGAATTCAAGAATTATTTTAAGGGATTTCCTTTCAACTTTATACTTCTACAAGACACATGCCATATTCACCATCTATTTAAATTATATGGATTACATAATACCTTTAATGTATTTTATGATTATTATAATTAAAATTATGGTGGATTAAGAATCCATTTTAGGATCTCATTTTCACGGGGTTTATAGTTCGATAATTACCAATGTGATAATTGATTTTTGTCTCAATTTTTCTTCATTGAGACATGTGTTATATTGTTTTCATATCTTCCTTTACAAGGTGTATATACAACGCCTTTGACATGTAATATCTTGAATTTATTTATCATCCTAAAATTTTATTTTTTTTTATTATATTCCTTCACGTCTCTTACATTTCAATGATTACAAAGTGACAAATATTTCCTGTTATAATCAGATCATTTTTGGGATTATTTATGATAGTGTTTCCGATGATAAAATATTATAACCCATTTATGAAGAAACTGATGAATTTTATTATCATATGTTTATCGATGAAATTAATATTAATATTTTTCAAATCATTGTAACATAATATAATTGGGAAAATGGTTTCAAAAAAATATGGATTTATTTCTCTCTTCGATTAGAAATCCACTTTCTTCTGAAACAATGTTTTGTAAAAATATAATCTAAAATATTTAAATATTATTCAATTATATTTCATTTTTTTACTCATATATGGATTTTTTTAAAAATATACTTAAATTAATTTTCATATCATTTATTTAAAGAAATCACATTTATCTATTTCCAAAAAAGTGAAAGGTATATCTACTTTAAAATGTATAATATGAATGAAACATCCCATCATCGGGACCATTATACACTTTGAATATTTTGTGATAAATTTTAAAGATTATTTTCAGGTAAAATTAGTTTCAGAATTTTCTAAGAAATTTTTTTCAATGATGAAGGTTTATTTTTCACAAGGAATATTTTAAATTATTTCAAAACTTCTTTTATATGTTTTTAAATTTATTTTACAGGATAAGTATTTCCATTTTTTCTTTTTAAATTTTAATGGTTATTTTTATATAAAATCTATCTTCCATTATAATCATTCCATATGTTTTATTCTTCAAAACCAATCTCCTTCTAACATGACATCCTTGGTTGTAACATTTTCTTTGATGGGGTTATAAAACAAGGAAACCATTCTTATTCATTATTTGAATGGTTTATTTGTATGATTTCATGATGTTTATGAATCCCATTTCTCTTCCAGGGGTTAGACCCTGATTAAATTATTGTGAAACCTGATTCTTATTCCACTGGTTATGAAATCATGAAATTAAGAAATGATTATGAAACCTATCTCTTTTTAGTTTGATTTGATTTAATGAAATTTTTTGAAGCACATTTTGTTTCGTGTGTTATGAAATTATTATTATTATATGATCTTATGGAACAAATAAATATGGTTTGCATTATTAGTTGGGTGGGAATTATATCTTTATAAAATGTATTAGGTAAAGCTTTATATTTCATGAAATAAAAAAGGGATACAAGTTGATGAGATTGATCCATTATCGAGACCAGGTGTATCCTGATCCACTATGGTAAATAGGTGTGTCCTAATAAAATATAGGAAAAATGTCTGTCCTAATACACTAGGATAAATAGGTGTGTTCTGATATATAATGGGAAAAAGGTGTGTCCGAATCAACTATGAGAGACAAGTGTGTTCAGATTCACAATGGGAAAATGGTGATGAGTCCCAACTCACTATGTTGGCGGCCATGGTAGTTAACATTGAAATATGAAGTGGTTTACTATATTAATGATGGTGAAACAATTTTAGAACATGAATTTTTAGTTCATTATTTTTTTTATAATGATTAATCACACCCATTGTTAGGTTTGCAGAAATGAGAATGTTTTATTCCATGACTCTTGATTATGATCTATGATTGGTTTGGTATGACAATATAAGTTATGTTCATGATCACATACAATTATTATTATGTTATTCCTTCATATGATCATATATATTTATCACATATGTTTAATATTATTGAGAATTTGAGATCCCTATTTCCTATATTAACATCCCCAGGTTATAAACAATGTCCTAGGTAGGGTACGCCTAAATGGAATTGTATTTGAGAATATCATTGTGGGAGATGTTGTAGAAATTTCTACAAATTAGATTATTGTGCACCAATTATCAAATAAACTAAATTGTTCTGGTCCTTAGAAATCTACTTATATAACAAATTGAATATCCATCTAAAAATATAAAATATCTACATACGAACACCATGGGTTTCTAATGATATTTTGGAAAAATTAAAAGACACATTTATTCTAACAAGTGTGTAAAAAAATTACAGTGGACAGAGTGATGAGAGTAGAAGTTCCAATTTAAGTCCTAGGAATCACTAGGAGAAAATGTTCATAAAAGAAATATCTCACCAATTTATTTTCGAATATAAAACTTTGCCGAAGTTTATATGTCAAACTGACTACACTGAAGTCTATGTACCCATGTGCACTCATGTGAAGATTACTTCTCTCAACCCTTTTTCCCAAGTCCTGTTGTCTAGGTATAATCATGTGATTAAAATATAACATGATTCTAAGGAAATTGTGAACATTTCACTTACCATGATAAGGTAAAATAACTTAAGAGAACAAAGAGTAGAAATATCCAATGCTTGATTGAGTTAGAAATTTGAAATGAAAGTGGTTAATATTATCTATTTATAGCCAATACAATTGATGCATACAGATATAAGAATTAGCACAGTGCACCTTACTATGTGAGAGTGTGGGATGAACACCTATGTTGAGTGACAGAGTGTCTAAAACATAAAAAAAATTCCCACTTCATCCAATTGGGCCCAATTCCAAAGGTGGAATTTGTTTATGTTACTTCGAACTAGAAAGTAAAAAGGAATGGACGACCAATGGTCTAGAGGGAGGAAAATTATATTTTCACATAGTCTACAAGAATAATCCCAATATATCAATCCCATTAGTGCCCATGTTCTTAATATACAACACCCATCACTATGTACACATCTAGTCTACCCAACCGATCGCTACATGTGCACCCATTGCTATAGACACACCCATCCTATAAAAAAAATCTAGATATTTCTCTATAAATTTGACCAAATGGTTTGTCATTTACAATTTTTTTGGAGAAGTTGAATAGTAACATAGAGGACCACTAACAATTATCTAAATGGCTCCACTAGTAAGACTCATATTCCCAAACATTAGGGAATTAACAAACTACTGAATTTATATGTGTTACCTTATGTTTTAAAACACTAAAACCTTCATGGAATACCACTTTATCCAAGGTTAATTGGGAGTGGTAAAAAGGAACCAACATTGGGTGACATATTATGGAATCACCCACATAATGGAATAAGTAGATATCCTTAATCATAAGGACTATGCTTCTATGATCTGGCCCTAGGGATTCAATCTTCTTATAACATTGTTGAGAACATCCAAACATAAGGGAAATAAAATATGAATGAGAGTATTTGTGTTTTCCTATGTTTTAAAATCCTGAAAACATCATGGAAGACAACATTACCAAAATTTCATTATAATAAGGGTGAATGGTGTACATTGGGTGAAATATTAGAGAACCATCCATCTAAAAGGTTCTTGGAGATATTTGATCACATGTACTAGGATTTTTCTCTGTTTTGGCCCGAGGGAATCCATCATCATATCCCGTATTGGTGAATAGAATACAATTTATCTATAAATTATTTCATTTAAGTAGACTCAATGCCTAGTCATTCTTGGGGAAAATGAAATTCACTAGTCATCCATTCTATTGGCAATGAAGACACACTAATTAACCCTTCATTAGGTGACGAATTCCAACAAATTTGAGAATATTTCTGTGAAGTGAAGCCATTACATAACCCTTGTATGGGAGAATTAAGAAATCCATTTCAGCCCTTATTAAGAAAATACATTGTATTTATTCATCACTGTTTAAGGTGATCAAGAAACTTATCCTAGACCTCATTAGGGAGAAGTGGAACCCTAAAGATGATCATAATTATATATCACCTTGTTCATGAGGGTCCCTATCATGAGGACACTAGATAAGCTTATCATAGCTTAACAAACATGTCATGGTTCTCAATTACAATAAATGAGCCATTTCCTAGCGAGATTCTATATAAGGTGTGATCGCCAACCATGTTCCCATTGATGATTTTTTAACCTTGAATCATAGATGAGATAGGGAAGTCCATTTGAGGGTAGTATATTTCCTTACATTATCCCCACTCATTCTCTCCTTGTACCCAAAAAACATTGTGGGAAACTCATTTCAAAGCCCCTACACATCTTCCTAAAGGTCCATATTCCCAATCAGTCTAGTCTTCCTTAATATTACAAACATAAAACTATATGAAGTAGTTATATGGGTATCCTCTAATCTTTATAACTCAATTGACCATTACCTACTTAATGGTATCATCCATATAGTTTGTTAATTATCATAATTACGGAATCCCTAATAGATAAGCCCCAACTCATCCCCAGGGGTCCACATCCTCCATTATGCCATACTCAAAACAATATATTACTTATGATACACATCATACTAAATAGTAAATATTACCTATGATCCATATTCATTGAATGGAAAATCTTCTCATATAAGAACATGTTATGGAATCCTGATATATTAAAGCCCTAACCAATTCTCTATTGTCACAAATTTTATGACAAAAAATACCTAAAACATTATGTATAATTGTGTGTTGAACACCCTAGTATCATGATGTAAAACTAGACTATAACATATTTACCATATAATGTTAAATATCATCATAAAATATTTTCACATTACATTAAACTTTGTGCATCAAACATTATGGTATTTTATTCCTATTAACTGTGATATGTATTATGCATATACGAGTTCCCAAAAATATAACATTATCACAAAAATAATCGATCATTAGACCTTATTACCTCTTAGACCCCTATTTACATCTATTTGGGATCATTCATTACTAAACACCCTTTACTATGCCATATTTTCAATTAAAACATATTCCCCACTTAGAGGGACATATTACCTATGGGTGTGTACATATATATATATATATATATATATATATCTCATTTAGGAAATATCCCACATGATACAATAACTTATTCATTCTTCCATATTCCGCATAAAACCCAATATCATTGAGTAATATTCCCTCCAAGGTCAACTAAAATGGGTTGCTCATGTGTATGTATCACAACAACCATTACATGGAATATTTTTCTGAATATACCTTACCACATGACATTAAAATTCATGGGTTGTTCTTATAACATGAACTATGTGGATATGATATTCCCATTTAAGTGATATATAACTATGTGGGTTCTAATTACTTTTAAAAGGATACATATGAATCCCATTTCATTTACTGATCCCAACATCCTAGACACCTACTGGGAGGAATAATTTGGTGGGAAATAATTGATAACCTATTTTTTGGATTAAATATATATTAAACCATTTAAAAGTATCTAACTAGTTTTCACAGATTAATATATAGTTTGGATATCATCATATGAGGGAGAATGATGAGGATATTTCAATGATTTATTTTTTATTTCGATATAGGAACTTCATTTTCATGGTAATTTATTTTTTAACATGAATACCACAAATATTTTCACAGGACTCGTGAAATTCATTTTTGATTAATTATTAGATGATATTTTTGTTATGTTCTTTGATGAAATATTTTTGTACTCTAGGTTATATGATGAGTATGTTGTGATAATTTAGGCTATTCTGGGTGTTCTATAACATTTTAAACCTTAATGGAAGATATATAAGTGTATGTTTTAGACATATAATATGAAATTCTTTGGGAATATATTATCTAATAGAGGCCTGGTAGTAGATCTACTAAATATTAATGTCTTTGTTTTATTGAAAACCACCACGATTGTTATATAGGTTCATAGATTTCTTAGTCTTTTGGGGTATTATCAGTGTTCTACATAAAATTTATCTTAGATGGGAGATTCATTGAATGTTTTTCCAACATCTATCATGAATTTTATGGGTAGATTACTATTAGGAATATTTTAACAACACAAAAGGGATTTTTACTAGTGTACATGTTATTTATATTATCAAATAGGGATTGATATTGGAGGTGTTTTTTTATGATTCCCATATTAGTTTGGGTGATATAATGATATAGCAGAGGTTAGTGATCTCATATAGTTCCATGATGCTATATCATAATTATTTTCACAATGCCACCCAAAATATCATGTTGGTTGATGTAGTGTGTGCTCAAATGATATGGAAACATTACCTCATTAGTGAGCTATTTATGGACTTTACTGATAATTAGAGCATGAGGAATTTTTTCATTAAGTGGTATACAAATCTCTAACAATGGTGATGGCTATTGTTTCTCTAAGACCATTCCATTCAGATCTCTTTGACCACGGGGTAATGGCATGTTTTTTTAGTTTCAATGAGCAAGAAATCATGAGGGGGTGTTTTTATGGAGTTCGATGATTTGTGGATAGTGCTGAAGGATATTGAGGTGATTCATCTTTATTCCAAGTAGGGAGATAATTGGGGTATCATTTTTAGATGACTATGTGATCATTCTTGATTTCTCGGGTGGAGGTTCATGGGGGGGTGACTTGGAGGTAGAGGTGATGTGTGATTGATTCATCTATTATAGTGCTCTAGAGGGTTGGTTGGTTCTTGTCCAAAATTAGATTAATATTTATTTGAATACTTTAATTCCATCAATAGTGTATGACGAGGTTCTTCATGTGTTTTTTATATTGATGGTGTTAGTGTATTATAGAGTTTCCAACATATAAAATTCATTGATGTTTTATATTTAGTTCACTGAGATGAAGTGGTCTATGGAGAATAATGCATCACGATGCCTATTTTACTATAAATTGATAGTTTTTTAGTTGGTGGTGGTATTTGATATGATGTGAAATGGGGATCATGCATGGATGGATTAGGGAAAAATGTTGATGTCCTTAGTGTTCATGATGACATGATAACCTATAAGTGTAACGAGTATACACCAATCGGATGGTAGCATAATATATTTGATGTTGGGGAATGAGAGAAGAAATATAATCAAGATGTTGGTTAGGGTAAAATTATCTATATTCTTGGTATTATTATAAAACTTCAGATTCATTACATGTTTATTGATCCTTGGTGTTGTTTGGAATAGAATTAGTTTACCTTTTTGACGTGCATGGTAATTTTTCAGTTTATTCATTATAGTGTCAGTATGTCCATTTCACATTTGAATGAGATACCTTATGTACGATATTTCTAATTAATCATGATTCTTTGAACCCTACATATATAATTATTTGTATGTTTCTATGGGGATATTTGTGATCGTTCAACACATTACTATATCAAATATTGGATCTGTGGTAAGATTCACTTCCTAGGATTTTAATTTATTATTTTAATTTAGAGGTTCATAAATTTTCTAATAGATTATTTCATTGTGGGGTTATTCTGGATCGTGGTTTACTTATATCATGGATTTTTTATTTAGTTTTATGTATTCCTTAAAGAGGTATATGTATTATTTTAGATATTCATTCTGATATATCATTGTGTAAACTGGTGAGTTTTCTTTAATCATTCCGATGATATATAAAGAAAATTCCTCATATTTTTATGTATTATAACCACAATTCTAGTTTTCAATATTTCACCTCTTAGTTGTGGTCTTGGGGGATAATATATTCTCCACTATAAAACCAAAATGGTTTCCTAGTGTGGGTAGGTTGTGATAGTAATGCCTCCAAAATGAGTGATATATATAGTTTGTGGAAGTATTTAACCTGTGGCCATTGGGAGTTAGGATTTAGGTTCCACTATCATCTTCACTACTAACCCAGGAGGGATTTTAGTGGGTAAAGTCATAAAGATATTTATATTAGAGATTTTTATTGAGGGATATGATATTTTTTAGAAGGTGGTTATTCCATGGGGTTTTTTGGGAGAAAATTTAATTTAACATAACCTATTATTGATGTTCTTATGAATGCGTATACTCTAGAGAATTTGGACCAAGTCAATGGATATATTTTATAGTTTCCTTTATCTTGAAATCAACCCTTGTAACTTTTTAGAGTTTTGATCCTCTCTACACCATAAGTCAACTTACCGTATTTGAAAATATAAGAAAGTAAATAAAGGAGCCCTATATTTCAAAGGTTAACCCACAATGTGTTTGACTACATCCTTTTTATGAATACTCATATTGATCTATAGGAATTCACTTTGATATGATGTGTATACAGTTGAGGAAAATCCATTTAAGATAATTTTATATCATGAAACATAATTATACTAGCTCCTACTAGTTACAAATTTTTACTTATCTTAAAAGCTAAGAAAATAAGAAACATGAGAAATATCTTACAAAATGACACATAGAAATCCTCAGTATGGTACAATATATACCTAACATGTCTTAGTCTGGTGTGCATTAGTCTACACCCAATTTTTCATTGTTTGGTGTCAACCCTATTCCTTAAAAAGGGGATTATTAATCGGGATCTCTCTCTCCTCTATTATAAAACCTTAAACACCTATCGTTATTTTAGAATGAGAAACACACCAAAATCAATGAGAATACAACCCATTTATTTCAAGAAACTTCACCCAAAATTTAAAGATGAAGAATATGCACAATTTGAATATTCCTGCTCAAATCAACATCAATTGAAATCCATTTTCACAATGAGATATTTCAAATCAATAATATTTAAGAATTTTTACATAAATCTTATAAATAAAAAACACATAAAAACATAATTTAATCTCAAATAGACTTATTAACAATAAATAAAAACCAAACACAATCACATTTATTTGAATTTAAAATTTTAATATAAAATCCTTCAAACATTCATATAGTGTGAATTTTTTTTCTATGAATTAATAACTCGACATTTCTATATCTTCAACTTTATTTATTCTATTAAACATGGTCAGGTATGATTTCTTAAACCTGCATATTCTATAAATTTTCTTAAGCTTCTCCATCAAGTATACTTCTTTATTCATTAACTACACAACATTCACTCCATCTAAAAAATTTATTCTTGAAAAATAATTCAAGAAAAATTATTTTTCTCATATATGTCCCATCATATCGACTCTTATTGAATAATTAATACACTGCATAATCAAGATGATAAAAAAATTAGGATCAAAAAATAATCATCGGACTTTGTAATAATACATTTTTAAACTTATTCATCAACTAAAATGGAATGATTCTTATACTTTTCATCACCACATAAGAAGGTTTCCTAAAATTATTTATAAACCTTTAATAAAACATTATTAAAAATATTTTTATGTTTACAAGAAAAAAATATTAAATTTTTTCCCTAATTTATAAGAACGATTTCTCGAAAATATTTAACAATAAATTAAAAACAATTAATAAAATTATTCAATAACTCGTAAATTTTTCCTTAATATTTTTCAGTAACTCATAAAAAATGTTGTTGTATTTCTTTAATAAAAAAAAGAAATATTTCATATTGTTTTTCAACATCACATTTTCTCCTAAAATACAAAATATTAACACACAAAATATTGAAAAAAATACCAAAATCATCACAAAATAAACTCAAAAGTGGTTCAATCTCCCAATTTGGTATGATTAGATACATTCCTATCAAAAGTTTCCTCAAATTCCATCAAACCAATACCTTTTTCATATAGATTATCCAAACAACACATTTCCATACTAAGAAAATTTTTATTAAGAATTTCATCCATCAGTGAGAATTAATTTTTGACCATGATTTGTATGGACTCCTCCACAATAATTACTCCCTTTTTATTGTATCAGCAACAATATTTTATCAAAAGATGGAGTAAATTTTTTTAATTAATCTCTCTCATTGACAACAGAATCCAAAGAAATGTGTGTATGATCTCGGGCTTTCCTATTAGGTATGCATTTTTTTTGTTTTTAGTTTAAATACATGTTTAAATTCTATTATTAATACCCTTTGAGTTTAGGTGTATTAGGGGTGTTTAGGGATTGTTTGGAACTCAGAACCCATCATCTAGGGAAAAACTAGTTGGTCCAAATGGTTATGTGAAAATATATAACCCATGTATAATGGTTAGAAGAAACCATGTTATGATAGATATTGGGGTCCTGTAGGTCTCATGGTTAAGAATCCTTATGAAGGGATACGCACATCCATGAAAAAACTATAGTGTTTTTTGTACTATGTTTTATAGGGTTTTTGCAATGTTAGTAAAATCATTCCCACTAACCTTGTGACCCAATATTTTTGAAAAAATTTCCAAATTGATCTTAAAATGTTTTAAAACCTAAAATAATATTATTTTCTTAATAAATTGGTAGTTTATCACATTGAGAAATATTCTTTGAGGGAAATACATATCCTTTGACCATGTTTCACCATCCATACTCAGAATCGAATGTCGTCGATATTTTTGGATTCATGTCGGTGAATTCTACATTATTCTTGAGTAGATATTAATTTTCATTTGTGTAATCTTCACTATATAGATGGAAGATAATATTATGTATTTTCATATTGTTTATATGTAATTAATTTTTCTTATGAACTAGATCGAATCATATATTGATACTGGATGCGTACTCTACTATAGACGTATAGTCAGTGGTCTATAATATTCTATCATGGTTGCGTGTTTTATTGATCTAGTTTTTATTTTGATACATGATAGACTTTCTGGTGGTTCCCCTTAATTAATTAGAGGATAATGTTTTTGATTTCGATCATATTAAGGATAACCACTAGTATCACTAAGATTATTGAGGATTGTTTCCCCAACCAAGGACACCAATGGGGTGTTCTTTTTTTTTATGTTCCATGTTTCATACCAATCTTCTTTGCATGTGAGTGCTTTGATTATAAGAGGATCCAGTTTATAAATGCATTTAAAAGAATTCAATGATTAATAAATCCATTTCCTTTATTTCCATGCGTTTACATGATATTAATTTTTATATGAGTGGTTAAACTCATGGTTTTTGAATTATTGTCAATTGATGACTGAAATGTTGTAAATTAAATTAGTAGGGGTTTTATTGGTTGGTACAACTTGGATATTGATTAAATTATATTCCATGTACATCAAATCCATGGATCTTGATATAGATAGTGGATGCCTTGGAATATATTTCTCTTTGGGTATTGATTTCATTGTATTCTTTAGGCCATGATACACCTTGGATCTGGCTTGTTATGGCTCGCAGAGGGCATGATCTATTGACATGATCTATGGACCAAAATTCAACCCTAAAATGTATCCATCAAGATGATCCTATTACTTTATGAGGATGCCTTCTTTCACTATACCGTGGATCCGTACCTATCGCAACTGACACTTCTGATTATATGGTTCGACCATGGTAATTGTGACATGTATGATTTTACGTCTAGTCTGTGGATGATATGACATGTCTAGATATATGGAATTTCCGTGGATTAATTGAGACATAGTTCACATGGATTATTTGTGAATGAAAATATATATATGTTACATATCTTGGCCATGATTGATATGAAACTTCTAGTATAACAATACGACTGTGGCAGTCATTCCTTATTTTCATTACTACTATCTTGTTATAGGAGCATGACCATTGTTTTTAAGAGAGCCCTATTTGGATAGATAGTTTCAGTATTAATTTTATATACATTCCATGGAAACTTTTTTAGTTTCATATATACCAATTTTATATACCACACTTTTATTTATCTTGAGTTACATAGATTGGATATGTTATAGACATATTTGTGGTGAACTATTGAGATTGTAGCAAGGATTGTTTGTTTTTGTAATTTTTAGTAATTTTATATATGTATTGTACTGATATATGTATACATATTTTAGATTATTTGTACACACATGACAGTTAAAATCATTGTGTATATGAGACAACTTCTAGCATTTTTATCTATATCTTCCCTTTGTATGTTCATCACCTATTCATTTATTATTTTGATTCCATTATGATAGATTTGTTGTCCCGTGTATTTTGTATTTTCTTGTAGCTTATACATTGTTGTTACTACTTTCACTATTTTATTAACATTATGTTCCACTATGTTACACTCTGATAAGAGGTAATGGTCTCCCCATAGAAACCCTACTCCCTTTTTCCTAGTTGGTAGCTGGTAATATTTGGGGAGATGTGCTTAAGGCCACGCGACCCATCAGTTGCGTAACTGTTTAGTAGTATTCAAGTGGAAATGTTCCAAAGTAGTACCAATATTTTTTATTTTCATTGAATACAATTCTATGAAAATATAATGGGGATTAAGAAGTTTGTGGATTTTGTTAATGAGAAATTACTGTAAAAAGCTAACCAACGTACATGAAAACGATCAGTTTCCATGGATGAAATTTCTATTTTATTTATTTTCCCTATTATAGGTGATTTGTTTCCATTGTTGGGGGCCACAATTGTTTTTTAAAAATTATTTTAGTTCCAAATTCATTTTATTCATGGTGATATGAGGGTATACATCTCATTCAACGTATTAAAAACCAATTATAATTCACATTCCATGAGTTATTCCATGCAATATTGGTTTCATTGCATGATTACATGACATGGTGATATGTGACTTATAGGATATACTTGTTTTTTGAAAGATATATTTTTGTAGGGAACTAAAAAAATGTTTAGTACTTATAGATAATTCGGTAACCGAAACATTGTTTTCTTGATTAGGATATAGAATACACCCCATGCAGTCAACTATAGCAGGTTGGGTCCTGGATTATTGGTCAAATGGACTAGAATTTTTTATGATATGGATTAAGTGGACTTGGTATTTTAGTACATTATGTGTAAGGGAACTTATTTATTGAAAGCGGTGAACCATTATTTTTAAAATTTTAAAATATATTTTTATATAATTGTAAAGTGAAAGGGAAATAGAATGTTAAAAACCAATAAACTGACCTACACCTAACATTAGAGTGTGAATTATGTTATGTATCTAGTGGATTATATGACTATTTATTTTAACTAGTTTAGGATATAGGAGTAAGAATAGGGGAGATAATTGTTTATAGGATGGTTTTAAACTGTCCTATGCATTTACACGAGATCTTTGGTTATCTATCTATTTGGAGTCATGTTTTTTGAATTGTAGAGAGATGCGATGTTGAAAAAAATCCAATCATGCACTTGGAGGGTGGCGAAGACCATGCTAGAAAGGTGGGGGGCCATGGGATACCCATTGATCCCCTATTAGTTTTACCTAAGAAAATAGTATGTGTAATGAAAATAGGTGTGGCGGAAAAGTTTTGTGAGGGAGATAAACACTACATTAAAAATTTTTATTGAGCAATGTAGATTTCCTCTTATATGGATGAGCTAACACCTATGTTTTAGTAAAATAATATTCTTGAGTTTTTAGGGGATGGTGGTCCGCAAGAATGTGAGCTAGGGGTAGATACTAAATTTTTCATCTTTGAGCATCTAGGGACACCTCCTATGTGGAGTGTGAAGCACAGAACTTATATGATTCAAAGAGAAACAAACTACTGGTGGGATGTTATAAACTAGGCTCACAGGGTATGAGAAAAGGTTTGAGTATATTTCCAAAACAAATGTTAAAATTACAATTTCCATGAGACTCTAAGAGTAGGGCAAGCCAGTTATTCATTCATCTAGAGTATGGTGCTATGGATGTTATGGAATATTTGAAAGGATTTACAGAGAATTAAATTTTATGCTGATAAATATTTTCGATATGGAATTAAGGGATAGACACTCCATGGAATGGATCATACATTCAATTAAATATATGGTCAACATGTTGAGGTTGAAAACTATTACTAAAATAGCGAATGAGGATCTAACTACAAAGAGGAACCTAAGGGAATCATGGGGTGAAATACCTTGAATTTCAGCCTCTTGAGATACTTTCTTAGCTTCCACTATTACGAAGAATCTTTTTAGGCTTCTCGTGATGTGAGTACCATCCATTATAAGATTTATAGAAGTGCAATTTTCTATGAACAATGTTGAAGATGAATAAACATAAAGAATCAATGTGACTGGGACCCTGTAAAGTGTCGAGATTATGACAGGATGGGCCACTTAAAATGTTTTTAGGACCCTCCCTCTAGTAGTGAGTTGATGTGGAAAGCTGTGACACCATATTTGGGACTGGGTTTTATAGCTCCATGTCTGGTTGGAAGCTAGAGTATTACCATTATTTCAAGTCTAAGTGGTGGTCTTGGATAAGGAATCCAAGAACATGTTGTATATAGATAATAAATTTGTATTTCTCTAGGTAGTAAGTTTGTATCATAAGGTCTAGGTTCACGCAAAATATATTCTACACACCATATACCAGATTATAAGAGTGTCAGGACATCTATGATGAGACGTATGATCTTAGTTTCCTCTACTCTTTTTCTTCTTCTATATTGAAATAGGTACGTCACATAATTTCATATATATAGATATTGTGGAGAGCCTTGGGATCATGATTCTTTTTTCTCACTATTTTATGATGCTTGATATTGAATTTAAAATTAGAATGGACAGTGTAAACTAGTGTTGTGAGTCCCCCTTGAGATTGGTGGGTGTAACTTCACATGGGATGTTTTTTTCCTTGTGATGGCCGACTTTGATGTCATACTATGAATGGAATAGAATGTTTATTATTGATCATACATTTGATTTGAATCACTAGAGTTTGAAATTCATATCACCATAGGGTGTAGTTTTTTTTAGAAAGGTGAATGGGATGTCCAGGTGAGTCGAGATGGACTAGAGTATCATGGTCTGGGTGGGATAAAGGCCTTTTTGCTAGTTTATATCTGGATGTTCAAGGATCACGTCGCGATAAATTCCATTCAGTTGTAGATCATTTCAAGGAAATATTCAAAGACTAATTTTTTAGTTTATCTCATGAGATAGAGGTTGTGTTCTCAATTTATCTATTTTCAGGATCTATATTGATATTTATTCCTCATTATAGTATGAATACTATGATGTTGAGGGATCAATTGAGGTATCTAGGAAACTCAGAGGAAAATGGGTTTATATGACCCATTAATTATCTATGGGTTCGCCGATACTTTTTGTGAAATTGGAAGATGGTTACCTCAGGATATGTGTGGATTATAAAAAATGTAACCAGTTGAATTTTAAGAACTAGTATCATATTCCATTGATAGATGGTGTTTTTTATCATCTCTGAGGATGTATGTTGTTCTGAAGAATTTATTCAAGATATAGATATCACGAGGTAAATGTTTGACCTAATGACATACATGATATAGATTTTAATAGAAGGTGTGGTCTATCTGAGTGTTTAGTTGTGTAATTTGGTATAAAAAACATGCCTAATGGTTTCATGGAATTGATGAACTTATTTCTACATCCTCATCTGGATTCATTTCTAGTAGTTTTACTGGACGATATATTGTCGTATTATCACAATAAATAAGACCAAAAATAAATATATTGAGATCATTTTGGATAAATTGATGTAGCATAAGTTATATTTTAAGATCAGAAAGTGACAATTTAGGATTGATAAGATTCATTTTATAAGTCATATCATGTCAGATTCAAGGGAATTAGTTTATTTAGAGAAGGTTAGAGATGCAGTTTTCTTGGAGAAACCCAATAATATATATTTTAAACAATTATTCTTAGGGATATATGGATCTTATAGGAATTTAATATAGGATATATCATTCATTGATACACCATTTACATGACTGACTAAGAAGGGTCTGATTTTTGTATGGTAAGATACCCGGGAGACCGCCTTTTAAGAGATGAAAGAGAGAATAAATTTTTCACAGGTTCTGATTCATCCATTATTAGGAAAAAGCTTCACTATGTATTTTGATGCATTAAGTATCAGAGCAGTTGAAGTTTTGATGCAAGGATGGTTGATTCATGGGGTACATGTGTAATCAATTGAGACCACATGAGAGGAATTACCTGATGTATGATCTCATGTGTGCTACAGTTGTTCATTATTTTCATTATTCGATGAACTAATTAATAAGGGAGTGATTGTTGGTCTAAACAAACCCCAAAATACGTAGCTATGTTTTTACACAATGTGACCAAAATTTGAGGATGTTTAGTTTCGTTTATTACATATAGTCCTTTGATTTAGAGATAAATTATATATATGGGAAAGGAAATTTAGTGGCTAATGCACTGAGTTGGAAGACTCAAACACATACTGTTCAAGAGGCTAGTGGCTATTTTCATATTTTGTCATTTTTAATGAAATGCACTTGGTGGTGTAGTAAAATTAGATTCACTCTTATCTTTTTTCATTAACTCTATACTCTACCCTTCTATAAAGAGTGAGAATATGGAAACTCTCTAATTTTCAGGGCCTAGTCCTATAGGATAAAATGGAATGTGAGGACCTACCTCCTGGTTGGACTTTTGGTGGGGATGATATCCTACTTATATAGGGTTGTTTATGGATTCCATTATACATGTGCAATGATATGGGTCACATTTTTATTAGTGCATACCAATGTCATCGAGATGTATCGTAACATAAAATGTCAATAATGGTGTCCTATTATGAAACATGTGATAATTGTTTTTTATGAGGTGCTCTAACTATCACAATGTGAAAGCATAGAATCAGCCTCTGACAAGAATTTTACAGTTGTTTACAATTCTTGAGTGGATGTGGGATGGATTTTTAATGGATTTCATGATCAGTTATATGAGTATTGCTTGAGGTTTTGATTCCACTTGGGTTGTTTTTGACAGGCACCCAGAGGTTTCTCATTTCATTATAATCATAGAGACCCTTAATTTGGATGATAAAGATATGTTGTATCCTGAAGAGGTAATATGAATTTATAGAGTCCCATGTTCAATAATTTTATACTCAGACAATGGGATTGCATCATGTTTTTGGAATATCTTATAGAGAAATTTGGGTACACAGTTTCTTATCATAATAGAATACCCCCAACAAATCAATGTCTAGTCAGAGTATATGATTGAGGTTCTTGAGAAAATTCTATGAGGATACATCGTGGATTATGGGGTTTATTGGTAGAGGTATATACCCATGGACGAGTTCTTCTACAATAATATCTATCATGTAACTATATAGATGTAACCATTTGAGGCTTTGTATGAAAGACCATTTTGATCACCCATATGCTGTATAGAGGTAGGTGAGTTCGTGTTTTCGAGAACTCATCTCATTCAGGATACATGAGAGCAGTTCCACTTGGTTTGGAGAAGGATTTCTACTGCATGTTCTTCACATAATTGTAAGATGATCTTCGTAGGTGAACTCTAGAGTTGGGAGAATGAAAACAAAATCATTGAGAAAAATAGTTGGGTCACACAGTTATATGAAACCATGTGACCCAAGCTATACATATTGGTGAAACCATGGGAGGATGTATTTTGGGATGTTACAGGTCGCATGGTTTGAGAATCCATTTGAATGGAGGTACACAATAATGAAAAATATGTAGATTGTCTAACAATGGTATTTTTCTTATTTTACATATAGTTAGTTAAAATATGCGCACTAACCATTCTACACATTGTTTTTTGGAAAGAAAAAAGAAAAAACACCCCTTAAGACGTTTTAAAACCTAAAAAATATTCAATTTATCATCTGTTTGCAGTGACTCATGATGATAAATCTCCATTGAGGAAAATATATAGACTGTGATCCCATTTTACTATCTAAGCATGGATTTTAAAGTTGTTTGTCTCATTGGATTTGTGGTGGTGTGTTATCCATTCTATTCGATCCATTCTTCATTTTCCATGGTATCTACTTTGATATTTAGGTTAAATCTAATATGCACTATTTTCTATTTCTATATCCATTATTCATTTTTATCCTAATCTTTATTGAATCATAAGTTGATATCAAATGAGTTATCAACTGAGGACCTATGGTAGCTATTTTACAACTTCCCTCACTGTGTGGTGTTTTATAGGGAAAGTTGATGTTGTGCCATGCACTAGGATTTACATAGGTTCCACTTTAATTAATTAAATTACTAAATTAGATGAATTAGAACCTCTTATAAGTTCCCACTAGTTCCTTTGATACCATTGGAGGTTATTTCCACAGCCTAGGCCACCCATGGGGTGTGCCTTTGTATCTTCCATGTTTTATACCATCTCGTTGGGTGTGTGAGTTCGTGACAAGTTAGTTGAAGCTCTTTATAAAAGATTTTTATAGAATTTTTTGATTAATAGAAGGTTTATATCTATTTCCATTTGTTAACATGATTTGAATTGTTACATCAGTTGGTAAACTCATAGTTTGTGATTGCTTTTGAATTGATGAATGAAATGTGATTAATTTAAATGGTAGTTAATTCCTTAGTTGGTACACATTGGATCATGAGTCCATATGATTTTGTGTAAGTTACTCCCATGGATATTGATAGTGATATCAGAATCCTTGGATGATATTGTTCCTTGTGTCCACATTCCATGGGATGCATTGGTTCGTGCTACTATGTTGACCCAACACGTTTGGGCTCACATTTGGTATGGTTTATTGACATACTCCATTGAACTCAATTAAATCTTAATCAAGTTTCAGTCAAGATGATCTTATAACTTGGTGAGGATTATTGGTTCACTAAACCTTGGATCCAGCCCTATGTGGTCTCAATGTTTTGACCATATGGTTCGTCTATGGTAATTTTAAATGCTTGATTATATGGCTCGACCATGGATGATAAGACACTTCTGGTTATATGGAATGGACGTGGATGAAATGTGACACTTATTATATGTATTGACCATGGATTATATGATATACACTTTATATTTCTTGGATACGGTTGAGAAGAAAATTTATGTTATATAGTATGGTCACGGTAGTTCTTCCATTATTCATTACTGCTGTCTGGTTATTTTAGATCAAACATTGTTTTATAGGGAGCCTTATTTGGATAGATATTGTAATTTTTATTATTTTAGATACTCCATTTGAAAAATTTTCATATATATTATACATTTATTATAAAATTCACTGTTATTTATCTTGAATTGGATAAACTAGAGAGGTTATAGACACCATTGGTTGTGACCTACTAGGATTTTATCTCACACCAGGTCTCAATCCATCATTGGGTACTCAGATAGACTATATGGATTTAGGTTGGGATCCAGGTAAGCACCCAGTGTACTATAATTTATTTGTGATATGCATATAAGTAGGGGAGCACATGATCGAGATGAGGCTTGAGATTCTTGATGGGATAGTCTATTTTTAGTCTTTTTGGTATTTTTATACATGTACTTTACAAATTCATGTATTCCTATTTTGGCTATTTTATAGACATGTGTCATGACATATAATTTTTTACATTCTATTACTTATGAATTTTTATCTATATATTTCGTTTGTATGTTCATATCCAATTAAATTATAATAGTTATTCTGCTATGGAGGATTACTTGTCCAGTGTATAGTGTTTATTCATATTGATTATAAATTCTGTTATTGCATTATCTATTTGACTAATATGATATTATACTATGTTACACTGTGAAAAGACAGAATAATCTCCCAATATACAAATCCTAGGCCCTCTCCACTCATCCGAACCCACATGCATATAGGGAGATTCACTTAAGGCCGTGTGACCCACCATCTTAGGGAACTATTCAACGAAATATAGGCCATAATGTTACAATATATAGGTACAAAAAATGAACATTCCAAAGTCATTGGTGGATGATAATCATGTAGTTTCTTACCAAAATCTAGAAAAACATCTCCTTTGTATATATTTGTTGAATTTTTCATCAGATACATATTTTATGGAAATTTACTCAAGTATGACATCTCATCGGGAAACTTTCACCTTAATTAAGCTGTATTTTATATCAATGTGATTTTATTGGGAATGTTTCATAGGATTTTTATAGAGATCAATAAATATTTTTTTATCACAAAAATATGTCAATGGTTTTTCAAGATTCACCCTCAAATCTTACATCTACTCTTTCATCATTATCATTTGGGTACATATATAGGTGGAAATGAAAAATTATCTTTCCACTACACTCAAAATAAAATAACATCATTTATTGCTATAACAACTCACCAAAATTTATCCTAGGAAGAAATTTCATTGAGAGGATGATTTTAAATTATTTAAATATCTTGCCCAATCAGCATCATTAAACCCAAGAAAGGATAACATGTTACTTTATTTATAGAATAGTGAAT
This sequence comes from Viscum album, assembly GCA_963277665.1. Taxonomy (NCBI): domain Eukaryota; kingdom Viridiplantae; phylum Streptophyta; class Magnoliopsida; order Santalales; family Viscaceae; genus Viscum; species Viscum album. The sequence continues at coordinate 1,208,016,895 of OY728165.1, read as the reverse complement.
AAATCAATCTTACTTTAACATACTAGAGGATTCTATTTGCTTCCAAAATTTCTGATTACTTAGGACCACTATGATATATTATATAAAATTCTCTAATATAAGAAACCTGCAGTCCTGAAGTAGTAATATAGAGTAAACATCATATCAAAGTTGGGATTTCTTTGTGATTTTTACTTTTCCATGGTTCATCATTACTCATCTTCATGCCAATAATGATTGGTGTAGAACCTTCCTTCAAATATACCATTCTGATATCTTATAATAACTCCTTGGAATATTTTTCTTATTGGGGGATGATATATCTTTCTTTCAATTTTGATTTTAATCTATGAAGTAATTTCCACTCTCAGATTATTTACATCTAAATTTTTTCCTAAATTAGTTCATAAAAATCTTCAAAACATTTATCGACATCACATGATAAAATTATATCATCATCTTAAACAATAAATTTTAGGTTACATATTATCATTGACTTCACAAATAAGTTGTTATCAACTGTTCATTTAAAACATTCCATCTACCTCATGAAACTATAATGTTTAGAATACCATGCATGATGGGTTTTTTCAGCTCACACAAACCTTCTTTCAGTTTACACACCATGGTTCTACAATTATCATGTAAACCCACTTGTTTACACAATGTCAACTTATAACATAATTTCACCATTCCATATTGGTTGATTAGCATCCATCTAAAATTAATTTTAATTTTTATGAGTAATAAATTATAAGAATATTATAATACTCAATATTATCCCAAAAGTGGAATATTTTTCTTCAAAACAACATATTCCACCTATGAATTTCTTTTGAAGAAAAACATAAATTTGTTCAATTAAATTTCTCCCAATTCTATAAACATTTTTATAATCACACAAAATTTTCATATTATATTATTTACTTCTAGAAATGGAACAAGACCACATATGCCATTTTTTCTATTTGATATAGTTCTTATTTTATTATATTTATTCATTAATTTTTATGAGCTATTTCCAAAGAATATTTTCCTTATACCAATCTGGTTAGTGATATCAGATTTTCAAGGTCCAATTTCTATCTGTTATAATTTGGTTACTCCTCATCTTATATGACATTATCCAAGTCAACCTATATTCTTTTAAGGCATTTTTTGGTTTTATTCCTATATCACTTTACCCATCACTAGAATAACTCGAATGTACTTGAATATGTGTAGGTTCACATTCATATTCTTTATCATTAATATCTCTGGAATTCATAATTCTATATTTTATAAAACTAATATCATCATATTTACCAATTTTTCTTGAGGTCGACTGATTAACAATAACTTTCTCTACAATTGAACCAACAAAAATTTGAAAAAATTAATTCCATAATTTGAAACATTAACATTTAAATGAATATCCCATGAATATTCTATATTATCTCTCGTTTTTAATAAATAAATATTTCACTACATTGTATAATATTTAATAACACACATGATTAGTTATTATTTAGTATTAACATGAATTAGAAATATAATACAAGAATAATAAAAAATATCATCTAATAAAACTGAATTTATAACCCATAGGTTTATTCTAATTTACTTTAACTAAATCTCATACCTCGTGGACATATATCAAAAGAAAGGTGTGAATATCCTAGAAAGCGATAAATAAGTAAAATTGAACATGAACGATCATAATGGATAGAAAAGTTTTTATAACATAACAATGTAATCATATGTACAAGATACATAAAATGTAAATGTGTCTACAAAAAAAACATATACATTCATAATAATGTCACCAAGGTATATCAGTAAGGTGTCATAAGTCAAAATAACCAGGGTCATTTACCAAGGTCATTCACCAAGGTGAAATAAAACATGTTATATCTAGAGATAAATTCATTACCTAATGAATTTGAGTGATATAATTGTGAACCATTAAAATTTTTTAATTCAAGAGATCCAATATAATCATGATAAAACATTTCATAGATAACCTATTAAAAATAAATAATGTGTTTCATAGAAAATTATTGAGTATATAAGTTCATAAATACTTGAAAGTTACATAATTTCTTACCCATGAAAAAGAAGTATGAACTTAAAAAAATAAAATAACAATTAATATTTTATATTTACATCAAGGGGAACACCCATGGATAATGACAGTGTTTGGGTATTCATGATATAATTACTTCTCAAGTGAGAGTGTGGAATTTATGAAATGAAATTGATAGTATGACATTATAAACTTTGGATTAATGTGATTAAATAATGGTAGGGAGTTAAGGTATCACATTGGTACAAAACATAATTTTGAATTAATTATATAATATAAAAGGAATGAAAATAAATGAATTCATCACATAAAGATCATACCAAAATTGAGGTATTTGATTGGAAAAGAGGAAACATATATTACCTTCCCATAAATCCCACCTTATTTCATCACTTTTGTGCCTCCAAAATAATGGACATCAGTTTAATAAAAATTGAACTATAATTCTATGATGTTAATTCTTATAACTTTTTTTTAATTTTAATCAATTTACTATATTCCTTAATTTCAATCATTAAGGGTGAAACATTTCCCTGTGATATTTTCCGTAAAATTTCCAATTTTTATATTATTTAATGATATTTATTAATTTCTATTTATACGTTATGAAGATTAACTCCACAAGCTTAGAAATAATAATATTAATATATTTTTATTATAATCCTATTCCTATAAACACATATAATAGTTTTGATTCTTTTATTGTTGGTAATGTCCTCATGGGGGGTTAACTGACCGTCATGGGGACATTGTCCATAACGGAGAAAATAGAAGAATGTAATTTAAATATTTTATAAACTAAATTATTAAAATATGTTAATATTATTAATCTTATGTTATAATAGTACTTAATTAACAATAAATGATTTGGTATTGAATTTTATGTTGAAAAAGTGGAAATGGAGATGAATACAAGAGAAGAGTTGATAAAAACTTACTCCATTCTCAGGGGTTCTTCTCCTCTATGGAATAAGAACCCTTTTTTCATAGAGTTTTTTTCAAACAAAGAGTACTTATTATACCAACGGACATTAAATTTTTGATTATGGTAGAGTTTTGTCTTTGGTAAGTGTGGTAGGGGTGGTTTTCTAATTATTGGGAGATGGATTATTTATTATTGAGGAGGGTTGTATTTTCTAGAATAAAATGACTAAAATATAATATCAAGGTAATACATTTAATAATAACATTTTTGAAATTATAAAATATATATGAACTAAATAATAGTATTTTATGACTTTAAACAACCTTATAATTATATTTTATTTGTTTAATCGGAATTAAAGTGGAAAAAATTAAAAACTATTGTCATATTAAATTTATTTTGTGATGAAATAACAATTACAACAATTTTTAAGTCATTATTTCAGCATCAATACATCGTATATCATGTGGTATTTTAAATACAGTATTTGAAATATTCATGTCACAATATAATTATTTCAGAAAATTACTCAAAAATAACCCATTGAAAATCTCAATGTGATGATTCCAAATACGAAACTAATTCAATCAACATAATTTTCTATGCTATATACTTTTTATTTTTATTTTAATTTTTTTTAGGAAATACACAGAAATACCATTATTTAAAAGAATACATATATTTTTAATCATGATATTTATTTTATGGAATTATAATATTTATATTTTCTTAAATTACTTATGATTAATACTTTTTATATCAAAATTTAATATTTTGAGGTTAAAATACTACTCCAATGGTTAGGTTACCATTCTTAATGGTCATGTTACTATTTTCAGAGGTCACATTACTATTATCAATGTTCAAATTATTTTTGTAACAGTTATATTACTATTAAAATGGTCATATAACCCCTATAAATAACTATTTATTCATTTATTAAATATTTACATGAAATAATTCCATGGTTAAATATTTTAATTTTTTGAGATGGGGATTGGTTGACTAATATTATATTAATTTTCTCTAGTGTTGTTCATGGGAGGGACAATTCTAGATTGTTTTGTGATCCATATCGTCCCATTGATGTTTTGTTATTTTTTATTTATTTCCATTATAATCCGTGTAATTTTAATGGGTTTATTTGATGAATAAATAAAAAATATGTATGAATGAAATAAGGTGTTTTTGATTTCAATTTTTTCTATATGTATATAATACTCTATAATATAATATAACATTCATTTATTTAGGGGAAAATATATTACTAATAATGTATTGATCATTACAATTTTACCCCCTTTAAAAATTATTCCCATAAATTTTCAACTCAAATAATCATTTGGGAATAGTTGTAGCTACTTTTGTTTTATGGTTTTATCTAGTTCCAACATTGCCCCTTCAAATTTTTGGTTTATCTATATTACTTTGACAATGTGATTTATCTTGTCGCATATAACATTGTCTCTATAAAATAATATCTTTAAATACTTATCCTCATAAGAGAGTTTATTCTCAAATTGTAACACTTATAGATTCAATACATGCGAGGGATCAGGTATTTCCTTCATCTAGAGTGATACATGGAACATGTCAAGAACTTTATCCATGTTTGGTTAAAGGGCTATCCAATATGCCACCACTCCATTGTAATTAATGATCTCAAGGGAGCCAATGTAGGTAGGGATACTATTTCCTTTCCTTGCAAAACACATGACTCTATTCCATGGTTATATTGGAATGAAAAGTTTTTCCCAACATCAATCACTATGTCCTTTAATATCTAGTAGCATACATCATTTTCTAACTCTACGTATATTGTTTATTATGTTGGATTTATTTATCCATTACTGTCATATCTTTCACAAGATCAAGTCCAAATAGATTTCATTCAAAAACATCATCCCAACAAGTATGAGTTCTACTTCACATCCTATATAGTGATTTATTTGGATCCATTTGAATACCGGAGTCTAAGTAGTTGTTATATTTTTAATCAAATGATGGTATATGTTGATCCCATCCACGATTAAACTTCATTAAGTAGGATTTTTACAGGTCATTGAGTGTCTGAATAGTCCTTTCATATAGACCATCACTTTGGGGATGATAGGCAGTATTAAAATTCAATTCACTATTCAAATAATGTTGAAGATTTATCCAGATTTATTAAATAAACCATTATTCATGAATTTTTTTTTGAAATTGGAACCTCATGAAGCCTCATAATATCCTTTACATTTATCATGGAAAATATTACAATTGATGAATATTATTGAATATATATTAATTGGGTAGTCTTGGTTAGTTAATCCATTATAACCTATATTGTATTGGTTATTTTGTATTTCCTTGGGAGACTTATGAAACATTCTATAGTGATGTTATCCCATTTCTACATCAGTTTAGGAAATGGTTGCATCATCCCCACAAAATTCTATTGGTATTATTTATGTTACTGACAAACCAAGAAACATTATGTATACTCAGTTATACCCTCTATCATATTGTCCAACTAAAAGTGCTCTTGATGATATTAGAATATCTTAAAAATTATAGGATGGATGAGGAAAGATGATCTATGAGAATTGACATAGAGATCCTACTTTAAATCAGGTGATAATCAAACAAAATCTCTAGTTCCACATCGAATGAAACCATCATCATTGATGTGATCTATTGATTATTCCCCCAAACTACAATCACCTTCTCTTGAAGCTCTAGATAATCCCTTTATGCCTCTTTTGTCCTATTTTGGATTGATATTTTGGAAATAATTTGATTAACGTAGGATGTATTTCGATACATTACAATTTTCATGTCCATGTTTTTTATATTAAAGAAGATTGGGATTTTCTCAATCACTATATTGGATATGGTACAAGATTCTTTTCTATTAATATAATCAACTACCTTATTCCCACATTTTAGGATAGTAATGAAGAAAATAATATTTGTACATGGTTATCATTAACCATACATTTCTGTTCACATTTATATCCATCTATATGGATATAAGATAAAAACATTGGTGGTCAGTGTGTATATCACTTCCCCCCATAAAGGTAGAATCCCAATATTTATAGAGAAAATATTAGTTCATATAACTCCAATTCATGATTAAGATAGTTCTGTTCAATAGGATTTAACTATATTGATGCATAATCATCCACCATTTCATTTTTCAGGAGTATACACCAATGTCATTTTATGGTTGAATCACTATAGATTTCAAATCCTTCCCCACTAGAAGGTAATGTTTGAATAGATTCACTAACCAATCTCTTATTCATTTCATTGAATATTTCCTCACATGAATTTATCTAGATAACATTTTCTACCAATAAATATTAATTTTTAGTGGGTTAGATGTCTTTAATGTATCAAAAACATTTTATAGTGTCCTGATAGACCAATGAAACTATGGATACTAGTTACAGTTGTAGGACATGGTCACTCTTCCACATAATATTTCTTCATTGAATAAACTAAGGTCACATAATTGGTAATGATGTACCACGTGAATGAAACTATATGTAACAAAAAATCCCATTTACAAAATTTAAAAAACAACATATCCTTTCTCGGAGTTTGTATCATCAACCGTAGATGATCCTCATACTCCTTATGACTATTGGTATATATCATAATATCATCATTAAAGAGCACAAAAATTTTATCGAGGAAAGAATTTATAAATCTATTTAGTAAATCCATAAACATGGATGGATCTTTATCCAATCTGAAGGGAATAATTAAAAACTCATAATTTCTATATCTTGTTAGAAAGAATGTATTTTTATAACTTCTTTCTTTTCCCTTAGCTGATGCGACCATAATCAGAGGTCAATCTAGGAAAATAATTGAGTCATATTATTCTGTTCAAATAAATCATAAATCCATCAAGGGGGATATTAGTTCTTCATAATTATCCAATTATATACTCTATAATCAATTAATATTTATGTAAATATATCATTCTTCACAAGGGTAACAATTTATCCCCAAGTATAAATTATTTGTTGAATAAAACTATTCCTCAGAGGATCATAAAGTCATTTCATTAATTATTCTACCTTTACATATCTGAATCTAAATTATGCCCTCAATAATATCATAGAACCTATTATGAGTTCAATGGAGAACTCTATATCTATTTATAGGGTAGTTCAAGGTAAATCTTCAGGAAGTATATAAATTAATTATTAAACTATGGGGAGATTTACTATCATAATACATTGTCATTAATATTTTTCATCACCAAATATTTCCATAATGAAGGATATATAAGGTTTTAAAAGATAAATTTTAGACTTGTATACCTCTCCATTAAAAATAACTATAGTGTATTCCTTCAAGACGATGGAAAATTTCATTAATATTTATGTTAATTACTACATTACAAATTGAGATCCAATCCATCCCTAGTATAGTGTTTAATTACACTATTGTAATGACCATTATATTTTAAATGAGATTTTACTCTCTTTTTTTATACTATAGTTTCAATACACATTTTATGCTCAAATAATTCCTCCATGAGTTTTAAATGATAACAGCAGTTCCATAAAATTATTTATTGATTTATTATTCTTTAAAAAATTGGATGAAATAAAGGAATATGTTAAATAATATTCAAAGAAAGTATATTTTAGATTTTAGAGAACATCTTACACAACGATTGGATACTCTATTTCTGCCATTTTTTTAAAAAAATAATGACTATTATCTCTTATCTTATGCTATTTTTTATGGTGGTTTCCATATATTTTCTTACGATTTGGACATTGATTTTCAATGTATTCAAGTTATCCACAAATAACATACTAAACTTCAGGTTGGATATGCACCATCTTCTCATTTTCATTTGCATTGATATAAAACAACACTATATTAGTTAAGAGCTATATGGCACTTATTGTTCACTTATATAAATCTCAACTCCCTAGAAAAAAGTTACCCATTTTGTTTTTCAATATTTTTTTTCACATTTTTAGTTTTAGTTTCATTCCTCCTCAACCACAAACAATATTAGTCACCGAGTATTGTATCTTTTTCTATAGTAGTTTTATTTAGTATATGTGACCACATCATCACACCAGACTCTATTTCAACCATCAATCCACATAAATCATTATTCGTGTTGCTTTTATATTCTTTATTTTATTTCATTATTTTTATATAGATTCTAATGTCCCTAAATGTAGTATCACCCTTTCACATGGGAAAAATAAAATACTAGAGGTGTATTGAGTATGTCTCACATTATTCATTTCCTAACTCCCCACAGATTCATTTTACTTCTTCTTATGATCTAAGTTCCCATTCTCCATTGGGTTTTCCCCAATTAGAGAAAATATTTGTTTAAAAAATTATAATGATCTCTTTCCACTCCATAACATTAATCAACTATCATTTATTCATGTTCCTAATCAGTTTCTCCCAATGATTAACTTCTCATACTAATATGAATAATTCCATGGATACTTTATCTACCATTAAACAATATATCATCGAAAATATCATTTATATAAATTTAATATGCTACATGAAAATTTAATGATTTTTAGATCTGCAAAATAATGGAGGTCATTAACACATAAAGTGCACAAATTCATCTTGTTCCTTTAAAGGTGATTCTAGAAACAATATATAAATAAGGGTCTTATTGATAAATTGATATACTTGTTTCATAATCCTCATGATGTCTTATTTTCTTTTATCCATCATGTTAGGAAGGTCATCATTGCATCTTCCATTTCACCCATCATTTACACAGTTCCTCCTATTTCCCGAAATTTTTCCAAATGAACAAAACCATTAAAAGAAATATGTTACATAATGATATATTGTAATTCTAATGGTATTTTAAGTCATAAAACAATATCCATAAAAACAATATTCATTATAGTCCTATACTAATAATTACATTTTCTAAATATACTTTATAATGGTTTAAAAAAATCATGTGATTAACCAAGCATACATCTTGAAAGTGACATACCAGATTTATTGGAAGACCTATTATATTTAACGAGGCGATGATCGAGTCAATTCCCGATGCAAAATTTGTAAGGTTATTACACCTAGGCACATCTATTATAGAGCCACATCCACTTATAAAAACCAGATATATATTTCATTGAATATAAACTACTCACTTAATAATTTTAAAAAATTACAAACTGTTTTTACTATATTTATATATATACAAATGATGCTTAATAAATTTTCATATTCTATATTTCCAAAAATAACTCAATAATGATTTGATAGAAATTGTGGAATCCTAGCATTTTAATACATAATGTATTCATTATATGGTACAACATAAAATAATACACATGGTAATTTAAGGATTATTTTTCATGCATATTAGAAACATAATACATTAATATCATCAAAAATATTTTGATCCAATTAAAATTATGAATAATAGGATCATTATATGTTACATTTACTATATTCTATATCATGGGGACATACATTAAAATAAAGGGCTGAGAATAATTCCTATTAAGGGATAAAGAATTTCAATGGAAGATGAACAATTAGTATAGATCATAAATGAGGCATTCCATGAGATAATGATCATAAGTGAATGATACATAAAATGTATATGTGTCCAAAATATAAAAATTATATATTCATAATCCAATCACTAATATTTATCCCCAAATTATCATTAATCATAATTATATTGGTTATTCACTAAGGTATATGAAGACTTGTCATCCGAAAAGATTAATTATTTACCCAGTGCATTGGGAAACTATTAAGGGGAAGCCTTAATATGCCTTAATTAATATGTGACATAATGATCATTATAAAACATTTCATCAATATCATGTTGAAAATAATGGATGATTTTCTCTAAAAATAATTGAGTATATAAGTGTATAAATACTGGAATAGTTCCTAATATTTAACACATGAAAAAGAAATATGGATTTAATACATGTAAATCTCCAATTAAATAAACTCTGTTTACATAATGGTGGATACCAAGGATAAAAAAGACGTTTGGGTATTCATGAAAAAATAATTTCCCACTGGATGGAGATAAATTCATGAAATGAATTCAACAATATTATGGAATAAAATAAATATTACTAAAATGAAATAATGGGACAGAGAAAAGAACTTCAATTGATAAAACAATAATTTGATGTAATTGGACAATAAAAATGATATTAAAATAATTAATTAAGCACATATAAAACATAAACAAATTTTGGTACTTGAATATAAAAGATGAGTCCAATAATTATCTTACCTTATTTCATACATTATTATGTGGCTTTAATACATTTTCAATAATAAAGATAGTTTTATTAGAACATGAAAATAGATATTAATTATTTTAATTTATTTACCTATTTGTCAATATTATCCATTGGATTACATTTATTAATTTCCATCAATAAAAGTAAAACGTTTAATATGATATTTTCCTTACAATTTCTCCTATTTATTTGATTTAATGATTTTAGTAAATAAATATTTATACATTACTAATATTAAATGTAGGAATATATAAATGCTTTTAATTATCTATTTCAAATAGTAAATCATTTATTATAAAAATTAATAATATTTGTGATATGTAGAGATTTGATGGTTTCCTTGTGGGTGACTAACTCACCTTTGATGGGACATTGTTAAGAATTGAAAAAAGTGAAGTATGAAATTTAAATATGACATAAATTAAGTAAATTAAGTAGGTTAATGTGATTAATATAATCTTATAATTCTAAATAATTAAAATTTGATGATTGTGGTATTAAATTTATAAAGAAGAAGAGTAAGAGATAAGGAAAATAAAGAAGAGTCTATAAAAACCTATATTTTAATCAGTGTTTCTTCTCTTTGGGGGCACCAACCTCCCTTGATGTTTGGATTTTTTTGTTTGAATGCCCTAAATGAATTATAAGGGTCTTTATGTAGGTAATTTTCATATATTTTGGGATTTTATAGGTTTGGGATAAGTAGTTTTACAAGGGGAGGGAGATGGTTATTAATACTTGAGCAGAAGAGAATTTTTAGAAAAAAAATTGAATAAAATATATTATCAAGGATAAAATCTGAATAGTAAAAATTTTGAATTTATGAAATATATAAGAATTAAATAAAATTATTTTAAGGCTTTAAAACATTTTGTAATCCAAATTTATTATTTTAATCAAAATGAATGTGGAAAAATAAAGAATTTTATTTTTAATGAAATACTTTTGACTTTTGAATTTGGTAATGACTTTTAGGTTTATTAATTATGTTTAATGTTATTTAATAAACCATATATCTTATTAAATTGATTGTGTACTAAAAAAGTCATTTTTAAATTTTTTATTTCCTTTTTTTATTGTAACACTCTATGCTTCCACGGTACGCTTCCCTTTCAATAATACAGTTGAGTTTGTTGTACGCAACTTCGAGTTCTAACACACACACCACAACCAATCAAACTATCCATTTTGTATAGTAATACCCACTTTTTGAAATTTTATAAATTTTATCTTTCAAAATGGACTTCATTTTTGGATTCGGAATATCGAAATTAGCCTAGGGTGAAATTTTGGTATTTTTCTAAAAACATTCAATTTTTGATGAATAGTGAAAAAACACTAAGTTGTAGTTTAAAACCGAATTTTTATTTAAATAATTACCTATTTTATTTAAATTTAATTAAGGTCAAAATAGACACATAATACCTATATAATTTCAATGTAATTCATTGGAGTTAGTTGAGAATAATTTTAGATATATAAAAATTTTATTGAACATTTCACCCTCTTTTACCCACCTCCTAGCATAATTTGGAAATTCACATAAAACATAATTTTACCACTTCTGTGAGTGGAATTTTGAAAATCCAAGAGACACAGTTAATATCAAGGAGTAAAATGTGGTTCAATGAGATGAAAATAATTTTTGGTGAAAAGTAACTTTTTACTTTTATTTACCACGTTTAAAAGTAAATATGGTAATTAAGGGTAAAAATGATATTAATATTACCCTAAAACTTGTCCTAATTCTAGTGGACAAGTTTATCTCGACCAGAAACAACCTTAGGAAAAAATATTATCATTTAAGTCCACATGGACTAGATTAGGACATTTATTATTATTTAATTCAAAGAAGAGTTAAAACAGTTAAAATCAAAGTTTATTTACTAAATTTTTATTAATATTGGGTTATACATAAGCTAAATTAGATTGTAAATATTAATTAGAAGTATAAAAAGAATTCCTACATAATGGTATTTTATTTATAATTTTTAGAAATTAAATAATTTAAATTATTTATGGAACAATGGTGATATAGTAATTATCTAATTAATGAAATATTAAAATAATTGATATTATAAATATCAAGGTAAATGTAATTTGAGATTTTTTATAAATTCCAATAATTTTATAGATTAATATGACATATTAGGTTTGGTTATATAAATTTTTTCTGAAGTAATAATGTTTTTATTAAATTATCAAAAATAAAATACCCAGTAGTGTCAAAATTGACATAAAAGAGTTTTTTTTAAAAATATTATATTATTAATTGATATTAAATTTTTAAAAATCTATGTTTCGGCCACGATACTTATATCATGATAGGTGTATCATTTATGGACCACATGGGGGGTATCTTGGAGGTATATAGTAGGTTTATTAACTATAGAATATAAAAATACAAAATGATATGGTAAGTGTCAAACTAATTAACTAAGAGTTAAATCTAAAACATATGGTTAATATAGTGACCCAAACCAGTCTAAATTCTTTTTTTTTGAGAGGTTTTCGACCCATACCCACCTTAACCTTTAAAAAATCCACTTTTGAGCAATTTGAAACCGAATATGAATTTATTATAAAATAATATTTCTAGCTTTTCCAAAGGGGCCCCTCACCCCTCTTATAAAAGGGCACTCACCCTTCTCACTCATTCACACATTCAAAGCCTTTTGGCTCGGCCTAAACCAGCCCAAAATACTCTCTAAACTTCCCTCACTACAACCTAGAGACCTTATTTTGATCAGAAACCCAACCAAAGGATCCCTTTTGATCAAATCAAAAGAAATAGCCTGAAGAAGAGGTAATGTTTTCATCACCTATTTCCAAATTCATTTCTTCTTCAACTTATTATTTCTTTGTTTTTCCCATTATAAAATAATAAATCCATTATATCCTATATACTATGATATTATTATAAATATTGTACAACCATATTCAGTATTCTAACCATCCTTTCAATGACATGTCCCCATACGTGCGTACGTACAACTTACCGTCTCCACGTCGTGGTGTAATTGTTACTCAATATATTATTATTTGGATGGGTATAATAATGATGTGTAATTCAAGTAAATAATAAATATAAATGATAATTATTCTGAATATATGATATACCATCAAATTATATATTATTTTAATATTAGAAGAATGATATTGTCGCTCGTGTGTACGTATGAACTACCGTCTCCACGAACGCGATGAGATTCATTCCCCATCCTATCCATTCAAGAATAATTCTCAATTTATGATTAAAAGTAATTGTCAAGAACATTATACCATTCTGGATTTGAATAATTTACAACCTATCCAAAACAAACACGGCTTCTGTAGCAAAACATGTAAAAGAAAATGAGTAAGTTAACACATGAAATGAGGATAATACTAAGATATTATTAGCAAAGAAATGTTTAAAGATCATATATGATATCATATTAATGTATATGATTCTTGTATAATTTAATAATAATTATTTCACCATTATACTGGAGGTTAACCTACCATCAACCACGGAAAAGTACAAGGTAAGGGTTTATTTCACATTCTCTTCATTATCTGAGGTTGTTTATACGTGATTATCTACAGGGACCTCTTTATTATCCACATCCATGTTTCTTAAAAATGTATTTCAAATCATAATTACTATTTTAAATACTATGGGATAATGTCATTTATACCCTTGTTGACTTTTTATAAGAAGTTTATAATGGAATCTTTCTGTCGTTTTCCAAACAAGGTCCTTTTTAACCTTTTCGACAGAATTATGGTAAGAATATACTTTTTAACTTATACGGAGGGTGTGGCTATTTTCATCCAATATAAAATCGTTGAAGATTCCCATACATGCTTAAAAGAATATTTTCATATTAAATGTCTTCTTTTATAGTTATAGGAATTTTAAATGATTTCAAAAAAGTGGTATTTCTCTCAAATGGTTTTGATTTCATCTATGTCAACATCCTTAGATGGAATTTATGCTTATTTGAAGTTGATTTACTATTAAATAGAACTTCAATGTTGTATTGAAGTTTTTGTGATATTTTTGATTGTGGATGTGTTATTTTTATACCATTCATGGTTTATGGAGAAAGTATTGAAAATTCGTATTCTATTTTTAATATGAATGTTTAAACCTATTCATATAATGAATGCATTGGACTTAATAAATGACGGGTGGAGCCCGCTATAGCTCCTCGATGCATCGGTAGGTCTCATGAGGCAAACTGGTGTCTTGGCACAAGGCCTTGAAAAAATCTTATTTGTATTCTTGGCATGAGTCCATGGCTATGTGGTTATGATAGTCTGGCATTATGCATTAAATCATTATGAAAGTGGTTATTCATATTGCATGTGATTATTCGACTAGTAGAATATCTATGTGAATAAGTAAATGGAATTCTTTCATTTTATCTTTTCCATATTATGCTGATGTTTAAGTTTAAAAGGCTTTTGTTTTAGCTATACATTGCCTTAACTGTTTCTATTTATTTATGAATGTTTTCGCTATATTGTTATCTTTACTGAGCATCTGAGCTCACCCCTTTCAATGTTTTATTTTTCCCAGGATGTGAAGAAGTAATTTATGAATGACCTGTAGGGATAATAATAGGGGATATGAAGACAAGATGTTTTTGTAGTAGTTTTCACTTTATGATGTATTGTAAACTTTATAAATGTATCTATTTATTCCAAGGCTACTAAACTAATCGGTCTTTCGAGACTTGATCTTTCTTGTGATCATTCCAATGATATGTAATAATGCACCAACTCTAGGTAACTGAGGTTGGGGCATTACAGTTGGTATCAGGGGAAGTTTAGTACAAACCTTGTAAGCTAGATTTAGATAAAATCTCATTAGAGGACATAGACCTAAGATTGACTTTGAGGATTAGTATAGAAGTACTTCCTAAAATATTGGTATTGTAGAGATTTTGTGAGTGTTTTGAGCAATACATCCCTGTCTAGATACGAGTAGGTAGAGGCGGATCTGGAACAGATGTACCTAGGGGTAAACCCCGAAAACACCACTTTGAGCTAGACTCAAATGGGAATTGGTGCACGACCACATGCCTTACTGCACTCTTGGATACGACACTCCGGGGGGGGGGTATTCTTAGGATAACTCTCATTTTCATTACAAATCATTATGAAAGGTTTATGAGTATATACTTCCTCAAAGAAAACATTTTTATGAATATGGATTATATCCATAAATAGTTGAATTTATGTAAAGTGTTTTACAAGTATGGAATTATTTATTTTGATTCATAAACAGATCTAGTTTATGCCATTTTTTAGAAATGGAACCTAGTGGAAGGAATGGAAACCGTATCAATGCACTCACTCCATGTTGGTATTTCCATCCTGCTTAAGATAATCATAGTGGAGCTGGTGATGCAACTGGTGATGATCAGCTAATCACCATACCGGGACAACTCACTCAGGTTATGAATAATAACCTTACCCATATGGAGCACCCTGATCCGCAATGTGGAGGATCAATGTTATATCGCTTCATGAGGAAACAACCACCAACATTCAATAGGACTAAAAATCTCATAGTATCCGAGCAATGGGTAAATTCCTTAGAGAAAATATTCCATTCCTTGGGGAGTAGTGAAAGGGAAAAATTTGTCATGGTGGTTTATCACCTCACTGGAGATGCTGATCAATGGTGGTCTTTGATACAAAACATGATGGAAGATGATGTAGTATCAGATATCGAATGGAGGGAGTTCAAAGAGCTGTTATTAGAAAAAAACTTTCCTCAAGACCATCGAGAAGATATGGAAAGGAAATTTATGAGTCTAAGGATGAAAGAGGATGAGAACGTCGCAATGTATGATGCTAACATTACAAGGTTAGCGAGGCATGCTGCTGATTATATACGTAACCCAACGAGTAAGATTGATCATTTCTTCGATGGGTTAAAAACATTTCACCATCGAGCATTAGTCTTGCAAACCTTCTCATCATACGAAGATATTTTCATGTGTGCTATCAAGACAGAAAATGAATTCTCTAAGTCTTATTACTTTAAATCAAAGAAAGAGAAGAAGAGTCCTGTTGAATACTCTGGGAAAGGAAATAAAGAAACAGGGAAGAAGGGTAGAATGGAATTTCCACCCTGTGACAATTACAGAAGGAAATACCCAGGTTCCTATCTAGAAGGAAAAGGATTGGGCTACAAATGTGGATAGAAGGGCTATCTAGATGGTGATTGTAAAGGAAATAAAGACACTACTGATGTTCAATGCTATAATTGTAGGGAGATGGGACATTATGCAAATGAATTACCTAAGTGTTAAGTAAAATTACCTCAGAAAAGGCCAAGGGATCAAGGCCAAGATTATCCAATCACTACTACTGAGGTTGAATCCCCAAAAGACGTGGTGGCAGGTAATTTAATGGTTTCATCATCTTTAGAAAATGCATTATTTTATTATGGATCATCTCATTGTTTCATATCTTCTGAGTTTGTTAAGAAAATTAGATATTTTCAATTTTATTTAACAAGGTATTTGTCAGTTAAAACTCCTAAGCGAATTATCTTTGCATCAATGTTTTGTGAATCAGCCCCCATTAGAGCACATAAATGTTCTTTATCCGCTGATCTCATCATCATACCTATGATTGAATTTGATATAATCCTCGGTATGGATTGGCTTTCGGATCATGAAGTGATGATTTATTTTAATAAGAAGGAGGTTACGATTCTTGATGATGATGATAAGGAACACCTTATCTTTAGAGTAGAATCGTCTCCACCTAATTCTTATCTAGATCCACCCCCAGTAGCTCAACTAAATTCAATTATTGTGGAGGAATAGAATGAAATAACTGTGGGTGAGGAAAGTAATGTTCAAATATAGGATGTACCTATTGTGAAAGAATATATAGATGTGTTTCCGGAAGATTTACCTGGACAACCTCCAGAACGAGAAGTTGAGTTTTCCATTGATTTAATTCATGGATCAAGGCCTATATCAAAGACCCCTTATAGAATGGTCACTGTGGAATTAGACTAACTAAATAAACAACTAGAGGAATTGAGTAATAAGGGATTTCTTCGACCTCGTGACTCTCCATGGGGAGCCCCTGTCCTTTTTGTTAAGAAGATAGATGGATCTATGAGGTTATGTATTGAATACAGGGAAATCAATGCTATAACAATAAATAACAAGTATCCCCTACCTCACATTGATGATTTATTTGACCAACTTCATGGAGCTCAATACTTTTAAAAGATTGACCTTCGGTCTGGATACCATTAGTTGTGTGTGAAGAAGGAAGACATTCCAATGATAGAATTTCGAACCAGGTACGAGCATTACGAGTATAGAGTAATGCCTTTTGGATTGGCTAATGCACCCTTTGTATTCATGGATCTAATGAATAGTGTTTTCAAGGAATATCTCAATGAATTTGTGGTTGTATTTATTGATGATATCTTGGTATACACCAAAAGCTACGAAGATCATGTAAATAACTTGCGCATTATCCTGAAGACTCTGAGAAGACATGACTTATATGGGATGTTTAGAAACTATAAATTTTGGCTTCAGGCGATATCTTTTCTTGCCCATATTGTCTCTAAAGATGGAATCCCTATTGATCCTTCTAAGACAAGAGAAATCAAAGAATGGCCATAACCGACAAGTATAACTGAGGTACATAGTTTTATTGGTTTAGCAGTTTATTATCAACATTTCGTCCATAATTTTTCCCGATTGGCTAACCCATTAACGAAGCTCACACGTAAAGGGGTAAAATTTGTTTGGACAAAAGAGTGTGAAGAATGTTTCGAATAAGTGATGGGAAGATTAGTCAATGCTCCTATATTGACTCTACCATTGTGGAATGATGGGTTCATTATTTATAGTGATGCATCGAAGAAAGGACTTGGTTGTGTCCTTATGCAGAATTATCGGGTTATTGCCTATCAATCACGACAGTTGAAAATTCATGAGAAAAACTATCATACTCATGATCTCGAGTTAGCAGCTGTGGTCTTTTCTTTGATGATATGGAGGCACTACCTATATGGTGAAAAATGTGATATTTATATTGATCAAAAGAGTTTGAAGTATATTTTCTCAAAAAAAGAACTCAATATGAGGCAAAGGAGATGGCTTGAACTACTCAAAGATTATGATTACACGATACACTACCACCCGTGGAAAGAAAATAAGGTGGTAGATGCTTTGAGCAGAAAAGATCAGGGAGTTTTGAACATGATTAGATTTGAAAGGGATCCTATTTTCATGGATCTAGTGAATATGGATATGGGAATTACCATGGATGGTGAAACATCAATTATTTTTTAAATGGTTGCAAAACCATCTTTACTAGAAAGGATAAATAGTTCTCAGACTGGTGATGAAGAGTTTCAAAAGAAGATTAAAGCTATGAATGATGGGATATTGAATGACATTGGGTATGAAGATGGAAATTTGAAATTTGGGAAGATACTTTGTGTTCCCAATATACTTGATCTAAAAAAAGGAATTGTTGGACGATGCTCATAGTTCCAATTTCTCTATACAACCTGTGAGTACAAAAATGTATAGAGACTTGAAGGAACATTTTTGGGGGACAACATGAAGAGAGAGACTGCTGAATTTGTGTCATGATGTATGGTTTGTCAACAAGTGAAAGATGGAGGGAAACAACCTGGTGGAGTATTGAAACCTCTTCCCATACCTGAGTGTAAATGGGATAATATTACAATGGACTTTGTCATGGGGATACCAAATACTCCTAGAAGGAACGATGCAATATGGGTCATTATTGATCGTCTTACCAAGTAAGCACATTTTCTTGCTGTAAGGGATGATTTACAAATTGAACGCCTAGTATGAATATATATTAATGAATTTGTGAGACTTCATGGAGAACCCCTATCGATTGTTTCTGACCGTGATCCCCATTTTACTTCAAGATTCTAGAAAAGTCTTCAGAAGGACTTGGATAATGACCTTCATTTGAGCACTTCCTACCACCCTCTAATAGATGGACAATCAGAACGGACTATTCATACCTTAAAAGACATGTTGAGATCCTACTCACTTGACTTTTAGGGTATGTGGGATCAATATTTAGCTCTGTTAGAATTTTACTATAACAATAGCTTCCATTCGAGTATTCAGATGGAACCATATGAAGCATTACACGGAAAGAGATGTCACACACTGACCTGTTAGGATGACGTTAGTGAAAGAAAACTTGTAGGTCCAGAACTGGTGGAGGAAATGATGGAAAAGGTGAAGGTAATCCAAAATCACATCAAAGCAGCTCAAAGTAGGTAGAAGAGCTATGCCGATAACTGAAGGAAAGAGTTGGAATTAAAAGTAGGAGATCATGTTTCCGTGAAGGTATCTCCATGGAAGGGAATTATACGTTTCGGTAAGAAGGGTAAATTGAGTCCCAGGTATATGAGACCTTTCGAAATTCTAGAACGAATTGGGGATGTAGCTTACTATTTGGCTATGCCTCCAAATCTTTCCAAAGTTCACGATGTGTTCCACGTATCAGTGTTGAGAAAATACAGGCCTGACCCAATGCATGTACTCACCTATGTGGAATTAGAAATGGAACCCAATCTCTCTTATTGGGAAGAGCCTGTCAGGATTCTTGATACGAGAGATCAAGTGCTCAGAAACTGGACGACTCGTCTGGTAAAATTCTTATAGAGAAACCATAAAATGGAAGAGGCAATGTGTTAAACCGAGGAACTTATGAAGAAGAACCACCAGAGTGTTTTTATGCAGTAATATTCTAGAAATTTCTAGGATGAAATTATTTTAAGGAGGGGAGAACGTAACACCTCAAGCTTCCACGGTATGCTTCCCTTTCAATAATACAGTAGCGTGTGTTGTACGTAACTTTGAGATCTAACACACACACCACAACCAATCGAAATAGCCGTTATGAATAGTAATACCCACATTTTGAAATTTTATAAATTTTATCTTTCAAAATGGACTTCATTTTTCAATTCGAAATATCGAAATAATCCTAGGGTGAAATTTTTTGTATTTTTATGAATACTTTCAATTTTTGATGAATAGTTAAAAAAAATACTATGTTATAGTTTAAAACCAAATTTTTATTTAAATAATTATTTATTTTATTAAATTTAGATAAGGTAAAAATATATTCATAATACCTATATATGTTCAATGTAATTCATTGGTGTTCGTTTAGAATAATTTTAGATATATAAAAATTTTATTGAACTTTTCACCGTCTTTTACCCACCTCCTAGGAGAATTTGGAAATTCACATAAAACAAAATTTAACCGCTTTTGTGAGTGGAATTTCAAAAATTCAAGAGACAAGGTTAATATCAAGGAGTAAAATGTTTTTCAATGAGATGAAAATTATTTTTTGTGAATAGTAACTTTTAACTTTTATTTACCACGGTTAAAAGTAAATTGTGTAATTAAGGGTAAAAATGATATTAATATTACACTAACACATGTCCTAATTCTATTGGACAAGTGTATCTCGACCAAAAACAACCTTTGGAATAAAATATTATCATTTAGGTCCACTTGGATTAGATTAGGACATTTATTATTATTTAATTCAAAGAAGAGTTAAAAGAGTTAAAATCAATGTTTATTTACTAAAACATTTTTAATATAGGGTTATACATACGATAAATTCGATTTTAAATAATCATTAGAAATCTAAAAATATTTCCTACATAATGGTTTTTTATTTATAATTTTAAGACATTAAATAATTTAATTTATTTATGACACAATGGTGATGCAGTAATTACATAATTAATGAAATATTAAAATTATTGATATTATAAATATCAAAGTAAATGTAATTTGAGACTTTTTATGAATTCAAATAATTTTATAGGTTAATATGACATATTATTCTTGGTTATATAAATTTTTTTCGAAGTAATAAGGCTGTTATGAAATTATCAAAAACATAATACCCAATAGTTTCAAAATTGACATAAAAGAGTTTTTAATACAAATATTATATTATTAATTGATATTAAATTCATAAAATTATAGGTTTCTTCCAAAAGACTTATATCATGATAGGTGTATCAGTAATGGACCACTTGGGGGTATCTTTTAGGTATATAGTATGTTTATTAACTATATAATATAAAAACACAAAGTGACATGGTTAGTGTCAAACTAATTAACTAAGAGTTAAATCTAAAACATAAGGTAAATATAATGACCAAAACCCATCTAAATTCTATTGGTTGAGTGGTTTTCGACCCATAACCACATTAACCTTTAAATAATCCACTTTTTAGACATTAGAAATCGAATATGAATTTATTATAAAATAATATTTCTAGCTTTTCCAACGGTGCCCATCACCCCTCTTATAAAAGGGAACTCCCCTTCCCACTAACACACACATTCAAAGCCTTTTGGCTTGGCCAACCCCTGACACATAGTCTCTCGACATCCCTCACTACAACATAGATGCCTTAGTTTGATCAAAAATCCAACCTAAGATCCCTTTCGATCAAATCAAAAGGAATAACTCGAAGAAGAGGTAATGTTTTCACCACTCTTTTTCAAATTCATTTCTTCTTCAACTTATTCTTTCTTTGATTTTCGCATTCTAAAATAATAAATCCAGTATCTCCTATATATTGTGATATTATTATAAATATGGTACAACCATATTCATTATTCTATTCATCTTTTGAATGACATGTCACCATACGTGCGTACGTACGACTTACCGTATCCACGTCACGGTGTAATTGTTATTCAATATATTATTATTTGGATGGGTATAATAATGATGTTAAATTCATGTAAATAATAAATATAACATGATAATGATTCTGTATATATGATATAACATCCAATTATATATTATTTTAATATCAAAAGAATGATATTGTCGCTCGTGCGTACGTACGGACTACCGTCTCCATGAACTCGATGAGATTCATTCCCTATCGTATCCATTCAAGACTAATTCTCATTTGATGATTAAATGTAATTTTTAAGAACTTTATATCATTATATATATGAATAAGGTACAAACTATCCATAAAAAACACATCTTATGTAACAAAACATGTAAAAGAAAACGAGTAAGCTAACACCCAAAACGACCATAATACTAAGATATTATTAACAAAGCAATGTAAAAAGATCATATATGATATTATATTAATGTATATGATTCTTTTATAATTTAATAAAAATTATTTCACCATTATATAGGAGTTTAACCTTACATCAACTAAGGAAAAGTACAAGGTAAGGGTTTCTTTCACAGTCTTTTCATTATCCGAGGATGTTTATACGTGATTATCTACTGGGACCTCTTTATCATCCACATCCATGTTTCTTAAAAATGTATTTAAAATAATTCTTACTATTTTAAAGACTATGGGATAAAGTCATTTATACCCTTTTTTAATTTTTATAAGATGTTTATAATGGAATATTTCTGTCATTTTCCAAACAAGGTCCCTTTTAACCTTTTCGACAGAATTAAGGTAAGAATTTCATTTTTATCTTATACGGCGGGTGCAGCTATTTTCCACCATTATAGAATTGTTGAAGCTTACCTAACTAGATTATAAGAATATTTTCAAAGTAAATATCTTCTTTTGTAATTATATGACTTTTAAATGATTTCCCAAAAAGATATATTTCTCTCAAATGGTTTTGATTTCATCTATGTGAACGTCGTTTGATGGATGTTAAGCTTATTTGATGTTGATTCATTATGAAACAAAACATCCATATTTTATTGGAGTTTTTGTGATATGTTTGACTATGGATGTGTTATTTTTATACCATTAATGGTTTATAGAGAAAGTATTGACAATTCATATGCTAGTTTTAATACGAATGTTTATGTTTTGTTTAAACCTGTTCATATGAGGAATGCATTGGACTTAATATGTGATGGGTGGAGCCCACTATAGCTCCTCGATGCATCGTTAGGTATAATGAGACAAAATAATGTCTTTCCATAAGGCCTTGAGAAAAATCTTATTTGTAGTCTGGGCATGAGGCCTTGGCTATGTGGTTATGATAGTATGGAATTATACATTCGATCATTATGAAAGTGGTTATTGATATTGCATGTGATTATTCGACTAGTAGAATATCCATGTGAATAAGTAAATGGAATTATTTCATTTTATCTTCTCCATATTATGCTAAAGTTCAATTTTAAAAGGCTTTTGTTTTAGCTATACATTGCCTTAAATGTTTCTATTTATTTATGAATGTTTCTGCTATATTGTTTTCCTTACTGGGCATCTGAGATCACCCCTTTCAATGTTTTATTTTTTCTAGGATGTGAAGAAGTAATTTATGAATGAACTGAAGGGATAGTATCAGGGTCTACGAATACAAGATGTTTTTGTAGTAGTTTTCACTTTATGATCTAATGTAAACATTATGAATGTGTGTAGTAATTCCAAGGCTACTAAACTAATCGGTCTTTTGAGACTTGATCGTTCTTTTGTTCATGCCAATGATATGTAATAATGCACCGACTCTAGGTAATTGGGGTCGGGGCGTTACATTTATCGTCATTATGTCTTAAAACAAATGCTATTTAATGATAATATTTTTACAATTCATGTAAAAATGAACATACTTCAAAAAATTACCAGAAGATCACCTTTGGAAAATTTCAATGCACTGATTCTAAATATGAATTTGATTCTATCAAAATAATATTTTTATGTTGTTAATTTTAAATGTTTATATAGAAATTATTATTTTTGAGAAATATAAAATATAAATTTTATCAAAAAAGAATATTATATTTTTATTCTTAATATTTATTTTATTGATTTATAATATTTATATTTTCCTATCATACCCAATGATAAATATAATTTATATCGCATTTCATTATATGGATATTAAATTAATATTATAATTGTTGGTTTACTATTACAAAAGCTTGAGATACTATTCTTAATGGTTAAGTTTCTATTTCATATGTCATATTACTATTCCTTAATAATTTTACATATCATAAACTAATATTTATTATTTTTTATGAATTCACTAAAACTATTCCCATGTTTCAATATTTTAATTTTATAATATGGTTATTGGTTTACTAATATTATATATATTTCCTAATGCAATTTTCGAGAGAGTGAAGATTCTCAGAGATTGTTGTGGTCCATATTATTCCATTATAGTTTTAATATTTTAAATTTTTTCCAATTATAATATTTGAAAATTTTAATTCTTTTAGTTACTGACTAATGTAATGATTTTTATTAATGAAATAGTGTTTATAATTTTACTATATATTGTATGTGAAAACTAATATACAATTTAATATAATAAACAATTATTCATGAAAAAAAGTATTACTAATTTATTCTGGTTTGATACAAATTTTATCTTCCAACTTTAATGAAATATTTATGAAATATATATATTTAATAATTATTATGAATGGAATCAAAAAAACCTTTATTTATTTTGTTGTAGAAATTTTCTAATAAAAAATCCCATAGGAATTAATATTTTTCTCAGGGAAATGAAAAATTATTTCATGATTATGTACAACTATATTTATGAATTATCATTAGAATAATTTTAAATGTTATTATTTAGATTGAATTATGAATCTAATTTCAATTAATCTTCTATATTTCCATTCCACTACTCCACTTTATTGAGCTATGTAAGGATAAGTTTATAAGTGCATAATTACCTGTCTCTTTTTATTGTAGTTGAAAGAGTAACTTTTATAAACATTTACATCATCCTTCCTAATATTCAATAAATAAACAATCAAATATCTCTCAACATCCCTTTTAAAGATTCAAAATAACTTTTAATCCTCTAATTTATGTTTCATGATCATTAAACTATTCATTTTAATGAAATAACCAATGAATATAATAATGTAAAAAAATCACCCTTTATTGCTTTATGTCCCTTAATCTTGTATGGACTAGTGTATGTTCAAGTGGTCTGATAGATTTAATTTTATCATTCTTATATCTTCCACTAACCATCTATCTGTTTCTAAAAGGATCATAAAAAATCATTTTTTATCTCTAGTTTTGGTATGTATCATAAAAATATTTCATTAATATTGTGTTCATACATTTCTGGCCAAGATATTAATTTCTCCAATGAAACAACATACTTTCAACCTTTAAAATCATTTAACAACAGTTTCTAGGATATCCAATCTGAAAGAGATCGCTACATGCTCTTTCCCCATTAGTAAATTTTTTTATATATTCAATATGTTGCATAATGAAATAATTATTTCATAAAATAATGTAAAATAAATTATCATGGATTTAGTACACACATGATATGTTTCTATTTTTCCTATAAATAAAAAGAACATTCTTTGAATTTAGTTTTTGAGCTTCAATCTCAGTTGTACTAATTACTGTTATTTTTAGGAAAATATAATTTTACAAATTAGATACACCACCTACTTATTATTTATTATATTTTAAGGTATTTTAATCACCTAACATATGTGAGGAACACCATTTCTTATAATCCATGATTTATTCAGTTTTCTTGACTTTAGAGAAAAATCAACAAAAAAAGAACCAACATCAACATTCCTTCTCCTACCTTCTTATAGTTTTCTAGTAAGAATTATTTCCCAAAAATAATATTAATACACTCTTTATCATAGGGAACTATTTATTCACATCATCCTATAATTACCTATATGTAGTCAATTATATTTTTATTTTTAACTTCTGATGAAAATTATTTTGTTTCTTTCTATAAATTTTGAAAGACAATATCTTTTCTAATAATATTTATCCACCATTTTTCATGCCTACACCTAAGGAGAGACATGTTGTGTTGATAGTTATATTAATTATGTACTTATGTTCCAAAAAACTAAAAATAAACCTTAACCCTTGATATTATATATATTTATGTAATCTCCTAATGATATGTTTGTTGTGATACAATACACTTTTCAACACTTAATTTAACTTATTAGGGAGAATAATTCTACCAAGAATTTATTTTTACTTCTATTTATTTTATGTTATTTGGAAATTATATCTATACCTATGTTATCCAATTTATATTTATGACACCTACATTGTTATTACAACGAGACAGTCTTTTGTGTTTAGTCAGTATAGATTTCTCTTTATTATTGAGGTGAGTAATTCCACCAACTTTTTATTTTTCAAACAATATCGTAGAAACATTATTTATATTCTCTTTCTTTTTATTCAAGATATTAACAACCTAAAAAATGTTAATTAAGGAATATTTATTTCATCTTCCATAATTTAAAATTTTTGGTCATGCTTATTTATCATCTTACCATGTTCACTAAATTTTTAGATTGTGATTATTAATTTCATCTATGAATGAATATTTATTTTAAATAAATTATTCATTATATTTATAATTCTTCTCAATTGTTTTCTTTAATATTAATTATTTATTAATTAGGTTTTAAATATTCATAATATATTCCAAAATCACTGATCTCGATTGATATTCCTTATAGGTTTCTTCACCATTTTCTTCTTCACTATTTGATGTATCTTTTTTTTCATTCAATAGAAGCCATGAATTTTTTTAAATTATTTGTATTTTCATACGTTTTTATAAACTATTTATTATATATTTATTTTCTAATCTTCTACTCAAAATAATCATTTATTCACTCTAGACAACTTTTTATTACTTTTGGAGAACTACTTAACTTATTTGGATGTTTTCCTCCACTTATTCCTTTGAGATTTTTCTAGAACATCAATATCAAATTCCCAATTTTTTCTTCTTCAGATACATCATTGAAAAATTAATGATTCATCATCAATCAAAACATTTACCCGGTAGTCTGACATATTAATTAACTATTGTCACGACCCCCTCCAACTAAAGATGCCCCTAATGAGATGGAAATTGTGAATGGGAGATAATGACCCCCGAGTCCCGCCCCCAGTAGGCCCCGGAGTGGCGACTATCAACAAGGCTATGAGTTTTCAAAAATATGCGGGCATTAACCTTTTTATTATTTAAGATCGGGAAATAAGATGAGTCAAACACCAAAAGAAAAAGGATCCAGTAAATGAAAATAAACCCAAAACCAAACTTATATGCATGTTTGATACAATACTGAAACAAATGTACAAGTACAAGAAAATCTCTAAATTACGATACAAAAAAAGAAATCAAAAACTGCAACCAGCAAAACTCTAATGCTTAACTAGGAAGGTCCCGCACGGTCCCTGAAGTCCTTCTGAGAACCTGAAAGTAAACATAGAGTGAGAATACAATTTTACTCAGTTGGAAAACCTGAAGCTCATGTGCACAGGGGGGAGACATCCTAATGCTCCATGAGAAAACAGAAGGAACCAAATCCTGGCAAGGAATCTATCCACCCAACCTTACAATCCAAACTCACCAAATATCACAAGTCAATAGAGTAGTATAATAATATTATAAAAGTATGGGTACCCCACACCACCATCCCATTATATACTACTCAAGGCCTCATGCCTAACGCTTTGATGCTTCCCCCTCTACCTGAGCTAGTGCCGCAACCTGGCCATACGAAGATAATAGTATCCCACTTGCACTCAATCCTCAGCCATCATAGTATCCCACCGGCACTCAATCCTCAGCCATAACCACATCTCATCCCGAAGTCACCTGGGAACCACATCACATCTCATCCCAAAGACACCAGGGATCATATCACATCCTCATCCCAAAGACTCTT
The DNA here is from genome assembly GCA_963277665.1 of Viscum album. Taxonomy (NCBI): domain Eukaryota; kingdom Viridiplantae; phylum Streptophyta; class Magnoliopsida; order Santalales; family Viscaceae; genus Viscum; species Viscum album. Next base: position 1,207,988,907 of record OY728165.1, on the reverse strand, counting down.
GGGAAACATCTATCGTAACCTGCTCGAAGGATCTTGGGCTATAGAACCTGGAAGAGGGAGCACTGAGAAAAACAGTAACCAGCCATCCTTTAGATGTTTGAGAATCTCCACCCATCCCATGGGTGTTCGGCACGTAGTCCTAAACAAGGGTGGGGTATGTAAATAAACATAAAACATATAGATTTATATAATTATAACAACCACTCATCCCATCATAAGGCTTCTTCAAAAAAGATCTGAGCAGATGCCTCGGCACTGATACCTCGAAATTATGCACACAATAAATAGCCCCAAACCCCATTATGCTTTTCATGTTTCAACATATTTATTTTATCAGTTCCTTAACTACCGAGAAACTAACAACAACCAAACCAGATCAATCATTCCTAAAACATATCCCTGCCAACCACAAATAAAGTTAGGGAAAACAAAAAAAACACAATACCATTTTCTTTTATCATCCAATCAATTCCATTGATTTTCTGTATTTAATCAACTACCATTCCCCATAATTCATTAGTTAATTCTTCCGCTTTTATTCATATGCACAACCCATCCCTGAAGCCCTTCTACCAACCACCATAACTACAAAGGCATCGGAAAAAACACCCGTACCACATCATCATTCCTTTGATACCATTTATCATAGCTCCGCTGCCCATCACAACCATATCATACATGCCAAACCACAACCAAGCTAACCATAGCCCCGCTACTTATCACAACCATATCATACGCAGCCAAGCTAACCGCAACCTCGCTGCTCACCCGTTCCACAACAACCCAAGAAACACCCCTTCACATAATTAAACCCAAACCAGTACCCACAAATTCATTCTTTAATTTAGTTTAACCAGGGTGATCATACAAGGGTTCCAGATATTTATTTAATCATTCAAATTTACCTGATTAACCAATTTTCACATTCTATGAAATTCCATCCACAAAAAAATGCAGAGAAACATGGAAAAATTTAATTGCACAAGAAAAGGCCCCCAATGACCGCAATTTTCAATAGGCATAAGCCTATTTAATTCACAACATAATCAAAGGAAAAGCATTGATGGAAATGGAACAAAAATATCAATAAAATCACCCCAAATACGTTCTTTAACCAGTTATTATATTTATTTATTGGTTCAACCGTATCTCATGAAAACAAGATGATACCCACCCCGAATGATGCACAAAAGATAGAGAGACGAAGGTAAGATTCCTACCTGAACAGGTTTTTGTGTCCTTCTATGAGAACAACCACCACGAGGATTTCGATCACCCCTCCCGACAACTACGCCCTCCCATGGACGTTGCGGCACAATCTCACTAACAACCAAGGGAGACTCCATTAAGGATTAAGGTGTTACTTGTCATATAATGGCAAGGAGGAACTGAAATAGGGGATCGAGGAAGGAATAAGAACGAGGTAGAACGTACCATTAATATGATGTTCGTCGATGAGAATCGTTCCTGTCAAATATTAGAAATCTCCTCTGTAGGAAAATGTGAAGAGGAAGTTGAATAAGAGGGAAAGGAACAATGTGCACGATGTTCTTATCGTCAACACGATCCCGCAGCCACTGACAGATCAACGATCGGAGTCTGGATGGAGAAGATAGGAGCAAGGCTTCTGGGTCATCCGAGAGCGTTGCGGTGCGGAGAAGAAGAGGGGTCCATAAATAACATATGACCCTCTATTATATAGGAAACGAAAAGGAAAAATGGTACGCTGCATGTATTAATGAATACATGATGTGACCGTACAACTATTACGTTGTTTGACTGGTGATCACACGACACGTCACGTGGTTTCCATGAGTTTAATAATAATAATAACTTCAATTAATAATAGGTCTTTTATTGACCCAAGACATGAGTCATAAAAAGTTATTCATCATTGGTCTTAAAATGACCATCATAATTTTAGGGTTACCCTATCGCTGATGGTTCGTCTATCCGATACCATATGAGGGAGATACGTTGGATACAAGATCCCATAATAATAATCATATTATTATTTTTTGGTGTCTAATGGACCCGAGCCACAAAACATAATTTAATATCAAACATTAGGCTTGAATCGACCGTATTAATGATATGATCACATCGCCACTGACGGTAAGTCAACCGGACATCGCATGCGGGAGTTACAGCGGGTTGATGATTTAATAATAATATTAAATCTATTAATTCACGAGTGCTTCGGGTACATAATCCGAAAACCCGAAAAAGACAACCAATATTGTACTCATAAATTTTTTCATGAAGTTAGGGTTGCACTGCCACTAACGGTTCGTAAAACCGAGGTCGCACGAAGAAGTTATGGATGAAACACGGTTTTTCAAACAAAATTAATAATTACATTATTATTTTATTATTATTTTATTTATCCATTTTTTTCATCAATTCCAAATCCCACGCACAAGATTTCTCAAATTGGTGTGCATTAGCACCATGATTGACTCCTCTTTTTAACTTATTTATTTTATAGCTTTAAATTTTAAATTTTTATTTCATTTAAACCCTTTCTCTCTCCAATAAAATTCGTTCTTCCATAATTCTCTCCCACTACACCAAATGTGGCGCCTACCCTTTCCTTTACACCATGCCCAACACACCCCACCTTCTTTCTCACTTCAAATTTATTGTTAGTAAAATTATTAATAATAACACCCATCATTAATGATCTAATTAAATCCCATTTAATTTCATTTACCAATCACACACATATTTGTGGCTCCATTATCATTAATATTTAGTACAATAATAATAAAAAATCTCCAATTATAATTTATTAACTTTTCACAAATTAATAATAATAATAATTATTATTATTGATGTTCGCCGTGTTGACCATGTCTGACCACCATTACGTCAACGCCGAGCAGCCTCCCATTACATGCCCATTACACAGATAATTTATTGTTTATTAAAATTTAAATAAATCAAAAAGAAACCATGCACCTCCCATCATTGAATTAAATACATTCAATTTTATTTCTTTTAATTCACAATTAATATATTAAAACCATTTAATCTAATTGACACCAAATATTTTCACACCACCATTATAAATTATAATTATAAAAAATTACTAGTAAAACACACGTCATCTTTGACCACATCAAATTTTTACAAAGTATTGGTATGGAGAGGTCCGGGCCATTACATCATATACCTCTCAAAACATTCTCGTCCTCGAGAATTAAAAACCAACCCATAAAAAGGGGCAATGTCCGAAAAACCACCCAGCATGATACCTCTCAGGGCTCTCATCATAATTGGAATCCAACCACTACCCTAATTATATGAGTCACGGAATTCCTTCCCCCATGTCGAGATATTATCCGCCTTAGGCAGCACTGACTCACCTGAACGAGTTTAATCGCATCCACATTAATGTGTCTCGATTAGGTATTAGGTCCTCCCACCCCAGTATTTTAGGATTTCTCATACACATACTGCCCCCAACATGACACAAAACAAGCAACACGCTACCCCAACTCATGGATTAGAGAATTCCTTCTCCCATGTCAAGATATTATCCGCTTTGGGAAGCACTGACTTGCCCGCACGGGTTTAATCGCATCCAGATTAATGCATCTTGATTATGGATCCGGTCCTCCTCTCCACACATGTTAGGACTCTTCACACAAATTTAAAGGAAAGAGGGAAACAAATTAGAATTATATAATAATGAAAACAAGGTTCAGGCCAAAGAATGGGCGAGAATGAGTTTCAAAAAAGATGTGTGATTATCCTGAATTTAAACAAAACATAAACAATAGCATTTAAGTAAAACTGAAGACATCTCTCTCGATCTCTAGCCTTGCTAGGGTTGACGCTTTTGTTGCGTGCAAATGTCTGTGTCCCACTCCTCTGCCTTTTTGTTGGAATCCAGGTGACAAAGTTGTTCGGTATAAAAGGAATGCCTCAGCCCAAGTACCAAGAAAATTTTCTCAACATTTCATTTTATCATTGTATTTTGATTTCATTCCCAGAACACCCAAATAAAGTAAAACACAAATCATGATGATGCATGTACCTTTTCTAGGGTCTCTACCCTACAATCAATGTAGTCTTACTTGGTCGTTCGGTAAGCTCAGAGTCCTTGCATCGGATCACGGGGGGCCCTAAAATCTCGGGTCCTAGCTTGTCTTCCCTGGTCTATGTAACACACCATGATCAGCCAACACTGTTTCCCTACTATCCCATGTAATCCTCATTGTGCCAAACTCTAGACTCCATCCTATCTCGCAACCATCAACCTCTGATACCATTCCGTCACGACCCCCTACCACCAAAGATGCCCCGCCTGAGCTAAAAATGGTTAAAGGGAGATAATGACCCCCGAGTCCTGCCCCTAGTAGGCCCCAGAGTGGTGACTAGCACCAAGGGTATGAGTTTTCACATATATGGGAGGCATTACCCTTTTAATTATTTATGATCTGGAAATAGGATGAGTCAAGAACCCAAAGAAAAAGGAACAAGTAAATGAAAATAAACAAAAAACCAAACTTATAAGAATGTTTTATACAATACTAAAACAAAATTAATAGTACATGAAAATATCAAATGTACGATATAGAAAAAGAAATCAAAAACCGAAACAAGAAAAACTCCAACGCCCAACTAGCAAAGTCCCGGATGGTCCCTGAAGTCATCCTGAAAACCTTAAAGTAAACGTAGGGTGAGAATACAAGAATACTCAGTAGGAAAACCTTAAGCTCTCATGCACTTGTGGGGAGACATCCTAATGCGCCGTGAGAAAACAGAAGGAACCAAAGCCTAGTAAGGAATCTATCCACCCAACCTTACAAGCCACACTCACCAAATATCGCATGTCAATTAAGTAGTATAACAATATTATCAAAATATGGGTACCCCGCACCACGTTCCCACTATATACTACTCAGGACCTCATGCCTAATGCTCTGATTCTTACCCCTCTTCCTGATCTAGTGCCACAACCTGGCCATACGAAGCTAGAAGTATCCCACCGACACTCAATCCTCGGCCATCATAGTATCCTGTCAGCACTCAATCCTCGTCCATTAACACATCTCATCCTAAAGACCCCTTGGAACCACATCACATCTCATTCTGAAGACACCTGGGAACATATCACATCCTCATCCCGAAGACTCTTGGGAAACATCTGTCGTAACCAGCCTGAAGGATCTTGGGCTATAGAACCTGGAAGAGGGAGAACATGTATGAACAGTAACCATCCATCCTTGAGATGTTTGAGAATATCACCCCCCATACAACGGGTGGTCGGCACATAGTGCTAAACATGGATGGGGTGCGTAAAGAAACATAAAACATACATATTTATATAATTATAACAACCACCCAGCCCATCCTAAGGCTACTATAAAAAATATCTGAGCACATGCCTCGGCACTACAACCTCAAAAGTATGCATGCAATAAACTTCCCAAAACCCCATTAAGCTTTTTATGTTTCAACAGTTTTAGTTTATCAGTTCCTTAACTACCGAGCAACTAATGACAACCAAACCTAATCAATCATTCGTAAAACATAGCCCTCCCAACCACAAATAATTTTTGGGAAAACACAAGCAACACAATACCATTTTCTTTTATCAACTAATCAATTCCATTGATTTTTTGTATTTAATCAACTACCGTTCCCCAAAATTCATTAGTAAATTATTCCACTTTTATTCATATGCACAACCCATCCCTGCAACCCTGATAACAACCACCATAACAACAAACACATCGGAAACAACATCCATACCACATCATCATTCCTTTGATACCATTTACCGTAGATCCCCTGCCCATCACAACCATATCATACACATCAAACCACAAACAAGATAACCGCAACCCCGCTGCTCATCACAACCATATCATATGCAACCAAGATAACCGCAGCCCTGCTGCTCACCCATTCCACAACAACACACGAAAAACCCCTTCACATAATTAAACCCCAACATGCACCCACAAATTCATTCTTTCATTTAGTTTAACTGGGGTGATCATACAAGGGTTCCAGATATTCATTTAATCATCCAATTTTACATGATTAACCAATTTCAACATTCTATGAAATTCCATCCACAAAATAATCCAAAGAAACATGGGAACATTTAATTGCACAAGGAAAGGCCCCCAATGACCATGATTTTTATTAGGAATTAGCATATTCAATTTACAACATAATCAAAGGATAAGCATTGATGGAAATAGAACAAAAATAACAATAAAATCTCCACAAACCCGTTCTTTAACCAGTTATTATATTTATTTACTGGTTCAACCGTATCACATGAAAAAAAGAGGATACCCACCCCGCATGATGCACAAAAGAGATAGAGACGAAGGTAAGATCCTTACCTGAATAGGTTTTGGTGTCCTTCTGTGAGAACAACCACCACGAGGATTTCGATCATTCCTCCCGATGCCGACGCCCTCCCGTGGATGTTGCGGCACAACCGCACTAACAACCAAGAGAGACTCTATTATGGTTTATGTTGTCACTTGTCATAGAATGGCAAGGAGGAACAGTAAGAGGAGATTTTGGAAGGAAAAAGAACGGGGTAGAACGTACCATTAAGATGATTTTCGTCGAAGAGCGTCGTTCCCGTCAAATATTAGCAATCTCATCAGTAGGAAAATGTGAAGAGGAAGTAGAAGAAGAGGGAATAGAATGAGGTGCACGATGTTCTCCTCGTCTACACGATCCCGCATCCACTGACAGATCGATGATCAGAGTCCGGATGAAGAAGATAGGAGGAAGGCTTCTGGGTCATCCGGGAGCGTCGTCATGCGGAGAAGAAGAGGGGTCTGTAAATAACATGTGACCCTCTCTTATATAGGCAACGAAAAGGTAAAATGGTATGAAACGTGTATTAATGAGTACACAACGTGACTGTACAACTATTACATTATTTGACTGGTCAACACACGACACGTCACGCAGTTTCTATGCATTTAATAATAATAATAACTTCAATTAATAATAGGTGTTTTATTGACCTGAGACATGAGTCATAAAAATATATTCATCATTGGTCGTAAAATGACCATCATTATTTCAGGGTTACCCTGTCGCTGACGGTTCGTCAATCTGATATCGTATCAGGGAGATACGTTGGATACAAAATCCCGTAATAATAATGATATTATTATTATTGGGTGTCTCATGGACCCAAGCCACAAACCATAATTCAATATCCAACATTAGACTGGAATTGACCATATTAATGATAAGATCACATTGCCACTAACGGAAGGTCAACCGGAAAAGGCACGCGGGAGTTACGGCGGGTCGACGATTTAATAATAATATTAAATATATTAATTCACGAGCACTTCGGGTACCCGATCCAAAAACCCGAAAAAGACGTCCAATATTGTACTCATAAATTCTGTCTATAATTCAGGGTCACACTTCCACTGATGGTTTGTAAAACCGAGGTTTCACGAAGAAATTATGGATGAAACATGGTTTCCCAACAAAATTAATAATTAAATTATTAATTTATTATAATTTTATATAACCATTTTTTCTTCAATTACAAATCCCACGCACAAGATTTCTCAAATTGGTGCGCATTAGCCCCATGATTGACTCTTCTTTTTTAACTTATTTAATTTATTGCTTTAAATTTTAAATCATTATTTAATTTAAACCATTTCTCTCTCTAATCTAATTCTTTCTTCCATAATTCTCTCCCACTCCACCAAAAGTGGCGCCACCCATTTCCTTTAAACCATGCCCAACACGCCCACCTTCTTTCTCACTTAAACATTATTATTAATAAAATTAATAATAACAACACCCATCATTAATGATCTAATTTAATCCCATTTAATTTCATTTACCAATGACACACATATTTGTGTCACCGTTATCATTATTACATAGTATAATAATAATAACAAATCTCCAATTAAAATTTATTAACTCGTCACCAATTATTATTAATTATAATAATTATTATTGGCATTCTCCGTGTTGACCATGTCCGACAACCATTACATCAACACTGAGAAGCCTCCCTTTACTTTCCCATTACACAGATAATTTATTGTTTATTAAAATTTAAATAAATAAAAAAGAGACCATGCACCTCCCCTCATCGAATTAAATACATTCAATTTTTTTTTATTTCACAATGATTAAATTAAAACCAATTAATCTAATTAACACCAAATATTTTCACAACACAATTATCAATTACTATTATCAAAAATTATTATTATAATATGTGTCATGTTTGACCACATCAAATTTATACAAAGTAATGGTCTGAAGAGGTTCATTCCATTACAACTATACCCTTTCAATAATTTTTATAGATATGGGGAATAATTATATCATTAATTTTAGTATCATCTTCATTATCTTCTTATTCACTTTCATCTTCTAAATACAATAAAAATTCATATATTCCTTAATATAGATTTTTAATATAGTATATTTTATCATCACATATGCAATAATAATTTTATGCAATTCACCAAGATATAAATTATCTTTATATTTGATAGTATATATTTCAGTATCAAACTTGCATGGAATGTTCCTCATAATGTTTTTAACAATAGTAAAATATTTCACAAAGTCCCGAAATTCTTTTTTGTGTCTAAACATTTTATTAGCCATGATGATTTAGCAATAAATAGATTCATATTTCACCATTATGATATATTTTAACTTACTTCTTCAAATTTTAAGAGTTCCATCATTTAATTTTATATTTCCCTTAAAGATTTTGTCCCAAATTTCCTTTTTCTATCATTAATCACTTCACCTGTATTTTAATATTTTATTATCATGATATAGAAATGGAATTTTGATCTTTTCCATCAACCTCAACAACCCATGGTTTAGAAAATGTCAAATAAGAAGTATTTTCAATGAGTTGAAATAATATAATAGATTCATTGATCACCTCACTGAAAATTGATATAAGATATGGTATCATTATTCTTTTCTATCCATTAAATTTTTTTCTCAATGGTATGAATCCCCATGATATTAACTGAGTTGAGATTATCTTTAATAATAAACATAGGGATCATAAATATGGAATCTAGATTTTCTAATACCACTTCATGTTACTAAGATTGTGTAGAATGCAGAAGGGGGGGGGGGTGAATTAGTGATGATATTTTATATTTTCCATTCTCATGAAAATAGAATACAAGAATATTAGTGTTTTTTACCCATAAACCTTATAGCTCCAAATCAATTAAATGAAAAATAGGAAAGTAATTCATGGACCACAAGATTTATAAGGTTCACTACTAATATGGGTGGCTATATTCCTTCTGTTTTGACTCCAATCAGTTCATGAAAATGACATGAATACAATCAAACCATCCCCCATCAAGAACTTTTTGTCTCTGGATGGGTGGTTATTTTTTCTCCCCCCATTAAAAAATTTACTCTTATTATTAGAGTAATAAAATTACAATAAACTTGAAATAATATCAAAAATATTCATATGGAAATTTAAAATTTATTAATATCTCACTCTGATATATCTCCATTTTCTATGTCTCTATCCAGGGAACCTGAGTCCTCATCCTATTTGATTCTTTTTTGGTTGGCCTCTTCTTCTTCTACAAAGTGCATTATTTGTCGGGAACACTCGCTGCTCTCTTAAAAAACCCGATGAACCTTTTACCATATGAAACACACCAAACATGATGATCCTTCAACCCCATTATATATTAAAGTTTACATCAAAATTTCAAGTGAAATTGGGAGCTTAATTTTGATTTTCCCACTCATATCAACTTTCTATGACTTCCTTTTTTACAATAAAAACTTTGTAGTAAAATTTCCAAAACAAAATTTCCTTAAATTGAAATGTCAATAAACGCATCAAAAATTCCTAAAATATCAGAAAAAATTATTAATTATGAAATAAAATCCACTTATTTGTCACTTATTTAACTTAAGAAATTTAATGTAATGTCATTCAATCAACCATCTGGTGTAAAAACATTATTCATGAATTCATAACTCAAAAATTGTATAGATTTAACATTATCAGTTCCATTAAAAATAGTTTAATAAAAAAATATAAAATTTTCTTCTAATAAAATGTCATTGGAATTTAAATTTTGTATAACTTCATATAATCATCCATCCATTAAATTCAAAACAATCACCCTATCGAAAAATCTCATTAAAAAACTAATTATAGAAATATTATGTTAATAAAAAATCATTAATCTCTTAGACTATGCCAGAATCAAGAATACGTTGAGTAATAATTATGTTATAAAAATTAAATAAAATAAAATATCATTCGACCATCAAATAAATATCCATTAAAATGTTGCACAAACTCAAAAGAAAAGTATTTTAGACATGACCATAAACTCATATAAAAGCTTCATAAATTTGTTAAACACCACGTAAGAAATTTTCTTAATGTATATTCAACAGGTCATAAGAAAATTTTATTCAACATCCTAAGAAACAAAAATGTTTCATAAACCACTTTAGAAACTCATTTTAAATTTTTTATTAATATGAGTCAATACCACATCAGAATATTTTGATTTTTTAAAAAGTCATAAAAAATGTGTAACAAACATATTTAGTAGTATTTAAAATATTGTTCCTAAACATCTACAGGAACATGTTTTCTTATAAAACCAATGTTAATGAAAAAATATAATATTTGAATCAAATACAAAAATCATTACAAAATTAACCCAAAAGATCTTTAGTTTTACAGGGGGGAGACTAGCTAGAATAAATAAATTTTTATCCGCTATAATAAATTTTATAACCCTTTTTTTCTAGAGATATTTGTTTGGACATGAAAATCATGTTCCCCTATGATCTGATGTTTGTACCATGAAAACCAATTAAACGTGTGAAAAATAAATACAATAATTTCAGGTTCAATGATTTAAGAAAGGTTCAAAAATCATTATCAATGATTTCATATTAATTTAAAAAAATTATTGGTGATTTAGTTTATGTGATTATTGATAATACTGTACATTGATATAGTGTAGTCTATAATAACATTTCATTTATTTTTAATAAATTAATTCATTCTTATTAAAACATTATTTATTACAATTTATTATATAATCAAATTTTTAATATTATTTTCAAAATTTATCCAATTATATTTTAAAATATAAATACTAATTCATATTATTTAATAAACCTATAAGACCTTGTTAAAATTTTAAGCTGTTGAATTAAAATAATATAATTATTTGTCTAATATATATTCATTAATGAGGAACCATATATAAATTATATATATATATATACATGAAAAACTTTTCAAGAGTCCTTATTTTTTATATATTCCCTTGAAGAATAATTATTTGTTAATTTAAATTATTTTTGAAAAAAATTATTTAATAAATTATTTTTAGATTTTTTAAAAATAATAATATAAAATTATATTTCATGTGTTAATCTATATTTTTAATTATATAGTTTTTTAGAAGCAATTAAAAGTTATAATTATTAGTTAATTTTTATAAAAACAATTCTATCATTATAAAATGCTATTAAATAAAAAATAATACTTAATGAAACGTCATTATGAATTCTTGTTACATACTAAATTGGGAAAAAATTTCAGATGACTAATTTAGGAAAATATGTATTTCTCCATATATGAAATAACTTTTATAGATAGCATGTCCATGTTTTTAATATGATATAAGGTATTTTTATTCCTGTATGATATGATATATGACATGTTTATTAAAGAAATATGGTTCATGTTTCATTAGCACACGATAATAATAAATGAAATGGATATAAATATTCCACATGCATCTTCCATGAGATATTTCTCCCAATGATAGTTTTATATTATCTAAAGATTTTTTATCTCAATTTTGACTAGTTAATGGTTGGAATTCCCTATTGATGATATGATTTCCTTAATTATATTTTTTATATTATTATAGAGGTCAATCAAATATTTAAAGATAAATTATTGTGAAATGAATCATTATTTTTTTTAAAATATTTATAATGTTTTGATATGATGTTAAATAGAGTATGAGGATGATGGTGGAAGGAAATAGATGAAATAGAGATGTGTTTGTGATGAATTTTTGAGAGTTGGTTTGAGATGGAGACACTGATTTCTTATTGCTATATAATTTTTGATTTAAAATTTATTTATTTTACATCATCTTTATTTTTCAAGTTTATGTTTTTAATTTATTTTATATGATAGAATATTGCATTATTCTGGTTTTTTGTTGTTTATTTATTTCATAGGATTTTATAGTAATTAGTTCCATTTTTACTGAATATTTTCCATGATGGATCACATTAATTAAAATGGTAATGAGACACTTATTTTTTATATTTTATTAGACAATGTTACAATGTTGATAATTGTTTCTATATTCTCACAAGCATTGATTAAAGTTATTTTATTTGTTTATCTATGTTTATGTTGACAGAATTATGAATTTAGCACTATATATTCTATAATTTAAAACATTAATATGATTTTTCCCTGGATTCTCATGCATGAAGTAATTTTTTTGTGTTGTCGGTGTGATTCATAGGTTAAATGAAATCCTCATTGTTTTCCTCAAATGTCAATTGGGAAATATAGATTATAAAAAAATCAACTGGATTAGGTCCCTTTGTTTAATTTTGATGAAATATTAATGAAACATTTTATCATGTATGTCCATATGGTTATCTACATGAAAGGAAATAAAGATATAAAATAAGGGGAATATAAAGTGTATCATTATGAGTCCACATTGAGGCTAGATATTTAATTCTTAACATGGGACTTTCAGTTATATTTTTTATTAGAGATGATATATCAATAAGAAATCATGAAAATATGAATTTCCATGAATGAATCTTCAGTAAAATATATTTCTTACTAATTGGAGAAATTGAGATAAATTCTATGAGTAATTAGTATTTGGGTCTAAGAAACAGGATATTGATATTAAAAGTGGAGTTTGATCACTGATTTGAGCCTTGTGTTTGACTTGTTTTAGCTGTCTGGTTCTAGGTGAGTAGATTTGTTCCCATTGTGATGTTATAGGGAATTTTCAATAAGATTTATTCAAGGGCCAGCATGATTTTCAGTGTTTTTGGGAAGATATCAATGGTCTATAAATTGAGTCATTTCATATATTGATTACTAAAGTACATTCTTTAGGTATCTTCCACGTGTTTTTGAAGCTGATTCTAAAATCAGGTAAAAAATTTTGGGGTGTGTTTATTTTATTTCAAATAAATAAATTATTTATTTAGTTAAATGATTAATTATTACTCTAGCTATTTTAATGGATTTTATTTTTAAGAAACATAAATAATATTATATGGTTTGTGACTTAATTCAATAGGGGTAATTATTTAGAAACAAATATAGTTAAGAAGAAATGAGTATATAGCTAGTGGGTAGCTGTGAGTCATAGTGGATGACACTATCTCCCATTATTATTTTTTGATTCACTTCATTGTGTGGTTTTTAGAGGTATCTCCGTTAATTTTTGGGATTTTTGAGGTATTGCAGTTTAAAATTTATTCATGTTCTAGGTTGAAAATTTCATAGAGAGTGTTTTTATAGTTTCTAATATATTTTAGATGCATATTCTAATGGATACCATGATTTATTATATTTCCATTTTTTGGGATTGTATTTTCGATGATGGTAATTATTTGAATTGGTATTGAATGTCAAGAAACTGGTTTCTTTATCCCTTAGTTAGTTTGGTTTTTCCTTTTCTATGATTTATTTTAATTATCTATGATGAAAATTATTTTTTTGTATATAATTTATGGTCCTACAATTTACTAGAACCTGAATTTTTCATTTTTTGGGCATTATAGATTCCTGGGGCTGTTAGTGATAGTTTATTGGGAAATGGGTAGATTTTAAGAAAAGATTTTGTATAGAAAAGATTTGTTACAATATGATGGTTTGTGTCACACTATGTGTGGTCTGTTGGGAAGATATGTTCTTGGGAAAAGGATGTGTAACAACATGAGAAATGAACCATTAGAGTTTAGTTCCATGTTTCCTAATGTTATATGTATGATAATTATGAGGGTGGTTCAGTCAGGATTTAAAGGTCCCTTACACGTAGAATTGAATTTTTTGGGAATTTTATTTACCCGTATATATTAGTAATTTCATAAATATTTCCTTTTATACTCTTCCAATCATGAGCTGAAGTGTATTAGTCACCCTGCTAAGATTTATAGATTGAGTCCCTAGGTTTTCTCTCTTGAAGAGTCATCATTAAATGGAGGGTCATTGCAATGTGGTCTAGATTAGATTTTCATCATTATTTGTAGGGGTTCAAGAATTAATAAATAGTTATATTCATCACATCAAGAACATTTTATATTATATATAATCATATGTATTTCAATAGTTTTTGAGAGAGAGGATATCCATGCACGATCACTCTATAATCCAATAATGAATTTTTGAAATTGTATAGCCACACTTTGACTTGGTCCATCACATTATGATTCCATTCCACTAGGTTTTCTTTATAATAACAGAGAATCCCCTCCATTTGTTTCATTCTATTTTTTTGGTCTTGAAATCATAGAAAAATAGGGTCTTCAATTGAAAATCATCAAATTCTTTCTTCTTGGTTCTTGATTCCCTATCATTGATTTTTGTTTTTCATTCAATTTGAGGTACCCTACCATTTTTTATTACTCATTCCCATATTTTAGTGATGGGGGAAGTACTGGTAGTTCTATGTATTGGTGGATTTATATTGGTTTATTGGTAATTCATGTGATTCTACTATTTAAAGGATAACTCTCACAAATTCATCGGTGTTCCACTTCATTCTAATAAATGTTAAATTTTGTGGATTCATTGAGGTAGGGGATTTCTAATAAACTCATTTGTATGATTGAATAATTTTTTATTGGGATGGTTTGTATTCTGCCATTTTAAATTTTTTATCCATACGACATTTCATTATTGTCCATATGAAACATAATAATAAATATCCTTTTTATTGGTTTTTTTACTGAAATTTACCATCACCACCATTGATTTGAAACCAACCATTCCCTTCCTCAAACTAATACCTTTTTTTGTAAAAATAAAACTTTGGATAATATTACAGTTTAGAAAACACATAAAATTTCTTAAAACATTATAATATTCCTCTACAGATAGTATTTTGGGTTAATTCCAATGGGAGGTTTTATTGAATATCCTCAATTTATTATATGTATTTTTATCACCCCCATTATTAGTGTGATTGTTTGGTCCACAGTAAGTGGATATTTTTTGTCTCCTAAATATTTTATATCTAATTTATTTAGTTTTATCTTATCTTGATTATTGATTATTGATTTCTACATTGATTAAATTATACTTTTTAAAAATATTATTAATATACCTAGATGTTATCTTTATTGAGAAATACATATGTATGGGTAATGTAATGTGTAATTATTGATTGAATAGGAAGTATTTTGGATAAAAAATTGTGATGTAAATCCATATTGACAATTATTGCTATAGAAAATGAATATTTTTTGATCAAAATTTTTTTATGCTGTCATTATTCATTATTTATTAATATAATTTATTGAGATTTTTTTAATTAAACTATCCTAAATCATATGTATAAAATAGAATAGAATTATTAATTTTAATATTATTGTTGAAAAAATCAATCCACAAATCAATGATTAGTGAACATGGAAATGATATAAGTTATGTAACATGGTTTCCAATGGATTTAGGAGTGTGACTCTAGTTAATGATGTTTATTTTAATATTACGGGTTTCTATTATGGGATAAATTCAGGGGACGGTTTATGATTATAATTCTAGATCCTTCCATTCATTTCATGAATATTTATATACATAAGACATGGTTAAAATATTTAGTATAAGGGAGTGTGGTTTTAATATCCACATGACATTATTAACTAACTTTAAAGTATTTTATCTTCCATAAAATGATGTATTTAGATTCTAGGATGTGTAGTGAGAAATTAGTGGTGCATAGTTGGGATAGGTATTCCTTCCCATGGTGATGCCTTTAGTTTGGTTTTAGATTAAAGGGTTGTATTGTTATTAGGAGGTTATATGAGTTTATTTTTTGTCAGCTTAGGAATTCATATTTAAGGGAGTATTTATAGATTATGGTTATACATTAGTAAGGTTTGAAGTGGTGGGTAGATATTTGTATTGGTGAGTTTTTTCTTATGAAGTGTTGTGTGTGGTTAAAAAATTATTAATAAAAATAGAGTAATTAAATAATAATTAGTAATCTATAAATTATTATGGTGTTTATAAAAATTAATATCATTAAAATAATGAATTATGTGATGATGATTATTGGTTAATTCATTGATATAGTTATTTCATTAGTTTATTATATTGAAATTGTTTATTATTATACATTCTGATGTTTAGTTAATGATAACTCGATGTTTTTGATTTATTATCTTATTATCGATTTTTTTCATATTATTTTGTGATTATATAAAACAATAAATGTGCCCTCTTATGGATTTCAACTATGAGTGTACTTTCGGGGAATATAATTGAAAAATGCATAGTGAAAATATACATGGGATGTAGTGGATCATGTTTTTCTCAGGTATAGACTTTTTATAACATAATGTATTATAATCATGGTTCGAATATAAATATATCAATAATGTATAATGGATTCAGGTATATTGTATGTTTATTTATATAAGATGTTTATAATGGAATGAGTTTATAAAACATGCTCATATTTTTGGCTATTATGGAATAGGGTTATAAAATTTACACACATCCCCAAGATGTGGTGGCTTATGTTTATGTCATGTATATTGGTCTTAAAGAAACTAATTTATAGCCTAATTTGATGAGATGATAATTTTGTGACACACCAGAAGATGTTATGTGGTTTTGGTTATAGTGATATGATAGTGGTTGTGATTTATACATGGTTGTGGTAATGTTATGGTGGTTGTGAGATTTTATTGGTTCTTGTTATTTGATTTAAATAATTTGATTATGCGTGATTTAAAATGTAGTGGGCTAATTATGATGGATGAAAGTGTAGATATATGTTTCTAGATATTTACCTTTAATCTTATGAGACTATGGGAATCTATAATAACCAAAATTTATTTTAGGATGGAAATTATTGAAGTGATAAAATTATTATATGTGATACATCCAAAGGTGGTGTTCAAATGATTTTTTTAATTTCAATTTACTTCTAAATTTTCTTACTTTCTTTTTCCCTATCCTTGATTGTCCATGATCCAAATTTTATTGACCTCACACATGTCAATATCTATATATTTATTTTACATGTATATTGAATTTTTTAGAAATAAAATTTCTTATTGAGTACTCCTAAGTTATCCAAACTCTATATTTTTTATGAGTTGTTTTTTCATGATTCTTTAATGAAGATTGGGGATTCTATTTGTGTGCTAGCTTTAGTGGAGTCATGGAGGACATTATTTTTTTTCATAAATTCATTAAATTACATGGAATAAAAAGATTGTTTGGGTTTTAGAATTATATATATTTTTATTATTAATGGAGTGGATTTATTGTTTCACATGTTTTCCTATGAATTTATTATGGTAATGCATATTATAAGATTGACGGATTCTAACACCCCTAGAAAAGTGAGACATTAAAAAGTAAATTATACTACCAAAGTCAAAATTATTCACCATTATTTATATGAGTTTGGAAGATGATAACTCGATAATTAAATTTTTTTAGATTGGTGTATTGTTTATGATGGGTGACCTCCTAGGATGTTTCCAAGCGTGTGTGTTTGTGCGAGTAAAAAATGAACTCAAATAAAATTTTATGTCTTATGGTGACAATCAATATTCAGATAAGAGTCCTTGGGGGGTAATAGCTCTTAGTGTTCATGGAAGGAATCCAAGGTATTGCCATAGGCTTTGGGGATAGATGATCGAGTTATTCTCCTAGGGAAGTTCAGTTCAGAAAAATTGTACTAGATCTAATAATCATCCAGATGTTCTAAGGAACTACTTGGGTTTGATGTTTTGTGTCCACAAAGATGTCGTGGTGCTTTAAAGTGGTGGAGACAATATCACCCTCCTAAAAGTGAGTCTTAAATGACTAAATGATACTACACATGTTAATAAGGTGTACTAATATTTTTGAGAGCCTCACAGATTATAACTCCAATGTTAAACATTCATGGCTTGGGGGATTGGTTAAGGTGGGTAACCTGTTAAGAAGTTTACCAGGTTGTGTGAGGGTGAGGAAATATCACATTGAAATAATATTTTTGGGGTAGTAGGGGAATTCATTAGTCAAATAAGTGACCCTAGGGGGAAATTACATGCGCTCTATTGGTAAGGAATGCAAATCATTATAGGAGTCCTATGGGAATAGATGACCAAGTTCCTGTCAAGAGGAAGGTTTGGTCATGACATAAATATAGTCATTTCTCGTTTCCACGCAATTTCATTTTAGAGGCAGGATCATGGGGTAACTATCTTCATAATTTTCAACCCATGTGGAGTTTTAATGGGGGTGGGTTATAAAATTATACTATATAAGATATTCTGTGAATAATTTATAAACAACACATGATTAGTTCAATAAAATAATGTGTATAATGAAATTCCCATTACATGGAATAAAACATTCTATAAATGAAATCCAAAAGGTAACTTTAAATTAATATATTAGGCATCCTCAATTAAGAAATCATAAATCGATTACCTTATGATATAACTATTAGGAAAAATATCATGGATTCTATCATCCCATTTTCTTTAATATATTTTCCAAATAATTTATACCCACAACTAAATCCTGATATAAGACCCCATGTATTGGCGAGTAAATAACAATGAAAGGCTATAAAATCATAATACTTTGTCATGACCTCAACACATAATATCACTCATGTGTGATATTGGTAAAAAATCATCTAGCATACTATAGCACACTTAAAATATCACCTAATACTACACATGAATTTAGAACCTTCTATAAGTCTATATGTCATCATTCATAATTAAAGATCACTATATTATAATTATGAATACCGTGAAAATAATCACCCCAATAAATATATTCTTGGAGATACAGACAATAAATAATGCCCAAATCTAACAAATCTATTATCCATGAGTAATAATAATTAAACATGATAATAGTGTGAATGTCGAGGGATCATTCCCTCTAATATAATGGTATCAGTCAAGAATTTCATATGTGTACCATTTGTGATATGATAGTTGTTAGTAAAACCCTAGGTTTTCCATGTAAAGAAATACAAGGTCATAGATCTATATCCTCAACTGTCATTGGTGGGGGGACACTCATGATTTTTTTCCTCACAGTTGTCCCACCATCTTTTAACTTCATATATAATCTCCTAGTACCCCATAGTCTATTTTCTCATTTTTGTTTTACAAAACCTTCTAACTTCTAACATAGAGTTATTGAGATATTTGGACCTCAATATTCACTCTCTAATGGCCTAATTTTTATGGTTTTTACCTTAAGTTAATGTTTGAAATAGTTTTGTCTTTGATACCTAGATATTGAAAGAAGACATGGTCATTGGTTTTTTAGATCCTCATCCTTTCATTATAATATTTATTGATTAATATGATCATATT
Source organism: Viscum album (assembly GCA_963277665.1). Taxonomy (NCBI): domain Eukaryota; kingdom Viridiplantae; phylum Streptophyta; class Magnoliopsida; order Santalales; family Viscaceae; genus Viscum; species Viscum album. Next base: position 1,207,969,275 of record OY728165.1, on the reverse strand, counting down.
TAATCATGGTATTAGATTAAATGTATAGTAAAGGGTTTCTAGTCTATACTGATTTTTTGGCCTTTCCATTTCCTCTTGATGCATGATCCTCCAACAATGATATTACATGCCAGTATCCATTATTTAACTATTTTATTTAAAATTACCTCAATTATTTTGATTCTCTTGTTTATCCTATAGAACTAGAGACATTTATTACACTATAGTTCCACGAATGTTTATTAATTTGATGTATCAAAACCACCGGTGGAATCTCTGTAGATCAATATGGAACGAGAATATCATTAAAAGTTGTCTATTATCTTTAAGTATCTGGTAAATTTTTATTCATCTTGAAAATTTTTGGTTAATGGTATTAAATTCTACCAATATGGAATGACTATTAAAGATATTTACCTTCAAGGCAGTGTTGATTAGGCTAATGAGACTTTATGGATGATCTGTTAAAGGATAAATTTTATTTCTAACCCTATAAAAAATAATATTCTTGTATATTTGGATAAAAAGGATGTTCGGAATGATGGATAAATTTATAGGATACTTTTAGTGAAGGCGATTATTTTTTAGATAACCTAATAGGTATCAGTTCGGTGAGGGTTCGGTGCCCGACCAGTGACGGTGGTGGCTTCCGAGCAGGTTCCTCCCCTTTCAAGAGAGGGACCTCCGCTGTCTTTCACACCATTTTTGAACCCTAATTTCCTTCCTCAGTTTCCCCGATTTTTTCTGAGCCCTAAGGTGTAAGAGCTTCACGATGTGTGCCCTAACCTTCCGATTTTGATCTTTGATTTTAATGAGACATCGGGCCTCCATAGCTTCTCGTTAATTGCTCAATTCTTGAAGAAAAGACCCCCGATAGATTTATTTGATAGGTTTGTGTTTGGTTCTTGGGATTTTCAAGAAAGGGAAATCGTAGGTTTGCTGGAAAACCGAACCATTTTGATACGTTTCTCTTCGGAGGAAGATCTAATAAAGGCATGGTCGAGGGCTCCCTACATCTGCAATGACTCGTGATTCTTCCGATCCCGATGGTCGTATGACATTCATATGATGCACGACTCTCCATCAGTGGAGGTATGGGTATGTTTCCCGAATCTACTGCTTTCTTTTTAGAATCCATCAATTGTTAAAGCCCTTGGGAATCTTCTTGGTAGATACTTGTGTTCGGATAGTCGGACCAATGCGGTCTCTCACCCGATTAATCCTCATGTGTGTGTGGAGGTGGACACATCAAAGGCTCCTTTAGACTTCATCTGGATTACTGTCGGGGAAGAAATCCGATATAAGCAGCATGTGGTATATGAGTCGTGGTTTCAGTTCTGTAAGGTTTACAAATAGTTGGGTCATTCTTTGGAGAGTTGAAGGTGGGAAGCTAAGGTTTCTGAAATTCTGGAGGACGTGCGCAATGGAAATCATGGCACTCCTATGAACGGTGTGACGGAGGATGTTATAGCCGAAGGAATTGATGGGGATGGATGTAGTAGGTGGGGTGCGGGAAGTGGTCCACTGAGTGCTGCTACAGAGACTCAGTTTGCAGATCTGGGTAAAGGTGATACAAGGACTGGAACAAAGGCAATTAGCACGGGGCTTCTTTCTGGTGACAACCAAGTGTGGAATGAGAAGCCGTCGGTTAGTCCTACTAATCCAAAAGTTAAAGAGTTGTTTAACAGACTGATAAGTGACCTTAGTGGTGTGAGGAGATCTATCTCAGGGCGCAATGGAAATGCAGTGGACATGAATGTCCAATATCAACTCGCAGGTGACTCCATTACACGTATCAATGTGGAGTATAATGGAATATAGACTAATTTTGCTTCGCAGAGAGTGGTTCTTGAGGATTTCTGCACACAACCACAGTTCATGGGGCATGGATTCATTCAACCCATCCAGGCTGAGAATCTTGGTATGACAACGGCAGATGGGGAGGAAGATTTGAGTATGGAAAATACTATGCTGGGAGTTAATGAGGACAGGACTGGAAGGATTGTTCATATGGTGAAGGAGGGAGGGGAACTGACCCCGTTAGGGTGTCTAGGATTTCGCAGGTGCCATAGAAGCGAGGGGTTCTGGTGGAGGATTTTATAGTGGGAGTGGAGGGTCCCAAACAGGATGACCGAAGGTTGGGAAGGAATGGGCTGAATAAGGAGGTGGTCCTTTCATGCAATGTGTTTTCTCCAGGGGCAGAGCATGTTGGTGTTTCCTCCTGTGAAGAAGTGTTCAGGGGGGTCCAGTACTCCATACAGGTGGGAAATAAATTTGATGGCCTCAATATGGAAGGGCTTAACAATAATCATGAAGAATCAGATTGTGCAAATGGGGACCGAGTGGAGCTTTCCATGGGATGCAGTAAGAGTATCTCTGTTGGTGAAATAATCCCGAGGGGTAGGAGAAACAGAAGGAGGAAGGTCAGGAAGGACTACTCCTCCTTGCCACCTCCTGCGAGGACTCGGTCTACAAAAAAGAGAGTGGATGAGAGTGTGTCCTATGAGGCTGTATGTAAGCCAGAGCGCCCTGATCAACCCAGATCATGGGGTCTAATTCTGAGTTCGGTTGATGATGTTAAAGAGTAACTGTTGTATCTCAATGCATCTGAAGAGGATGCATCCATGATGATGAATCGGAATATTGAAATCAATCTTAAGGAGGAGCAATACTATTGGGTTGACAAATAGGACTTTATTTTGGTTTGGGGATTCAACCAGGGGTTGTTAGAGCTCAAGGAATACATACAGGTATGGGATAAACTATCTTCTGCTTTAGAAGTTTTATTAACAGAAGTGCCACACATTCAGGTAACAGATATTTCCTGGATTCTCTTTAGGGATATGAACTCTAGTATGTTGTAATTTTATTTCAATGAATCTATTATTTGTTTTTTTGACTAATGTTCGGTCTTTCATTTTTATTGAGTGTTTGATTATGAGGACCTATCTTCAAGCAGTGGGTTAAAAGGGAATTTGGGGTTATGTTCCTAACATTTTTCTGGTTCTACTTCAGATGAGGCTCAGAGCACGAGTTCACCACATCGGCATGGAACTTGGACTCTGAGAGGGTATGGCATGGCCATCGGGATTGTGCATGTGCATCTTTGCAAGGGACCGTCTAAGTTCTCTTGTCGTGGTGGCAGACCCATTCACATTAAAAATTATGGGTAGAGGTAGACTCTTTTTTTGCTTGGGAATTTTCTGTTTTTGGTTGTTATGATGAACATTACGATTTCTCACTTTCCTTACAAAGTGATTTGACAAGAAAATAAAAAATAATTTTCCGTCAGAATCAAGTGTGCTTTATGAGAATTGAATATTGGACATTTTCTTATTCTATTTTATCTTCTTTAGTAGGGGTTACCATAGTTCTGATTGATTATTCCCATACTACACTCTTACTATAATTGATCATAATTTTTGGTGGGTTGAATAATTATTTTACTCGAAAGGTACCACCAAGTATCATAACAAGATTTGGGTTTCTCTTGATTTTGATATACTACATAATTATTTAGGAAAGTAATCATATAATGTTATTAAAAAATATGGTTGAGGCATTGAGAATTAAAACTAATAACTGGTTGGTCTCCCTTGATATTGATGAACCTATTGACCAAAATATTATATAGAAATGATCTATCTCCAATTAATATATTAGAAATTGGTTTGACATTTTGAATGAGTAATTATAGGATAGAGATAGCGAGGAAAGGATAAATACATGGTATAGTTGGTATAATAATATAGTTATGGAAAAATATTCTTATATATGCATACATCTTATAGAGTCCTCAATAGGATATTTTGAAACATCATAAGATGTCGGGGCATAAAATTTGTCATAATATGAAGAATTATTCATTATTAAAGAACATTTTCATTGTTTTATTTTGGTGAAGAAAGGGATGAAAGGAATTAATGTCAATAATTTTTTTTGGTTTTTTTGAGGTAGAAAACCAAGGGGAGATTCTTTATATATTATGATAAATAATAACATACATAAAAAATACTATTATTCCCCACCTTATGTCTTGAAGGAATAGTTAGAGGGAAGGATATATTCTCTAAAGATCCCAAAAATTCACTATTATAGGGTGAAGAGAAAGATCTATGCTGTGAAATGTTGGGTGTATCTATGAAAAACATATATATTTATTAACCTGTAACATCTCAAAGAAAATGTAATATTTGTATAGAATGTTGGAAAGACTTTAAAGAAAGAACTCCATGAAGAAAAAAAAACTAAAAATTAAGCTGATACACACCTCGATGATCTCAACCATCCTTATTCAGACCTCGATGTCAATGGTCTATCCTCGAAATATAAATATGAATAATTTGGATGGGTTTTTTGTGATGGTTATTGATATTATGTCACAATTGTTTTGTTTTTTATGGGTTTGACTTGTATTTGATGTTTTTATGGTACTAAACCTACTTTGAAATCAAATTGTGAAAACAAAAAAAACTAATTTGAGATATATTTTTGGTCCACATGATTCATAACCCAATTACTATGTACCCATAACCTATCATGTTATAATATCAACAATGGTGATACCATAATACATTTATCATTTGTGGGGAGGTGTGCAATGAATCCCCATGGCTCTAATTTGTTCTTCATTTTAAATCCATTTATGAGATATTTTTTCCAATAAAGATCACCTTAACATTATTTCCACAAATAAACAATCACATGGGGAGATTCAAACATAAAATTCCTTTAATATTAGGATTCATATGCCTTTTCAGGACAATCAATCTCACAGAGATATATATATCAAAGAATTATAATACTTTATAATTTAATACCTCATCAGTGAATTCACTACCATCAACAACCATATAAGATCACCCAATTATATTAAATTTTATATATTTAATATATTTTTCCTATTAAATAATTCAAAAAATTATAAAATTAAGTCTAATTTTTTTTCTTCAGTGAATAAAACCTACACACCACCTAAACTAACTGCATGAAACTATTGGAATTCAACTGCCACTGGTAAATACCTTATCTCCAACACAAATAAAATATTTCTAAAAAGCATTTTTTTGAACCCAATACTTAAATTAGTTTATTTAATTATATATTTATCAGACATAAGTGAGAATATAGGGGATTTAAAATTTTTAAATTCACTACCACGGGTAACAAGGTCTCGATTGAGAGAATCCTTAGGGGGGGTGCTGGCACATCTTGGGTAATATGGCTAATGGAAACCAATGTAAGATGATGGAAACCATGTTTGTTAGACAGGATGCATAATGTTTGAGATGATCAAATATACACCCTAAATATATGATATGAATAATAATATATTTAAATAAAATTTAATTATTCCTAAAATCATAATTTAAAAAATAAGTACACATTATAATTTTTTCATCCATTAATAAAGATGTATTATTTTTTAAAAGTAGGGGATCAAAAATAATTCCTTAGGGGACCACTTTTGTATCTTAATATTATTACCCCTCTCCCCTTTGAAAAGACTACCATAAATAATATTTTGTTTAGATTTGAAATTCCTCTTTTTTTTAACATGTATTAAAAATGGGAATGAACTCTAACAAAAAATTATATTTACATTACATGAAGAACAACATATAGGGAAATTCTACATAGACTAATTTTTAGTCCATATCCTCATTTATATGATATCAATGTTTATAACAAAAATTATATATATTTTTTCATATCCTAGATAATTAAATAATTAAATAATTAAATAATAAAATTTAATTAATAAATTTAAATGATGAATTCTCCCAATAATTTTACAAATTTCACCCAAGTGTAAACACAATATTCCTTACAAAAGCATTTTATCATTGATCACTTACTGAGGATAAATTAAAATTTCCCACTTATTACAATAAAATTTAATGGTTTTAAATATTTTCTTTAAACATCACTTGAAACATAATTGAATCAAAAAAATACATTTTAATAAAAAGAACCATAAATTAATCAAGTAAAATATAACATGAATCGAAATATAAAAACAAGATGAGTTATTTTCAAGTAAAAACATTTTACATTATTTTATTCTAAGATATATAAATTTTATATACAAAAAGTGAAATACCATCAAGTGGACAAATCATTAACCAGGAGTTAATCTATCATATTCCCAAGTAAAAAATATTAAATTCCTAATTGATTTGATAAACTCATATGGGGAAAATTTTATGTTTTTGGTTAAGATATATAATTTTTGTAAATTGATGTAATCAACCTCTAATTGACTCTAAGATCAAATTTTCAATATCTAGCCATGTTGTACCATGAAATTTAACTATTTCTAACTAACCACTAGAGTTATAGGTCCCAAAATATCTAGTTCATTTAGTAGATCTAATTAATAATAATTTAGGATCAGTATTCCCACCATCACTACATAGATAAAAAATTATCCAATGAATTTTGGGAAGAGTTTTTTTATTACTCAAATCTATTCAATACATAACACTGTGTGATCACTAGGAAAATATAGTTGCACAAAACATACCTTTTGTAATAAAACATACATGGATACATAAAATCTTATGATAAAATCAACAGATTATACAACCCAAAAAATACAAGAATGATAATATATTTCCAGTGATACAATATCATACCGTGTCACAATAATTCAAAATTTCACAGATATTCGTTAAAATAACATATTATGTTATCATGTCACCATCATTTTCCATGATATAATCATGGATTAGAAAAAAAATCAATGAAAATATCAAAACAGGTTCTATACTTGATAACATGTAATGATTCTTCCTAGAAATAAAATAAAACATTACATGCCCCACTCAGTAATATTCTTTCCATAACCCATAGTATATCCTCACCACATCTAATGTAAAACATGTGACAATTATAAAACTCTACCATCATTCTCATTTCATAAATTGAACAAATTCCTCATCAATTCCAAAATAAAATACCATTATCCACATATTTGATGAGAAACCATAATGTGGAATCAAATAAATTTATATTCACATGTTCTAGAGATAATATGTTAGTTGTTTAGTAATACAACTGATAAATTTTTGAGGTGATCATACTTGTAATTCCATCCAATCACCATTGAAAAAATAATCAACCATTAATTTTCATAACTATCATATCAATTTAAATGATTGAATTTATAAACACATCACCATCATTTACTATAAAATTACACATTATAAAAAATGAAAAAATATAATCCTTGGTATAATAATCCACTACATAATTATCAAATATTGATAAAACAGTTGTCAATGGAATTACTTATATGTATTATTCTATTTAGATGGCCACATAACTAGTTAAAATAATCATACACTTCATTTTTCTCTTCCATGTAATTTAATAATATTGTGGCCCACTTAGCGGTAGTTTTAACCGTCACCCAAAACAATCATCATATAACGGTAATTTAAACAACCATGAATGAAAATTACATATTTAGTTTCAGTTTAAAGTGAAATTATATGATGATACATAAACAAAATCTAGCTGTAATATATATATATCCCTAGAACAACACCAAAAAACAATTAATAGACTTGATCATTCCTCCATACAGTAAAATCAACTTATAAAACCATTTCACTCACAACTCATGCCACTGCACAAGTTTTCAATCAAAAAATTTGTTTTCATTGTAAAATAGTCTTATTTATGAAAAACCTACAATACTAAAAACCATTTCCCTATGATTTCTTAACAATAAACATTCAATCAAAAATCTCATTGAATCCATATCAATACAATAAACCCTAATAATTTTATTAAGGAAACATTGATTATAATGTATGTTTCTACAAAAAATAATGGATTTTATGAGGGAACATTTATAACTATAATTCCATTTGGAACATGTATCACTAGCTAAGAATAAAATTTTTGAGATGAATGGATAACTCATTAACACATAGTTAAGATATATGAATCATCATAAGACTCATCCATCCCACCTTTGGATTCATGATCCAATATAACAACCTACTCACCTTATATTCCAAAGTACCTGCACTAGATCTCCCCTAAAATATTGGATTTTGACCAATTTCATGATATCTTGGAGTTTTCTTGGTCAACCTACCATGTACAAATAATATAACTCGACATCTAATTACACTATCCGACCCCAAACATTCTCTAATACCATTTTTAATGTATCAACTTTGATATCTTGAACAACACCCAAATACATCAGAAATATTTTTTTGTCCGAAGGTAATGGGTGAGTATATTTCCATATTAAGAATAATCAATGCATAACAATACCATGTGTTATTTTGAAAAAGTTAATGTGCATGAAATACACGTATGATTACAAGTCATTCAAATGAAACACACTCACCAAAACACATAATATGCAGATATAATAATATAATTCAAGTCATATTTTTAAGGATATGCCTCCATAAAACCTAACCATACCTACTTCACATCCACTAAGGGAGGATGAGAGTCACCCCATAACATTAAAAATCCCACACCTAGAGGCTCTATGTAGGGTACCACAACATTTCTGACCCATATTAAAATATTAATAGAATTGTGTCATAAAAAATTGAGATCATTACCTGAAGAAATTTAGTAATTTATTTGCAAGTACTAAACCATCCCTTATCACTCACAAACTAGTCCCATAACTCACCAACTCATAGTGTGGCACCTAGACACAAGGGACATATCCCCATCCCCCAACTCATCATAGTATCCATCTCAACTCTCTACATATCCAATAATATACTTCAAGAATAACCTTCCACGTTGATACTAACTAATATATGGAGGGAAAAATAAAATTTTAATAAATAACATGAAATAAATAAGTATATAAGGTAGTTATGGAGCGAGGAACATTCAAAATCATTCAATATTAATTTAAATTTTAATTACCCATAATTTAAATGGACTAAAACAAATCATTCCTTATCTATGGATTTCCTTTCAAAATTAAAAAAATCCTTTTAAAAAATCATCCATAAATGGAAACAAAATTTATATTTTTTTTCATTGTAGGGCCTTATTTGAAATCCTAAAAAACATTCATTATAGTAATCTCACTTTAATTCTAAAATACCATTTCAAAACCTATTTTTAAAATTATCAAATTACATTAAAATTCCATTTTGTTAAAAACCTATAATAAAAACATATTTTAGAAAGAAAACCTCTTACTATTTGTAATACAACTAAAACCTCCTAGAAAACCACAAAGAGGGACATCCACCTAGTTATAACCCTTATCTATCACACAAATACTCATCCCAAAGGACTCATAAGACCCATAGTTCTAATTATGGATCAACCCATATTTATGATGGTGTTTATCAAGAATCACGATCTATATAGTTGTCTCACCCTTTTATAACTGGTCTTAATCCTCTCATACATTCCAGAATAACCTTGGGGAAACCAACAAATGACACACACATCATGTATCATATCCAAATACCACTGCAATCTATTTTCAACTTACACAGTACAAAATAAGTATGGTGTTATGGTCACTAGAAAATTCTAATTAGATTTAGTGTTAAGGAGAACTTATTCTGATCTTTGAAGGACCAAAACAATACTATATATTTATCAATAGTTTTATTAGAACATATTAATCAACATAATCCCTTGAATCATTAATGACGTAAATTAATCATATATAAACAATTAAATTTAATTTATATGAAATATAAACATCCATCATTCAACTATACCAAAAACACGATATAAATGATTTCAGGCTCTTCAAACATGGGAAATCATGAATATTTCATGTGCATACTCTATTCCAAAAATGATACATTAACAAACTCTCTATTACCCTATTAGTTCGAGAGATCAAATAGACCACGAATCACTTCCTGAGGATGATCTCTTCCTATCACCCTCTCCCTCTTCATGTCTACTTTCTACTACAAGAACCTTCCATAAATTTATATTAAAATTAAACAATGTTCTTTATATATTCATATATTTAACCTTTAAACCAATAAAATTTTGTAAAATAAATGATTTTGAAGTTCTGTAATTTATCTTCACACCCCCTGTCAACGAGGCATTATCACCGGGGATAGATCCGATCATCTAATGATGAAAATAAACTAACACATTTAAGATCATATAAATGTTTGAACCCCATATTCCTAAATTTTTCTTTTATTAGAAAAAAGTATCTCTGATAATTTCGGGTTACGGAGTAATTACAACCTGGAGGAGATATATCTTCAATATTTTATGGGCTACTAAAGACCTTAGATGGTAATGGTCACAAACTGATCCCACACACTGGACCAAGATTCTACTTCCCATGAACTCTAGGAAATGGGTCATCTTGAGAGACTAAGAAGGACCGTTTGGAGTTGGAATCCCATTGTTATTCATTTTTTACCAATAAATAATATATTGGTCATATTTTAAGCTATTAATATTAACATTGGGATAATAGATAATAGGTTACTATAATGAAAAATCAATTCAAACACCCAACTTCATTAGCAGGATGATTAAAAAAACTCGCATCATATTTTTAATGAACATCTAACCCCAGTTATGTTTGAAAGACCTAGTTCTCTAAATTATAAGACTGTATGAGAGAAATATAAATTAAAAAATTTAATATACAGAATAGATGATATTTTCATATAAACATCTAAACAAATGAAATGATAACCAGAGTCAATCCATTTCGGGGAAAAAAATCTTTGACCCCATAGTGTGAGGAATGATTTTCTTTGGTGGACATGATACACTGTTCCTTGAAACATCATGAAATAAATATCATGTAATTTAATTGTAATGCATGAATCTGAAGATCAGTTATCTATTCATGTATAAATGTAAATGAATATTAATATTAGAATACATATTTAAATACCACATGCTACTCATTATGATGGATATCAATAAAAGCATTCCATTGCACTCTATGAACCCCATTGGGTACCTTATCATATAGTAGTTGGGTGATTAATGAGGTATCATTGAATTCATTCCATAATATTCATTTTAAATCATTCCACTTCTTACCAAAACATTTCAATTTCCAATTTCAGGCTATACGATATGCAATGGGAATGTGGAAAAACATTTGTACAAAGAGATTCAATATGAAAATATTTGAGTTTAATAGAATAATGAAATTTAATTACACTATAATTTATTAAAATTAACTTTATATATTAATAAAAAATTTCATTTTTTCAAAATGGTGGCATATTTATCTAATCAACATATGCAATCAGTAGGGTAACCAACACCATATCCCACTATCCTAGAATCTTGAAAAATAATCTCGTTACTTCATCGGTTGAGACCATAATACAGTCAAATGGGAAAACTATATTTAACCTACTCAAATTCTACACATATGGACCTTTTATATTTTACACTGTAGTAGCATTAATACTGTATTTTATGAATGAAGTTAATAGTATAAGAAAAATGACCTAAAATTATTCATATTAAAATTTATATCTATAACTATCACCCTCCAATATCCTAGTGAAGAACCATGAGTGGAGACCGGCTCCCTCACTGCTAAGGCTACTTAATTGGGAGGCATTGGCGGAGCTGATGATAGGAGGCCGATGGAGGGTGTTAGAGATGGGGTAGGTTCGAAAGGAGAGGGTATCTCAATATTGTAGGGAGGGATACTTATGGATAATCATCTATAGGTATTGTCAAGGAAACCTCAACTCAGTCAACTAGTATCAATACAACACTTCCTCCTTGTTATTCCTATAATCTAGTCAAATAAAATTATAATTAGAACATATATTTCCAAAAGTACATGTATAAAAAAATAATAAGTGATTATATAACCACAATAATAAATGAAAAAATATACAAAACTATGATAATGAATAACTACACAAATGACATAAGTGGTTGATAAATGAATGGAACACCACACATACAATCATCTTGTCCTTTAATCATGTTGTTTTTATGCTCCATCATTACTTCATCTACATTATCCAACATTAAAATTCTATTATTTTCAATATAATGATGGAAATATAAGTTCACTTCTTTCTATTTATGGGATTCGATGTCAAAGGTCAAATATTCCACTTCATCACCCTAACATAATAGTATCATTCTTTTACTTGATCAACTACACTACACCCATCAACCAAGAAATATTCCAAATAATATTAAATTCATTATTGTGATTATATGATATACGGATCATGTAATTCACAATCACCAATATACATCATGAGATAGAAGTTCACATAAGTGAATTGAAAGGAATATCTTTTAACACCCCTGATAATATCAACCTGATATCATTTAAGTAAAATAACTGAAATATTCTCATGGGAGCTTAATTATTTAATATCAATAAACGTTATATTGTATCCTACTTTATAAAACATAAACATAACACTATTATTTGTCTTCAAACCCTCTTCCTGGTCGACTATATCAAATTTAATGTCATTCACATTGTAAGTGTCAAGCATTCTTGCATGTTTTAGAGGACCTAGAGAAAAAAATCTTTTGACAACTCATCTCGAGTATTATTATTCATGATATCCCAAAAGTAATATACACTATTATATTTAGAAATATATTTTTCATCCTACTATTTGTATTGATTAAAATATTTATGAACTTGAATAGAGTGCAAACCATTCTATAATCTATTTATTAACATATTTTCTTATATCTTTCTCATTCCATTTCTAAACTGACATTAGTCAATTTTTTTGTATCCTAAAATATTTCATTAATATATCTAAAATTTTACTATTTAACCACATATATCAATGTTCTTCTAATAATTCCATTTTCATCAGTATAACATTTAAATTCCTTCCTACTTATAGGCCCATAGTAGGAATGAATTCTGATTTCCAATTTAGTTGAGATTGATTTTTTGTGTCATCCACACATCCAACTCAATTAAATCTTATCTCAATATCCTATAATTATCTGGAAAAAAATCTAAGACACTCCTCTTCCATATAGCCTTCTGAAATAGATCTTTGAGGTTGATCATTTTTTTCACATATGATTTCAAATGCTGAATACATCTATGAAATAAAATAAAAAAACATAATTTTTTATTTAATTACATTCCAAAATTTGTTTTCATAAATGAGAAACATATATTTAATGTACCTCTCAATTGGATACATCCATAGATAATGTAAAAGGCCTCCTAATTTAGCCCCCTCAACCAATTTTACTATTAAATGCATCATGGAAATAACAAATAAAGGGGGAAATATCATCTAAAATACAAAACATGTCTATAAGAATATCACCTCAAGGTTTTCAAGATCAAAAGTTTATAGAGTTTTATCACATATTTTTATGATGAATGTGAAAAAGCGTAGCACAACAGTTGTATCTGTTTAAGATAATAATGTGTGGAATTCAAATAGTAGTAACTATTGTAAAAAAATATTTGAATCATGAATTTTAAATCATTGTAATGTTGGTTGATTTATATCAAACAATCATGATATGATACTTGAATACACATTAGATACCTTCACATGTTTTAAAATTATAACTAATTTATCTTTAACACAAATTTTCAAATATAAAATTGCCGTAGCATACCTTCTATTCTCATTTGGATTGAGATCGCGTTTTATATTCATTGTTTATAAGTCTTTACAAGCATTGATATGGTCCTTCGCTTTTTATTTCTATGTATGAATTGTGAAGATAAAATTGTCAGAATTATTCATCACATTATGCATAACATAATTAATATGATACAAATAATTAAATCCCCAATATAGAAGTTTGAAGAATATAATTTTTTTCATCCATTTTCATGATACAATTTCACTTGATGATACACATTTAACTCGTTTCCCACAATAATTCAATGAATGAACCTTCCAAAATTAATTTTCAACCTTTCTTACTTTTGGTAATTTTTCATAACATGTGAAAAACATTTGTGGTGGTCTAAAATCTATAAAACCATTGAATTTTGACTTGATCAATATAAATCTTTGAGATGCATCAAGAAAACATCGATGAAAGAAGAATTTTTTATATTAGGTAGTTATTCAGGATCAAAATCAATGCTACAAATAGTACCTGAGAAACCTAGGAATGTTTTATATCCATCTAAATTCACATGCCTCAGGAAGTCACTAATGGCCCACACTAGAGAATTATGCATGTTGAATTTTATTCTAGAAGTTGCATCATATATCTCAACATAATTTCTCTATAACTCTGGTAATTATTAAATTAGTGGATACATGTATACATGAATATAACTTCAATGCAATGTTTTACATGAATATTCATTAAAATGAAAAATTATGTTTGTTTGATACACATCCATGAAGGATGTTTTTAAGGGATCAAAATAACCAGTTGGATGCTATAAATGGTCCTTACAGTCCCAAATTTGTTCAATCCATCAGAATCCAATACCAATTGAACATTCCAAGGATTATAAGATAAATATATATTTAATTAATCAAATGTCATCCATGATTGTTAATCACTTGGATGTTGAATTAACCCATCGTTGTTATAAAGTATATAATTCAACTTGAGGTGTTCAACAAATTTCAATGACATGAATAATCTCTGATATCAAATATTTAATGTAAATTAATGAAGAAACTTTTTATGTGTGTTACTTTTCTAATAATTCAAAGTAATATGTTTATTTAGAGTTCCAATATCACCCATTGACTACCATATATAATAAAAACCTTATTTTCAATATTATCTTCTAGAATCATGTCCCTAATAAGCCATAAAATCATTGGGACACACATTTATTTCTGTATAATTCATACCAAGTTGTTTAAAATTTCATTCATATCATAAATATTCTTACGTATATTTTCTTCAGGAAATAAATCACACAAAATTCTAATATCATGATCATTTACTTATTTTTAATTCCACAACGGCATTTGATACGGTAAAACATTAGTAGAAAATGAATTTTTTAATATTTCAAACATCATCTATATAACTCCGGATTTCAATTTTCAACCAAACCATGAAACACATTTATCTACTTAGTGATGTTTTATTTTATATGAGTTTCCATAAAATTAATAAGAGGATCCAATTATATGTTACAATCTTGATCGGGTTGTCCTATAGTCTCAAAAACATCACTTTCTAGGGTTTGATATGTAGCAACCTCAACTGTTTGTTCTAATATGTTTTGATATTGGTGTTGGTGTTTTTCATTTCTTAATGAATTGTTTATAAGGTTTTTCATTTCATTGTCAATTTTCTATGATTTTGGTGGCTCGTTTTGTCAATTGGAATGAGTGGACAAACATTATATAACGTTTTATTCTCCATGGAAAATCCAAAAAAAATTGAGAAATGAATTTCTTCACTATAAAATTATTATAAAATTCACCTCTCTTCAACCATCTTCTAAATTTACATTTTGGACATGGGAATTATTTTCTACCATTAATAGATCGAAGATAAATTTCAAAATAAAAAAACATCACCAAACGATTAACATAAGGAGGTGAGTTCATTGGTAATGTGATCCAACTTTTATCAATATCACAATGTGCATAAAGTTATTTATAATATTTAGAATGACTAAGTATTTCTATTTTGGAAATGAGAAAAATGGAAGTGAAAAAAAACTGTTGTAGTTATAAGAAGATTCCTATTAGTACTAAAAAAGTTGATGTAAAAAATTAAATTCAATAATGGATAGCATTATATAAAAATATTAAAAAATAAAAATCATACATTAATTAATTTAAAACATCCATCATGAGAGAAACACCCAAGGGTGACTATGTCTCAGTGAAGCTAGTAATTCTCTATAACCATAGCAGTGTATTTTGAGTACTAACATATCTCTATATAGAGGGGGTTTCACATAATGCTTCACTATCATTACCAGTTTTGATCTAAGATATTCTTTTTTTATAAGTCATATAATATTTTTCATTATTTATAGATGGTACATCTCAAACAAACTAGAGTGGATTGAAACTTACCTAACATATCCAATACATTACATTTGAGATTATATGATAATCTTTTATTTAGAGTGAATAATTTTAGGTTCTCTCAATATTTTTAGGATTTAATCATAGAAGAGGATATGTCCTCAACATAGTCACCTATCATATTGGATAATCTTGTCCAAGAAATATATAATGAAATCATAAATGTCCATAAATTTACTAGACAAAGGGTTTTTTTAAAATGTTTTCCACATTAATATTTTTTATTCCATCATGTACCCATAATAACAGAACTCAATTTTTAACTATGATACATTCTGAGTAGTATAATCCACGTGAAGAAAGTTGTTTGATATAATAATTTTTTCCTTTGGGAAACAAATCAAGATCTAAAAATTTGATAAAAAAATTGAAAAAAAACCAAAATATTCTATCGAACCATTTGAATATGAAATAAATTTTGGTTTATTTTATGGATTTTTCTATTTATTCAATAAAAAAGTGTTTAATACTTCACCTCTTCCATAGAAAGTGTAAACCATTGAGTTAGGTAACTCATATCTATTTTTATATATAGTCCATCCTCTAGATCTATAATTTAAACCCTTTTTACTAATTTAACGTGTGTACTTATAGTAGAGAAAACTAGACAACTATGATAATTTTAAGGAAATTTTACCTAAATAATGAGAAAAATCTTAAAGATATTTATACATAAAATCAATAAGTTATAGGGTGTAATTAAGGATACATTCCTAGAAAGTAGTGTAAATGTTCCTAATATATGTGTAACAACTATAAAACTAGCCTCTACTAGAGTGGATTCTTCCTTTGTGGAATTAATACAAAAACTATCAAGTGACCTTCTTAATTACATTGCTTATAATTATTTTACAAACACCAAAAATATAATTACCAATAACTAAATTATCGAATAACAGTTAGACTACACCTCCATAACACATCACTTTTATATTCTAATTTTCAAAGGATGGTGTAAGTATAAGGGATTTGGAAATAAATACATAAGACTTGTCTTTCACTCCTTTTATTGTTTACTAAAATATTATAGGTTCATGAAGAAATTTATGCATGTCTTTATCGAAAGTAGGAATTTCTCACACGCATAATTTAGTCATTCAAAATGGGTAAATGTCTACCAAGGACACCTGTATGATAATGAATGGATATAACTATTTGAATATGTAATTCCACATTATCAAAATCCAAAATATACATAAAATCTATAAACATCATCCAATTAGGAAAGGACCAATTATACACAAGTTAGGAAAACAAAACACATACTAAGTACCAAAAATGGAGGTTTGATGAGTGGGATCTCTCGAATGAAAACTTTTAGAAAACCTAATCTTGTCTTCTCCAGTCATCAATGAAATTATGAAAATCATGCAACAAATTTTCAAGACTCTAAATTGGTAAAAATATTTTTCATTACTTCATTACCCTTATCCAGATCACGTGCAATATGTTCTTTGTGCATACTATGTGAGACGCATATAAGGTGTTAGCATAAAATACTCATTGGGTGATCACGTCCCTATCCCCAATAGAATATCATAATCTTACATGTATGAAACAACAATAAAAATATAAATGAATATGAAATATAAAAAACAATATAATTTAAATAATTCATTTAGCATAGAATTCAATGATAATGATAAACCCAGTATATAAAGAAGATCCATACCTGATAAACCTACTTCAAGACTAAATTAGGATATGATATAACTAATATAAAAGAATTATGGTGAAAGAATCATCCCATTCATGGGAAAATGAATCATATATATTAGTTTTTGGTAAGTTTTTCATCACATTTATTCAAGATTAAGGGAAGGGGTATAATAGTGTAATGGAATAACGATTCCATCCAATACCATACTCCTACTCATCGATAATCGGTGTATATGAGAAACCATTTCTATATAATCATATAATATCCCATACAATTGTGATTCATACTATGCTAATATCAAATTCAACAACAATTATAAATTTTATTACAATTTTGAGCATGCAAAAGAAGCAATAAGAAAGATTATAAAACATTTTATAACATGAAAATTATTCTAACTGAGGAATGGTGTTCTCATGACATAAATAATACATAAATTCAATTTATTATCAATATTATTAACTTATTTAACATGTAATGATAATAAACAAACATAGAAAAAAACATTTCAGTCTATTATGTCAATATTATAAGCATAAACTGTGGTAAAAATAGAAGAACCAATGTTTGAGGAAGAAAACACTCTTACCATACCTAGAGAGTAGTGACAATTATAGTTATTGGGGGAGAGGGGTCAGTAGATCAGGCTCAGGCTCGAGGATATTAGGGGATAAATGGGATGTTAATGAACGTAGAGATTCGGAAGAGTAGGTCCTGTTGGGGTCTGATGACAATGGAGAAGGGGGTTGGTGGTAAGGGGGAGTAAGGGGCCATTGATGAGGGGCATAAGGTTTGATGTAGTTGGGGGAAAAGGGGGTGGGGTTTTTCGGTACTGGGGGAGAGGTTTGTGGGGATGAAGTATCATGGGTGAAAAAAGGTTTTAATAGAAGTTTCATAAACTACTACTAATTTCATAATTTGGTATATTGCTCATTCAACAGTATTATTTCTATCACCCATAGTATAACATCACAACATGTAAGTAAAAACACAAGATAATTGTTAAACTCTAACACCATTTTCATATCATATATTGACCAACTTCTTCATCCATGACCAAATAAAATAGCATTCATCCCAAATTTATGTGTAAACCATAATTTGGAAACATAATAATATTTAATGACAAATTCTAGAGATAATAAAAATTGATGTTAATACTAAAACCCATAACGTTTTGAGGTGATCATAATTATAATTCCATAATCTCACCATTGAAAATTGAATTAACTAATTATTTTAATAACTATAATCTCCTCCAAAATGACGACATTAGTGAACAAGTCACCAATATTTACTATAAAAATAAGTATTAATGAAAATGAAAATATTCCATACATGGTATAATAAACCTATAATAAATTATCTAATATTGAGAAAATTGTATTCAACATTGTTACTTATATGGAATATATAATTTATATGGTCTTATAATTGGTTAAAAGAACCATCAACAAATTTTTTTACTCCAATATCATTTAATAATAATGATTATAAGGTAAATAGACCATTTGTGACCCATAATAGAATTCTTGAAGAGGGAAGGTTTTCATGTTTCTTTTTTACTATAATTATCTAACTTAGATACCAATATAACACCAATCAATCCATGTAACTATGAATGAGATTTAAATAGATAACATATGCTCATTATTTCTAATTGACTACAATAACACATAATTATTTTGTTACCCTGGAAAATTTTATTATATGAAATTAATATGAATAAATATTAAATATCTTATATTGTATGTCTTCACATGAACCCTAATAATCCCAAATATAATACTAATAATGATAAAACATCAATGAATTTCCATATTTAATGCCTTTATCATGACTTAACAAAAAAATATTCCATATTCAATCTATGATCTACCATGATTTTTAATTATGACCTCTCATCATGAATCATAAAATAATGTTGATATATGATATCCTTGTTTAGAAGTTATCTAGTACTCCCAACTCATTTTTAAATGTCTTTAGAAGCCCATTATATAGAACCTAGTAAAAAAAACTAATCAGTACTTCAAATCGATAGGTATTCTCTATATCTGAAAAGAAACATATCATACAATCATTCCAGCATGAAAACAAATGACTAACTACAATTAAAATAAATATAAATCTCAATCTCGAAATCAATATTCTCATATCCTAAACCAAATTTTTCAATATCCACTAACTTTCCACCAAGACATAATGAACATTATTTTGAAATTATGTCTCTGGGACATTTATTCCTCAATTAAAAACACCACTCCATTGTCATGTAGTAGATGATCCTTTACCAGACATATTAGTTACCACAATAAATTTGCAGCATCAAATATTGAAACTCATACAACATATCATCAATAAAAGTTTTCTTAGTCATTACATTGAGTTCAGTCCTATGCATGAATGAAGGTGAAATTATTTTATAATGATGTCATATGAGGAAATTATAAATATTTTCATGATCAAACATGTGTGGCAGTGTAGTAGATATAGATCGGGATTCCATCAATTCAAAAATTCACATAACATTTTCTAAAAGGTGTCATGTTACATTATAAACGAATTAACATGTATTTAGCAGTTCATAACACAATGAAGAGTTAATTTAAAATTATATTATTAGAATTTTTTAACTATAAATAATAAATTAGATACCCCTATAAAAATAAATCCCACCGATCAATCACATCCTAACAACTGTATGATTCATTTACCAACCCATATATACCATATAAATAGTTATGAATTTACTAATGTCAATTGAAATAATATTATAGTCCCTTAGTATGAATAATTATGTGTCCACGGCCTATTATTCAGTTTGATGACAATATAAAATGAACTCAAATATATATAGAATAATTATAGTCTATTGACATACAAAATGTCCACAAATTCCTAAATTTACACTCCCTTTATATGATAAAACCACAAAAATACATATCAGACAAGGCTTGATCAACTTATGACTCCACCGGGATATGTTATAAGGTTAGGTGTTTCTCTATAAGTATGCATCCAAGGGGATAGGTATTGGTGTCTAGCATCATGTGGGTGCACACATAATGTGGGAAACATTCATATATTAAACATTCATTGGATAAAAATCCATAGTGACTCTACATAAAAAAGACTTATGAAATTTTATATATATAAGTAATCTAAGATACATGAGACTATATTTATTATACTATGAATAAAAAATACATAAATATATAATAAATTTCATACAATAATGTATACATTTAAATTCCCATTACATGACATAAAACATTATATAAATGAAAATAAAAAGGAATACCTTAATAAAAACATGCATACCAGTTCATTAAAACCAAACCAATAATCATGACAAAATATAATGGTACAGATAAATACCATCAGTTTTTCAAGATCCATGCACACTATTAAAAATTCAAAAAATTGTATATAGAAAATCATGTCACTATAGAAGTTTATATTTATGGGTGAGAATAAGGACCTAGTTGATTTTTATATGTAATGGAAAATTAGATATTTATTATCCTGTCATGGATAAGAATAAAAAATGAAATAATTATACTCTATTTCCATGGTATTACAATTCAATCCATGTATGGGTAATATAAGAAAATATCAAATTTTTGACTATATCATACTCAATGTCTAGTTAAATACGACACATGGGTCAAGATTAATATAGAAGTTTAAAATTCATCATTCATACATTCATTAAATATACATCCTTATTCAAAATATCTATATGAGCATCACTCTACAAATATAAATTATCTTAATGGAACACAAAAAAGAGGTTAAAAATTTTATGAGCTACCCTATACATGCTGAATATTACATCATCATTAATAGGATATACTATTATCATAAAAAAGGATTTAAGGAGATGGAATCACAACCCACTGAGGGAAATATATTTATTTAGTGGACTATTAACCCCATAATGGAGGACCAATATACCCATAATGGAATAATATTGTTAATGATGAAATGTAAACCTATATTTTTTGTGAGTAACCCATGACCCATAAATGATAGGGTGAA
The DNA here is from genome assembly GCA_963277665.1 of Viscum album. Classification (NCBI taxonomy): domain Eukaryota; kingdom Viridiplantae; phylum Streptophyta; class Magnoliopsida; order Santalales; family Viscaceae; genus Viscum; species Viscum album. The sequence continues at coordinate 1,207,947,585 of OY728165.1, read as the reverse complement.
ATGGGGTGATAACTACTCATTATCTAATATGTAGGACCCATGGATTAATATAGAACATTCCTACCTATGAGGATATATTCCTTATATTTGTCCAATAATGACCTCAGCGAAACTGAGATCCCCCATCTCACTTATATGTTTTTGCTAAGAACATGTAGAAGCTCAGACCTAAGAATCGCTTAATTATATGAATTATTGAAAATAATTGATTATAATGCACTATAATGATATTTTAGGTTTAATGATTTAGAGATGTATTCCAAAAAAAATCCAATGTATTTTTGAATTGACATATATTATCAATACTATATAAGAAACTATTTAATACATAATATGTATTAAACCTATCCCAAAAATTAACTACATCATACATTTTCAAGGAATATCATGTATAATAGATTTATTCAAAACCTGAGGACGTAAAAATATAATAATCGGTGAGATAGAATTCCCAGTAAGGGTAAGAATATGTTATATTAATTAGAGATAATGAGTTATCATATGTTGAGAATGGATAATATGTTATAAATATATATTAACAAATAACTCCATGATATAATGTTAATCGAATCATAAAATATAGATACCTAATAATGGAAATAAATAAATAACATGGATAACAACAATTGGGTCCTTGGTGATGAAATGAAGAATAACAAATAGCTAATTCCATGAATTAAGCAAAGAAATCATGATCTTAGACATCATGATCTTACATTCAAGAACCAATTTTTAAGAAATATATTTTTATATTCTAGAATACTTGAAAATACCCAAGGTAGTTTATCTCATGAAACCTATCGATGCATCGGGGAGATTTTTTGAGCCCCACCTTGTAACAACCCAATATATCAATATGTATTGACACTATAAATTAGTACGATGTTCCATATATTTCGATACATGAAATAGGAAACTTAACATTAAACGTGATTATTTTATTTAGATATAATATTTGAATATCATATAATTTTTAATACATTATGAGGTTTCAATATTAATAAATAGTAAGAAATATACCATTAAAATAAATGAAAAATGATTAAAATACAATGAAAATAAAATATGTGTCGCTATGTTTTACCATAAATATTCTAACCTCGATCTAGAATATAGATAAAAGGATAAATAATAGAAATATATTTTATATGATGACAGATAAATAAGGAGTTTATGGATTTATGTGTGATTATATAGGATTTCAATATACTTGTTGAGATGATAACGCCATTATGATTATATGGTCATTGGGATTATATAGTCTTTGTATATATATATAAGAATTGTGAGAAAATAAATGTTTTTCTAAGAAATGGGGGAGTTAAAAAGATAGAAATATGAAAAGGTTGAGAGAAGTCCAGAAGGAAGAAGAGAGAGAGAGAGAGAGCCACAAGACCATGGAGGATAAATGTAATGTAATTGATGGGAATCCCATTGGATAGTATTAACTGCCTTAATAAGAAGTGACCATCGACACGAGAAGTGGGTGATGCCTGTACATTGAGTGGCTAGAGAGGAGAGAAAGTATGAATCTTTGTTTCCCTCATGCAAGACATGAAGAACATTAGTGTGTGTTCTGATAAGACCTCTTCATATATGAATGATGTAAGTGATGGACCTGTGAATTGTATGAATTTGGAGTAAGGAACCATAGAATATATAAGAGACTATTTACACAACAAAAAGATAGATATTATTCATGTGGTACATTTGAAGACTAGAGAAAAGTGAATGGGCTTTAGCTTTTAGGGAGTCCCCTCTTCCAAAGTAAGCCAGGAAATCCATGATGAATGAGCTATATGGGTCTCAAACAACTCCTCCTCTCTTCATTATGCTAGAAATATAGGATCTATCTACAATTATAATGAATCCCACACCACTATGACATTATATAATCCCACAAAACTTGTTTACTTCTACAACCCTCACTGGGTGGGATTCTCCATTCCATGTCCAAACGGAGGGATAGAGAATCCTTCCAGTTGGGAAGAGACCTAGATTGTTATATAATAAATAATGACATAAAAATAGGGAATTATTAGAGTAACTAGTACCATCATTCCACATGTAATTTCTCATTTTTTAGATAATCCAATAGAAACAAATGATGATCATTTCTTGAACCTTCAAATCCTTCTCATTGACACCTGAACCCTAGAGCTAGTGAAAATGAAATGATTTTTCAAAGGAAATGTGAGAAGTATAGTTATGGAAATAAATGAGATATTTCAAAAATATATTCTTGAATTATCTTCCAAAAAATAGATAATTTGTGTTCTCTTACTAGGGGTTATTACAGAATAAATAGTGTGACACCTGTGAAATTCCCTTGCACTTGACTTTTTCATCACGTTAAAAATCTTGTATACGAACTCTTCATGTCAAACAATTGTACCTTGTTGGAATCTCTAAATGCCACAACATCCACCCCCCATTGATACGCTTCAATTTGAAACAAATTTATCCTCCTACAATCATTGGTGATAAACATCCCTTTGAATGGAAGGTGAACACATATAAGTATGGTTATGAGTTAATCACAATTAGGCCTAAGGTGTTGTGATGATTCAAATCCAAAACAATGTGATGGAATATTGGTTACATTGTTGCATGTTTTAACTTCATACCTAGGGTGGGATAACCATTACAACCTTGTGTTTGTCTAGCCCAACTATGAAACCAACAATTAATGTCTCCCCTTCAAAAAAACCACTGAACATGTGGTTGGAGGCCTAAGAAAATACGTTGTAGTGCATGAAAGAGAGATGATTGGTGGGCTGTATTCATTCCCATGTATTTTCCATACTCCTCATTCACAAACCTACACTACAGGGAGATTTGTTACAAAATTACTCATTCTAGTTTATCATTCAACCTAATAATGGATACTGTGAAATTTCTGGCATCGACATCACCATCATACCCAGGTCGAGAAATATTATTCCATGCAGCCCAGTGATGCCTCACCTCAAGATGAGAATCCCAAATGAAAATCTTCTAGGATTTAGTCATTTCCCAATATTAAAACCATTGGAACATTTAGTTACAACCCCAAAAACATTGTAATTGAGGTTAAAACAAGGTTAAATAATTTGATTCTACCTGCAAAGGAAAGGATGTGAGACTTCCAATCTAGAATCTGACCTTTTATCCTTCTAACCAATCTATCAATGCTTCAGATCTAAAAGAACCCTTGGGAGATTAGAGCTCAAATATAGGTTATTGGAATGTATATTTTAGGATCTCTAGGTTTTCATATAGGTGATTAACACATCTCTCTAAGAAAAAAGAGACAATATACATGACACACTTATCTTGGTTAACCAGATGCCTTCTCAACCTACTATAGGTTCTAAAGTTCTGATTGATTTTATTAATTGATATCCAATTAGAATTTGAATAAGGGTGTAACCCAAGAACCTGATATGGGATATACCTATTGTACTGTACTTGTACTAATAATGGTGAACTTCTCCTTGTGAGATACGCCCTTTAGAATCCAGCTAGGGAAAACATGGAAAATAATACAAAGACTTGGGGAGTGTGGGTCTCCTTGAAAATTTCCTCGAACCATTTTAATGAATTTTCTTTTCCTAAAAAAGATGTTGAAAAAAATACATAGAGAGAAATTACATCTGAAAAAATTTTGGTAGTCCAAACAGAAATCCAAATACTAAAGAGAACATTGAGGCTGAAGTTCCATTCCACATGGTCATAATGTTTATCAATTTCCAGTTTAATTGCAATATTGGATCCAAGGGTCTTCAATAGTATATCTGATATCATTTCCATAGCTATTCCAATTTCCCCTTGGATGGATCATTCTTTGATATTACCATTATGTTTTTCGAGTATAAATTCATTTTCTCCTTCAAAATATTTTTTGATCAAAAATGGGTTTTATTTCAATATGTGGAGGAGTATTATAATAAATTATAAGATCATTAAAAAATATATGAAAAATGAATAATTTTTTTTAAATAATCATTAAAATATTATCATAGGGTTTTATTTAGGTATTTTTTTAATATTTATTTTTTATCTAATATTGAGAAATACAATTTTTTGTAAAACTATAAATTTTTCAACAAATAATTTAATTTTAAACAATAATAATGTTTAAAATTTGATCATAAAATAACATAAATATCCTAAATTAAAAAATATTTTAATAATCTATATATAAATCATTAGTATTATTTATTTTAGAATAATATCACATTTGGGTATAAAATCAAATTTCTCAAAGAATTGTTTTTATTGCGTTTTGCAGTGTATTGTTTAAAATTTATATTCCACTTAATGAAATTGAATTTATGAAAATATATTCCACATTGGTAATAAGGAGGTTAGTTTTTTAAATACATCCCATTTATTATTTTGTTTTACGAATAGAAATGACAGTATGATTTCTCCCCTCGATAATGGATAAAATGGTACAAACAAGGTTAAAGCTATAGAATAAGGCCTCAAAATCAAAAAAACACTTGAATATATTTAATTGGATGAGTGTAGAATGAAAAAACACTTCATATATTGTAATATATCTAAACCTAGATTCATTTTCCATTAAAAATGAATTTTGTATTATTTTAAGTAAATGAAAATTCAAAAAGTGTCATAATCTTGCTTTTAATTTCTCATATATGTTCAGATATAGATAATAAGATGTTATGAATAGAAATAAATGTTAATTTTAAATAGATATAATTTATTTTTATTATCATAATTTGTTTTAAATTTTATTGATTATATAATATCAATAAATTCATACATAATAATGACACAGTTATTGTGGAACAAGTAGAAAATTCAAATTAAATGATTTTAATGAAAATATATTTAACATAATATTTCATAAAATGAGTAATGGTTTTTTTGTTAAAAAATATTGTATTAAGTGATTTAAAAATAAAAAAATCAAATAGGACATGTGGTATGTGAAAAATTTAAATATTTCATCCCTTGAACTTTTGTGAGATAATTATTACCTTCATAGTAAATTTATAACCCATTATGAATGAAAACGTTGTTACAAAAATCGGTGTTATATATTTTTCTAATGAAAGGGTTAAACAGAAATATAAGCTTTGAAATTCTCCATAAACCCCTAAATATTGTATTAATTTCAGTATTTTGAACTTTAAAGAGTATTTTTTAAAAGAATTTGGCAACTTGGTGCCATTTTCAGAAGAAAATGCATTTATTATATTAAAATATTTTAATAATTAAAATTGTGGTGATTCTTTCTCTATAAAAGGTAAACTACACTACTATGTTGTTCAAAAAAACATGAAAAACATATTGAAACACAACCTAGATGAAATATCTCCCCAAAATCATTTTATATGGTCCAGGTGTTCTGGTATTATCAAAATAAAAACACTAGGGTTCTTTGTAAACGATCTAAATGAGGTTCCACAAATATGAGGTAATCATATTAGCCAATTAATTTCTAGTTAATTTCATCTTGTAACTTTTTAAAATATTATTTTAGCATCATAATAAAAGAAAACTAGAATCATTAACATAATATAATGTTATTATTCTGACAATATTACCCTTTTTCATACACTTATCAATCTAATGGAAAATAGAAACATCTCCGAGGAGTATGTACGAACCACCACCCCTCAAGTCCATTTTTACCTAAGCCTAATTTAGTTTGTTTATATAGATATAATTAATTAAATACAATGATATTTTTAAAATTAATATCAATCTATAGATAATATAACTATATATTATGTATAAGAAATAGATCATCGATGATGAATCAAGAAAGATAAAACTAAATAGTAAACACAAGATGATTAATCTTCCAATGAATTCGTTATGAATTAGTAATAAAAATATATATAAAATAAGGTAAATATGAATATGGATCTGGTATGAATAAATTGAAATTTTAGAACCATTATACATGAGGATAAACCATGTTCAACTTAGTATATGTATGAGGTAAATATTTATCATTTCAATATGTAATTTATTATGGAAGATTTTTTATTATACCCAAATGTTCTTTTATTTTTGATATATAATTCCCATTTATTTTATTTAACATGAATCTATAATATTTTATGGCATTAAATGATCTAATTCATTATTATTATTTCAATATGTTATAATTAAAATGTTTCCAAATAGATATTAATTTATTCTTACAATCTCATATTTGGGATTACTTAATTTTTTATTGAATATATATTATAATATATCATACATAATCCTCATATATATTGTTATCCACTAAGTATGTATGGAATTAAATTCTTTATTTCAAATTATCCTACCTTTTTCACTGGAATCTATCAAATAATTATTTAAAATAAATGCTGGTATTATATGTCATCTTGATTTGGCTTTTTTCCCATAATCATATTTTTTTAAAAATCCCTTCCAAAATAATTTTTTCTTTAATAGAATAATTTATTAAGGATTTATTAGGTCAAATATAACTTTTTTTGCATGATTTAAAAGGAATATTTTCAAAATGATCATCCTTTATATTTTTTTTAATTTAAAAGGGAATGCTTCTTTGTAATGTACATAACCTTAATATATTTTCTTTCCAGAATAAACATTTTATGTTATTAGGATTCTTCTTCATGTTTCCCATGGTCCTATGAAGGAAAATATTGAAGGAAAATTTAATTTAATTATCAATATTTTATCTTCTATTCTCTAACATGTTTTTAAAACTATGTTTTTGATGAATTTATAGCAATATTTTATCTCTCATTATTATTGTCGTAATTATATTTCTCTTCAAACATTAACTTTATTATGATCATATTTCCTTAAAATTTATAACTCTCTTATGTATAAAAATTATGTTTATTATAGATATTATCAACACTTAACCAGCATAACATTTCTACATATAATATTTTACTTATAAAGTTATATCATTTACTGGGGAAATGTTCCTATACCATATTCTTTACTCAATATGGATAATTGAGGTTAAAAAATATTTTAGGGTGATTGAGACATTCAATTATGGGTGGGGACAAGTAATGGATATCTAAAAATGCATTGAAAAGTCTCATGAAACAAACAAGTTGGTTATCCTTATTAATTGGGGTTTGGTGTATACATACAATTATATGAATGTTTATTGTCACAAGGCCTTAATCAACACATGGAGAATTAGGAATTTCATTTACTGATAATTCAAACATTATTATCAATAAGATTAATATATACATATTTTCACTAGATGAATTTTGTGATCATGTTATTTATTAAATGACATTTATTTTCAGTTATGTATTCGTTATATTAATTATTGTTTATTTACTCTTTATATTTGTTTTGCACACAACACTTAGTGATTATTTGAGATGACAATTATTTTTTCCATATTGGTGCATATGAAGAAGGAATATTATATGGATTTTTTAGGATTCATATTATTTACAATTAATATGTTCTGTATTTTATATAATATCAAATGTTAATCATGTACATATATGTTTTATAAAAATAATAAACTGATATTTCTTTATTTTTGAGATCCCTTGAATCTTTTTCCAATGTAAAAATTGTAGAAACTGCCTCTCGGTTACTAGAGTTTGTGAGGTTGCAGTTGGTATCAAATAAATTTTATTAGGTCCATTGGGACATAGATTTTGAAAATCATATATTTGGGAACATTATTATTTAATAGATTCTTGGGATATTTCTATTTATATGAAACAATCAACAATATATGATAAAGTAGATATTAAGTTTTATTATCAGAAAAAACATACCTATGTAGATAATGGAATGTGGATATGGATTCTGAATAAATGAAAATAGGGGTAATAAATATGAAAAGGGAGATTGTGTTTAAACTCTATCATCATTGATGCCTAATTTGTGGTTCAAAATATAAACACCTATATAAAATCTATGGGGGGTATTCATGGTTTAATATAAATTTTATCTATTACCATTTTAATGAAAGAGTGCATTAAAACAGTGTAACCTTGTCATATTCTATATTGAAAAGGGAGAAACCTAACGTGTTATAAGATGATAAATACATGGTTGATCTTATGTTTAATGTAATAAATAATCACTTTTTTGTTTTATGTGATGGTATTTTAAGATGATTACTTATATTTTTTTGAGACATTAATAGAATGAATACATTTAGTGGTGATTTTTTTGTGAAAATCATACTTGAGGAAGAATGATTTATATTTTGTAGAATCATATTCGGTTTTTAAGTGGTTTATGGTCATTCAGGTTATTTATGAAAAATATAAACATATTTTGTAGAATATATGATTAGGGTATACACATTTTGGTATGATAATATTGTTTTTTGGAGAAAAATGTTATTTTAATCTTGGAATAATTAGTGATTAAATCATTCAAATCATTGTGTTTCAACTTGGTTAGGAATATATTGTTGAGTTCTAAAGTCAGATACTGATGGAATGATTTAAGTTGAACTATCAGTGTTATTTATGCAGATTTAAATATTAATATAGTATTATTTATATAATGGTTTACTTTTAATTAATATTATTTTAACATATACTAACTATTTTTTGTTTTTGTTAATTGATGGGAACATAAAAAATAACAACCCATCCTTTTTATAATCTAGTGATCCTCTAAAAGTTGAATTTAGGGACTCAACTATAAAACATTCATTCATAATATTTATATCTTTTAAAATGAGATTAAAAAGAAGTGGAAACTAAGTGAATAATAAATGTAGAATTAATTTCCACTAATATAGAGAATATAAATCTAGTATTTACATATCCATAAAATATAAATCAAAATGGAAAAATAATTTCTTCAATCTATTATGTCTAATATGAAAAGTAATATTCTACTATAAATGTTTAATTTGAAAAAATCATTCATAATTATGAGTCAAAAAAAGGTATATTATTATATCAAATTCTAATTTTCAACATATTGAGAATAAAATTAATGTTCGAGATAAAATATATATTTTATTTTATTACTATGATAAATTCAATTTGGAGAGATAAAAAATCAAATTGTGTGGGAATAAAAATAATAAGAGGGGTAGAATGAAACACCCTAAAATGTAAATATTAATTTATATATTAAATTATTACTATGTCATATATCTTTTGATATAGGAAAATTGAAACTAAAATGAACAATGATACTTTCATTGAGATAAAATATTATAATTACATATAAGAATTAATATATTATGGAGTTACTACAATAATAAATTGTAAGGAAAATAATGTTTATTTATGTAAAAAGAATATATAAAAATACTACAAGAATAAAATCATTGTCCCCATGGTCTACCATTATGATCATAACATATTTCACAATTACAAATATGATGCTTATAAGTAAAACTATTATTATCATGGTGATTGAGGGATATATGGGTGCTTATATTAGAAGGTAATATATATGTTAGGCCTATATAGAAGTAGGATTCATATGGTCATTAGTATAATCGAGATATTCTATTTATAATACCATTATATATATATAGTTATTGGTTATAATATCAATAATGTTTTTATAAATTTTTTTATATGATTAAAATCACATTTTTTGATGAAATATTTTTAATGTGATTTATATTTTATTATAATAAATTAATAAAATTAAAAATATTATAACTATAATAAGTTATATTTTATAATATAAAATAATATAATAATATTCTTCTAATAGTGGTTACTATATACTGAATGAGTATAAATTTATTTAATGCATAAAAAACCATTTTTTTCAAAAATAGGTTTTTTTATTCTTGATTATTATAATTTTTTTCAAAAACAGTAATAAATATTATTTTAATAAAAATATTATATTTTTTTTAAATAATCATTTCAATTTTATATTTTTGTGATTTCTTTTATTTTTTTAAAAAGACTTATTTCTAAGTAAATAGTAAAAATACCAATTTTTTGTAAACACATTATTTTTCTCATTAAATCAGGCAATTTAAAAGTATAAAAATATTTTGAATTTTTTAAAAATGTAAAATAATTTAATTTAATTTAAAATAATATAAATAATTATATTAGAATCAAAATTATACTTTATTTGTATAAATTTATTTTGGGGTTTAAAAAATCATTTTTCTAAAAACCATTATTTGTTATGTTTTCTGATTTTGTATTTAAATTTCAATCTGCAATTTATGGAAATTTAATATGGTAAAATTGATTCCATTTGTGAATTAAGGACTACAAAATACGGTTTATATATCCATTTTATTTTTAAAAATTATAAATAGTAATTGTTGTAATGTTTTTCACCTCAGTTATGGGTAAAAAGGGATAAAATGTTTAAAAATATAGAATTATGCTTCAAAATCATGAATAATCTTTCATATTTTTTTGTTAATGTGTTTAATTTGACTATAAATTTCATATATTATAAAATACAAAATCTTGGGGAAATTTTGATTTTATAAGTACCTTTGTATTATTTTATGTAAAGGATAACTCCAAAAAGTCTCTCTTTTGGTTTTAAATTTAATTATATGTTCAAATAGGGACAATAAGATTTTATGAGTAAATGCAGAAGTTTATTTTTAAAATAATTAATTTAAATATATGATGATAAATTATATTTTATTTTAATGTATGACATAGTTACCTTAAATGCTTACAAAAAACTAACTCAATTATTGTACATGTAGAATAAAAATCAATGTAAATGATTTTAAAAAAATCAGAATATTTTTTTATGGATCAATTAGGATGTGACATGATTTTTTTATTAATAATTTGTAATATATGGATAATGTGACAAAATTCTAAATTCATGTCTTTATAGATGACTTTAATGTCAAAATATGTGAATTGTTCTTAAAATGACATTAATGGTATATTTTGTTAATTAAAATTCAATTAAATGATTTAAAGAATATATAAATATTGAAATAGGATAATATGAGTGGGATATGTTTTCATATATGATCCATGGACCATTTTTTATCGAATTTTTTCAGCATAATTAAATTTATAACCATTTTTTTAAATATTATGACAACATTTATGGTTAAAATTTGTTAATGATAAGGTTAAACCAAAAGATAAGGATTAAAATTACATATATAAAACTATAAAATATTTATTTCGTAATGGAATTTAAATATTAAACTATCATGTATTTTAAAATTTTCAACTTGGTAACTATTGTTTCTTAAAACAATTTAGTATATTAAAATATTTCAATTATTCCCATGTATGTCCTTTCCATCAATTTAAAAGGGAACCACCAATTCTCTGTTATTCACACATTCTTATTAATACAACTGAATAAAAAACTGAAAAAATATCCCCTCATAATCATTATATTTTTTTAATGTGTTATGATCTTACTAATATACCAACATTATTGTCTTGAAGTGAAGATATAAATGAGTATACCTAAAAAAGGAGTAGGTTGCATCAAAGGTGGTTGGAGGTGCTACGTGGGGGGATTCTATAGAGGAGTTGGTGGATGAAAATTTAATGACAAAGATAAGAATGTGGAAAAACAAAGGGAAATGGTTGGGCTAGTGGACAAAGTGATTTGAATTGGTGAACCCCCACTTGATGATGGGGGTGGTGGTCCTACATTCATCTATAGTAGAGCCCTATCTTCTATCAAGATGATGAAAGGTGTGTCCTATCTGTCATTGATATATAATATAGGACTGATCAATGGATACAAAAACGATGGATACATGGTTACAATGTTTTTTTATATGTTTGGCGCCTTTGGGACATGATACAATAGGCTTTGTGACCTATATGTATTGGGATTTTAGGGCATAAATAAAGAGTTCATGATGGGTAAGTTATCCCGAGGGGGGAAATAACCAGCCCATCAATATCTGGGTGAGGTGTGGGTGTTCATGTTTCAATATAATTGTACCTGAAAGTACATTTAATATTTTTATAGTATTACCCTTTTTTGTATACTCATCCATCTAAATAAAAATACCAACATTTCTCATGAATACATGCAGACTATTTCCACACGTGTTGATATTAGTAAATTTATCATATGGATGGTATATAATGGTATATTTGAATAAATTAAATTAATTTTTTAAAACAAATATCATTCTATAAATGATGAATAAAAAATTTATGAATAATAATTTTAACTTTTGTGATGAAACATGCATGAAAAACTCATCATTTTAACCTAGATGATTAATCATTCTGAGAATTGTCAATGAATATATAATGGTAATATATATAAATTAAGATAACTAGTAATAATATTGTATTATGAATGATTAATATTTTTAAAAACATTATACGTGATGTTAAATCATTCTCAACTGAGTGGAAATGTGATGTAAAGGGTTATTGTCTAAAATTTTAATTTATTGATAAATATTTTGTATTATACAGCCATAATATTTTATATAGTGTATAGATTTCCCCTTATTTATATTTAAATGAATACATATTCATTAAAGGTATTTTATTTTTTTATAAAATTTTTCTATTTAAATGAGACACAATTTAAAAGATACCAAAGGGGATTGATTTTATTTTTACAATATCATTTTTGGGGTTGAAAAAATTTTCATTGAAGGATTCCTATAATATATTCTTTATAAATCAGAAAAAAATATAATCATCATAGTATAAAAGAAAAATTCGATGTTTTATTTTAAATTTTACCCTATTTGAAACTCATTTCAGGAAAATATATTTTTAAAAGAAATGACTATCTTATTTCCCTTCTATATCATGGACACTTTTTCTTCTATATCAATATTTTTCATGAATTGTTTTCAAAACGTTTACCAACCCAAAATAGAATAACCCAAATACAGTGTATAATGTTTTATATTACTATTTGGTATAAATCTTATATTCCCTAAGTAATGATTATATTTGTATTCATTTATAATTAGATACTGATTGAAAATAAAATATTTTACTATTTTAAAAACATTTAAGGGAAAAGTGAGAAAACAAATGTTCAAATAAAAAAAGAGATGATAGAAATTAACGAAAAATTTAAGCATACTAGTTTTAATTTTCTCAAATAATTTATAGGATAAATATGTTACCTAATTTTTTTTGATTCGTCTATTATTATATAAATAAACTCATAGGCCAGCTTATCCCATGACTAGATATACTCCTCAAAGATAATATTCACATTGATGAATCCCCCACTAGGGATAAGATATTTATTGTCTATCTAGGTGTATTTATCCTCAACAAGAGTCACCTAAAGTGACCCCCAATCATTTTGGTAGCTTCATCTTAAGAGGAATTGAGAAGAAGAACCTATTTTCCCACCTCCTCTCCCAAACTCTAGAGGATATCCAATGCTTATTCACCCACACCACATAACTTATGTTGGTCAATGACCCCACTATCCATCTTCTTGGTGTTTAAATTCTTGTTTGATAATGGCTCTATTGGATATGGTAAAGAGGATTAATCCATTCCTTTGGGGGTTTTCCTCCTCTTACCCCTCAGACTCAGAGGATCACCTGCCGAAAAATTGTTTTCATCTTCACTCGGCTCCTTTTTGTAAACCTCATCATTGGACTAGGGCATGTATGGTTAGTCAATATTTCATCCATCGACTTCAAGAAATTAAGAACTTTTGTGTAGTTGAACCAGATTCCAGGTCGTTGGGCTATCACCCCTTGTATTTCCAGTTTTTTTGGTGAACCTAGTCCTGAACAGACCCTTGAAAAACCTCATTGGACAGAACACCACTACCCACTATTAATACGTCAGCAAAAAAAGTTGCATTGGCTGGGAAAGTGTTACCCATATTTCTATCACCCCTTTTCTAGTATCCTTCTCTTCACTATATGCCACCCTAGTCGCAACAACATTACTCACATCCAAATGAACCTCTTTCAAAAGAAGCGTTGTTTTGAACAAGGCCAGTATCTACTCTATTGAATGTATTGTAGTCTGATATACCAGCAAGGTCATGCCTCAATATATTTAAAATATTAGATACAATTGGATTAGGAGATGGAACCCCTGCCTATATCTTGGCTACTGCAGTATTTGAGTTACTCATACTCGCATCCCCTGTCATCCTTGCAGATTGAACCTCTTAATTGTATCATTTCCATTGAAAACATGATCCATTATATATTAATCTAAGGGAATTTATAAACAAAATACACATTTAAATATGGTTGTCCAACTAATTTGTTTCCTGAGACCTGTTGATGCATTAAGGGTCTATCTATAACTGGTCCCTACCCATCCCTTATTTTCCTTTTAATTTCTCATATATTTAATAATAAATTTAATTCAAAAACAATGTATCATATCAAAAAAATATATGTATTGAGTTAACAATATAGAATATTAAGATTTCTCGAGTCAATAAAAAAAATTTTATAGCAAAAAAAATGTTATATGGTTTAGGAAAAAACAATTTCTATGATAGAAAGAGTGAAGTTATTTAGGAGAAATGTAATGTCTAATTAAAAATTTTCATAATAAATTGAATTTTTCAATATAAGTTTACTGACCAAGAAATTAATAAAATATATTCTATTTAATAAAATAAAAACATTTGGATAATAATTCAAAATAAAAGAAAAAAAATTAAACCAATATTTCATTAAATAGTATTATTTTTAAAAATAATGAAAACTCATATAAGAAGGTAAATTTCAAAAAATAGTTCTTACTACGAGAAAACACATTAATTTCATATATTATAGAAACATAATTTTTAATTTTTATATAATTAAAAAAAATCAAATTTTCGGAAAACATTGAAAATAATAATTTAAATATATTTTTTTCAATTCTGTGATATTATAAAATTATCGTATTAAAATATTGGAGTAAATAAAAAAGTCATTTTATGAAACAGTTTTGAAAAATATAGACAAGAAGAAAAATATACCAAACCAAATAGAGATATAAGATAATATTTAATATTAAAAATTACTTATCTTAATTCTATTTAAAAAGAAAATAAATATTTGAGGAAAATAAGAAATCTTATTAAATATTCATAGGATAATAAGAATTGACAGAGTTCATGAATATTTCCCAATTTAAGATAAATGCAATCCCAAAAAATGAGATTGTAAAATAAATTCATACCACATTGGTAGAATTTTAATTATAGCCCATCGAATGAATAAGCTATAATTGAAACATTAATTATGAGGAATAAAAATATACAAATTTCAAATACATAAAATGAGTTTTATATAAACCATATAAAAATAAAAAGGTCTATAATACCAAACATGTTTCTATAGAGTAGAAATTGATATGAAATCCATTACCTCGTCTTCTACATACCTTATAAGTGGGTTTAACCTCCTATATAATAAATTTGGATATATATTAATTAAATAGAATAACCATATATATATATAATATCATGTTTTTATCTATTTATAACATCTTGTAACCCATTTTTAACAATGTTTTTTTATTATCATTTTTTCGAGAATTGACTACTTCATTTATTAGGTATGTTTTGATTCGATAGTTTTAGAGTTTTCACATTGACTTTATTTCCAGAATATATATTTTTTTATTAATGATTTAAATATCATATATATTCATGATATATATATATATATATATATATATTCACCCAAAAAATCTAAATAAAAAAATGAATTACAACGTTCATGGAGACAGTAGTCCATATGTATGCATGAATGCTAATTTCACTTTTTGATAAACAGAATGAAATAAAAGTAAAAAATAATTGAACATTATATATGTATTTTTATTTTTAATATTATATATATTTATTACATAAATATATCTTTATAACCATATATATAAATCATAAATGAAAAACCAATCACGTCACTTCCTTGAGATGATAGTCTAAACATATGCCTGAGAGATGTTATAATTGTCCAATAGAATGAAATTAATGAGTGCATATAATATATTATAATTCTATAAGCATCATTATTTTGAAAATATAAAATAATTCCATTGTTACATCATTATAAAAATCCATGTAAGGGATTAATTGAAAACAAATTACATTATTTCACAAGAAAATTGTCTGTCGTACACACAAGCAAGGGTTTTTTTCGCATTTTATGGGGAAGGAGATGGATATATATTAAGATATAAATTTAGTAAAATATTATTATATAGGTTTTATTGGTGTTTTTATATAATAATGGTCAAGAAATAATTGGAAGTTGTAAAAGAAGAAGAAAAATGGATATTCTCGGTGAAGATGACTATTATTTAATTGAAATTGCTCATTTAGATCTCTTCTTAAATAGTATAGAGTTTTTAATTTTGGATTAAAATCACCTCTGTAAGGAAAATAATGATTATTATAAGTGAATTGGAATGGTTTTTTATGTGATACATTGCTCAATTTGGTGTAATGGCAATATTTAAGTGATGTTCTTTTATAACTGGGTGGCACTTTAAGAAATTTATGAAATATTATAATATAATTTGTGTTTGACATATGAAAAATGATTATAAATTGGAATATATTTTAACATAATGATTATATTTTATTAATATTATCATAAAATTAAAATTGGATAGGATAATATATCATTTTTAACAATATCCCTAGGATTAGACCCTTGGTTATCTATCTTTAATAGTAACCAAGGAAATGGATTTTTAGTATTAGAGGATTATTATTTTACTTATAGGGCAAAAATTTAATCATAAATGGAAAAGGGATTAATTTTTTGACCATATATTATACCATTTCTCCTGGATTTTTTTTTTTAATTTTTTTATAAAATTTATGTTATATTTTTTTACACAATTCATCTAAATTTACTTTAAATTCATAAATTTAAAGGTATCAATGAATATAATACATTAACACATCTTTAATACGTTATATGTAACTATATTTTTTTAAATAAAATATTTCATCCAATTTTTTTTATTTCAATATTTTTTAAATATTTTATTTTTTTATACTAATTGAATAAATATTATGTTATCACTGCATAAGAATTTAATTTATTTAATCCATACATTAAAAATAATAATATATTACAATGATAAACAATTATTTATTAGCACAAAAATTAATTTTAAACTGAATGTAATCTCTTTTTATCGTTATATAAAAATACAAGAGATATTAAATTCCTAATTTTGAAATATTTATTAGTCATGGATGGAAATGGAAAAAATAAAATACACCAATATTATAAAGAAATTTTTTATAGAAATTGTAGCACCTTATCCAAACAATTTAAACACATTTTTCCCATTTTACCTTAAATAAGGTGTCAAATAATCAAAAAGTTTACAATTAATAATAACCAAAAATCAAAGGGAAATATTTACCAATTTTGAACATCATAATTCAAATCAGGGAATCCATTTTATGAAATAAAATTTTGATAATATTAATAATTTATTTTAAGATAAAAATTTAAAACACAATGAAAAATATATCTTTAAAAATTGAATTTTAATTCAAAAATGACTTTATATTAAATATGGTACAACGATTATTTGAATGTAATTAATTAGATTATTTTTAAGAAAATTAAGCTTATTTTAATTTGATTAAAATAATTATGCTGAATTTCCAATTAAATTATATTAAAATTCAAAAACAATTATTTTTGTCACTGTTCACTGAAAAATAAATCTTTTTAGATACATCATAAAATTTCAACTATAGTGAACATTAAAAAAGAATAATAGAAAAATTATATAATTATAAAATATAATTTTTTTTTATATTTTTAGTGGTTTTATTAAAATAAATTTTTCATTCAATGAAATCTATCAAGGAAATATATTTAAAGATAAATGTATCATATAATATCAGGCTGTTAAATTTTACTTGCCTTTAAATAATTTTACCAATGAAATTCTATCACTATGGTTTAATGGATCAAGGATTCATATACCTCAACACATCATTAAGTTCCAAAGTAACTTCTTCATTTTTATGATTTTTTTAAAAAAACATTGACTAGTTGTTTGATCTTATATTGTAGAATTTTCTCTATATAATCTAGATTTCCAAAAAAAATTCCTCATAAGATAGATCTTTCTCTAATTGTGTGACCAATGAGTTTAGTACTTGTAACATGCCTAGTATGTGCTTCAATCAGATAGATACATGTAACCCACCATAAACTTGAGAGATTTCTTATGGAGTCATTAATAGATAAGCTACCATCCTGATACGATAATGAATTTCAATTAGACAGATATATATATGAAATAAATGTCCCTTATTTGAAAATCTCATAAACTTTTTCCAATGAGAAATTTATTTGAATTACTTACCACCAATTTATAACTCTATATCATTCCATTAATATTCATTAATATGTTTTATTGACGTTCACATACGCTTATGTGTTGTTGAATTAATGTAATATTTTCTTCAATTTTCCTAGAAAAACCGGTTATTGATAGATTTCTTTCTCCAATTCTATCAAAACATGTTGGAGTTATGAACTTCCTTCCATAATGTTCTTCATAAAGTGACATCTTAATAGATGAGTGAAAGGATGTTTTGTTTGAAAGTTCATCCAAACTAAGGTGTTGACCCCATCCACCATTTACATATAAATAGAAATCTCCAAAAATGTCTTCTAGAGTTTGAATAGTTCTATTATACTGACCATATGTTTAAGGATCAGAAGAAGTACTTAAACAAAACTCTCTATCCAAAACTCATTGAAATATTATCAAAAAAATTTAGGTAAACCAAGGATCTTAATAACATACAATTACGGGTGTCACTCTGTTAAATATCAAAAATTCTTTAATGTATAACCATATAAGATAATAAAGAGATAAATCTTATTTAATATTGATAAAATGTGCTTATTTCGTAGGGAAATTTACAATAACCCAAATAGAATTTTGTCTTTCAGATGTTTTGGGGAGTCCGATGACTAAATCCATGGTAATATTTACACACTACAACTCTAGTATCGGTAATGATCGTAAAATTCCATTATAATTATTTCTATCATACCTAACTTAAAGAAATACTACATATTGGGATACATACACTACAAATTCCATTTCAAGATTTTTCCACCATAAATAATCATTCATATCCCTACACATAATTATACTTCTTGTATGAATATATAATGATGAAATTTTAGCTTCATACAATAAATACTTATTCAAATATAGTACTGATGTGACACATACTTGATTTTTGAACCTTTTTATTCTAGCATGATCATGGTTGAACTGAGTAATATTCCTCCCATTATTCTTGAATTCCACATATTTAATTTGTTCCTTCTCAATCCTACCATGGATGAATGGTTTGACATTTTTATTAAAATGACAATATCACCCCTTTAATAAGTTCTTCTAGATCAAACTTCTACAAATCCATAAGTATTGGATCATTTTCAATCCTCAAAATAAAAAAACTAGCATGATCTTTTTCACATAGAGAATCAACCACCCGGTTTTAATTCCCATGGTGGTACTGTATGGAGTAGTATTAATCTATGATTAACTCTAATCATCATCTCTATCACATATTCACATTTTTTTATATAAATATATTATTAAATATTTCATGATTAATATATATATCATATATTTTACCATATAGATAATCCCTCTATATCTACATTGAAAAAAATTAGTTTCAATATCTAAATCTTGAGTCGGGTGGTTTTTTCTTAGGAATTTTCAATTGGTGAGAGGAATACACTATCACCATGTCATTATACATGTGGAATCAGTTAAATTAATTCTTTAATACAACACTATATATTACAAAAGCTTTAATAAATGATGGTAATATAATAATAATGCTACTAACCAACCTTTTGTTTAGCTCTTTTAAATTTTCTTGATATTCATATATGCATAAGTACTTAACCCCCTTCCAATTCCACATGATCAATATATGATATGGTCATGATAAATATCTCAAAATGCATCAATATTATCTAGCTATCAAAAGAAAATTACATATCTCAATTACTGGTATTTTCCTTTGGCATTTGTTAATAGATAATTCCTTAGAGAAATTTCCACCTATATACCCTTTCATGAAATAATATGTCTGATAAATGTGACTTTTTATATCCAAAATTCACACATTTTTACGGCCCTTCTCCCAGGGCCCATGTCGTGACTACCACAATCACACCTCCCATAGGCTAAGGGTTGGAGACTAACACCAACGGAATTTTCCTACAACTGGGAGGAATTTTCCATGTACCTGCACACACACACTAACAACCCCATCCCACACTGGTGAAAAAGAAGATATTCGTGCTACTAAGACATCCACTAACATTAAATAGTACAAGATGAAATTAAAGGGGCTAGAATACTATACCAAAAAATTACAAGCTATAAACAAGAGGGTAGAAAAGTCTCGGTAAACCGATCCGCAAAAAACCCTACCTAAATGGTAAGTGACGAGTATCTGCCCGAATCCATAGTAGTACCCATCGCCTATCTGATCTCACTGGGTGTTGTCTTGTCCTGGACCACCAAGGTCCCTAAAAAAACATTGGCCATCTGCACAATACATAACACGTGTGGGAGAAGCACAGGAATGGGTGAGTAAATCAATACTCAGTAGGGGACCCCAATCCACAATGAAAATACCATATAGAAAAGTACACATGAAGTAGTGGACAATGTAAACATGTGTAATCTAAATTTTAAAAGCATGACTATCTGTTATAATGATGAACATCTTGTACTAATGAGGGACTCATCCATGATGATTCATAGAGGTCTATTTCCCCCCGGAGGTCTAGAAGTCATGGAGGTCTACTGGACCACTGAGGTCCACATGTCACTAAGGTATTCTAGGACACTAAGGTCAGCAAAACACTAAGGTATCTTGGGCCACTAAAGTCTGCACATCCCTGAGGTCTACTGGGACATTGAGGTCGGTACGTCACTTCCTTCTCGTCAAAGCCAACCACAGGATTCCTGCTATTAGCATGGTTAATTATAGGAGAATATACCCATTAATCCATTAGTTGTATTTCAACTTCCACTAAAACTAACATTAAGTACATTAAATTTACCGTCTCATCACGGAGGTCCAAACTCCGCAAACCTCTCATCAATCAGACGCACTGATTGGATGTTATGAGTCTTTTAGTAAAAAGTTGCAAGTTGGGGCCAAGCCCAGTCCGACCTGGTCTAGCCTGGCCCAATGGCCATATCTATTAGTCATGCTAGACTCGGCCCATTGGGCCACGTTTCCAGCCCACTAGGCATCCTTGCAGCCCGGTCCCCTTTCTCATGCTCAACCCACACTCATGGTCCGGTGTCTATCCAGCTAGGCCTCACAGTGGCCTGATTCCCCCTTTGGGCCACCCGCACCAGAGGGTTGGATTGGTCTTCACCTGATGTGGCATGCACCACATTCTCTCTGTGTTATGCTGATGACAGTTGTCCGACTTCCTCCCCCAAACAAAACCCTATGGATTGCACGTCCCTGCACACCCACGGCCCGGGTGCAGGTCTTTTGGCCAAATGTGGCGCCCCTCTGGTGCCATTGTTCCTCACTGTCACGGCCCAAATATCCGCAACCTCCTCCACCATAGAACACTTCCAGTGCAAGATGGTTTGTTCTTTAGAAGACCACCAGACTCACTCCGATTGTCCACTTTTTAAACTGTGTGCTCGTCTGGGATCCTTTGGTCCTCGTCATCACTACCACATTATCCAAATGTCTTGTCATCAATCTGGGGGTCCGAACTCATTTGGAGGCTCCCTGTAAAGCTTAATGCGACCACATATGTCAATCAGGGAAGAACAGAAGAGGGAGAGTATATCACAATGAAGACTGAAGGCAGCGAACATTATCCTTGTTCGTTTGGAATTTGTTCGTTGCATTAGAATAAAAAGGGGGGCTGTTCAAAATATCACTACAATAATAATCCCCTCCTTAATGCCTATATGTCAACTCCCATTCCCATATAGTATGCTGATCTGTGGGTCAATCTATTAGTGGATTTACCAACATTCATCATTTAGATTGAATAATAGGGGAATTTAATCACTTAGAAATAATAAACCCCTAACTTAGTTTGGATCAATCCCTAATGAATGGTTAATCTTGTGTTAATCGTTCATCAATCCCCCAATGTCATATCTGAATTAGTTGGCTGATCAGTAACCACTTTTCATTTGTTTCCACTCCTCGTTCAACAATGAATTTACTCTAAGGCTTCAGAGAAAAATCTAGGATTCTCCCTTGATCATGTGTCTTTGTTAATAAACATAATTAAGGAAACATGCTTCATCATTTTTGTTATGTTGAGTCATCGAGTCATTACATAGTTTCATTTAAGAAATGAAATAGCTTTTCAGTTATTCTTGTGTTGTATAATCGTTAAGATGTTCCATTTATGAAATGAAATTGATGGTTTTACATTGCGTTTCAATGAAACATTTTTGAATAAAATAAAAAAAATTATGGTTTTTTTATTTTTCATTAAAACGCCCAAAAAATACACTTTTACCCTTAACTGACATTAGTCGAGGTTAGGACATGCCTTAAAAAGAACACCCTCACAAGCTCTACAATACTCATGTATTTACATTTGGAGTTACTGTTTATTAGATATATGATTTGAAATGTAGATTAATTTTATTTAATTATTTTATTTATGGTTATACTACTTTTGGGTTTTCCCACTGGTGGCCCACACTGACTAATGTTATGTTCTACCTAGGGTATACCCGCCATCAAGAATGTAATGGTGCACTCCGATGTTTGATCTAGAAACCCATTTAATAGTTATTTCACTTCTTCAAGAGAACTAGTTAGAAGTTCTATTTAAAAACATAACATTTATTATGGACAATTCCAGACACATAGGACCTTAGAACTACATATCATCTTAGAACCTGGTTTCTGAAATTTTTCAGAAATTTTCTAAAAAAAATCAAGAAAATGTGATTTGTTACACACTTTTTATATTGTGAAGAAAAATTAATCATACCAAGGTTTTTTAAAACACAAATAATTTTATTCATGATCTTACTTACTCTTATATTATGTAATAATATGGTCTATAAATACTTTAAAAAACTAATCAAGGTAATATATAAGGAAAATATTAATTAAATCCATTTAGATGACATGATAAATGGTAATTTTCAATGACATTAATATAAATTAATCATGATTGTACAATATACATAAGATTTTCTTGGTTATACCCTCATACATGACTATTAAATAATAATATATAGATCAATAATCAATAATGGAGAAATATTGTGATCTTATTAATTCATTAAATAGATGATTAATACAATGTATATGATACATATTTTTAATAGTGTCTATGTTATGTTCAACATAATCAATATAAATTTTAACTAACACAACTTAATTCTTAATAAAAATAATAGTTGTATCACTAGGTTGAAAACTACGTAGAAAATGTACCTTATTTATATTCTCCTAGAGTTTCTTCTTAAATTCATGTAATTTAATCAAGGATATTCTATATGGAGTTTTTGAAATTATTTTATCACCAGTTATGAGTCCTATTAAAAAATGCACTTCAGAATTTAAGGGATTAATTGGAAACAAATTTTGAATGAAATCAATAAAATAAAATGAAAATGGAGTATATACAATGCTGAAATTTTCCTTAACCATTTAAGATAAATATATCTAATGAGTCAGTAGTAAAACTGATACGATGGATGTAATTTTCATTTGTTGTTCAGGTTCATACTTGCACCTCTAGACCATCACATGTTGAATTTGAGTATCAAATGTAAATTATCTTCTCCATAGTTAGTATGGGCTCTATAATGAGAGAAAAAATAAATTCCTAATATGAAATCAAATTAATCTATAGGAATAATAAACAGATATTCAAGAAGATGATTTTGACAAACATCTATCATATATGAGCTATAGAATTGGGATTCCATGATTCCACCATTGGGGATTTTCACTCCAAAATTAACCTTTAAATGCTGAGGTGTTAATGTAATACCTATTTAATATTATTGAAATAGAAAATATTTGGTAAAAGTATAATGAAATGAAAAAATTCACTTATAGAGTTGATGATATGTGTGTATCTCACCTCATAGATATGAAAATTAACTTCTTCTGATGAAATTCTATATTCATGAACTTTTCACCTTGGATTATTCTAGGGAAACTTCCCTTCATTATTGGGGAAATGTTTCAAATAATTTCCCATATCCAAAGAGTAAAATCACTAGATAGAATTATTTTCATTTATTAAATTAAAATAATTATCTTGATGACCCTTATCTATATAATTTCATTAAACTCCCATGCCACTCAGTCATTTTCTAGGAAATTTCATTCCACAATTTTTACATGATAGAAATTGATTTTTCCCTTCAAATTCATTGACATGATACCCTTTTATTGGCTCTCATACAACCTATTATTCCATTTATTTACAATGAAGATATAGGATCTAGTAAAATAATTCTCCATAGTTACGATAGTTGATACTATATCATCATATAAAGAATTTTTAAAAAAATATTTCCCTTAAGAGATACAACTTAATCCCATTTATAAATTATCCATAATTCTTTGTAGATTATTCATGTAGTCTAAAAAATGAATTAATAATATTTTAATGTTAACCTCATACTACACTACACTTTCTTCTTTCTATTTCTTTAAATTATGGTTCATCATCTATATTCTATATTGTTGGTCCAAGGGGATATACTTATCAGATAAAATCGCATTAAATGTTTTCCATTACATTATTTATACCCAATCATCCTCATTAGTGTTATGGATTAATAACCACCACAAATCAATGTTTATTATCAAAAAATACACTTCTAGAAGAACCTTTTAAAATTTATTACATCCCAAAATGTTAGGAATAAATTTTGTAGAAACTAAATCTATTATTCGTTTACCAATGGATTAATAGTTCCTTTAAAATATGGAGGCATATATTTTTTTTAAGAGGTCTACCATATTTGATTCACATGTCATAATAATATGTCTCCTCTTTTAGGAAATATTTTTCATCAAAAAGTAAGTATTTTTCACTAATATAGATATATTCTAATCTATGCCAACAAAACTTACATTATCTTTCCCAGTATAAAAGTCTTTGTATAGTTAATTGGTATTTATTCCCATTGATTCATTAGCTTCCATCACAAAATAATGGTACACACTGATTTATATCACAATCATAAAGAATATTGAGACAAAAATTAAAAATCACTTTAATGACAAATGTTTGGAAATACTATAGTGTATTATGAATAATTTCATGATAGTTATGTTCATTAAAATTATAATTACCAAGTCTTATACCAATAATCCTTTTATATGATCATTAGAAACCCAAAAAAATAACTTAGATCTTTTTTCTACATCATTTCAATTTTATATGATACAAATGATCTTATCCTGAAGGACTTATTAGTTTAGTAGTCTTTAAGAATAAGTTACCTATATCATTCCCCTATTACAATGGAAATATAAAATACAATACACAAACGTTTTATTACATTATTCATATTATTTATAATGTCTTAATTCATATTCAGGGGAAGGGGAAACAAAAAATGGGTGACCTCCGATTCTTAGTAAGAGTTATGTAAAATAAAATCCATCACATGTAAATAAAGAATTCACAACAATGAAAGGTATATAACTGAAAGAAATTCCATTTAATAAATAACATGATCATGTAATTAATCTAGAGAAAATATCAATAATGAAATCTCATGGATGAAATTAATTTTTATCCTAACGAGGTTAAATACCCTTGGGGTGGTGAATTAGGGTATTATGGGAAAAAACTACCCCACTAGATCATTTTTCATCAGTAAACAAAAAAATACTCTCCCCTTCTTGTAGTAAAGAATGAGCATAAATTAAAGTGTGCACGAAAAACATCAATTTTAATTGTTTCCCACAATGTAAATAACCAAGGAGAATAAATAGACAGTGTAATTATGTACCGAATAATCAAAAGGTCTCTATTGTTACAATGTTCATAGTGGACTAACTTTTCCTTTTCTTTCCCTACTATTCATATATATAAATATCACTTCTCTCTTAGATAATGTGCGATCACTGATCCTTAATAAGATTCTCATATTGATCACTAGAATCAATATAGTTTACACCTCAGTTAGTGCATCGTGATGCTCTATATATATTCACTTGATGAATAATATTTTAATAAAGAATTACTAGGAAATCCATTCTGATTCGCAAAATAGCCACTTCTATAAATCCCCTTTCTATACATTTGTTAAAGTACCCAATTATTCCTAGAACTCCCCAAAAATTCATAAAACATTTTCATTCATGAAACTCACAAACTTTTACAAAACATTCTACACTTTCATAAAACTCATATGTGTTTCTGAAACATTTTCTTTCATAAAATGTCCTTCATTCACAAAAATGATATTCTAATTAATTCTTCACTTAAGGAAATGTTTTAGAATATTACATCACAACTTCAGAACCCTTGGATTTTCGTTAATGATTAATCTCTTAAAATAAGGGGGAAAGTGACTATTTATAGACATTGCCTCCACTTTTTTGAAATTTCAAGTTCACTACCTTTTTTTTAAAGTATTAATTATTATTCTAAGAACTCACTTTATTCAGGAAAAATCCTAGTAAAATTCTATTAATTAAACATCTCGTAATCATGTATCCTAAAATATTTCATTCACACCTGAACCACATTTCATGAAAAATTTATTTCAAGAATCTTTAAAAATTCATAACACTAACCATTCATAAATTTAATTAATTTTTCATATTTTCATGAGGTTGAAATTAAAATATTTCTTCCTTCACTATTGTATCTTACTCAGCATTTTGGAGTTGAAAAATATGGAAAACACTGGGATACATTTCCACCTTGAACACCTAATTTTTTGTACTACTTATAGAGCTTTCATACCTCAATATTGATGTTTTTTCAACATAATTGGTCCCTCAATTAGACTATGACTACAAAAATGACACATTCAACCCAATTTTTCAACAAGAAAAATGAAACTAAGAATAAATAAATTTCACCTTAATGTATTTTTCAAAATAATAATTTAATTATCAAAGAATGAAATTAATAATATTGGACATCATGATCTCTTACATCATGATATCTTTACTATCAAATTCTTCTTCCAAAAAAGTTAAATTAATAGGTAATTATTCAAAAAATCCTATTTAGGTAAGGATAACAAAATAAGTTGTCTGATGAGACATGTAAATGCATTGATGGTATCTCTATTACTAAGACCTATCCATTATTGAATGTATAATGCATTCCTATTATATTAAATGATTGGTGTAATTCTTATATAATATGTTTTTTAAAAAAATATAATATGTATGGAATATAGAATATTATTATTTTTAATGCCAATAAAATAACTTCAAAAAACATATATATATATATATATAAATAGAATCAATTTTATGAAATAATCATCTCCACAATACAAATAAAGTAGATATTTAGTGGAAATTTAATGTCTAATTAAAAATAATAATACTAAAGTTAATTTTTCAAAAGATAGTTAACATCCCCAAAGTAAATTATAGGTAACCATTAATCATTTATAAATATGGGGTTTTTTAAAGAATTCCATGTTATGGAGAATAATGGAAAATTTGAGAAAACATGAAATTAAGAGTTGAATAAAGATTATTATTTATATTAAAATTTAAAACATGTAGAATAAAAATTCCAAAAATTGTTTTTTGTATTTTAACAATATGTTAGCACCACATATATTAAAAAATATTCCACATGAATCATTAAAAAAGAAACTGAAAACAATAATTTATTAAAATAACAAAAAGTGTCCTTTAAAACCCTGTAAAATTCATGGATGACAGAAAATTTCATTAAAAATTTATTTTATTAAATAAAATTTCTTTAATAAATCAATTTTGTAATATATGGACATGGATGAAAAATGGATGTGGTCAAAAATAGAAGTAAAATATAATTTATTTTGAATATAAAACATTATGAATCATGTATCTATGAGAGGAAAATTTTGAAGAAAGTATGGATTATTCTTAAATATTCAGAGGATAATAAAATAGATTGACATTTTGAGTAATCCCTAAATGAAAATATGTTTAATCCCAAAAATGACATTGTAAAGTAAATTCTTACCTTCCTTCTAGTATTTAAATTATAACCCTTAAAAAGAATTAATGTAAATTGAAATTTTATTAATAACGAATAAATATTTATTCATTTAAAATACATCAATGGGTGTGTACATACACTATATAAAAATAAACACGTTCATAAAATCAAACATGTCTCAATGGAGTGGAAATTCAAATGAAACCCATTACGTAAATTTTGACATTCCTCAAAAGTGAATTTAACATCTTGTATATTAAATTTATATTATTATATTTACATAAAATAGCTATACACAAATATATAATATAAAATATATGAATTTACAACATCTTATGACCTATTTGATATCATTTTTTTATTATTTTACATGTTTTTTAGGGTAAAATGTTTTATTTTTATCTTATATTTTGATTATGTAGTTTATCTATATTATCATGGATCATGGTTCCATTTATATTATAGTTATAATGAAGTTACAAATAAAAAATATTATATATATATAGTATCATCTAAAATTTTTAGATATTGAAAAATGAATTACATCATTCAGGGAGACGATAGGCTATATATATACATGAACGTTGTTTTCAGTTTTCGATGGATGAAATAGTGGAAAATTAAATAATTATTAGAATACAAAAAATCATTATTATTTTATGTATATCATATTTATTCATTAAATATATCATCTTTACCATCCATGTAAAGTGGAAAGGAAAAAGAATTCACATTGCTTCATGGAGGTGGTGGACCCCATGTACACACGAGCGACAATGTCGTTTTCCAATTGATTTGAATGTAAGAAGGTATATATGGTATTATAATCAAAGAAGAAAAATCATGACATAAATTTCATATATATTTCTGAGTTACTTATTTATAACACTATATGTGAGTGGGTAACAGAAAGCAATTTATATCAGTTCGTGATGTGGTAGTCTGATGTACATATGAGTGATGGTTTTGTTTCAAATGTAATGGATAATTATATATATAAATATTATTATATAAACATAAAATCATCTAAGTATATGATATATATTGTTTATGTTATATTGAATGATTTAATATAGAATTAAAGGTAGTAAAAATGTTGAAAAATGAACGTGATCGGTGAAAATTATTACCTCTATAATGTCCTAGACCTGGTATCCATTCGAAAATTCCGCGAACCTAGTTGGCCACTTGAGATAAATCCCATCTTGTCAAATTATAGAGGCTATCGACTAGTTTAAAGGGCCTAGGTGTATTTTTGTGGATATTATTCCTTCTTTACCAAAGTATTCACAATATAAAATCAATAACATACTAATAGGAAAATTAGACAAACATGTAGGAATATGATAACTAAACAACATAAGAATATAAAAAAAATCCAAAAGCATCTCATATATAAGGATATATATGATAAATGTTTCTATAATGCATCAAAAATAGGTTTACAGAATTACCATACAGTAGTTGTATCTAAAAATTCAAAAGACCATAAACTGTCCCAATAGCATTGCAGGCCTCGGCAGGGTACCATTCCCCCCTTCTATAAATAAAAAGTCTACAACTTATGTTTTGGGGATTTCCTCTATCCACACCTACAACCATATAATCTACTCAGGTCCTAGAGGGAGGCCCAAATAAGGTATGAGATTACATTCTAGTAGGTAACCACCCAAGATCAATACGATTCGGTGGTGTTAAATAAAACAATATAAGAAGTTAATAACAAGCAGGTGAGTGGTAAGGAAAATTATTTATCTATGGAACACCCACTACTAAGCAAGTGAAACTGAAAAGCCTCTCAAAGATCCCTGAAAAGCAAGTTTTATCTCCTATAAAAGGTAGCTACAAGCAATATAAATATATAATGGGGCCTATCTGTACTCTCATAGATATATATCAAGTCATCCAAGACCATTACATATATCAAAATTTCATAAATATCCATGAAAAATCCATTCAACCAATTATATCGCAATTATCACTATCGTGGAATATATCAAGAGTCATGCCACTAAGGACCAGATTCCGGGTGTCCAAAACCAAGGCCTCCTCATAATTTCCTAGTATCATATTAGACTAAACTCAGTATAGGAAATGTTTGGAGTCTAAGGGTAATTTCATACCTAACAAGGCATATGAAAGACCACGAATTTCTAGTCCACAATGTAGGAAATCACATGGAATCCCACAGAATCAAGACCCATAAAGCCTCTCAGTCCAGGGCATCCACTAGTCCATTCACGATCCATGGAGCGCCATCCATGAAATCTATAAAACCATTAAATAATTTAATATTTTTTAATTTTGATAATCACACGAGTCTCCCCACTCCAATATAAACATTTTCATTCATTATATACAATGATAATACCCACTCCTTAATCACTTTCCATTTCCAATTATACCTCATGAGTGTACCCACTCATGTATCCAAATTCATGTGGGTAATATCAATTGTGTTTACCCACTCATTATTCAAAATTCAAAAACATGGAATACACTGACAATACCCACTCTTCCATACCATCCTCACAATTAAAAATTTCATACGGATATACCCATCCATTTATCACCATTCACATAAAAAACATATCTCATGGGTATATCCGCCCATCAATAAATTCTATTTGATCAACGTAATGAACTCAATCTTGGCATAAAAAATAATTTGGGTAAAGGAGGTATTAAATCCCCTAAGCATTTAATTTAATTCCACATAATTACAAAATATCTTCCTAAATCTAGGGAACTCATGAAAAAACCCATTTGGGGTTAGTTAAATTTTAAAACCATATAAAGGCATGTAACTCCACTTAGGTAGAGTTGGTTTCAGGAGATAACCACCAAATCATCTCGAAGAAAACTATGGGCATCCCCAATAAATCATATTTCATTATATCATTTATTTATTTCAATTTTGGGGTAATGCCAGAATGTTCGGTGCGTAGAATAATGACTAATACCTCTATAAAGAACTGAAACCCCCAAGAAAATTATAGATGACCTACCTTATCTCAGTAGTGGAGTTATCATCTAGCATCAAGTCTTGTTTTGACTCATATTAGGAGAAATATGAGGAACATATGAAGAATGAGAAATTATGGCATATGTGACAAAATCTAAATAGCACAGTTGATATCCAGAACAATCGAGAAAGGTTAAATAGGAATGTATATCTTACTGATGAAGATACTAATAAACAAACAATGATCGAATCATAGGACAGATGGAGAAGACTCCTTAAATCCTATAATAGTCTCATTTGTAAAGATCTCAAACACTTATGTTGTGTGTGTGGGTTTAGCATTAGAAGTAGGAATATAAAATGAATTAACTTTAACCTAAAAATTTTAAATTTCTAAAAGTATAGTGGTTTCACTATTTAGGCGCACGTCTTGATAAGATGTGCACTAATCATGCAGAACTTATTATAGGCCAAATGAAACCCACATAATTTACTTGAATGGTTTACAAACTACGAAACAACTATGCACAAACTATATGTTCATGTCTACAAAAACAATAGTTCTACATGCATAGACATGCAGACCATTCTTCATGGTTTGGACAAACCATACGGCCTATACAACCCATCTATCTAGCCTCACATGGTTTTCTAAAACCATGCAGCCTGCCTTGCATGATTTCCACAAACCATGTTCCATGATTAGTAGACACATAACATGTGTTTTGGGAACCAAAAAACCCTGAACAAAATTGAAACCTATGTGACATCAAATGAAATTCACATTAGAATATATTAAGGAATTTTAATAGAAAATAACGGGATATGTACCACATATTAAAACATGGGCTCTTATAATATTCCTCCCATAATGAAATTCATCAACAAATTGACCTCAGATGGGGGGTCAATATTCTTCTAAGAATAAATCTGGCCACAAATAACATACATCGGCATCCCTCTCCCATGTCTCATCTCATATTAATATTTGTTTCCATAACACCCATACTAGAGTAACTGACTGGCCTCATAGAACCTTCATTCCCCTATCAACTATATGAATCAGATGCTCCTTAATGGAAACATCAACATATTACTCAACCATATTGGGCTGAAAAGTGTGAGACAGGCCTGAACAAAAATGGCATATTTGAGATACATTGAAGACATCATACATGGATTGAAACTTATGAGGTAACTAAAACTGATATGATATCGAATAGCCTCTTTTTATTATCTCAAATGGACCGACATGTCATATTGAAATATTGAACTTTATCAAGATTCTCATGTGTCCCATCCTTGGTGAAAGCTATATGAAATCATGATCCGTGACCTTAAACTCTATAGGTCATCTATAAAAATCTACATATGATATCCATCAAGACTATAAAGTAGACATCTGTTTCTAAATAAAAGGACCTTCTATGAAGTATCATTCATGATATGCATAGCTAGTAAAGCTACCTAAGTTACCACTGGCCAACAAAAGCGTGATCGGCATGACATACAGTATACAGCCTCATAAGTTTCTATCTATATGGTCTCTTAATGACTATTATTGTAGGAAAACTCAACAATGGGTATATTCTTCTCCCAAGAGCCTCCAAAATCTAGGATGTATGCTCATATCATGTCCTCTAACTCCAATATCATGTACTCTGACATGACATCAGTATGATGGAGGTATGCTATACTTAGAATCTACTGTATACCAGCTTCCCTATGAAAAATATACCAAAACATATTCATGAGAGGGCATCCCTATATGAAATTATAGTTCATGGGACCCCATGAAGTTTTACAATATCACGTATGTATAACCTTCCCTTATAAAAAACACTAAAAATAATCCTCAATTAGAATTAAATGAGATACATTTATGAGATTCTCAACAATAACCCAGACAAAATCATTATCTCACAGAAGCCCTGGTAAACCTGTCATTAAATCCATCATTAAATCATCCTATTTGCACTCCGGAATAGTTAATTATTGTAAAAGTTCATCATATGGATGATTTTATTTTTTCACCCATTGATAGGTTGAACTCTTTGTAATGAAGCTATCCACCTCACATTTCATACTCATCCACTAATATAGATGTCGCAAGTCATGGTACATCTTGGTGACTACAAGATGCACTACCCATGCTAAGGTATTAAACTCCGACATCATTTCCTCACATATTTTCAATAGAACCCAAACACGAAAATGGATACACAGGATCTAATCCTCTCTTATGGTCTAATGAGGAGGTGTATCATTACCTTCCATTCTCTCCCATAGGACTAGGACATAAAATTTTAATAGATACAATATCCTCACTCTATCCAGTAGGTTATAGATCATTACTAAGGATGATAGATAAGTCCTCTACTCACTGTTGTGATCCTCTATTTTCCTCTCAGAGAACAATTCCATACAATTCCAATTTCTACTAGCAGGCTACACTACCTATATCTAAATGCTCATTCTCAATGCATTGGACACTACATTGACTTTACCAGTCATGTAGGAAATCATGGAGTCAAAAGATTTTTGGTACTCCACCCCCTTCACTATTGTAGATTCAGATCATTTTTTGTAAAAATATAGTGGATGCTTTTGTGGTCCATTTACCCCAGAAAATGATCCCCAAGCAAACAGTGTCTCCAAAAATGAAATGCATGAAAAAATGAAGCTACCTCAAGATGATGTTTTGGGTAATTCATCTTTTGTCACCTCCGCTACTAAGCCACATACACCATGACTCTCTCTCCCAAAATTAGAATTTTTCACATCCCGATAACAATTGTGTCACAAAAATAAGTATATCTCTTCTCCTATTTTGGTATTATCTAGAATTTGAATGTTTTCAACCTCACTTTCAACTCGTGAAAGGTTATCAAACTGAAATATGACCATACACCCTTCACACTATTCTTATAAATATCGTCAACGACTCTTATAAGAATGGAATGTCCAATATAAAACAATGGTATTAACCATAGATTCCCAAAAAACTCCATATTTATAATACATTCATTAGATTTTCCAAAGGAATTACAGATCTCACCTTATCTTGGTCCACTGATACTCCTTTCTATTAGCTGATGTGACCCAAGAGGTGAATCTAATCTATCCAAAAGTGTATCGTTTTGAGATTATCATATTACCAATTATCTCCTAGTGTGTTAAAAAAGTTATCAATATGGTTTTCATGGTCATGTCAATTGTGATAATACTAGAAGATATCATCCACAGAAGACTCCCCAAATGAATCCAGATAAGGATGAATCACATGGTTCATCAGTTCCATGTAAACCGATGTAATGTTTGTGAGACCGAAAAAAATTGCCAAATACTCATACAGTCCTCACATTCTATGAAGAGCTATATGAGGTATGCCTATAGGTAAAACAAATACATGGTGATATCATGATCTTAAATATATTTTCAATAACACCTAGGATCCATGGTGCTGATAAAATAGTTCATCAATTCAAGGAAAGTGATATAATTTTTTATCCATAATCTATTTAATTTTATAATAATTTGTATATATAATAAGATTTTAGTCCACATTATTCTGAAAAAGGACTGACAAACCCCACTGAGAAGTACTAGGTCAAATAAACCCCATTTACTCTAAGCACTCTAGCTGCATCTTGAGCTCAATAAACTCCATCGCAGGCCTCATGAATAGAGGAATTGATACTAGTTCAGTGCCTAGCATAATTATGACGGAAAATTTCACCTCAATCTTTGGAGGTAAACAAGTAATTTTTTCATGGATGACATCCCTGAAGTGTTGAAACACTAGAGGAATTTCCACCTAACTCACTCCTTGATCATCAAGAAAAAAACTATCAATCTAGGATATAAGTCTAACTCAGCCATGATGATCAGGTCTATCTGGACTCACATGGAAATCCCATTCACCCTTATTAATATACATTGAACCCTATTTTGGGGTAAAGGTAAGCTCCGCTGATAGAAGTAAACACATTCCTGGTAAGCTAGTAGCAATTCCATCCTTATTATGACATCAAACTCTTTAATCTTGGGGGCATACAATTTCCATAGGAAGTGACACCCACAAGCCTCAGAGGGAACTCCCTACCCTAGTTCACATAATTTGTTCTAACTCTCAATGGCATGTCTTGTGTCAAAACACCCTCAGAATACAGCACAAAAACCCCAAAAATATCACCATAGAAGAGGATATAAAACTAACAGATTAACCTATATCAAAAAGAGAATATCAAATAGTAGATACTACTAATATCATACCTCTCACCGTAGATGGCCCATCAGCCTCCTCCTTAAGGGTAGGATGTACATAATAAATTTGTAATGTACAATATTCCTATGATAAAACATCACTTCCTAATGTAGTCCCACTAGGATGTCTTTATTTAAATGTTTTCGAGATACCATGACCATGGAAACCACTACCTTGTCCAGACCAGATTGAAATTCTCTAGCTCACTACCTATCTTGAAGGGAAAGAACCTTCTCCTAAACATGCTGTTATATTTGAGCCCCTACCACTCACATGTAAAGGGAAGGTCTTCTAGAAACACCTCACTTGGATCATACTACCACAAACTAGAAACTTGACTGGGTCAGTGTCGCACTAACATTTAATGTGGCCTCGCCTACCACACTGGTGAAAAAATGATGAGCTACCATTACTCACATCATGTAGGTACTGATCTCACAGGAAGCCTCAAATCATTGCTTCATTCATGGAGATGTTGAACTTCTTGGTTGAGAAATATCATATCCCTACTCATCACCCCAATACCCTCTTAGGTTTCGCTATATAATATGCACAGGATTTACAATATCAATGATAGGGGTCAAGATGAAAACATTGACCCAAGATCTAATATCATATTAGAGACCTTCTCGAAGCATCTCTATCTATATATCTCATCAGCAAGGTACATGAACATAATATGATGACACTTTGTGAAGTGTTCTGATTAAACCAGAACAGTCATCACACAATTCCCTAGATGTAAGATTAACTAGTCTATTTTTCATGTAAAGTTGTGGGGGAGAGATAATCAAAGAAGTGGGTTTAGAAATTAGCCCAAGTCGCATCTCGTACACTATCATCCTAGATCAGAACTTCACACCTATAATTTTATACTCCACGTATCAAATATGTGGTGATCTTGAACCAAATCTCATGTGGCATCTCAAAATGTTCAAAAATTTATAATGTAGTATCAATTCATATCTCATCAGCCTATAGACCACAATCCCATGAAAATGTGGGATTTTGCTACTATTGTAAAACACGTGTTGTATATTCCATAATTAATCACATATGAGGTTCTCTTTGGTAAGTCTTTATGAATAAAAATAATCCCTTAGGGAACGGTTCCTACACACCCATGTCATGAACAACAACTGGTGTCACAGCTGGTGAGGATCTTCTGGTAGCCCATGGACCACAACCACCAGAGTGTGGTGGTCTCCTCCCTCATGGAATATGAAAAGATGATGTCAAGGTGGTATGTCTATACGATGTTAAACATATTCCTCATAGAATATTGAGATCAAAACTCACGGTTTAAAATTTTAGGATAGGTCAAAAACCTCCTAAAACTAAGGTTCATCCCACAACCTATTCCTAAATTCTAGAATGTAAACAATAGTAAAAAAACACTATAAAATCTTTCTATTTACCACTAAAAATGTGGGTCTAGGTCAAGTATTAATTTCTCATTAGACATTTCTATTTTATTATCATCTAAATTCACATTAATTTTCATTCCATTCCCATGATGCAATTAATCTAAAGTTTTAAAAAATTGTTCACCAATTCCAAATCAATGAGGCCCGAAAACCCATCATGAACCCAAATATTGGTTCCTATTCCATCCATCCATATGAAATTCACTTTAAAAGTTGAATTTAAATTCTTTATTTCATCCCATTCTATAAGGGACCATTCACCTTATGAACTAAAATGTGGCATCACTTCTCAATCCCCTGTACAAAATCTATCAAAAAAAAAATATAGCTATCTTATCACATATCATGACATCATGAATCATGTAATTATACATAAACATAATAGATTAATTCAAGGTATGTGATATCATAAAAGTTATTTTACGATGCATGTGATGTCATAAAATCATATCATCATGATGCAACAGAAATAAATCCCAAAATTATATCAACAATAACATCATAAATCAAATGTGTCGCCCAATGGTGGAATCAAGTCAACTGTAATTATCAAAAAATAGAAAATTACAATGTCATTCATGGAAATTTAGATTTTCCCTTTTGGAGGGGTAACTAATATATAGAATATCTTATTAACAAACTCCATTTCCTTCTTGTCACTATCTACTATTTCCAAATAGTAATTCAAACTAGAAAATAATCCTATATCTGATACCACTTTGTAAAATCCTGGGCCTAGTAGCCATTTACTAGTTCCTCAATCCTGATTGGTCAAGAAACATCAAGGGAATGTCTAAATAATTAATAAGAATATAAATAGTTTTCAGGGCCTAGATTTGTCAGTGGGGAGATTATGCCATCATCCCTAGAGTGTTGACAATGGAAAATCAATAACATAACAATAGTGGAAACTGATAAACAGGATGGGAACTGATAAGTAAATGGGTCAGGAACATACAAAAATCCTTATGTGAATCATACATAATGAAGAAGATGATACATGTTTCTATGATGCATCCATAATAGGTACATGTAAATAAATTATAGTAAAAGTAAAACAATCCTAATAGACCAAAAAGTGTCCGAGTGGAATGCCAGGCCCCATAATGGTCCAATGCTCCCCTACTCCAATGAAACAATAAACAACATATGTTAGGTAGCTTTCCACTATCAACATCAGGATCCTTATAATCTGCGTGGGCCCTTGAGGGTGGCCCAAATAGGGTGTGCGATAATATCCCAGTCCGTAACCACCAATGATCTATACAATTATAAGGTTCCCAATATAATAATCCTAGCAGGTAAATAATAAGCAGATGAGTGATAAGTAAAAGTAAGTTCACATGTAACATTCACTACTAAGAAAGTGAAATATTCAAGCCTCTCACCACTCCCTGCAAAAGAAGTGTATGATCCTACATAAGGTAGCTACAAGTAATATAAATAAAAAAACATCCTATTCATACTCCTGTATATATATTTCAAGTCATCCATGACCATTCTGTATATCAAAAGTGTTAGAAATATCCATGGATATGTCGTTCAACCAATCATATCACAATTCTCATTATCATGACATATATCTATATTCGAGCACAGAAGGGATGGGTCCATGGTGTCAAGAACCAATGCATCATCATCGAGTCATAGGAGCACATCGATGGAAACTCAATATATGCACTTGTTGGAGTCCTAGAAGCATGTCAAACCGAACATGTCATATGAATGTCCAAGCATGGAAGATATGAGTGTTATAAAATTCCACTACACCCAATGGAATCAATACATAGGGATCATCTCATCCCAAGGTGTCCACCACTTCATTCAAGATCCATAGAGATTCATCCATGGAATATATACAACCATTCAATAATTCCATATTTCTATTGTTGATCATCATATGAGTCTACCCATTAATATAGAAACATTTTTATTCGATTCATACAATGAGTATATACACTCATTAATAACATTTCTTATCAAATTAAATAGCATGAGTATACTATATCATTTATCCCAATTCATTTTGATAATATCAATTGGGTTACATCCGCATTTTTGATAATTAAAAAACGGTGCATATAATGAGTATAATCACTTATCTATCTAATCCTCACATTTAAATATGTCATATGGATATACCAATACATTTATCAAAAATCACATTTAAACATAACACATGATTATACCCACCCATTCAATTAATTACATTTGAGTCAGTTATTCAACTGAAGCGTTAAATAACATAACAAAAAAAAGGAAAGGTGGTAGTATATCCCATAATAACATAATTCAATTCCCTTTTATTACAAAATATATTCCTATATCTAGGAAACACAATAACACACTCCTTAGTGGTTCGTCAAAGGCCAAAATTGTAGTAAGGTATGAAACACCCCTTAGGTGGCATTTGGATGGGGCAACAACTACCAATTCCTATATGAGGGACCTGTGGTAATCCTAAATAGGTACTATTTACTTATTTCAAATAAAATTTTCAAATTTGGGGTCACGTCGGATGGTACGGAAGTCATCATAATGACTGATAGCTCTATAATTAAATGAAAACACAAAGAAAAGTATATAGCAGCCACTTTACATCGGTAGTCGAGTGCTCGTACAATATCAAGTCCTGGTTTGACTTGAATTAGGATAAATTCTAAGAATGGAAAAAGATTGTGAAATTAGGGCATACGGACCACAATCCAAATAGCACAACCAATATCCAAATGAATCAAGAAAGGTTAAAATGGGATATTGTTTTTATGAGGTGGATTAAATGAGACCAATATTGTTTTAATCTGAGGTCGGATAGAGAGGAATCATTTAATACAAGAATATTCTCAGTTGGAATGATCTCAACCCCCTTTGATTTGATTTTGGGATTAGAGATAGATATTTGTTTATAGAAATCATTAATTTTCACTTGAAATTACTAAAATTCTCAAAATATAGGGGTTTCATGGTTTACGTTCATGGTTTTATAAAAAATTCACCAACCATGAAGGACTTACTATAGGTGATTGGGCACCCACAAGACTTACAAAATATGTGGAAACTTTGCACTAAACCTCTTCCCAGGTCCAAAAAAACTGCATACTTCGAAACATTGTCATGCATACAATTCCATGGGGTTTTTCGAAACCATGTTCTCTATAGTACCCGTCTGTACATCCACTCATGGGTTTGTCAAACGTGCAACTATCCACACATAGTTTTCACTAACCATGATCAAAGCCTAAAACACCAAATACATGAGTTTCGGGCAACGAACAAGCTCTAGGTAACCCTGAAAACACCATGACCTCAATGGAAAATCACATTAGTACATATATAAACATTTAAACAGAAAGGAAAGGGATCTGCACCTCATAATAAAAAATGAGTTGTTAAAACATATTCTTTGAAAGTACGCCTATATATCTCCTCTTAAAGGACATAGGGTGTAACACCCCAAGATTTCATAGTACGTTATTTCTACAATGTAATTCAATAACTTGAGCTAAAGGGAACACCGAATTCAGGCGCACCACGACTTCCCAAACCAGTTTTTCAAAAGCATTTATGAATAGTATTAACAGAATTTTGAATTTTATATAATCCTTATAATTTTAGAATCCATATTATGAGTTTCATAGACATAATTTAAGAACAAATTCACTTTCTCAGATAAAATATGTATTTTTCAAAAAAATTGCAACTTTAATGCCTTTTAATGGAAAACCCTTTAATTGAAACTTTTATATATTCAATTTGACAAAATAAACCTCTTCTTTAGAATCGGGACATAATAATTTAGTTTCGATAAATTTTTGGTGTTTTTTTGATAAATTTCATTTTTGGGTGAATAGTGAAAAATTCAAAAATTTTACCAAAAACAACCTTTTTAATCAAAATAATTTATTTTTTTCAATTAAAAATTTGAATGGTTTGAAATTATAATTAGGTTATATTTTTACCATTTGATCCAATATTTTTCATCGGAGGTAATTTCACTTTGAAATTAGACATAAACAAGTGTCAATATTTCAATAGTTATTATTTCTTAAAATATGCTTTTTGGTTTTGACAACAAAAATTAATTTCAAATTTTTTAATGAAACTCCTATGTTTTGGATTTGGTGAAATAGAATTCATTTTTTAATTTATAATATCAAAATTATCTTAGGGTGAATTTTTGGTATTTTTCTAAAAACATTCAACTTTTTATCAATAGTGAAAAACACTGCTTTATTGGTTAAAACATACATTTTATTTAAATAATTATTTATTTTAGTTAAAATTATTTTATGTCAAAATAGATACATAATACCAATATAAGTTCAATGTAATTCATTGGAGTTATTTTATAATAAGTTTATATATATAAAATTTTATCGATCATTTTACCGTCTTTTACCCACTTTTAAGAGCATTTGAAAATTTTCATAACACTTAATTTTACCACTTCTATGAGTTGAATTTCAAAAATTCGAGAGAAACGGTTAACCTTAGTGAAAAAAAATTCGGTTCAATAAGATAAAAAATTCGTTAATAGTATCTTTTGAAATTTATTTACCACGGATAAAAGTAAATATGGTAATTAAGGGTAAAATGGATATTATAATTACCCTAACACATGTAATAATTCTATTGGATAATTTTAATTTGACCAAAAAAACTTATTGATAAAATATGTTCCTTTAGGTCCACTTATATTAGGAATTTTATTATTATTTAATTTAAAGAATAGTTAAAAGTGTTAAATTCAAGTTTTCATAATTAAAACATTTTTAATATTGGGTTATACATAAGATGAATTCATGTATAAATTTTAATTAAAAGTCTAAATATATTTCCTATATAATTTGATTTTATTTATAATTTTTTATACATTAAATAATTAAATTTACTTATGACACAATGATGATACAGTAATTACCTTATTAATGAAATACTAAAATAATTGATATTATAAATATCCAAATGAATTTAATTTGATACTTTTAATGAATTCCAATAATTATATAGGTTAATATGACATGTTAGGGGTGACTAAATAAATTTTTATCACAGTAATAATGCTGTTAAAAATGAAACAGAAACAAAATACCAAATAGTGTCAAAATTGACATAAAATGTTTTAAAAAAAATATTACATTATTAAATGATATTCAATTCTTAAAAATATATGGTTTGGCCAAAGGTCATAAATAATATTTTATATGTCATTAATGAACTACATTAGGTCATCTTGGAAGTTTTTAGTATGTTTATTAATCATATAGTGTAAGAATACAGAAGACATGGTAAAAGTTAAATTATATAACTAAGAGTTAAATCTAAAATATAAGGTTATAATGGTAACCTAAACATGTCTAAAATCTATTGGATGAGAGTATTTAGACCCATCCCCACATTATATTTGAAATAAATCAAATTGGATCCATTATAAACCGAAAACAATTTTATTATAAAATAATAGTTCAATCTTTTCCTAAGGTGCCCCTCACCTCTCTTATAAAAGGGAACTTTTCCTTCTCTTATTTTCACACCTCCAAAGCCATTTGTCTCGTCCAA
Source organism: Viscum album (assembly GCA_963277665.1). Lineage (NCBI taxonomy): Eukaryota > Viridiplantae > Streptophyta > Magnoliopsida > Santalales > Viscaceae > Viscum > Viscum album. The sequence goes on along the minus strand of OY728165.1, from coordinate 1,207,905,289 downwards.
ACCCTGCCCAAATATCCACCCAACATCCCTCAATTTATCTTATAGGCCTTCCCTTAGTCATAATTCCATCCTAAGGAGCCGTTTTGATCAAATCAAAAAGAAGAACCCGAAGAAGAGGTAAATATGTCCTCACCTCTTTCTAATTCCTTTCTTCTTCCACTTCCTCTTTCTTTGCTGTTTACATTATAAAATAATAAATCCAGTATATTCTATATACTTTGATGTTATTATAAAAATGGTACAACCATATTCTTTATTCTATCAATCCTTTAAATGACAATGTCACCATACGTGTATATGTACGGCTTACCGTCTCCACATCGTGGTGTAGTTTGTCATTCAACACATCATTGTTTGGATGGGTATAATAGTGATGTATAATTGATGTGAATAATAAATAAAACATGTTAATGATTCTATATATATGATATATCATCTAATTACATACGATATCACCCTCAATATAATGATATTGTTGCTCGTGCGTACGTACAGATTACCGTCTCTACGAACGCGATGAGATTAATTCCCCATAGTAACCATTCATGACTAATTATCATTTGATGATTAAAAATGATTAAATACTTGATATCATTTAGTATATTAATAATCTACATTCTATCCATAACAAAAATGTCTTCTGTGTCAAAACATATAAATGAAAATGAATTAGTTAACACATGGAACGACGATAATACTGTAATATTTTTAACAACGCAATATTAAAAGATCATATATGATATCATATTTCTGTATATGGTTCTTGTATAATTTAATAAAAATGATTTAATTATTATAAAGTAGTATAATGTACCATCTTACATGGAAAATTATAATTTAAGGTTTAATTTCACAATCTCTTTATTATCCAAGGTTGTTTTATACTTGAGTATCTACTGGGACCTCTTTATCATCAACATCTGTGTTTCTTAAAAATGTATTTCAAAACATTTTTACTATTAAATATAAAATTGGTTAAAGTAATTTATAAACTTATTTTACCTTATTTTATTTTGAAAGGAATCTTTCTATCATTTTCCAAACAATGTAATTTAAGACCTTTTTGACAAAATCATGGTAATAATGTCTTTTTTAACTTATATAGTGGGTGCAGCTATTTTCCACCATCATAACATCGTCGAAGAATACCTTAAAAGCTTATAAAAATATTTTCAAAATAATTTTTTTTATAATTCTGTGACTATTAAATGATTTCAAAATAGAAAGATATATTTCTATCAAATAGTTTTTATTTCGTCTATGTAAACATCCTTTGATAAATATTACACGTGTTTGAAGTTGAATAATTATGTTAGAAATATTCCATATTATATTTAATTTTTTGTGATATATTTGATTGTGGATGATGTATTTTTATTCCATTCATGGTTTATGGTTAAAGTATTGACATTTTGTATGCTAGTTTTAATATGAATGTTTTGTTATATTTCAACCTTCTCTTTAGATTAATGCATTGGACTAGTATGTTTAGGTTTGGGGAGCGATAAAAGTAATCTCTCCTAGTTGGGGTCCAATTATAGCAGACCCTCAGGGTTGGAGTCCGGTTATAGAGGCTCTCTAGGTAGTAGTCTGGTTACAAAGGCTCTGTGGGTTGTGGTCTAGTTACAGTTTTCCACTAGGTCCTGACATGAGGCCTTGGCACGGAAATTAATGTCCAGTACTATACATTCTATCATTGTGAAATTAGTTATTACATGTGATTATTGGACTAGTAGAATATCCATGTTCATGTATATATGGTAATTTTTGATTTATTTTTTCCATATTATGTTCAAGTTTATGTTTAAAAACACTATGGTTTTTATTACACATCTTTCCTTAAAAGTTTATTTCTTCTGCTAAATTATTTTCCCTTACTGAGCATCTAAGCTCACCCCTTTATTATGTTTTATTTTCATAGGATCCTGATAAGTGTGTTATGTTTGAGATGCAGGGTTATGCTATAGGACTAATGGAGTCCTCAAAGAACTATCTAAGCTATATTTTCTATTTGAAATTCTATTGTGAAGTTCATGTATGTAATCTATTTTATAAGAATGCAAAATTGATCGGTCCTTTGAGGATTGATTCCCTGTAATCATGAAAATGTATTAAAATAATGCACCAACTCTAGCTATCAGGGGTCGGGTCATTACAATCGGTATCAGAGGAGGTTTAGTATAAACCTTGGAAACTAAATTTAGATAAACTCTGATTAGATCACATTACCGTAAGACAGACTCTGAGGATTAGTGTTGAAGAAATTCCTAGAATTTTGATAATGTAGAGATCTTGTGAATTTTCCAAGAAATACATCCCTATCTAGATACGATCAGGTAGAGGTGGCTCTGGAATAGATTTACCAAGTGGTAAACCCCAAAAGCATCGCTTTGAGGTACACTCAAATAGGAACCGGTTCACGATAATGGGAATTACTGCACTCTTGGTTATGGCACTCTTGGCGGATATTCTTAAGATAATTTACATTTTCATTACAATCCATTATAAAATATTTATGAGTAAATACTTCCTCAATGAAACTATATTATGATTTTGGATTTTATCCATAAACTGTGCAATTTATGTTAAGTATTTTAAATTTTTGGAATTATGAATTGTGATTCATAAACTGACCTAGTGTATGCCATTGTTTAGAAATGGTGCCCAGTAGAATGGATGAGAACTCCAACAATACGTATGATCCCTAGAGAAAGAAGGATCATATATTTCATTGTATTAAGCCAATCTTTATAAGGGAAAGAGTCTCCCATGTATTCTCAACATATGAGGAAATAGTATCATGTGTTAAAAAGATAAGTAAATATTTATCTGAGTCCTATGGCATTGAAGGGAAGCAAGATAAGAAATGGATGGTAGAGAGAAAGATGGATAAAGGGGAGAGGGGAAAGAAGTATTTTCCCACATGTGATGTTTCTGGAAATAATAACCTTGGTATGTTCTTGAAAGGAATGAGTGTTTGTTATGAGTGTGGAGAAAAAATACACTAAGTATGTGATTGAATGGATAATAAAATTATTTCAAAGGTGCAATGCTTCATCTACAATGAGCTGGGACACTACGCGAATCAATGTCCCAGTCATCATAGTATACTGCAAATGATGCTATTGGATAATAATGATGTTATGATACTACTACATATGAAGAGGAATGACTAGTGTTCTTATGTTTTTATTAAATAATTATGTCCTTTCAGTGTTGAATCGATGATATACCAGTTATAAGAATTATGGAAATAAATAAGGATTGTACTACAATACTATTTCATTGAGGATTTGAGATTATATGGTACTATGAAAAGTTACTCAACAATAAGATAAACTTCTTGGAAAATAATTTTTGAAGGAAAAATAAACCTTAATATGGTCCAGATACTGAGGTAGTGATTTAGGAATAAGAGATGGTTGATTTGGATAAATTATATTGGTTATTCTTGACTACCTTGGAACTAATTAATGGTTTGTTTATTTCATCATTGTTGGAGTATTTAAAATTTTTGTATATAAGGAATATATCTAGTATTCTGTAAAGAATAAGGGAGAATGAATGTAATCAATAACGATTTATGGTAATTCAAGGTGTTACAATGTTTTAAAATAAAACTAGATGAAGGTATTCATGTGTTATTATGGGGAAAAAGACCTTCATTTTGTTTACCTTCCATATAAATTTTAAACTCTGAGTTTGGATAGAATTATTTAAAATTAGTATAATAGTTGTAATGGATTATGTTTGAAGTTGTATGCTATTTTTATGGTTGAAATGTTTCATAATATTATTTTTGGATTGTTATAAAAAGGACCACATGGAGGTCGGGTGACAACCAGTCGCGTCCAGTAATTCCGTGAGACTAGAACCCACACACGAAGGGCGACAAGGGTGCATCACCTACCACTGGCCTATGTGATGTACTCTATTGTATAATTTAGTTTTTCCAAAGGTCTAAATAGATGATTTATAAATTCATTTTTTGAACCCTATATTATTAGGATAAATAGAAGATTTTATGTTCTATTATCTTTTAGTGTGAAAGAGGAGTTTGTGGTAGAAATTAGTTAAAGGATGTAACTGTACTTATCAAGTATACTTTTTTTCTCTTATTATATGAATAAATTAATTATTAAACATTATGGAAGGGATCCTAAAACCAAAATTTTTTATCCTAATACCTTATGTTTTGTTGAACCGATAGTATTTTAAATAATCAGAGATAGATGGATTTGAGGCCCTCAATTTTACACTAATTTGTAACTGATGACCTCAATCACTCCCTATAAATATTTATGTTTTCCCTCTAATTATGTGTCTCTAATTTCAACCAATGTTCTCATAATTGAGATCATAATTTGGTGGTGACTTTTCATTTCTCTTTCCCTCATATTAAGACTATATTTTATTAACCCAATTTCCAGTGTGGGTTTTCCACAAAAGTATTTTCTATTTTTAACCGTTTATTTTAAAAGGACAATTTCAAATTTTGAGGATACAATTTACTGAAGGAGGGGAGAATGTAACTCCCCAAGATTTCATAGAACGTTATTTCAACAATGTAATTTAATAACTTGCGCTAAACGCACCACCGAATTTGAGCGCACCACGACTTACCAAACTAGTCCTTCAAAAGCAGTTATAAATAGTATTAACTAAATTAGGAATTTTATATAATCCTTATAATTTTAGAATCCATATTTTGAGTATTTTAGACATTATATTTGAACAAATTCATTTTTTAGATAAAATATGTATTTTTAAAAAAATGGAATTTTACCGCCTTTTAATGGAGAACCATTTTTAAATCCAATAATTGAAACATTTATATATTAAAATTGAAAAAATAAACTTCTTCTTTAGAATTCGGAAATAAAAATTTAGTTTTGATAAATTTTTGGTGTTTTTCTGATAACTTTCATATTTGGGTGAATAGTGAAAAATACTAATTTTTAACTGAAAACAACTTTTTTAATCAATATAATTTATATTGCTAAATAATAGATTTTATTGGTTTGAAATTATAATTAGATTATATTTTTACATTTTTTTCCAATGTTTGTTATTTGAGGTAATTTCACTTTTCAATTGGACATAAACAAATGTCAATCTTTTAATAGTTATTATTTCTTAAAATACGCTTTTTGGTTTTGACAACGGAAATTAATTTTAAATTAATTAATGGAAGTTATATGTTTTGAATTTGGTAAAATAGAATTCTTTTTTGATTTCATAATATCAATATTATGTTGGGGTGAATTTTTGGAATTTTTCTGAAAGCTTTCAATTTTTGATGAATAGTGAAAAACACTATGTTATTGGTTAAAACTGAATTTCTCTTTAAATAATTATTTATTTTATTTAAATTTATTATGATATAATAGATACATAATACCTATATAAGTTCAATTTAATTCATTGGAGTCATTTCATAATAACATTAGATATATAAAATTTTATTGATATTTTTTACGTCTTTTACCCACCTTCTATGAGCATTTGAAAATTTGAAAAAACATAATTTTACAACTTTTGGGAATTTAATGTCTATAATTCGAGAGACACGGTTAACCTCAATATGTAAAATTTGGGTTAATAAGATGAACATAATTTTTTTGAACAGTAACTTTTGACTTTAATTTACCACGGTTAAAAGTAAATATAATAATTAAGGGTAAAAAGGATATTATAATTATCCTAACACATGTCCTAATTATGTTGGATGAGTTTAATTAGACCACAAAAAACCTTAGGAAGAAAATATGATCCTTTAGGTTAACTTTTATTATATTTGGACATTTATTATTATTTAATTTAAAGAAGAGTTAAAAGTGTTAAATTCAAGTTTTCATAAATAAAACATTTTTAATATAGGGTTACACAGAAGATAAATTCGACTATAAAGAATCATTATAAATATAAAAAGCTTTTATACATAATGGTATTTTACTTATAATTCTTAGACATTAAATAATTAAATTTATTGATGACACAAATATGATACAGTAATTACCTTATTAATGAATGATTAAAATAATTGATATTATACATATCCAAATAAATCTAATTTGAGAATTTTAATAAATTAAACTATTTATATAGGTTAATATTAAATTTTAGGGTTGATTAAATTAATTTTTTTCGATGTAATAATGCTGTTATAAATTTAACAACAACAAAATACCAAATAGTGTCAAAATTGATATAAGAGTTTTTAAAACAAATATTATATTATTAATTGATATTCTATTCATAAAGTTATAAGGTTTGGCCAAAGGGCTTAAATAAAATCATATATTTCATTAATTAACCACTTGAGGTTCACTTGGAAGTTCATAGTAATTTTATTAACCATAAAGTGCAAGCATACAAAAAGAAATGGTAAAAGCTAAATTATTTAACTAAGAGTTAAATATAAAAGATAAGGTTAAAATGGTAACCTAAACTTATCTAAAAACTATTAGTTGAGATTATTTTGACCCATACCCACCTTATATTTTAAATAAATCAATTCAAATCCATTATAAACCGAATTTTTTATTATTATAAGATAATATTTCAATCTTTTCCTAAGGTGCCTCTCTCCTCTCTTATAAAAGGGAACTTTCCCTTCTTTTATTTTCACACCTCCAAAGCCATTTTTCTCGGTCAACCCCTACCCAAATATCCTCCCAAATTTCCTCATTTCATCATAGAGGCCTTACTTTAGTCATAAAGCCATCCTAAGGAGCCCTTTTGATCAAATCAAATGGAATAACCCGAAGAAGAGGTAAATATTTCATCACCTCTTTCAAGTTATTTTCTTCTTCCACATCCTATTTCCTTGTTATTTCCATTATAAAATAATAAATCCAGTATATTCTATATACTTTGATGATATTATAAAAATTTGACAACCATATTTGTTATTCTTTCCATGCTATAAATGACAATGTCACCATACGTGCTTACGTACGACTTAAAGTCTCCACATCGTGGTGTGGTTTTACATTCAACACTTCACTTTTTGGATGGGTATAATAATGATGTAAAATTCATTTAAATAAGAAAAATAACATGTTAATGATTATTTATATATGATATACCATCCAATTAAACATGATATCACCATCAATATAATGATATTGTTGCTCGTCTGTACGTAAAAATTACTGTCTCCACGAACACGATGAGATTCATTCCCCATTGTAACCATTCAATAATAATTATCATTTGATGACTAAAAAAGTTTAAATACATGATATAATTATGTATATGAATAATATACATTCTATCTATAACAAACATGTATTATTTATCAAAACATATAAATGAATATGAATCAGTTAACACCCAAAATGATGATAGTACTAAAATATTATTAACAAAGCAATATTAAAAGATCATATATAATATCATATTTGTGTATATGGTTATTATCTAATATAACAACAATGATTTAACTATTATACAGGAGGTTAACATACCCTCTACCAAGGAAAAGTAGAGGGTAAGAATTAATTTCACAATCTCTTAATTATCCGATCTTGTTTTATACGTGACTATCTACGGGGACCTATTTATCATCGACATCCGTGTTTCAAAAAAATGTATTTCAAAACATTTTTACTATTTAATACCCAATGGGTTAAAGTAATTTATACCCTTATTTTACCTTATATGTTTTTAATGGAAACTTTTTTTCCTTTTAAAAACAGTGTACTTTATGACCTTTTCGACAAAATTAAGGTAAGAATGTCTTTTTTAAATAATATGGCAGGTGCGGCTATTTTACTCCATTATAACATCATCAAAGCTTCCCTTAGAAGATAATAAGAATATTTTCAAAATAAATGTTTTCTTTATAAATATTTGACTCTTAAATTATTTCAAAATAGAAAGACATATTTCTGTCAAATAGTTTTGATTTCATCTATGTCAACATCCTTTGATAAATTTTACACTTGTTTGAAGTTGATTAATTATGTTACCAATCTTCCATATTGTATTAATGGTTTTATGATATGTTTAACTTTGTATGAGTTATTTTTATTCCATTCATGGTTTATGGATAAAGTATTGACATTTAGTATGCTAGTTTTAATACGAATGTTTATGTTATATTTCAACCTTTTTTGATGAATGAATAGCACTAGTATGTTCCGGGTTGGGGACCAGTAAAAGTAAGCCCTCTGGGTTGGGGTCCATTTACAATAGACCCTTGAGGTTGGAGTCCGGTTAGAGAGGCTCTCCGAGTTGGAGTCTAGTTACAGAGGATCTTCGAGTTGGGGTCCGGTTACAGTTTTCCCCTAGGTCCTCACACGAGGCCTTGACACAAAAATTAATGTCTGGTACTATACATTCCCTCATTATAAAATTAGTTATTACCTATTAATATTCGATTAGTAGAATATCCATGTGTAAGATTATATGGTAATGTTTGATTTATTTTTTCCATATTATGTTCAAGTTTATTTTTAATAAGGTTGTGGTTTTTATTACACATCTTACCTTAAATGTTTACAGCTTTCCCTAAACTATTTACACTTACTGAGCATCTAAGCTAACCCATTTCTTATGTTTTATTTTACTAGGATCCTAATAAGTGTTTTATGTTTGATATACATGGTTAAGCTAAGGGACTAATTCAATAATCAAAGAACTATCTAATCTTTATATTATCTTTGAAATTATAATGTGAGTTTCATGTATATAATCTATTTTCCGAGAATGATAAACTTATCAATCCTTTGAGACTTGATTCCTTGTAATCATGCCATTTTATTAAAATAATTCATTGACTCTAGGTAACTGGGGTCGGGGTGTTACATTGGGTTAGTCAATTGGGAATAAAAACAGCTGAAAAAATAGATAAATTTTTTTATAAGTGTATTTTGAAGGGTTTGGTTGATATAGATTGCTCAATGTAGTGTAATGAAAATAGAGAATGGGTGTCCTTTTATATGTGAGGGGATGGGAACTTTTGAAAAATTAGGAAATGTTATAAAATAATATGCACCTAACTCATTGGAAATAGTTATAAAAATAAATAGATTCAATTATATTTAGTTTATGGTATTTTAATAATAATAAATTATAATATAGATAATTTTAGATACCATTTTAAACTTTATCCTTTAAATTAACCCCCTGGTTAACCAATTTTATCCATAATTATAGAAATAAATTTTTAAATATTAAAGGTTTATAATGGTACTTAAAATGTGAAAATTTTGACATTATTATATAAGGGATAAAATTTTCAACCATATCTAACCCCATATCCCTATTTAAATATATTTATGACTTTCAAATAATTTCATAAAATTTTATTTTAATTAAATGTCATTAATTTCTTTTTTACTATATTTAATTTATTTGGCATTAAATAGATGAATAAAAATATGTGATTAGAATATATTACTTTAATAAGACCAAAATATTTAATATGTGTCTAGAAAATCAGGGTAAAAAATAATTAATACAATTTTATATTTTATTATTATATTTAATATTATTTATTTTATTTTTCTATTAATTGAATAAATACTATTTGAGTGTTTTATAAATAATTAAGGAAAATACATAATCCTTAAAAATTAAAAATAAATGTATATGATGAAAAAAATAATTTCTATTTCAAATTAACATTTATAATCACACATAACCTTTTTTTATACTTATGAAAAAGTATCAAATATATATTAGTCAAGAGTGTGATATTTTGTTTTTATTTTCTTCTTAAGGTAATATAATTGTCAAAATCAATTAAAAATGAATCCATGTTTCCATTATTTAAATAATTGGATGTAAATAGATTAAAAATCATCCAATTGGATTAAGGCATGTTTTCGTGAAATTATAATGGTTTATCTAAAGGTTTTAACCAAATTTCCATGTTTTACCCTTATCGAGGAGACAAATATTAATCAAGGTTATGATTCATAATGAGAAAACAAATTAAAGGGTCCTATATACAAAATTACAAACTCATAGTTCATAATAATTAACCCATTTTATGGAATTAAATTCACTGAATATGATGAAAAAATTAATATAAAAATATAAATTAAAATGATAAATATTTTTTAATTTTTTAGTCAAAATTAAACATATAATAAAAATAGGTATAATTAATATTTAAATGTATTGAATTAGATTATATATAAATAAATTATTCTAATGTATATCTAACTAAATTAATTATTTGGATTTTTCCAATTAAAACAAATGGTAATTTTAAAAATATTATTTGTTTTCCCTCTTAACATGAAAATTAATAGTTTCAGAGAAATCCCAACATTTCAACCTGATCTAACATTGATAGGATGATCTCAAAGGTGAAATATGTTTCACATAATAAAATTATAATAGTTATTTGTTTAGTTTCATTGAAATTGGTATTTCTTGTAAAGAAATATATCAATGAAATGTATTTAAATTGAAATAAATCAAAAATAACAGGCCGTAATAAAAAGAAATATTTATTTAATTAAATAATTTATTAATTAAAATAGAATAATTCGCTTTCTTTAAATGTTTTAAAGGAATATCTCCAATGGGGTCATTTTCATCTTTACTTTTACGAATTCAAAAAGAAATGTTTCTTTTTAATATATTCAATGTTAACAATTTTTTGAACCTCCATAACCATTTTGCGCTATTTAACATCTTCTATATGCTTCACATGGCTTGAAAAAGAGAAATATTTATTGAAAGTATATTTTATATATATTTCATTAAGTTTATTATATTCTCCAAAAATCATTAATTTATTGAAAAATATAAATTTATGGTGGATTGATAGTAATATTTTATCTATTATTAATTTTTTGGTCCTCATGTTTTTCATGAAACAATCACTTTTTATGATAATATTTCATTAGAAATTATATTTATCTTCCACACTCAGATTCTTTGTATCATGAATATTATTTTTTCCTGAACTATATACTATATCAATATTCAGTGTTTTACTATAAAAGTTATTTTTTTACTAGGAACATCATCATATTACATATTGTTTAATAAAAATGGAAATTTATAGATAAGGAATATTGATTGTGAATTAAATTCATAACTCAATATACAAGGGATTCATTGGAACAAAAGTTATATGTGGGTCCCTATTATAGATTGACTTGTGATGAATCAACATGTATCATGAGGAAAACCGGTTTCTATTCATATTAAATGGATTTTGGTTTATACCAAACCATATTATAGAATATATTGGCACAATTCATTAATGATGATTTTGGACATTATGTATTTCATTCATTGACAATTTAGTTATTATTATCAATGATATTTCTACATTGATATTATCAATGGTTCATTTAATGAACATGTAATTCATTAAAATGATTTTTTTTATTTGATCTACCAATCCATGTTCATTATTGCTTATTTAACCATGATAGCTTCCATTGTACACATCCCTAACTAATTTTTTAAACACGCCATTATTTTATTTTACTTTACCAATGATATGAAGAAGGAATTATTGAATGAGTTTCAAGGATCCAAATTATTTATATTTACAATGTTTTCCTTTCTCATCATAAAATGGTAATAATATATGTATTTGGTTATTCGTGACTTCGAAACTGACCAATCCCTGGTGAGGTGATATATTATATCTTATTAAATTGTTATAAATTAGATATCTAGTCTCGGTTTCTATAGTTGGGATTGTTTCAAAACTGGAACTAAGTATGTTCAAAACATTAAACCTATAAAGGATTGAGTTTGATATAGAAGAAAAAATCAAAATTCCTTATTAATAATTTAATATTATTAAAATAATAAATTGCTGAATTTTAATGATTCCCCAATAAATAAATGGAAAATTATTCTATGAAATTATTCATATAAATAACTACGTATATAGTAATGGTTATAGGGTTTTGTAAAAATTTCCACAATCAAAAAATGGAATAGTTAACATGGTATAAATTGATAAAAAATATATATAAAAACCCTTACATCAGGTTCTTATTTATTTTTAACATATGCCTAACATCTTGAATAACAAAATAATGTTTATTTCATACTTAATTAGGACAATTATTTATCTATATTTCATTTTCTAATGTATTTTAACCACAATATTTTTTTATATTATTGATTTTGCTTACATTGATTACTTGAGGTTGTTCAACTAATTTATCTGTAATTATTTGTGTATGTTGAGAAATGTCAAATGTTGTATAAAATAACATCATAATATTATGAATTTTAATATTCCAAATGAAAGATTTTTTAAGTAAAAATATATTATTAAATTCATCCATGTTTTGTCGTAATAAAATTTTAAATTCAAGACTCATATAGATGGTAGTCTGCACATACACATGACTGTTGATTCTATTTATAAATGAATGATGGGTAATTAAGATATATAATTTTTTTATATTTAAGAAAAAATCATATTTATATTATATATAACCTAACAATTCATAATAAAAATTCTTGTTAACATCCTTGAATTTGTTTTATGAAAACTGAAACATGTCACTTCGCGGAGTTTGTAGTATGTGCACAAACATTTGGATAACCATTTTTAGTGGATTGAGTGGATTGCATTTTATTTAAAAATTAATATAATAACATATCTATATAATAATTATAATTATTTAATTATATTATTATGTATGTAATAGTTTTTTAAGGTTATGATTAAGAAGAAAAGGGCTCAGGGTGTGTAATATTTATGTGGAGAACATGAACATTCACTAGATTAAAATCTAAAAATTAAAGGTATTAGAATTACATGTAAGGACCATTTGGTTATATAATTGTAGGATATTTATAGGAGAGATAACGTTTTAGTATTTTCAGGAATATTTTAAAGGGGGAAGTGTATCATTTAAAGGGGTGAAGTGATCTCCTTTTACAAGTGGATAAAAAGAAATTTATTTGATTTGCATTAATTATTCGATGATATCGTGACACTATTTTGGGTCATGACTCCAAAATTAGTCCATAATTAATTGGGGGTGTTTGTTGGTATATAAATACCTCACTATTCATTTAAACACATGTTTTATACATATTTCAATTCTTTTACTGTTAGATATTTACACAATACAATTTTGGTATTTAACATGATAAATAGATTAAAAAATATTTTTTTAATAAATATATAAAATAAGAATACTTACCAAATTTGGCTGTGATAATCATAAATATAATTTCAAATTAATCAAAATAAATTTATAAATAATATATAAATATATTTTTTAGCAATACATTTTCTATATAGAAAACCTATTTTCTAGAAAAATGCTTTTTAATCATTAAGTGATCTTGAACTTATTTACCCATTATTAAAAATTGAATGGATGATATTATATTAACTTATATGTGTATAAATAATATAATTGTATTTATAAAAAAATAAATCAAATTATTTTTTATAAAAAATTACGCAACATTAATAAAACAAATAATTGAAAATAACCCTTTCACCGTTCTCATGGTCATGAAAATTAATATTAGTAATCGTAATTTTATGAATAAAATGAAATTGAAGTAATTAAATAATATTATAATTCTCATTTTTAGTACATAATTATTTTTTTATATTTATTTTATAATTTATTTAAAACATTTTTTTAAATTAATTGAAAAAATTGTGTTTAATGTTAAATACTACTTAATATTCTAAAATTGTAAGCATGGTTTTTATTAATTAAAAATTGTATTTTAATATTATTTATTTAAATTTATATATTTATTTTATATAATAATTTGTTTAAAAGCATCTAATTATCTTTTTTTTATGATAATTTGATAATAGTGATGGTTTTGTCAAAATTATTATTTTTTCACTTTTTACCAAAAAATCATTTATTTAAGAAAAATAGCTAAACATCAATGAAAGATAATTTTTAAATGGTGAGATAAAAAATTAATTTCACTATTTATAATTTAAAATATATTATTTAGGCATTTAACTTTAATAAAAAATCAAATAAATATAATTTAAACTGTTTTCATAAGAAAATATATTTTTAAAATATTAACTACTCATACTCATATTTCATATCAAATACCTATAATGTTGTTGTAAATATATTATTAAAATTAACAATTTATATATTCAAAATATATTTAGTTTTATAAAAAGATGCATGTAATCGTACAATTTGGAGAAAAATACATCATTAAGATAAAAAATATCATGTTAATTTTATTAACATATTAGTAAATAAACCTTCTTTTTATTTAATGTTTAAAATAAAAAATGCATAATATAAATTTTATATATAACATATTTAATGAGTTATTACTTTTTTATGTCACTGAAATTTCTAGATAGAGACACACTTAATGTCTCTCTGTAAGATCTAAGAATAATGTAAGCTCTTATGATAGTCGTAGGTGGTAATTTCTTTAGCATGAATCTGATGGAAATATTCATGAAAATGAGCTTACTTCACATATTGTTTCACTCATACTGTAATTGTTGGATTTTATGTTGGTATTTTTATAGGGAAACCATAGCAAAGCTATATCCATTCCAATATAACACAAATTAGCTCCACAAGGAAGACTTCTACTACCCAATTCCATTTCATTGCATCATAGATTTATTAATATGGATATTTCCTTTTATACATAAAAATTTAATGTCTATATATTATTTTTGAAATTTATTATTGTTATTTAAAATTATCATTATTATTTTTTATTTAGTGTTTATTGTAGAAAAGTCTATTAAAGTAAATATGTTCTAAAAAAATTATATAGTAGAATCCCGGGGTGTTACATTCTCTTTCCCTAAAATAATTTGTCTAATTTTAATTTGAATTATGACCTAAAAATAGAAATAGTTATTGTTATATAAAATATATAAGTAACTCCGGATGAAATTTCATGTGACAAAAATAACCTTACAATATTGGAATCACATCCTATACTCAAAATAAGATTAAAACTAATATTGATATTTTCTCCAACCATTTAATCCTAATGATTAACATTATTCCATATAAAGAAAATTATTATATATTTTACAATTAAAGGTTATTTATAATAATCATTTCATTAATATAACATCATAGGTTTAGATGAAATGTGTTATCTATATACCAAATAATTTTTCGTCTCAGTGGAAAGAACCATTCGATTTCCAAAAATAACAGTAAAATTCCCTAATAAAAGGATAACATTATTTACATATATAACATTACTATAAAATAAAACATGGTAAACAAGAATCATTCAAATAGTAATTTTAATTAATAATTAAACATCTAGCCATCATGGTAGAAAATTTATAATTTTAGGCACATAAGAGTAGTTTAGCATCCCATGTATTTAAAGAATAATAAGTTTCATATATATTAATATTTACAATGAATATATTAATTTTAGGTTAAATATTACACTTTTCCGGATAGTGAACACGAGAAGTATCATAATGTTCTTTCAAAATCTTACATTGCACACACTGCTGGTTTTTACCAAAAAAATAATAAAATAATATTATTATAATTTTGAATGGTAGTTACCACCTATGAGTAATAATAGTGAGAATGAATAAAACTAACTACAATAATTTTAAACATGTTTTTCAAAATGTTTTTATATTTATCTAATAAATTTATGAGGATCAAAATAAGAAGGAATCTAATTTTATGCGTGAAATATTATAATATTGTTAAAAGGCCGTTAAACTGCCTTTTGAAGGAAAGCCCTTTTTAAATGTAGTTTTGTTACCGTTATATATTATATTTGAAAAAATAAAATTATTTTCACTACAAAATAATTTCCATTTAGTGGCGGTTATTTTTGAGTTTAGCGGCGTTTTAAAGTGCCGCTAAATTGTTTGGTGGCGGTTTCTGTAAACTACCGCCTAATACGGCATCGCCAATATATTAGCGGCGGTTATTTTTGTTTTGAGGCGGTTTAAGGAAAGCATCGTAGCTACCTCTTTCACGGTGGTTTTACTGAGGTGAGCGGTAGTTTTTACGAGCCTCGGACATTAGTTTATTCACGGCGGTTATAACCGCCGTGAATAAAATCAAATTCAACGGCCGTAAAACCGCCACTGAAGTCACGATAACCATCGCGGAATGAGAACCTATGATGCGACAATGTAGCGGCGGTTAAAACCTACATGAAACATATTTTTTTTACATTTCTCGGCGGTTTTCACCATTTAACGATGGTTTAAACCACCACCAATGTACATTTAGCGTTGGTTTAAACCACCGCTAAAAGCTGACCAAAAAATAAATAAATTCTTTTCTTCCGCTGCACCACTGCCCTGAAAGACAAATCAAAATAAGAATACCATATTGTACATACCAACAAAAAACAAGAAACATCAACCTAGAAAATCAGTATGTAATAAATTAAAAAAAATAAGTAAACATTGTCATGCAATATAAGAATGAACCATATTGTACATACCAACATACAATAAAAACCATCATCCTAGGAAATCAGTATAGAATAAATTGAAAAAATATATATGATAGAATCAACTATAAAACATAGGACCATTATTTGACTACTTTCCAAACATACATCTAGCCGATTTTTCGTGATCCCCCATAATATATATCACTTGAAAATGAAACATTAGATCTACATGTGTGTTGGTGTTCCTATATAGGGAGTCAGCATAAAATATAGTCAGATTTACCATGTGTGGGACTCCTACTTGGTTTAATACCCCAAATATACCATCACCACACACATCTACTATACCATGTGTCATAGAGAAGCTCCTGTGTTAGTCTCAATCAATACATTATTGTGCACTTTTATGTAACACAACTAATCTTCTAATAACTTATTTCTTAAAAAATCAGGATTGAAAAAAACTTATTTCTTATTTGATCATAATATAAAATATTTATTGATATACATTATAGTAATCACCTTCTAAACCTGGTAGGATGACTCTAAAATTCATTACACATGTCATTTCAATAAAATTTTAATCTATGATGAATGATGTCACATTACCTTAAATTGAATGCCTTCAATTATATTGTATTTTATTTCTCTTAACTAGGATACAATATATTCCCCTCTGAGGTTCAATTCCAACATCAAGAAACATGCTATTATTCTTAAGCGATAAGAATAATATGAATCACTTTTACAAAATACCATAGTTAAAGACTCTAGTATTAGATTCTTTACATAGTCCTTAATTTTAGATACCCCTCCTAGTATCACAATATCATATCCACCTTCAAGTTGTATTCCCCAGCCTCTTAAGATTTCATCCATTATCTTCATACCAACATATATGATATTGAAAATAATATATGGGCCTCTAATATGTGTAATACACAACCATATTTTCTCCAAATTAGTCATTAAAGACCAAGATTAAACTGAAATGGAAACTCGTGATAAATTCAAACACTATCTATTTCTAGGTACCTTTCCAAAAGTGTTCCCCTTCAAAAAAAGTTAAGATTCTTGAAATATTTCTATTTAAATTGAACATAAATGGTATGATGTATCCCACTAATCATTAATAAACTATGTGTGCTATGATTCTATTTATAGAGATTCATATGATGCTAATCGCATGGGCCTAATCCCAACAATGTAAACACCTACAACCTCATTGTATGGCGAAAAATGAATAATTTCCTAACTATGTGGCCTTAAACTAATGAGTCATAAACATGTATTATATGTACAATTAACCTATAAATCATCTATTTTCATATCTACACAGATTCAAAGAGATCATAGGAATAAGGGTAACTTGTTAAACACTAGTATTATGATATTATTCACTAAAAATCATAAATCTATAAGAGAATCCAATAATTCAAATGATTCCACCCAAAGAATATTTGATGATCCCAAAATCTCAAACCTTTTACCAATTCCTATTGTGAAGAATATATAGTATATGAATCACTAGTGAACACTTTTCATTGAAATTTAGTTCTAAAAGGAAATCCATACCAAATAATCATATACATAGAATCCCATTGCAGGTTCTCATCAAAAAATAGAAAACCTAATGTGAATCCATTATCATGGAATTGGATTGATAAACTATGAACTCATTCATTTGATTATGTATTGATGGGTTTCTTCATTTTGTTTCCTTTTCAATACCTTCATCACATCCTTCAATTAAAATTGAATCACTAAATGCACCAATTATAATCATGACCA
Source organism: Viscum album (assembly GCA_963277665.1). NCBI lineage: Eukaryota > Viridiplantae > Streptophyta > Magnoliopsida > Santalales > Viscaceae > Viscum > Viscum album. The sequence goes on along the minus strand of OY728165.1, from coordinate 1,207,887,136 downwards.
AAAACAAGCTGATAGTACCCATAAGGAATGAAATGGTGAGGCATGAAAACAATTGTTATGTCATATATAGGACTCAATTTCTATGAATATATGTTCCCCATACCCTGACATACATTGTCTCCTACCCTTGTTAAATGAGTGCATGATGGTTCACAACTTATTTCTAGAATACCATCTAAATGGATCTATCCTAAAATTATATAACACTCATTGTAATCTATAGGGAATAATTCCCCACAGGTTATCCAACTAAAAATATTCTATGGCAAAACCATTGGTCCATAATTTCACATCCAACCTTTTTGTTTCCTTTCAAAAGATCATGAGAATATGTTCTTCTCTCATCATATTGATTTGGATAAATATGGCCACCATAAAGTAGAAATTACCTTAGAACTTTATTATGAGTATCATGTTCACTATAGTCATTTTTATTAACATGTGACCTTGAGTACTCAAGAAGATATATAGGGTTTTTTACCCTATTGTCAATACTCAAGTATCTAAAAGTTGATCCCACTGGGGATATCCAACCACTGACACTCAGGAGTATATTTATACCCCTACTAGTTTAAACATACTTGAGGCCCATTAGAATATCTAGATAATATACTATGGATAGTTAAAATGCTCTAATATCTAAAAGCATCAGAATCAATCCTATGCGGCGTTTGTGACTATAAAACTACAATGGAAAACATAACCCACATGGGTGGGGGAATTTTTTTTATCATTTTTTCCGCATGTTCATCTCCAGTATCATTCATCATATGGGATCACACCCAAATTAATGATATCCCTCTTACAATGTAAATATGTGTTTCCTATTGGTGGTAAAACATTAGTATATTTCATCCATGATAACCCAATTGATGTTGTGAAACATGATTCTATTGAGTATGAAATATTTGTGGATGAATCCACTACCCCTCACCACTAAAAAATAGTAAATCAATCTCAATATAAGAGAATATTACTTAGTTCAAATTCAAAATAGTATAACATGTGAAATGTCCCAATTTGTTCAACAGATCAACAATGGGTTTAACTACTAGTCATCTAAAATCTCAACTACTAATTAAAACATAGGCCTAAATGGAATGATGTATACCACACTCAAAAAATCAATACATAAAAAGAAACAATAGAAATCAATAAAATGCATAAAAGGAAACATGAGAAATCAAGGAAAGTTTAGGACATGAAATTGTTTGGTGGAAAATATGTGCCAAAAATGTTACATATACAAACCAATTGTTCCAATATTTGTTAAACACATGAACAATACAACTACTCATGGTCCGATGATGCATCGTCACCCTTACCACCTTTTATCACCACTTTCTGTTGTCACCTAAAAGAACATTATATTGAAAATTAAATACGGTTGCATATTTATATTAAAAAATAAAACCAATGAAAGTTAGAAAACTAAATGATTTTGATTTATTGTGATTTATATACATTCCACCAGTCGATGCACTACCACTAGGGGCATATCAGCTCATATGCGGACGTATTTCAATCAACTCTTTCTCCAAACCAGATATCTGATCCCCCTGCTGGTGAACTGTGTTTCCTAGAGAAATAATATCTTTCTGAGAATCTCCCGGCATGGGCTGACTAAAGTGAGGAGTAGATGCATCTTCCATCCCCGGTGGCCTGCTAAGAACCTCAGATTGTACGGGTCCCAAACCCACCACGTGCACTCTACCAGGATGCTCCTTCCCAAGGACATTAACAACCGGGTCATCCTGGGATACTGAGTAGGACTGCACAGGATTGGCATCCCATTGTTCTTTATTTTTTAACTATAAATCAAATATCAATATATATTAACATAGTAAAAACTGATAATAATTTATTATAATAAAAAAATTACTTCATACCCCAACTTCTTTAGCAGTCTCATTAAAAAAACTTCAATCTGATTTCTTGTGAATATCCAACCACTGTTCAGTTCAAGATGCTTCGCGCCCTAAACTATGTGACCACATTAAGAAATGATAAATGCAAAAATCAATATATTAAATAGATAATACTATCATATAAATATTTAAACTAATTAAAAGATTACCAATGTCGTTCGGCTTCTAGAAAAGCTTTTTGAGCCCGCAGTGTGAGGGATGACTTGCTTAGCCCAGTTTGAAGCATTCTTTCTTGAGAGATCCTGAAATAAATAAAATGAAATTTGATAGTAATTTATTCAATTTCATTTCCTCTTCATATACATGCATAAATTTAAAATGAGGATAATATAATAATATATATTTCAATACCATCTTCTTGTCATCACGATGTCTATCAACAAAAACATTCCACTGTTTTTTCGGTACCCCACTGGTTAGCTTCTCATACATTTTTTGCACAGTCAATGATGTATCATTGACATCACACCACAATCTCCACTTGAAATATTTCCATTTCTTAACTAGATTTTTCAACATCCACTTATGTGCTATCACATCACAACTGTAAAGTGGAAGAACATCTGTATATTGAAATTCATTTTGAACAAATTAGTAACATGACATTAAATTAAAACAAAATGTAATAAATTTAGATTTATTTGAGAATCAAATACTTTATTTTTCCAGCTTGGAGGCATATATCTGTAATCATCATTTGAAATATGAAGGGAAATGGGATCCGCTGCTAGCTGGCCTAGAATCTGTCCATGTAACCCCACAATGTCATCCATTGGGACCCCATAAGAATCAAATGGCATGACTGTATTTTCACCAGTCATGTTCCAAACATCTACACTTTTTATGTTTTTCTCCACGGTTGCATTTTTTTCATATTCAATGAGCAAACAATTATTAAAAAAATGCTATAAATTTATTTAATTAAAAATTTTACCTATCACAGTGACACTCCAGTATGCCCGTGATAGACTGGAATGGGCGTGTGGCTGACCCACTACTGAGGCACCTAAAGGGGGATTTGATGACTCACCCTCTAATAGGAAATCCAAATATGGTGTGAGAGATGATGCAGAGGGAGATAGTGATGGAGTGTAGGAAGCTGGTGCCTCAGATGTCGTGGGGAGGGAGCCAGATGGATCGTCATCTGTCGCAGAACTAGATAAAAAAGTATATTGATTCCTCTTGAAATTCCTGTCATTTAATAAAATAAAATTAAGTTCAGAATATATATTTCAAAAAAATTATGTAGAAAAATAATTTAAAATGATAATAGATACCCAGTTCAAACAGACAAAATATATATAACAATGATAATGAATGACTGCAGAAATGAAATAAGTGGTTGCTGAATAAATAAATAATTGTACATATAATCATTTTCCCCTTAAATCATGTTAGTTTCCTACTATATTGCTTCATCCACATCATTTATCCTTTCTAGACTAATATTTTCAATATCATGATGGAAAAATAATTCTGCATCCTTTTGTTGATTAAATTCAATTTCAGAGGTCAAATTATCCACTTCATCACCCATATCATACAAATCTCTTGGTATTACTTGAGCAACTACACTTCACCCTTCATCGACAACATCATTCACATAATATACCATTTTTTATATCGATGCTAAGATATATGGATCATGAAGTTCACGATCACCAACATCCATTAAGCGAGAGAAGTTCACAAAAGTAAATTGCAAAGAATCTCTTTTAACACCTCTGATAATATCGACCAATTTTCATTTGAATAAACCAACAGAAAAATTTCTATGGTAGTTTAATTCAATAATATAATGCAGCTTTATGAAGTATTCCACTTCAGAAAATGTAAATAGACAACTATTATGTGTTTTCAAACCCACTTCTTGATCAACTGTACGAAATCTAAAGCCATTCACATTATAAGCATCGAAAATTCTAACTTGTTTTAGAGGTCCTTTAGAAAGAAACATCAAATCGTTTGAAAACTCTGCTCGAGTATCAGTATTCAGGATCTCAAAAAATAAATATAATTTATTGGATTTACAAAATGTATGTGTCAAACTAATATTCATACTTATTGTAATATTTATGAACTTACACATCATGCAAACAATTCTACAAGCTCTTTATTAACAGCTTTTGTTATATCTTTCTCATTTTGTGTTCGGACTCTCATTTTTCTATTTGTTTGTATCCTCAACTCTTCAATAAATTGATCTATAATTTTACTATTCTGAATCACATATCTATGTGCCTGTAATAATTCCAATTCAGTTAGTGTCACATTTGAGGTCCTCCCAACTGATCGGCCAATAGTAGGAAATATTTTGGATTTCTGATGTATTTGAGATTGAGTCAGTGTGTCTTCAACAAGTCCTACTCTATTTAATCTTGTCTCAATATCATCCAAGTATCAATAACAAAAGGTAATACACTCCTCATCCAAATAGCCTTCAACAATAGAGCCTTCTGGTTGAGCATTATTTCTCACGTATGATTTAAAATTCCCAAGATATCTGTGAAATAAAATAAACATAATTATACATTTAATTAAGTGAATAAAAATTTGTACTTAACTGAAAAACATATAAATAAAGTACCTATCTATTGGATCCATCCATCGATAATGAACGAGGCCTCCTAATTTAGCTTCCTCAACCAAATGCACAGTTAAATGCATTATTACAGTAAACAATGACGGAGGAAAGACCATCTCTATTGCACAAAGGGTCAATACAAAACTCTCCTAAATGTTTTCAATATAAAATGGATATAGATATTTCTCACATAGTTGTCTGAAAAATGTGCAGAATTAGAGTACAACAGCAATAATTTTTTTAGGTAATAATGTACGCAATGCCAATGGTAGTAACTGTTGTAACAAAATATGTGAATCATGACTTTTCAATCCATGTAACTTATGATTCATCAAGTCAACACACATCGAGATGTTACTTGAATACCCATAAAATACCTTAAAATTCTTCAAAATTCAATGGAATATATCTTTATCCCTATTTTTCATTGCAAAAATTTCCAGAGGATACTTTTCATTCTTATCTGGCCAGAGAACATGTTTTATGTTCATTGCTTGTATGTCTTTACGAGCATTGAGATGATCCTTAGAATTTCCATGCTCATTAAGCAATGTGAAAATAAAATTGTCACAGAAATTCTTATCAATATGCATCACATCATGATTATGCCGCAAAAAATTAAATTCCAAATACGGAAGTTTGAAGAATTAACTTTTTTTCTTCCATTGTTGCATTCCGATTTCACTTGACGATGAACTTCGGACCCGTTTTCCGCTATCATTCAAATGATGAACCTTCTCAAATTCTGTTTCAACATTTTCAAGTTGTGTCAATATTTCAGAACCAGTTAACAACTTTGGAGGTGTTATACGATCAATGGAACCATTAAATTTTGATCTGTTCAGCCGAAATCTATGAGATGCATCGAGAAATCTACGATGACACAAGAAGGGCCATTTTCTACTATGAGGTAGCTGTTTCATCTCAAAATCAATGTTATAAATGGGACAATCCAAATCCATGTAAGTGTTCCAACCAGAAAAATTTCCATGCCCAGAGAAGTCTCTAAGGGTCCACGTTAAAGCAACATGCATTTTGAACATTGTTTTAGAAGAATAATCCAATATCTCAACACCATTGCTCCATACCTCCTGCAATTCATCAATCAAAGGCTACAAGTATACATCAATAACATTTACAGGTATTTGTTTTCCAGGAATAATCATCGAAAGGATAACAGATGTTTGTTGCATACACATCAACAAAGGCAGATTATAAGGGATCAAAACAACTGGCCAAATGCTATAACTGGTACTCATAGTCCCAAATGGGTTGAATACATCGGCATCCAATCCCAATCGAACATTCCTAGGATCAGCTGAGAAATATAGATGTAATGAATCAAATTTCCTCCATGATTTGCAATCTCGTTGATATCTCATTAACCCATCATTTTTATTATCTACAGAATTCCACTTCATGTATTCAGCTGTTTAGACGACATGAATAATCTTTGAAATCGAGGATTTAATGGAAAGTAATGAAAAAAAATTGAAGGTGTGTTCCATATCTTCTTCTCTAAGAAATTATTTTCATTCAGTCTTCTAACATCACCCTTTTCCTTCCATCTATAAGAAGAACATTTCTTGAAATTCTGTCTACATGAATCCTCTCCCCAATAAAGCATACAATCATTAGGACACACATGTATTTTTATAATTCAGACCATGCTTGTTAACAAATTTTTTTATATTATAATAAGATTCTGGGATTTTTGCTTCAGGAAATGCATCATGAGTCAATTCCAATGTCATGGAAATTGCCTTATTTGTAATTCCACATAGTCATTTGATATGGTACAACTTCAGTAGAAATGAATGCTTTGAATATTTCGAACAACCGGTAAACAACTCTTGATTTCCATCGTCTACTAAATCATGAAATTCATTTTCCTTAGTGATGTTTTCTCTAAAATTTGGCTCCACAGAATCAAGAAGAGGATCCAATGATATGTTACAATCTTTAACTTCCTATGTTACAGTCTCAAAAACATCACTTGTCATGTTGTAATTTGTAGCACCCTCTTATAGTTATTCTGAAATGTTTTGATGCTGATAGTAGTGTCTTGTAATGCTGAATGCATCATTTATGAGGTTTTTCATTTCATTTTCCATTGTCGACAAACTTGGGACATCATTCTGTGGATTAAAATCAGTTCTCAATCTTTCTGTAACGTTCGATTCTCCATGGAAAATCCAACACAAATTTTGACCATGGAATTGCTTCAGTATTAAATGTTTATAAACTTCATCTCTCTTCAACCATGTTCTAAATTTACTTTTAAGACATAGACATTTTATTCTCCCTTCAACTGATCGATTAGAAATCACAAAATCTAAAAACTCATTCAATCCCTTAACATACTGAGGTGTGTTCCTCGACAATGTGATCCAGCTTTTATCCATGTATATTACAATGTGCCTACACAATAAAAAAAAAATAAAACAAATAGTTCCTACTAAATAGTGAAAAATATTCATATATACGATAGTATAAGATTACAGAAATATAATATAATAAAGATGAGCCCTTGAGTTAGATATGAATCCTCTAGTGTTTGGGATAGGGGAAGTTTCTTTGGTAAAGTGAAATAGTGTGCTAACAACGTTGTAGCTACTTTACCATGAAAACCAAAGCACATTGTTAATTTGGAATAACCCCAACTTAATGTCTCTATAGAGTCTTCATATAAAACACTATTATCGAATAAATATATTATAAATAATATTTAGGGAAAACATTATGATGCTTACAAAACTCAACACATTGTTAATTTTGAGTGACAAGAACCACACGAGGGATTGTAGTCTTGAGGCATGATAAGTGGTGGTGTTTAAGGAAACTCATGATGAAAAAACTTGGGAGATTAGGTTTTGAGGTTCTACGAACCTTGTGTGGATTAAATTCCTAGAACTTTCTTCGGTGTATTCACATAGAACCGAGTCTTCGTGTCACTTGAGGGTGATTTGGATCATATATGGGTTAGTGCTCATGAGTGGAGAATTATGGTTAAATGGGATGATCGAGGATCTGACCCTAGAGTTAAACTATGAGTCAGATTTAGACTTTGGTGTGGGCATTGAACATTTTTGTTATTCCTTCAGTTTTAAGGAATCATGGTTAGGATATGATAGCGCATTGGTGGGTGGGATTGAGTTCCTTTGGTATAATTCATCTAGAGAAGGACTTACTAGTGTTGTTTCATAAAAATTTGTGTTGTAAGGTGGAGACCACATTAGAAATGGTATTAAAGAAGTGGCGGATGTGGTTTGGGGATCATACTAGGGTATTTGAAGAATAGTTGATGTGTCTGGTCTTGGAGTTTGGAGTTTCATAGTATAGTCATGTTGTGAATTTAAAGATGAAAATTGGGGTGTTCGTACTATCATCCAATAAAACATAATAAGATATTCAGAATCACATAGGTGGAAATAGATCCCAGAAGGAATTCTCTCTAAACATTATATTCGAGAACTTGGAAGAATTATATTCATCCAAACCACTACGATAAGTTAGAATGAATTCAATACCATTCACTTCAACACACAAAATAAATTTATGAAAATTAAAGGGATGCTATTCTTGAGTAACACATGTTTGATGGACTCCATGATCGAGTATCAAAAATATTAGGAACTCCATACCTAAGTGACATAATTCATTATAGTCAAGTAGGCCTTATATATAAATAGGTTATCCATTTCAAAAAATAATGAAAATACAAAGATACATATTCAATTAAAGTGATTACTTTCATCCAAGACTACAAATATTAATGAAAAATCATCTAGTTTGGATAACATATAGAGAAAAAAACATTATATTAAATTTTACCAATATTTTCAATAAAGAAGGAAATATGAGGTAGGTATTATTAACACTCAATCTGGGATATCTCCCATGTAAAGATAACTATGATTTTCCCCTTTAATATAATAGAATGCTCCTCACTTTGACCATTGATCTTGTAATTTTACTTTGAAAACCAATATATCCGAAGCATTATATTAAATTATACCATTTTAATGAGAACCAGATTCATCGATAGTTTTCACTCACTACAGTTAATAGGGGAATACCTATATATATATATTCTAAGAAACATGTTTATCAGACAAAAACATAAATCATATAAAATAACATAAAATTCCACTTTATTTCTATATCCCACATACTCGAACATGATAATATCTGTCAACCCTAATAATACATTATGACTAACTTCCACTTCTATGACTCAATTCCATTAACAATACCCTAATACACCATAAGTTATCATAACTAGGATATATTATTATACCCAAAAAAAACTAAGTTTTATTTAAAATAATAATTTTTTTATATAACACACTATATAATTTATTATCGATGATTTAATTAACTTGAGGAATTTTAATTTCCACATTAGTTCACAATTGTATACAAGAATACGCAATTCATGTGATCCTTTGTGCCAACCATGATGAATTCACTCATGTACCCACACATCTACAGTTGAGATAAAATATATAAACAACAATATCAGGACCCATAAATTTAAAAATTTTAGAAAAAATCATACTTCTCACCTAATTTCAAACCTTAGGGTTTGAATAGGTCACCAGGGTCACAGGGGGCCGGGAGAAGCGGGGTCGCCGGGGGAAGTGGGGTCACTGGGTCTCCGAGGTCGCGGGGGGCCGGGGTCGCAAGGGAAGCGAGGTCGTGAGGTGTGGTCAGGGTGGGGGGGAAGGTTCGGGGTTGTAAAAAAAACATGTTTCATGGTGGTTTAATATAAACCGTCAGGAAACCATTTCAAAAAAAAGGTTAATCTGTGGTTCCCAGAACTGCCGCTAGACTACATTTTTGTTGTAGTGTATTTATTATCAGGACATAAAAAATTTTGAATGAAATTCGGCTATATTTCTGATAATGTATAGTTTTTTAATTAATGGTGAAAAATTCTGCATTTTAATTCAGAACTGCCTTTTCATATAATTTATTTATGTAGTTATATTGTACATTTAATTGATTTTAAATTGTAATTGGATTATATTTTTATCATTTATTTCATTTATAGTCATTATAAGTAATATCAATTTTAAATTGGACATAAACACATGTCAATATTTTGATAGTTGTTACATCTTAAAAACACGCTTTTTGGTTTTGACAACACGAGTTAATTTTCAATAAATTACAACAACTTCATTGTTTTGAATTATGAAAATTGGATTCCATATTTTGAATCAGGAGGTCCAAATTGTGTAAATAGGTTCCTTTTATTTTTGGACATTATGAATAGTAACTTCAGTAATTATTGGATGAGATATGTCCAACCATGGGAATACTTGGGTCAATTTTGGGACCCCATGGAGCCACTTGGGAGTGATAATGGCATGTTTTATGAATTAATTTAAATTAAGGAAAAATATAACATAAACATGTATCTTTTACTACATATTTTTTATATGGGGTTATATAATTGATCTATTCAAATATAAATAGTTGGTATAAGCACAAAAATATTTACTACATCATGGTATTTTATTTATAATTTTTAGACATCAAATAAATAAATATATTTATGACCCAATGATGATGATGTGGTTACCTTATTAATGAATGATTTAAATAGATGAGATTATAAATATTAAAATAAATTTATTTTAAAACTTTTTTTGCCATATAGAAATTTTATGGATTAGTATGACTTGTTATATTTGAATTAATAATTTTTTTAGGGAATCTAGTTGATATGTAATTTTAAAAAGTCATGACATGAATAGTTTAAAAATTGACGTACATGAATTTTTTTAAACAATTACTATTTTATAAAATGATATAACAGTCCTAATATAATCTGATTCTGCCAAATAACATATATATTGTTGAAAATATCATTAATTTACCACTTTCTATTATCTTGTAATTTTATATTAAATATAGTTACCATATATTATGAAAATTCAAGAAGATATGGTAAGAGTTAAGGTTTTTAATTAAGGGTTAATGTTAAAGTATAAGGTTAATTTTGTGCCCTAGACTTGTATAAACCCTATTGTGTGAGAGTATGTCAACCCAAAATCATCTTATATTTTACATAAATTACTTTTGATCCATTTGAAACTATAATTCATTAAATAATAAAATAATATTTCAATACCTTCCCAAAGTGCCCCCCTCCCTCTTATAAAAGACCACCACCTCTACCCATTTAATACACCTCTAAATACCATTGGATCACCCAAATTATTATCATATAATCTCCCAATATCCATATATTCCTCATAGAAACCTTACATTGGGATGAAGTAAATTCAAGAAAGCCTTTAAGCTCAAATCAAAAGAATTTACCCGATTTAGAGGTAACATCTTCTCTAAAGTTCATTTCCTTTATTTTCCTTCTCTACTCCATATGATCATCTTATTAATTTATTAAATAAAAAAAAGTATCCTCAATATACTAGTATTTATTTATGAGAATTATTATAAATATATATGCACACACCTCTATCTAATTGATACGAGCATAGTATTTCTGTGCACAACGAACTGCTGCCTCACCGAACGATGACTGTTCAATTTTCTCCTACCACCTCTCATGGGGTACATTATTATGTCCCTATATTTATATATGAAATATATTATATTTTAATTGTCTATATGATTATGTTGTTTATTTAAATAATGCATTTTTTCTTTTGTAATGTGTAAATATGATACTTTCATTTTTGTATGTGTGGACTACCACCCCTTGAAAGTGTTATAACTCGTTCATTCCATTCATGGATCGTATAAAGGATGGAATTATTGAAGTAATGTAACAAATAAAAATTATTATATTCAAATAGAGTTATAATATATATATGTATAATTTAGTTTCCATTCCTTTAATTATGAAAAAGAAATGAAAGTAGCATTCATGTGTACACACGACTTACTGTCTCCCTGAATGGTGCATTTCATTTTATATCTCCAAATGCTATGTACTATTAAATATAAAAATATACTATATATAAATACATATATAATGGTTATATATGATACTTAAATCATGAATATGATTCAGGATATTATGTACTTTTGACCACATGTATAATTTGTAATTATAAAAAGTTCATTTTTGACTATAGTACCGAACATTGAGAAAACGGCCGATGTAAACTTATATAATTATGAAATTTTTATAATATGATGATAATTAATATAAAATTAGTAATTAAAATTAAAAAGTTTTTGATGAAAGTAGAAATTAACCTTTGTTTATTATTTGGGTATATAAAGAATGAACAAGAAAAGTCGGACTCAGGGTAAGGGACGTTGTCTATATTTCCATTCACGGAGGTATATTTTGGTTTATACACGACCTTATTTCATACAATTTATAATTATATACCTTTTATTTTAATTGAATTTAATTGTTTCAAAATTAATATTTTTATATTATTTTTTACTAATTTATAAAAGGAATGTTTTTTTAACATATGTGGAGACAACGTTCTTTCAACCGCTATAAGAATAATTTTGATATTTAGATTCCGTAACAAGCTATAATGTTTTTAAAAGGAAGATAAATATTTTACATCATTTTTATGTATTTTGGTTTTAAAAATGGTTTTGAGAATGAATTTTCAGATCAATATCTTGATATTAATCACTGTGACTATAATATGGAAATGTTATCTTTCCTTTATACTTGTTTTATGTGTTAGGATTATGTTATGGTTCTTGGGAATTGCTTATGAATAAGGTTGATTCAATGATAAATTGAGGTTGGGTTAACCCAAGATATCTCTTCAATGCATTGGGTAATGTCAAAGAGGTAAACATTAATGTTTCTCCTAATATATTTAGGTAATATACTATGATGGGTATTCCAATGTAAAACCCTATGTAGATATGAATGATACAGTGTTGGTATGTTATGGATACCACAAGTTACCATTGTGATTTATGATTTCTATGTGTTATTCAAAAATCATATGATTTCATGTGGTATGTTAAAGATCTTATATTTTATGAGTGAAAAGTATGATTTCATTTATTTTTATGTTTTGATGGACTAATGTTTTCATTCCTTATTTTATAACCCTTAATGATCTTTTTATGCTCATCTCATGTTTTTGAAATGGTTTTCTCATGATATAAGGAAGGGTAAGAGAACAGAAGAATTCATGAATATTTTTACCAAGAAAATAATTCTTATTTTAATCAAGGAGTTTTATTATTGAGGAAAAAATGGATAGATTAAAAGTTTCTAATTTGTAATATTTGATATGTAATGTAATAGTAATGGCCTAATTGTCCAAAATTGCAAACCTAAAAAGATCCTCAATGTCAAATTCTTGACTTAACACGATATTATGTAATGTTTAAAGTTGGGGCCTTATAGTATGTATCAGTGGTTCGTTTAGATAACTTTAGGAAATAGGATATTGTTAAATGAATATCCATAAATTACTTTTACTTTACGGTAAGATTGAAATGATATAGTTTTTTTAAGATTACTATATTTCTTCGTCTAAGAAGTTTTTATTAAGAATGGTTTTTGGTAGAGGAAACATGACAGCTATAATGGGAAGGAAAACATACTCTGTTGATGTAGGTGATAAATGGTGCTTGTGTTTATTGATGATATTTTGGTATATTCTAAATGTAAATAAGAGTATCAAAATCATTTAAGGGTTTTCTGTCCATCATTAAAAGAAATTAAACTCTATGGGGAATTTAGAAACTGTGAGTTTTGGTTACAAATATTTTCATTCCATGGTCACACTGTTTCAATTGATGGCCTAACTATTGATCTTGATAAAAAGAAGCTGTTGAAGAATAGAAAAGACCTAAAAATATAACCAAGATTCATAGTTTTCATGGCTTATCAGGTTATTGCCAGAGGTTTGTAGAAATGTTTATAGAGATATCTTTCCCATTGAATAAGTTAACATGAAAAGTTTTTATGTTCATCTTGAAAAAATAATGTGATGAATATTTTTATGAACAGCGAATGAGATTGGTGAATGCTCCAATTTTAAAACTGCCTTCTAGAAATGGTGAATTTTTAATCTGTAGTGATGATTCGTTGAAAGGACATTGTTGTTTTCTAATGCAGAATAATTAGGTAATTTTTTGGGCTTTATGTCAGTTGAAAACTCTTGAGTTAAATTACCATACAAATCATTTGGAATTAACTATTTTCTTATTTAAAAATTTGGATAATCAACTGTATAGTGTAATATGTGAGATAAATACTGACCATAAGATTTTTAAGTACATATTGACTCAAAAATAATTAAACATGAGATATAAGAGATTTCTAGAATTAATCAAGGATTGTGATTTTATGATTCATTTCCATCGAAGAAAAAAAACAAATTAAATGGTTCTTTGACTCAGAAAAGTAATTCTACGTTATCCATGGAACATTTGGAAGGAGATCCTTTGGTTTTTAATTTGATAAATTTTGGATTTGAAGTTGTTGGTGTTGTAAATTACTATATTTTATTGCAGGTTTCAGTACAATTGTCTCTACGAGACATAATAATGAAACTGAAGAAAGAAGATGGTCAGTTATAGAAAAATGTAGACTTTGTTCATAATGGTATGTTACATGAATTTAATGATGATAAAAATTGTTATTGGTGGTTTAGACATAGGTTATTTGTTCCTTGTGATTCAATGAATAATTAGTTGTTATGTGAATCTCATTGTTCTCTGTATTCTACTAATCTTGGAAGTACTAAAATGTATAGAGATCTTCGGGAGTATTACTGGTTGGATGGAATGAAAAGGGTTATTGCCGACTTTACTGTGGAGTGATTAAATTATCAATAGGATAAAGCAGAATGACAGTTACCGAAAGGGATGCTTCATTATTTTCCAATGCGAGAGTAAAAATGGGAAAATGTATGCATGGATTTTGTAGTGGGATTACTAATGACTTCTCAAGGTAACAATACCATCTAGGTTATCATGGATTGATTGACTAAATATACTCCTTTTCTTCCTATTCGAGATACATTGTCTCCAAATCAACCTTCTCGATTTTATATTAATGATTTACTGAGGTTACATGGAGTTACCATCTCCATTGTATATATTCATGATCTCTAGTTCACTTCTAACATTTGTAAGGGCCTTCAATAGTCATTGGGAACTGAATCAATTTTCAGTACAGATTATTATCCACAATTAGATGGGTAGTCCGAAAGAAAATTTCAGACCGTAAAGGATATTCTACATGCTTGTTTAATGAATTATATGGACATTGGGGTCAACAACATTATTTGGTTGATTTTCCTTACAATAACCATTTTTATTATAGTATACAGAAAGCACCATTGAAAGCATTATATGGAAAGCAGTGTCAAAAACCCATATTCATGGGATGATGTAGGTGGAAGGAAGGTGATGGGACCATAATTGATAGAAGATATGGGAGAAAAAGTTCAGTCCATTCAGAAGCCCAATAGGACATCTTAAAGTAGACTGAAAAGTTATGCGGATAACCAGAGGAAGCATATTTATTTCAAAGTAGGTGATCATGTCATTCAAAATGTTTCTCCATGAAATGTGTGGTGTGTTTTGGTAAAAAGGGAAAGCTGAGACCGTGGTTCATTAGACCCTATGAACGCCTAGAGAAAGTTGGATCAGTTGTTTATAGGGTGGATTTACATCCATGTTTGTTCCAGGTACACACTTTTTTTCATGTGTCAATGTTGAGAATGTATATTTCGGATCCATCTCATGATTTTAGTCAACTGGTTGTTCAGTTGGATTAGAATTTTCCTATGAGAAATAGCTAGCCCAGATTCTTGACCGAATAGAGAAATTGTTGCGGAATAAGGTAATTCATCAGGTAACGGTTTTGTGAAAAAAAACCATATGATTTAAGAAGAAAATTGGGAATCCAAAAATGGTATGAGGGAGAAATACCCTCACTTATTTTGTAAGTAAATAAAATTACATGGACGCAATTTCCAAAACGGGAATGATGTAGCAACCTAGGTATTTAAATAATAATAGTTTTCATATAAATTAATATGTAGGAAGAAGATATTAATTTTACCTTAAAATGGACACTTTTTTCTTATAGGGTACTCGACACACAATAACGAGTTCCTCTGAAATAATATGTTACACAAAATATTGGGTTATACAGAAAAAAATACAATATTATTATTATCATTTTAAATGGTAGTTACTAATTAGATTTTGTAATGGAGGGAATGAAAAAAACTAACTACAATATGATTATACATTTCTGTAAATTTTTTATATTTATCAAATAAATTTTAGAGGGTTAAAAGAGGAATGAATATGATTTTAACCATTAAATACACTAATATTTTTGAAAGGTTATTTTACCTCCTTTTGAAGGAATATCCTTTCTATATATTGTTATTTTCATATTTATATGTTTTATTTGAAAAAATAAAATTCCTTTTTTAGAAGTGGGACATCAATATTTTCTTTTGATGAAATATGGTTATTTTTCTTATAAAGTTCATTTTTAATGAGTAGTAAAAAATACTACATTTTAATTCAAAACTCTCTTTTAATATAATTTATTTAGATTATTATATAGTAATTTTAATGGGTTTTAACATTTAATTGGATTATATTTTTATCCCTTAATCCAATTATGGTCATTTGAAGTAATTTCACATTTAAATTGGGCATAAACACATGACAATATTTTGAATTTTATTACATCTTAAAAACACACTTTTTCATTTTGAGAACAGAAATTAATTACAAATTAGTTACTACAACATATTTGTTTTGGATTGGAAAATAGGATTTCATATTTGGAATCAAGAGGTTCAAATTGTGTAAATAGGTACCTTTTACTTTTGGAAATTATGAAATGCAATTCCAGTAATTATTTTACTTTCCATGGTTAATGGATAAATATGGTAAATAAGGGTACAATATAATATTATAATAATATTAAACTACCCTAACACATGTCCTAATGTTATTGGATGAAATATTTCTGACCATGGGAATCTATGAATCTATTTTTAGACATCATGGAGCTACATGGAAGTGATAATTACATGTTATATTATTTAATTTAATGTTCTGAAAAATATGACATAAACATGTATCTTTTAGTAAAAAATTATATGGGGTTCTATAAGTGATATCTTGGACTATAAATTGTTATTAGAAAGATAAAACTATTTCCTACATCATGATATTTTATTTATTATTTTTATACATCACATGAATAAATATATTTATGACCTAATGATGGTGTGGTGATTACCTTATTACTGAATGATTTAAATAAATGAGATGATAAATATTAAAATAAATTTATTTTAAAACTTTTTATTCCATAAAAAAATTTTATGGGTGATTATTACTTGTAATATTTGAATTAATAACGTTTTATTCCAAATAATGAAGTAGTTATGTATTCTTAAAAAGACATGATGTGAATAGTATAAAAATAGACTAAATGAGTTTCTAAATCAAATAATATTTTATGAAATGATATAATAGTCATAAAAATCTCTTATTTTCGAAAAAGACATAGATAATTTAAAAAATTACCTTAATTGACCACTTTTGGTTCTTTAGTCATTTTATAGTAAATATTGTTACCATATATTTTGAAAATGTAAGAAGGTGTGGTAAGATTTAATGATTTTAACTAACGGCTAGAGATAAAATAAAATGTTAATTTTGTGCACTAAAAATGTCTAAACCCTATTGGATGAGAGTAATATGACCCTAAATCATATTATATTTGAAATAAATTACATTGGATCCATTTTATTCCAAAACTCATTGTATAATAAAATAAAATTTCAATACCTTCCTAAAGTTCCCATCCTCCCTCTTATAAAATGCCACCACCTATACCCATTTAATCACACATCTCAATCCCATTATCTCATAAAAAATCTACACAAATAATCTAATAATATTCCTCTATTCCTCCTATCATAATTACCTTGGGTAGAAAGAAATTAATAGAAGCCTTTAGGATTAAATCAAAAGACGTTACCTGACTTAGAGGTAACATCTTCTCTCATATTCATTTCCTTTATTTTCCTTCTCCACTCCCTATGGTCTTTTTGTTCATTTATTACATAATAACACCAATATCATAAATATAATATGACTTTTTATGAGAATTATTTTTATTACATGTACATACACCTCCATGTAATGGATACAAGCATATTATTTATATGCACGGTGAACTGCTGCTTCACGAAACGATGCTTGTTCAATTTTCTCCTACCATCTCTCTTGGTGGCCATTATGATGGAAATATATTTATATATGATATATATTATATTTATATTATATATATTATTCTGTTTTATATTTAACAAATACATTTATGATTTCCATAATGTGTAAATATGATACTTTTCTTTGAGGATGTGCGGAATACCACCCCATGAATGTGATATGACAGGTTCAATACATACATGGAACGTATAAAGGATGGCGTAAATGAACGTATGTAACATATATAAAATATGATATTATAATATAATTATAATATGCATATCTATAATTTATTTTCCATTCCTTTAAATATGAAAAATAAATAAAAGTAGTCTTCATGCGTACACATGACTTACCATCTCTATGAACAGTGCATTTCATTTTATATATCCAAATGAAATATACTTTTCTAAATAAATATATACTGGATCTAAATAAATATATACTGTATATATATGGTATTTAAATCATGAATATTATTTTGGTGATATTGTACTTTTCAACAAATGGACAATTTGTAATTATAAAAAGTTCATTTTTAACTCTGGTACTGAACATCCATAAAACGACCTATATAAACATTAATAATTATGAAATTTTTATAAAATAATTATAATTAATATAAAATTTATAATAAAATTGATTTTTTTAAGAAAGTAGAAATTAATATATGTTTATTATTCATGAAAATAAATAAAGAATGAGACAAGTCGAACTCTAGGTAAGAGACTTCGTCTAAATTTCCTTTATTTGAGGCATATTTTGGTTTATAAACGACCTTCTTTTATACGGTGTATAATTATAAAAAATTTTTTAATTTAATTCAACTATTTTCAAAAGGAATCATTTTATATGATTTGTTTACTAAATTACAAAAGTAATGTTTCTTTTTAACGGATGTGGAGACAACTTCCTTTCCACCGCCATGAGAATTATTTGATATTTGGATTCCTTAACAAGACGTAATGTTTTTAAAAAAAATACCATATACCATTTTTCCATATTTGGGTATTGAAAATGGTTTTGATAAACCATTTATTATGACATTATCATGAAGTGATATATTGTGACTCCAATATGGAAATGTTATATTTTTATTTTATTCTGGTTTTAAGTGTTATGATTATGTTATGGTTCTTGGGAATTACTTATGTATACCAGTGGTTCGATGATAAAATGAGGTCGGGTGAGCCCAAGATAGATCGTTAATGCATTAGGTAACGTGATTGAGGTAAACATTAATGTTTCTTCCAATAGATTTTGGGAATATAATATGATGTGTATTCTAAATGAAACTCCCTATGTAGCTGTGAAAGAAAAGTGTAATTATTTTATGGATTCCACAAGTACCCATTATGATTTATGATTTATATGTATTGTTCATAAATATTATGATTTCATGAGGTATTTTAAAGAGAATATGTTTTATGAGTGAAAAGTATGATTTGATTTATTTGTATATATTGATGGACTAATGTTATCATTCTTTATTTTATAAACCTTACTTATCTTTTTTTTCTCATACCACATTTTTTAATTTTTTTTCAAAGGGTACAAGGATGGGTAAGAGAAAAAATGAATTTATGAATATTTTTATCAAGGAAATAATTGTCATTTAATCATGGAGTTTTATTATTGGGCAAAAAAAATTTATAGAGTAAAAGAATCTATAATGTAATATTTGATATGTAGTGTAATAGTTATGGCCCAATTGTATAAAACTCTAAACCTGAGAAGATCCTCAATGTAGAATTCTTGACATAACTCAAGATTATTTAATGTTTAAGGTTGGGGCCTGATAGTTGGTATTAATTATTTGTTTAGGTAAATTTAGGAGTTAGGATATTTCTACACGAATATCCATAAATTACTTTTACTTTATTGTAAGATTTAAATGATATAGTATTTTAATATTACCATGTTTCTTCATCTAAGAAATGTTTATTCAGAATGGTTTTTCGTAGAGGAAACAGTGCAGCTATACTGGGAAGGCATACATACTCAGTTCACTCAGGTGATAAATGGTTCTTGTGTTTATATATGATATTTTAGTATATTCTTAAAGTAAATATGAGCTTGAAATTCATTTAATGATTGTCCTTAAAACCTTAAAATAAAATAAATTGTATGGGAAATTTAGAAACTTTGAGTTTTGGTATTAAAAAATTTCAGCCTTTGGTCACAATATTTCTAAAGATGGACTAACAATTGATCATGATAAAACAAAAGTTGTTTAAGAATATAAAAGACCCAAAAATATAACCATGGTTCGTAGTTTTCTTTGAATAGCAGGTTATTTCTAGAGGATTATTGAAATGTTTTCACGGTTATCCATCCCACTGACTAAGTTAACTTGAAAATGTGTTATGTTCATCTGGAAAAAAATGTGATGAATGTTTTCAGTAATTGAAAATAATAGTGGTTAATGCTCCAATTTTGACACTGCCTTCCAAAAATGGTGAATTTTTTATCAATAGTGATGCTTCGTTGAAAAGACATGGTGGTTTCCTAATACAAAATGATCAGGTAATATTTTATGCATTAAGTCAGTAGAAAAGTCATGAGTTAAATTACCTTATAGATGATTTGGAATTAACTGTTGTTGTTTTTGCTTTTACAATTTTCAGAATCATCTGTATAGAGTAAAATGTGAGATATATATTGATCATAAAAGTCTAAAGTATAAATTCCCTCAGAAAAAAACATGAGATAGAGGAGATAGCTGGAATTAATCAAGGATTATGATTGCACGATTCATTGCCATCATGGAAAATAAAACAAACTGGATGATGGTTTTTATCAAAAAAGTAGTTCTATATTAACCATTAAACGTTTGGTATAAGATCCTTTGGTTTTTTATTTGTTGAATTTTGGATTGGAAGTTGTTGGGGCAAGAAATTAATCTATTTTGTTTCAAGATTAAGTACACTCATTTCTACCAGACATAATAAAGCAATCTCATAATGAAGATAATGAGTTTCCAAAAAAAGGTAGAATTGGTTTAGAAAATTTTGTTACCTAAATTTAACATTGATAAGGATTATGTTTTGAGGTTTAGAAGGACGTTATGTGTGTCTTGCGATTCAATAAAGAAAGATTTTTTATTTGAAGCTCATAGTTCTCTATTTTCTATTCATCCTAGAAAATACTAAAATGTATAGAGATCTACGAGAGTATTACTGGTGGGATGGAATGAAAAGTGATAATGCTGACATTATTGTGATGTGTTTAAATTGTAAATAGGTTAATGTGGAAGGACATTAATCTAATGGGATGCTTCATCCTTTTCCAATGCCAGAGTGCAAATGGGGAAAAGCTTCCATGGATTTTGTAGTGGGATTACAAAAGAATTCTCGAGGTAACAATATAATCTGGGTTAATGTTAATTGATTCACTAAATCTGCTCATTTTCATCCTATTCAAGAGACTATATCTCTAGATAAATCTTTTCGGTTGTATGTTAAAGAGATAGTTACGTTAAATGGAGATCCCATCTCTATTGTATCTGATCATGATCTCATGTGCACTTCTAACATTTGGAAGGGCCTTTAGAAGTCATTGAGAAAAAAATTCAATTTCAGTATAGCTTTTCATCCTCAATTAAATGGGCGGTCATAATTAAAAATTCATACCTTAGAGGATATTTTACATGCTTTTTCAATGAATTACCATGGACATTTGGATCAACATAATTCAATGGTTTAGACTTCTAATAATAAATATTTTCATTCTAGTATATAGAAGGCACCATTTAAATCATTATACGGAAAACAGTGTCAAAATACAGCTTTTTGGGATGATTAATGTGAAAGGAAGTTGGTGGGAATAGAATTGATAGAAGATATGGGAGAAAAAGTTTAGTTGATTCAGAAGCACATGCGGGATTCTTCAAGTAGGGATAAAATCTATGCGAATAACCAGAGGAAGCATATTTCTTTCAAGGTAGGTGATCATTTCTTTCTCAATGTTTCTCCATGAAACATGTGGTGTGTTTTGGTAAAAATGGAATGATGAGTACGAGGTTCATTAGACCCTTATAAATCATAGAAAAAGTTAGATCAGTTTCCAATAGGGAGGATTTGCCTCCATGTTTATCCTAGCAACACAACATTTTTCATGTTTAAATGTTGAGAAAGTATATTCCAGATCCATATCATGTTTTGAGTCAATAGGTAGTTCAATTGGAAGAGAATTTTTTTATAAGGAATAGCTAATCCAGATTCTTGACTACAGAGTGAAATTGTTGCGGAATAAGGTAATTCTTATGGTAATGGTTTTGTGAAAAAACCATATGGTTTAGGAGGCTACATGGGAATCTGAAAATTCTATGAGGAAGAACTACCCTCACTTATTTGATAAGTAAGTAAAATTGTAGGGATGTAATTTCCAAAAGGGGGAATGATGAAGCATCCCATGTATTTAAAGAATAATATTTTTCATATCTACTTACAGGTACAAAGAATATATCAATTTGACTTTAAAAAGGAAATTTTTTTTGATAGGGTACCCACCACGCTACAATGGGTTCCTCCAAAATCTTTTGTTACAGAGAATGTTGGGTTATATAGAAAAATAATACAATATTATTGTTATTATTTTATATGGTATTTACTGCATAATAATTGTAATGGAAGGATTGAAAAAAACTAACTATAATACTATTAGAATTATTTTTAAAATGTTTCTATATTTATCTAACAAATTTTAGAGTCTTAAAATAAGAATGATTCTGATTTTAATCATAAAATATTCTAAAATTTTATTTGGAGGAAATTTTGGAATTTTTCTAACAAAGCTCATTTTTAATGAATAGTGATAATACTGCATTTTAATTAAAAACTCACTTTTAATATAATTTATTAATATAGATAGATTGTAAATTTAATTTTTTTTAAAGTTAAATTATATTATATTTTTATCCATTAATCCAATTATGGTCATTGTAAGTAATTTCACCTTCAAATTGGACATAAACACATGTCAATATTTTGATAGTTATTACTCCTTAAATACACATTTTTTTTGGTTTTAAAAATATGAATTAACTTTAAATTATTTACTACAACTTATGTGTTTTGAATATTGAAAATATGATTCCATATTTGGAATCAAGAGGTACAAATTGTGTAAATTTGTACCTTTTATTTTTTGAAATTATGAATATTAACTTTAGTAATTATTTTTTTTACCATGATTAAAGAGTAAATCATGTAAATAAAGGTAAAAAATAATATTCTAATAATATTAAACTACCATAACACGTGTCCAAATCCTATTGTATGAGATATATACGACCATGGGAATCCTTGGGTCGATTTCGAGACCCCATGGAACCACATGGGAGGGACAATGACATGTTATATAAATTAATTTAATGTAATGAATATTATGACATAAACATGTATCTTTTAATAAAACAATTTTATTATGGGGTTCTATAAGTTACCTCTTCGACAATAAATAGTAATTAAAGAGACAAAAAAATTTCCTACATCGTTGTGTTTTATTTATAATTTTTAGAATCAAATAAATAATTATATTCATAACACAATGATGATGTAGTGACTACCTTATTAATGAATGATTTAAATAAATGAGATTATTAATATTAAAATAAATTTATTTTAAAACAATTTATCACATCCATGAATTTTATGGATGATTATTACTTGCTATATTTGAATTAATTATGTGTTTTCAAAATATTCATGTTGTTATGGATTTTTAAAATGTCAGGATATGAATAGTATAAAAATTGACATAAATGAGTTTTAAAAATAAATAATATTTAATTAAATTATATAATAATCCTAAAAATCTATTACTCAACCTAATGACCTAGATAATGTTTAAAATTCCATTAATTAACCACTTGTGGTTCTCTAGTCATTTATATGTCAGGACCTGTCCCTCGGGACTCGTGTCGTGACTACCCCAAGCTCGCCTTCCGTAGGCTAGGGGATGGCGACTTGCACTGAAAAGGTGTATCCCTATAATGGGAAGGAATTGCCTTTAAACCTCTACAAACACAGAATTCCAAGAGCACAACAAGAGTCAACCACGAAGTAAACTGCTGAAGTTAAAAGTGTGTGGAACATAAGGGGCCGGAATACAAGCCAAACTAGATGGTACAAGTACAACTGAAAAGAGGAAAAAAACTCCGGGAATGTCCACCGACGATCCTAACCGAAGGGTAGGTATAAATCTCGATCAGAATTCACTGCATCACGTCAAGTCAAATGGTACACCTCTGAGCACTGTCCAGTCCTGGCTCCCTCAGCCTCGATCAACATTGTCCTTCATCTTCACCAGATGCAGCAAGGTGCTGGAGAATCCCCTGCAGGGGTGAGTATAACGATACTTACTAGGGACCCCGAGATCACTAATGGTCTCCCAGAGTTCCATAAAGGAAAAACAACAAAGAAAGACCGCAATCAAAAATCATGAATTAGTCATAAACTATCCATAGGTTTATGCCCATACATATACCTAAGTCATAAAAACATACTCATCTCATTCTCGAGGAAAACATAAGGCTCCAAATTTTAAGCCATTTTCACAGCTGATCCATGAAGGAATAATACCGCAAAGGTAATGCCAAAAAGGTAACACCACGAAGGAAACTCCATGAAGTTGAAAGTACAAAAAAAGTAACTCCATGAAGGAAACACCATGAAGGTGAATGTACATCAAAGGTAACACCATGAAGATAACACCACAAAGGTGGATGTACCACAAAGATAAAGACTTATCTCACACCAGGTATAAGTAAAGCACATAAGTATAGCTGATTAGTCAAGAAGCTAGATCATCTTATTCTGTCAAGAGGCACTGCTAATATCCATATGGAGTCTGACCCACATAGGATCGATAGGTACTAACCCTTACTGACCCACACAGGATCGGTAAGTGCTGACCCACCCAGGATCTCTCGGTACTAACATCCGTATGATCTATCTCTAACCTCCACCTCACTACCACAAACTATATTCCTACACTAGGCATGATGGATTATGGGAGGAACTTCTCCTCAAGCCATCGTTCACACCCAAACCTCCATGAATTTCTATGATGAAGTACTCTAATGGACTTCCATGTCATAAGGGTTCCAACGCGACAAAAGGCACGCCAATCGGACACCTGATATGTGACTGATAAGAATTTTAGTTCTAATGGCCCAGTTGGATTCGGGTTGAATCCATCCATGTCATACTCAAAAATTCTCGAAAACTCAGGTGGAGTATATCAAAAGGACCACCTCGTCCTAAGGGTTCGGGCGCTGTAGATGGTTCGTCAACGGATGCCTGGTCGCTTAGTTACACCACTATCCATGAAATGGGGGTGAACACACCTTGGTTCGGCCCTACTCAGTTGGGCACACTGGAATATGTCAAAGGGGTCACTTCCCAATAGGTATCCCAATGCAACTGACAGTGTATTGAATGGACACAAGGTTTGTTAGTTACAAGCATTTCATTATTCAGGGACCGATTGCGTCTAGGCTCGGTCTGACTCAGTTTGGTCAGCCCGATGCTATGGGTCCCAGGGTCCACATGACCTCGCTTGGGTCTGGCCCACTAAGGTTTGTCTCGGTTTACTGGGCCAGGCCCATGGGGGTCGGGTCGGTTTGGTTCGCGGGCCCGGACCAAAGTTGGCCTGACCCGTCGGGCGGGGCTCGGCTCACCCGTGTTGGCCCACTAGGTCGCGGGATCAACCCATCCTGTTGGGTCATGGGTACATCTTATCCTACTGGGTGGGACTGATCTACTGGGAGGGTTTGACCCACTCTGTCGGCCCACGTCCAGCACTGTCCACCAGAAGGCAGACCGGTCCTCCTAGTTGGCCTCACGGGTGCAGGGACTTTTTGGCCAACCAGTGGGTCACTGCCCAATCGTGTGACGGTCAAACATTTTTTCTAGCTGGGTGTCTGCCAACCTGGTGTAGCACGGAGCCATGCTGCTCTCCACCTATCGTGGCTTCATGCTGGGGCCTCCTCCGACGGCATGTGATGGTGCGTCACATCACCTTCGCCTTCTGCGGTCGGCTCGAGTTGGACGCCTTCTTTACCCAATGCAGCTTCAGCCATGGCCCTTACACACCGGAGGTGCACGATGGTGCACCACACCACCTCCATGGTCATCTAGTGTCGGCCGCTATGATAACTGTCGTAGAATAGTGATGCGGCCTCCTACTGCGGCGCGTGACGTCTCACTGCCTCCATTGTGGTCAGCCGGTGCCACCACTTCGGCGGTATTTCATGGGGAAATCATGGGTAAACAAGGTAGCAGAGGGTCTGGACCATGTTCAGTAAGACCACATCCACCACGTTAGGCTGAAAACATGGGGGAGGAAAATGGATTCAACAATCAGGTGAAATTATAACAAAATAAAATCCCTACCTCAAGATCGTTGGAGAACACTCACAATTGAGGAAGAACCACAGCTCATCATCCTCGCAACAAGCCACAAAAGTTTCCACTCAAATTTTGTCTTTAGTTGGTGATTCTGTGTCACTCATCACCGCCCACCGGAACTGGCAATATCTTCCAAGTGTTTGGCGTCATGGAAATTTATTAGAACTCTGTCGCTTGGTGAGGCCATGCCATTACCTCTCCACATGCTCAATATAAATAGGAGAGGGGGAGGGTGAGTAACGCCTGTGGAATTAGTGTGGGTTTATTTAATAGGAACCTTCCCAATTCCAACATAACTCCCATAAAGGATTTTTGGAGTCAATCCATTTAATGGCTTGACACGTCATTGGCCCCGCCACTATCGCATGTCCGTTGGAGGAATGAAAAGAAACAAATAAAATAACAAAGTTATTTTATTATTCTATTAAAAAGTCCAAATCTAACTATTTATACAGAATTACTGTGGTCTAAGTGAATCCTCCATTATTCGAATCTTGGCATTGGGGATTCAACAGTGCCCTCCGATTTTTATTCTAATCACTGGTTGAAAAGATAGAAAATGTCGCCTGCATGTTAACTGAACATACCATAAAAAAGTTTATAAATCCATTCTGGGCACACTGGGCCACAGAATCATGTGCCGTTAATTTTTTTAGACTCAATGAAATTTAATATAATTAAAAACAATTACATTGAAAATCCAGGTCATTAAATTCTCCCCACCTTAGGGATTTCGTGCCCAAAATCCATAACATAGACTAGGGAGACAGATGGGGTTACTGAGCACGAATATAAGCCTCCCGCTGCCATGTGCTCTCCAAGAGGTTCCCATGCTACCAGATTATTCACACTAGAGGTATCGATCGCCCATGAAGGTCCTGCTCCTATCAATCCTCAATCATTATTGGAACCTCCGTAAATGTCACCCAATCATCAAAGTCTAGCCCACGATGGACGATGACGTGAGATTGGTCATTCACGTATCTCCTCAGCAGTGATACGTGGAAGATTTCGTGCACCCTCTCCAACTATGGTGGTTGTGCCAAGTTGTATGTCACCTAGCCAATTCTATAAACTATCAGAAATGGTCCAGTGAACCTTGGTGATATTTTTCCGCCTCTGCTAAATCTATGTAGTCCCTATCATGGGGAGGCTTACAAGAATACATGGTCACCCTCTTGATACACCAAAGGTCTCCATATCTTGTCAGCAAAAGACTTATTCTTGCTCTGTGCAGTCTTCAGCTTCACTTGGATGATCTGAACCTTCTCAGTGGTAGCTCGTACCACCTCTGGGCCCATAAGTGCTGACTCCCCTAGGTCTATCCAGCATAGAGGGGATCTTCATGGTCGACCATACATGGCTGAAAATGGTGCCATACTGATGGTGGAGTGATAGATTTTGTTGTATGAAAAATACACCAAGGGAAAGTGATCCTCCCTACCACGACCAAAGCCTAGGATGCAATCATGAAGCATGACCTCTAGTGTCTGAATGGTCCCCTCCGTCTATCCATCCATTTGTGGATGAAAGACAATGCTCAATTGTAACTAAGTCTCTAACTCCTCCGGTAATCCATTTCAAAATTGGTATGTAAAACGAGCATCACGGTCTGAGACAATCGCCAATGGAACCCCATGAAGTCATACAATCTCCCAATCATAGATGCATCTCATACCGGCTACGGATCCCTGCTCTCGTATGGGTAGGATGTGGGCCGACTTATTGTGTAATTCAATAATCACCCAGATGGAATCAGGTCCCCTGGTCATACGTGGAATCCCTGTAACAATTTCCATGGATATACCATCCCATTTCCACTCTGGTACCTCTAGTGGCTGGGTTAGGCCTACTAGAACCTGATGCTCGGCCATCACTTGCTGGAAAGTGGGGCATCTAGAAACAAACTATGCGACTGCCTTATTCATCCCTGACCACTGGTTCTAATACCAGAGGTCCTGGTACATGTTCTCCACACCAGGATGCACCAACATAGTGGACATATGTAACCCCTTCAACACCTCCTCACGTAGCGCCACTAGTTCCATAGTGTGTCCTCTAAAGAGGATGACGTGATCCCCACCTTTTGAAAACCCATCAGGTGTCTGTCTTATGGATAAATGAGCACGTTGAGTCTCGCAGTCAACATCCCCAAGTTGTGCCTCCCAAACTTGCTGACGAAGTATGGGAGTGAAAGTCATTGACTGGAGGTAAGCTGCTCCATCTCTATCCACAAAGGATATCTACAGCACGGCTAGCTGTTCTGTCCCCTCACTCAGTAGCTATAAATCAGACCTCCAACTGATTGTGTATGCCAATACATTACCCTTCCTAGGAGTATAGAATATCTCAAAGTCATAGTCCTAGAGGAACTCTATCCATCATCATTGTCTTAGGATGAGTTCCTTCTGTGAGAAGATATACCTAAGACTCTTGTGATCAGAGTAAAGAGGTAATCGTACACCCATCAAGTAGTGTTGCCACATCTTAAGCGCAAAGGCCATTTCTGATAACTCCAGGTCATGGGTAGCATAGTTATTCTCGTACTATATCAGTTTCTGAGATCCATACATGATAACTTCTCACTTCTGTATCAGGACACATCCATGTCCGGTCCCTGATGGGTTGCAGTAGACTACATACCCAACACCCTCTTCCGCTATCATAATGATGGGGGCACTCATCAGTCTTTTCCTGATCTCCTGAAAACTCTGCTGGCGTCTCTCCATCCACAAAAAGGGATGCCCCTTCTTCGTCAATGCTGAAAAAGGTTCCACAAATCATGCAAAATTTAGGTACGAATCTCTTGTAGTACCCAGCCCACCCTATGAATCTCTGCACCTCGGTCGCACTTCCGGGTGGCTCCCAAGCTAGCACACCCTCTATCTTCACTAGATCTACTGAAACTCCATCCTTTGAGAAAATGTGTCCCAGAAATTGGACCTCCCATATCCAGAACATACACTTCACAAGCATACCATAAATATGGTGCTAACAGAGCATATCTAGAACTATCTACAGATGATAGGCATGCTCCTCCTCCATTGCAGAGTACACCATGATGTCATCAATGAAGACCACCAGAAAACGATCAAGATATAGCTGAATGATCCTGTTCATGAGTCTGATGAACACTGCTGGGAAGTTAGTACTGCAAAAAGGCATAGCAAAGAACTCATAGTGGCCGTACCGACATCTAATGGTTGTCTTCTATACATCCTCATCTCGTACCCTGAGTTGATGATAGCCCGGTCTGAGGTCTATATTCCAAAACCAAGGAGCACCCTTCAGATGATCCAAAAGATAATAAATCCTCAATAGTGGATATTTGTTCTTCACGATCACCTGGTTCAGGTGCCGATAGTCCACACAGAGTCTCCAACTCCCATCAGCCTTCTTGGAGAACAAAATCGGTACAACCCATAGAGAAACACAGGGCCTTATAAACCCCTTTCTCTACAAGTCATCCAGCTATACTAGTAACTCACTAAGCTCCATTTGATCCATCTAATATCCTAGAGTAGATATTGGTGTCATCCCAGGGTACAATTTGATGTATAATTTCACCACTCTGTGAGGAGGTAGTCCCAGAATATCATTAGGGATGAAATCGACATACTTGTCCACCACTACTGGATAGCTTGAACTCTCGACCTTAACTGCTCTTAGGGTAAGGCTAGCCAAGAGGTTTGTGATCGGTTTTACCCTCCTTCGAGTAAGTCCATACTGTGCTGTAAAGGTTCCCTTCTCACCAATGAATGAAAAATTGGTCCCATCCTCATGTACACACTACAATTTGTGCCTAATTCATTCAATATAATCATGTACTGTGGATAACAAGCCCATACCCATGATGATGTTGTAAGGCCTCGACAATTCAACTAGAATATCTCAGCTGAAGCTCTCGCATCCTAGAGTAAGATTGAAGTGCTGAAACCATTGTGTAATTGTTGAATCCCCTCTCGTAGGATTATTTAGACATAAGAATCGAGCCAACGGCTCCATCGGAATCTCTGAGCTCCAAACAAGGGCCATGTAAAAAAAGAGTGATTGGAACATGTGTCCATGAGTACTATAGACAGGGTGGAATAGACACAGATCGTACATCTATTCATCTCCAGAGCGTCGTGGTCGTAGGCCTCTACTGCCTGGAGATGAGCTCTTCCCTGTCCTCCTTCTCCCTATAGTCGGGATGAAACACCTCGATGTGGTGGAGGAAAAACCTCGAATCTACGTCCATCCCCTTCTACACGGCTAGCTCCTCTACCAAAACTTCTACCCAATGGAGCTCCTCTTTCAGACCTATGTCTATGACTTAACGGTCCCTCGACCATAATCTGGTCATCCATTTGACGGGTCAGGCAGTCACGAGCCACGTGACCTTGCTCGCCGCATGAGTATCACTTCATACTCCTCGTCTGTCCTCTATCTCGTGTGACCCTCACCACTGACTCTATATCCTGAGTTCATCCCCCAGAACTTCTGGCCCGCCTGGGACCCTATGTCATCATTCTACTACCTGTTGTGGATGAATCTTCTACCTGAAGTTCGGTGGTGGCCCACACTGTCGGTGCCTGCTCAGCTATGAATCTCTCTACTAAAAGTTCTCTCTCTAGCACCCCAGCCTACATCGGAATCCTTAACGATATCATTGATTATCTGATCTCCCATTTAATACCCTGATCAAATGTCTAATCATCGATGAAATGGTCTTGTACCCTGTTGGTGGAGTAGCATGAGAGATTAGTGAACCTCACTGTGTACTGGGCCACGATCATGCTTCCTAGTTGTAAGTCCAACTACTCTTGTATACTAACTGAGCATAGAGTCACCGGTATGATAACTTCCCTAAAAAGTCACTCGAAGTCTTCCCAGGTATGGGTCACCTCGTTGTGTAACTGGAGTGTCAGTGTCCACCATCTCCCAGCTAATCCCTGGAAGAGACTAGGAGCTAAGATCACCTTCTGATTAGCTGGTGTCCCAACTAATAGAGATACTCTGGCCACAGCCACCATCCAGTCCTCAAAATCTTGTGGATCTGTCTCTCCTCAGAACCTTAGAGGCCACTATTCCAGAAACTCGTGAAAAGTGCATAGATGACGTGCACCCTCTTATAGTGGGGCTTGTTGCATCTGTTGACCAATAGGTGGCAGTGTTACTGGTGCACCACCCAATGGTACTATCTCTATAATAGGGCCATGCACCAAAGCCTTGTCTCTCTATGGGACATCATTGTGTACACTCTCGGGAATCTCGGATGGCTATTTACATGGTGGCATCTTGAAAGAAGACAATTGTGCCACAGTTAATAACTTATACCTAGTGAGATAACTCAATGAAATAATAAGATAAAAATTTCAAATCACACACAATCAGTGTTGTCTGGCACTGAGCCAGAAATCAGAATTCAGGGTCTTGGTGTATGGATATATCTGCCGCCACACCAAAACTAGATTCCAGAAACCGAAAATCACACTCATAACACTTAAAACTATTTCCACATATAAATTATTAGAGTACTAGTTCTTTGATTGAATTTAATTCTCTGATACCACTTTGTCACGAACCATCCCCAGGGGCCTGTACCGTGAGTACCCCAAGCCCGCCTTCAATAGGACTGGGGCTAGCGACTAGCAATATAAAGGAATATCCCTATAACGGGAAGGCATTTCTTTTAAACTTGCATAAAAACATAAATCCAAGTGTACAACAATAGGAAACCACGAAGTAATCTGCTGTAGTAAAAAGTGTGCTGAAAGTAAATTCTCCAGAATACAAGCCCAACTTGAATGTACAATTAAAACTAAAAAGAGGAAAAAGAGCTCCCAGATCATCCACTGAGGATCCTACACAAAGGGTAGGTACAACTCTTGATCAGAAGTCACTACGTCATGTCATGTCAAATGGTCCACCTCGGAGCACCATCTAATCTTGTCTCTCTCAGCCTCGATCAATGTTGTCTGTCATCTGAACAAGACACAGTAAGGTGTGGGTGAAGCCCGTACTGGGGTGAGTATAACGGTACTTAGTAGGGGCCCCAAGAACCCCCGATGTTCTCCCATAGTTCCAAAAAGGATAAACCAAAAAGAAATACCTCAATCACAATGCATGAATCACTCATCAACTCTACTTAGGTAAATTCCCATACATATATCTATGTTATCAAAAAATACTCACCTCATTCCCAAGGAAGACTCTGCCTCACTGCTGTCCACTGTATTCCCGCACTAAGCATGCTTGATTCTGAGAGTATCTACTCTCAATCCATCAGCCGCACCCGAACCGCCCCGAAGATCCACGAAGAATTATTCCAATGGACCACCATGTCCTAAGGGTTACAACGTGACAAATGGTGCATCAATCGGATGCCCGGTCTGAGACATATAAGAATTTTAGTTCAGAGGGCTTAGTTGAATTCAGATTCGATCCAAATCGGCCATACTCTGTCATTCTCCAAAACTCAATTGGAATATATTAAAATGACGTCCTCATCCTAAGGATTCTAACACCGTAGACGGTTCATCAATGGAAACTCGGTCTATTAGTTACACCCATTTCCATGGAACGAGGATGACCACACGTTGGTCTGGCCCATCTTAGTCGGGCTCCCCAGAATTTGACAAAGGTACCACATCTAAAAAGGGATCCCAATGCCACTAATGGCATGTCGAATGGACACTCAGTTTTTCATTTTCATGTGTTTCTTTATTCGGGGACTGGTTGGGTCTGGTCCTTGTCCGACTCAGTCAGACCGACCCAGGAAAATAGGTCCCAAGGTCCACTCGATCATGCCCGAGTCTGGCCCACTAAGCTTCGGCCCAGTTTACTAGGTTCGGCCCGTCTGGGTCATCCCATTATGGTTTTCGGGATCAGGCTGCAGTTGGCCCGGATCGTCGGGTGGGGATTGGACCACCCGTGTTGCCTTACTGGACCGTGGCTTCGGCCCGGCCCACTGGTTCAGGGGTTCGTCCCGGCCCACTACGTCATGGGTCCGTAACAGCCTGCTGGGCGGTTTTGGCCCGCTCGGCCGGCCCACATCTGGCCCAGTCCACTAGAAAGAGGACCCGTATTCCCAGCTGGCCCCATATGTACATGGTCATTTCGTTCATCCGGTGGGGTGCTACCCCACCGTGTAATGGTCGGCCATTTTGGCCGACCAGGGGTCCGCCAACCCTGCGTAGCGGGGGGCCATGCACCTCTCCACCTGCCACGACATCGAGTCGTGCCTCCTCAAGTGGTGTCGGATGGTGCACCGCTCTACCTACACCTTTCACGGCCTACTCAATCTGTCCACCTTCTTCACCCACCGCAACTTCAGTTGCGTCCCTTACCCACCAGTGGCGCGCGATGGTGCACCGCACCACTTCCGTGGTTGGCTGGTTCCAGACACTCTGCTAACCGCCACAACATAGTGTCTATTCCTCGTCTTGTGGTGTGTGGTGGCACACCATCTTTATTTTGACCGGCCGGTGCCACCACACCAGTGGTCTTTCATGGAGAAATCAATGGTAAACTAGGTAGCATAGGGTCTGTGCCATGTTCATTTGGCCCGCTCCCTCTACATTAGCTTTAAAACCTGAGGGGGGAAAATGATTCAACAATTACTTGAAATTATAACAAAATAAAATCCCTACCTCATGATCATTAGAGAACGCCCGCGATTGAGGAAGAGTCGGTGCTCATCATCCATGCAACAAGATACCAATGTTTCCACTCAAACATCGTCTTTCGGTTCGTGATTCAGTGTCACTCTACACTACCTACAAGAACCAGCTCCATCCTCCAAGTGTTTGGCCTTGCGACACTTTATCAGAAATTCGTCTCTTGGTGAAGTCATTCCATTACCTCTGCCCAAGTTCCATATAAATAGAAGAGGTAGAGGGTGAGTAATTCCCATGGAATTAATGGAGGTTCATTTAATAGGAACCTTTCTAATTTTGATGACGCTATTTCAATGGATTTTCAAATTCAATCCATTTAATGTCTTGACACGTCGTTGGTCCCGCGACTTCCTCTTTTCCATTGGAGTAATGAAAACAAACAAATAAAATAACAATGTTTTTTTATTATTCTTTTAAAAAGTCCACAATCTAAATTTCTCCCCAGACATACTGCGGTCAAAGTGAAGTCTCTCGTAAGAAATTCTCGGCACTGTGGATTCAACAGTGCTCTCATATTTTTAATCTGAGCACCGGTTCAGAATATAGAAAACACTGCCCACGCGTTTACTAAACGTACCTTAAAAAAAGTTCAAAAATTCATTTCAGGGACATCAGGGATTGGAATCACGTGCCTTAAGTTTTCAAAGACTCATAATATTTTTATATAATTAAACAAAATTACATGTAAAATCCGGGTCTTTAAATTATAGGAAATATAGTTACCAAATATTATGAAAATGTAAGAAGATGTGGTAAGAGTAAATGATTTTAACTAAGGTATAGAGCTAAAAGATAACGTTAGTTTTGTGCCCTAAAAATGTCTAAACACTATTGGTTGAGAGGAAGCCGACCCCAAATCATATTATCTTGGAAATAAATGACTTTGGAACCACTTGAAACTGAAAATAATTTCATAATAAAATAAAATTTCAATACCTTCCTAAAGTGTCCATCCTCCCTCTTATAAAAGGCCACCACCGATACCAATTTGATAACACATCTCAAGCCCCTTGTATCATAAAAATTATGAAAACATAAGATCTTAATATCCCTCTATCATTCCTTCAATCCTTACATTTGGTAGAAGTAAATTTAATAAATCCTTTAGTCTCAGATCAAATGAAGTTAGCTGATTTAGAGGTAACATCTTCTCTCATGTTCATTTCCTTTAATTTCCTTCTCCACTCCATATGATATTCTTTATCATTGATTACATAAAAACACTAGTATCATCAATACACTATGATTTTCTAATGATAATTATATGAACTAAACGTAAACACACCTCCATCTAATGGATACGATCCTGATGTTTCTGTGTACGGCGAACTGCTGCCTCACGAAACAATGATTGTTAAATTTTCTCCAAAAACCTATCATGGTGGCCATTATTATGGAAATATATTTATATATTATATTAATTATGTCTATATTGTCTCTATTATTCTATAATTCTATTTAAATAAGTCCTTTATTCTTTTCCTAATGTGTAAATATGATAATTTCATTTAAGAAAGTGTGGACTACCGCCCCTCAAAGTGATATGACTCATTCGTGCCATAAATGGAATGTATAAAAGATGGAGTTAATAAAAATATCTAATGTATATTAGATATAAAATTATACTATAATAAAAATATACATATTTATTATTTAGTTTTCATTTTATTAAATATGAAAAATAAATGAAAGTAGCGTTCATGCGTATGTACGACATATCATCTACATGAACAGTTGATTTCATTTTATATCTCCAAATGTTATGGAATATTATAAATTAATATATAATGGATCTAATTACATATACACTAAATATATATGATATTTAAATCATGAATATGATTTTTGAAATAATGGACTTTTTGACACATGGAAAATTTTTAAGTATAAAAAGTACATTTATATCTCAAGTAACAAACATGGTCAAAATGACCGATATAAACATAAATAATTATGTAATTTTTATAACATGATGATAAGTATTAAAAAATTAATTATAAACATTAAAAATGTGATTATGTATGTATAAATTAACTTATGTTTATTAATCAGGAATATGAAGAATGAAAGAGACATGTCAGACTCAAGGTAAGGGACTTCATCTCAATTTTCATTCATTATGGAATATTTTGGTTTATACATGACCTTATTTTATACGGTGTATAATTGACGCACGCCTGTCGTGGGGCATGGAAAAACAATATTTTATTTACCTAAGTATAGTATAGCAGTTTATCCTAGGTAGTATCTCGAATAGGAGTGCACACAAAACAAGGTTGTCACTTTTTGTTGGTTTTCTTAAAAAGATTGGTTTTAACAAATTTGAATGACTATGAGAGAAACAAACAACAGAAATTGATTGATTTTAACAAATTATAAAGACGGTGATCGGATTTGGTTCGGCTAGACTTAGTGTTGTGCCATCATGGTTTCCAAATTTTATATCTTCTTCTTCCTTAAACTGGTAAGAGAGAGATTCATCTACCGAGTCCTCTCTCTCCCTTAGTCAGATAAATGTGATGAGAATTTTCCTTTCTAAAACCATAGATTGGTCTATCTTCCTTCCAATGTGTTTAGGGTTGTAGATGGTCTCTTGATTAATTAGAGCAATCCCAGACCTGTAATTTTTGTTCCCTAATAAACCAAGATTTCAACATACAATCCTACACACGTGCTTGACAACCGTCGAGCAATCACCACCCAACCCTAATCATGTTCCACCGTATACAGATTAGAATTGGGTGGAGGGAGATGTGATTATCGACCAAAGCAATTTATAATTTCAGAATAAAAACCTTAACACAACCGCATTCGGAATTTAATACTGAATTAAGAATTGGAACCAGAAGAAGAAAGAAGAACAAATTTTATTCATTTCAATCACAAAACTCAAGCACAACACATAGGTCCAGTCTCCCCTCTTTCCAATCAGTCAAATGAAACTACCCCTCCATGGATGGGGTAAGCGAGATAATGCGGGAGAGGAGAGAAATTTTAAAATAAAAGAAATAAAATAAAAATCATAGAAGTTCTTCTCCTTGGTGCCCCAGAAGGAATGGGGTGGAGAATGATATGTATTGAGGGGGAGGATCTCTCCTCCTTTTATAGGCAGAATTCGACCCCCGAGAGTTGTCGCGTTTTGGACCCCATAAATGATTTCTTCACGCGTTGAGGCCTTATTCAATGTTGTTCATAATTGTCTTGGGCGTGTCCCCTCAAAATCTCAGCGGATTTGGACAGGTATTCCGAGATTTATTGCCATTTTACTCTGATCATTTATTCTGTCCAGTCAGAATCTCCAAAACGCAAAACACCGTTTTGTACTGAATTAACGTCCCTGAAAACGGCCATTTAATGCGTGGCCTCCTTAATGAAACATGTTCCAAATATGCTTATCCGTCTAGACACAAACTTTCAGCTCCATTAAAGTCTTTTTGAGCAACTGATGGATATTTCACTGAACCTTCTTTTTTTCTGGATGAAATTTCTAGGAAGCTTCCTTGGTGTTCCTGAATAATCTTCAACTTCATTGAATTGTTTGGACCTTAAGATGGTCGAATCAGATCCTGGTCCAGAAGACAAAGTTGAAGGAAATTAAATTAGGATTCTAAAGAAATTATAATAATAAAATTTGGATTTATATTGTTTTGTAAATGACCAAAATACCCCTGTAGTGAAAATCTGTCCAAAATGCAGAATTTTGTCATTTTGGCATTTAAACTTAAAATACTTCTTAAATACAAAATTGTAACATATAAGCTCAAAATGTTATCTTGGGATGTTTAAAACAATGGAAATTCATTAAAAAAATGTGTAAATTATAAGCCCTGTCAATTCTCCCACACTTAAACTATGCTTGTCCTCAAGCATAAAATCTCAACATGGAATTCAAAGGGCACTAATGTCACCAATATTTAAATTTCAAATGAAATAAAATCAAATGATTTTTAATGTCCAATCAAATTTTCCAGTTCCACAAAAATACCAATTTAATTTCCCATTTTTCAAAGAAACAATCAATTCATGCATTTTACTTTTCCCCTTTGAAAAATAATGAAGCTTCTCCTTTCATTCATTCAAGCTTCTCAATTTATTATTATTAAACATGCCAAATCATGACCTACCTCACTTTTGAATCTTTTCTCTCATCACTAATGATACAATTAATAGTGGAGTTATACTCATATCATGAGAACATGCTCCTTATCCATAGGCTTGTAAAGTAACTACTTTCTCCACTTTGTAAAGACAAAACACACATAAAATCACGAGGACTTGCAATAAAGGTTCAAATGACTCTGTGGCTTAGGGTTGGTGGGTAAATGATTGAAATAATTTAAGGCCAGAAGTAGGAGGTTTTACTCTTAAGTACAATGCATGATTAATCAAGTGAAAACACAAGATGAACCTCACTCAAATCCCCTTGAAATGTGAATCACAACACCACTCCCCTTTCAATGACATGGGTCATGAGTCAATAAATGATTACAAAGAATGATATCATCCAAGTTCTCCCTGTTATTTTTGTAAAGCTCCAGAAAGGCACAGCTTTATTTTCTTTTTTTTCTTTTTTCTTTTTTTTGTAAAGCTCCAGAAAGGCACGGCTTTATTTTCTTTTTTTTTATGGAGAACCGGATGAAATGAAAGAAGCATAATGAAATGATGACTCATGCCCAATTTTCTAATAATACATTGCCCAAAATGATGACGCACACATTACACAACCCAAAAATTATACATATCCCATGGAACGCACACGAAAGGCCCTTCCCCCACACTCAAACTTGAAAAAAACATGCAAAAATACTAAAAGTGCAGGTAGGTAAGGAAAAATTGGATTGTAATGTGGCTTAAACCTATAAGGCAATTCATGGCATCTAAGGGCTTACGAAGGATAAATGTAAAGGTGGGTCTTAGGATAAAATGTGGCTAGCCAAAGATATGCCTCAATCATTTTAAATGTGGTTTTGTACAGTCATAGCTTTGACAAGTTTCAATACAAGTTCTAGCAGGTGGCACGTCCCAAGATTACTCAAGAAATATGCTCAAGATAAAATAGGAATCATTTGGTCTAGAAATCCTCTCAGGAATGAGAATATGATATTGGACAATCACTCATGGAATGACTAATAATAACAAATTAATTCACATGAATTTCAGAAATTCAAAGAATGAAAAATGGAAGGGAAATTTCATTTACATGAATCAATTAATTCCCTCAAATCATGAGTCCTTATTTCAATATCCTTGATTCACTTTAATCATCCAATTATCCATTTTAATCATTCAATCTCATTAACATTGAAATCTAAAACATGGCATCACAAGATTCCTAAGAAACTCATGTCTCCTAGATAAGTTGAGTACATCATTAATTCAAGTGTGGGTATGCAATTCTTATCATTAATGCTCAAAACATGTTTTGGTCAAAAAATATAAGTAGTTTAAAATTTAAAATTTAAAAATGAACTCCCTTTTGAAATAAAGATTCAGTCCCCTTTAACAAATTTTTGGGGCTTCCTTCTGCCATCATGATCCTACAAAAAAAATTTCAAAATTAAGAACAAGTATCATGTCATTAAAGCTCAAAATGATAAGGAGGAAAGGGATGAATTCTAAACTACTTATAAGAAATAAAATTGAAATCTAAATTCCTAGAAAGCAAGGGATAAGTCTTGGTATGATCCCCCAAGTGGGACCTGAATTTTTACTGCCTCCAGTGGGCAGTACCAGTTGTTATCCAAAGTCTGATGGTGGATGTAGCTTCTTTGATTTGAACCACCACATGTGGCTTTTCCCATCATGTTCTTCATTGTCCTTGTTGAGGAGGAATCCATGTATAGAGTACACCAGATCCACCCCCTTTGCAATGTGGTATAGCTTGCATGGCGGGGGTAGGATGAAGTATGGATCCTCCTCCACTTCGGTTTCTACTTGTGCAACGTTTTCTTCAAAATCCAGTGGTTGCTCCAGATGTGCTGCATGAAAAGAATAATCAAAGGGAGATTCAACATTTAAATTTGAAATATTAATTCAAAATCATCCCTTTTAAGGTAGGTAGCTTTTAGATTTGGTTCTTCATGAATTGATTGTTTCTTTGAAAAATGGGAAATTAAATTGGTATTTTTGTGGAACTGGAAAATTTGATTGGACATTAAAAATCATTTGATTTTATTTCATTTGAAATTTAAATATTGGTGACATTAGTGCCCTTTGAATTCCATGTTGAGATTTTATGCTTGAGGACAAGCATAGTTTAAGTGTGGGGGAATTGACAGGGGTTATAATTTACACATTTTTTTTAATGAATTTCCATTGTTTTAAACATCCCAAGATAACATTTTGAGTTTATATGTTACAATTTTGTATTTAAGAAGTATTTTAAGTTTAAATGCAAAAATGACCAAATTCTGCATTTTGGACAGATTTTCACTACAGGGGTATTTTGGTCATTTACAAAACAATATAAATCCAAATTTTATGATTATAATTTATTTAGAATCCTAATTTAATTTCCTTCAACTTTGTCTTCTGGACCAAGATCTGATTCGACCATCTTGAGGTCCAAACAATTCAATGAAGTTGAAGATTATTCAGGAACACCAAGGAAGCTTCCTAGAAATTTCATCCAGAAAAAAAGAAGGTTCAGTGAAATATCCATAACTCGCTCAAAAAGACTTTAATGGAGCTGAAATTTTGTGGCTAGACGGATAAGAATATTTTGAACAAGTTTCATTAAGGAGGCCACGCCTTAAATGGCCGTTTTCAGGGACGTTAATTCAGTACAAAACGGTGTTTTGCGTTTTGGAGATTCTGACTGGACAGAATAAATGATCAGAGTAAAATGGACATAACTCTCGGAATACCTGTCCAAATCCTCTGAGATTTTTAGGGGACACGGCCAAGACAATTATGAAAAACATTGAATAAGGCCTCAACGCGTGAAGAGGTCATTTATGGGGTCCAAAACGCGACAACTCCCGGGGGTCGAATTCTGCCTATAAAAGGAGGAGAGCTCCTCCCCCTCAATACATCCCATTCTCCACCCCATTCCTTCTCGGGCACCCAGGAGAAGAACTTATCAGATTTTTATTTTATTTAATTTGTTTTAAAATGTCTCTACTCTCCCGAATTATCTCGCTTACCCCATCCATGGAGGGGTAGTTTCATTTGAGTGATCGGAAAGAGGGGAGGCTGGACCTATGTGTTGTTCTTGAGTTTTGTGCTTGAAGTGAATAAAATGTGTTTTTCTTTCTTCTTCTGGTTCCAATTCATAATTCAGTATTAAATTCCAAATGCGGTTGTGTTATGGTTTTTATTCTGAAATTATAAATTGTTTTGGTCGATGATCACATCTCCCTCCACCCAATTCTAATTTGTATACGGTGGAACATGATTAGGGTTGGGTGGTGATTGCTCGACGGTTGTCAAGCACGTGTGTAGGATTGTATGTTGAAATCTTGGTTTATTAGGGAACAACAATTCCAGGTCTAGGATTGATCTAATTAATCAAGAGACCATCTACAACCCTAAATACATTGGAAGGAGGATAGACCAATCTAAGGTTTTAGAAAGGAAAATTCTCATCACATTTATCTGACTAAGGGAGAGAGAGGACTTGGTAGATGAATCTCTCTCTTACCAGTTTAAGGAAGAAGAAGATATAAAATTTGGAAACCATGATGACACAACACTAAGTCTAGCCGAACCAAATCCGATCACCGTCTTTATAATTTGTTAAAATTAATCAATTTCTGTTGTTTGTTTCTCTCATAGTCATTCAAATTTGTTAAAACCAATCTTTTTAAGAAAACCAACAAAAAGTGACAACCTTGTTTTGTGTGCACTCCTCTTCGGGAGACTACCTAGGATCAACTGCTATACTATACTTAGGTAAATAAAATATTGTTTTTCCACGCCCCACGACAGGCGTGCGTCAAACTTGGCGTCGTTGCCGGGGATCGAAACCGGGTCATCCGCGTGACAGGCGGAAATACTGACCACTATACTACAAATGAACTCCCTTTTGAAATAAAGATTCAGTCCTCTTTAACAAATTTTTGGGGCTTCCTTCTGCCATCATGATCCTACAAAAGAAAATTTCAAAATTAAGAACAAGTATCATGTCATTAAAGCACAAAATGATAAGGAGGAAAGGGATGAATGCTAAACTACTTATAAGAAATAAAATTGAAATCTAAACTCCTAGAAAGCAAGGGATAAGTCTTGGTATGATCCCCCAAGTGGGCCCTGAATTTTTACTGCCTCCAGTGGGCAGTACCAGCTGTTATCCAAAGTCTGATGGTGGATGTAGCTTCTTTGATTTGAACCACCACATGTGGCTTCTCCCATCATGTTCTTCATTGTCCTTGTTGAGGAGGAATCCATGTATAGAGTACACCAGATCCACCCCTTTTGCAATGTGGTATAGCTTGCATGGCGGGGGTTGGATGAAGTATGGATCCTCCTCCACTTTGGTTTCTACTTGTGCAACGTTTTCTTCAAAATCCAGTGGTTGCTCCAGATGTGCTGCATGAAAAGAATAATCAAAGGAAGATTCAACATTTAAATTTGAAATATTAATTTCAAAATCTTCCCTTTTAAGGTAGGTAGCTTTTAGATTTGGTTCTTCATGCATAGCCACTTGTATCTCTTCATGGACTTCCTCAAGTAGATGATCAATATCTTCAGGGAGCTCCAGGTGTTCCTCAACAGGTGCATATTCTTTTTCATCTTCTTTTAAGGAAATGTAAGGATTGACCAAATCTGAAAATTTAAAATTATAAGGAGTGATGCTCAAATCAGATTGAATAAAATCAGAAAAGGTGGAGTTCATGGAAGGATCATCTCTCGGAGTTGGGTCTGGTTCAATCTCTTCTTCATTTGAAATCACATCTTGGAGTTGAGTAATAGAAGATATAGGCAGGTAGTCAGGCTCCACTATATCTGGGATCTCCATTGAAAAATCAGGGATGACTAATGGGGGATCTTCTTGGACCTTGGATACTTCATAGAATTCTGGAATGTAATGGGAGAATTCATCTAGATTTCGTGCCATCGCTTCAAAAACATCTTCGTTCATGTCCTCCCTTAGCCCATCTATGAATTCTTTGAATGTGTTCTCATCATTATTTGTTTTCCAAAATAACATCACCTGTCTAACAATAGAAGAAACACCATCCTCTGCGGAAAAGGTCGATTCAATAATTGGTTCATTTATTGGTGGGTAATTGTTCAATGAATTAAAGAAATAGTCATTTGAAAACAACATGGAAAGTGTGTTTTTTTTAATATGAAAAAAAAGTCAAATATTTACAATTTGATTGTGGCACTGCCTCCCCGGCAACGACGCCAAGTTTGACGAACGCCTATCGTGGGGTGTGGAAAAACAATATTTTATTTACCTAAGTATAGTATAGCAGTTGATCCAAGGTAGTCTCTCGAAGAGGAGTGCACACAAAACAAGGTTGTCACTTTTTGTTGGTTTTCTTAAAAGGATTGGTTTTAACAAATTTGAATGACTATGAGAGAAACAAACAACAGAAATTGATTGATTTTAACAAATTATAAAGACGGTGATCGGATTTGGTTCGGCTAGACTTAGTGTTGTGCCATCATGGTTTCCAAATTTTATATCTTCTTCTTCCTTAAACTGGTAAGAGAGAGATTCATCTA
This sequence comes from Viscum album, assembly GCA_963277665.1. Taxonomy (NCBI): domain Eukaryota; kingdom Viridiplantae; phylum Streptophyta; class Magnoliopsida; order Santalales; family Viscaceae; genus Viscum; species Viscum album. The sequence continues at coordinate 1,207,843,644 of OY728165.1, read as the reverse complement.
CCGAGTCCTCTCTCTCCCTTAGTCAGATAAATGTGATGAGAATTTTCCTTTCTAAATCCTTAGATTGGTCTATCTTCCTTCCAATGTCTTTAGGGTTGTAGATGGTCTCTTGATTAATTAGAGCAATCCCAGACCTGGAATTTTTGTTCCCTAATAAACCAAGATTTCAACATACAATCCTACACACGTGCTTGACAACCGTCGAGCAATCACCACCCAACCCTAATCATGTTCCACCGTATACAGATTAGAATTGGGTGGAGGGAGATGTGATTATCGACCAAAGCAATTTATAATTTCAGAATAAAAACCTTAACACAACCGCATTCGGAATTTAATACTGAATTAAGAATTGGAACCATAAGAAGAAAGAAGAACAAATTTTATTCATTTCAATCACAAAACTCAAGCACAACACATAGGTCCAGTCTCCCCTCTTTCCGATCAGTCAAATGAAACTACCCCTCCATGGATGGGGTAAGCGAGATAATGCGGGAGAGGAGAGAAATTTTAAAATAAAAGAAATAAAATAAAAATCATAGAAGTTCTTCTCCTTGGTGCCCCAGAAGGAATGAGGTGGAGAATGAGATGTATTGAGGGGGAGGAGCTCTCCTCCTTTTATATGCAGAATTCGACCCCCGAGAGTTGTCGCGTTTTGGACCCCATAAATGACCTCTTCACGCGTTGAGGCCTTATTCAATATTGTTCATAATTGTCTTGGGCGTGTCTCCTCAATAGCTCAGCGGATTTGGACAGGTATTCCGAGAGTTATGGCCATTTTACTCTGATCATTTATTCTGTCCAGTCAGAATCTCCAAAACGCAAAACACCGTTTTGTACTGAATTAACGTCCCTGAAAACGGCCATTTAAGGCGTGGCCTCCTTAATTAAACTTGTTCCAAATATGCTTATCCGTCTAGCCACAAAATTTCATCTCCATTAAAGGCTTTTTGAGCGAGTTATGGATATTTCACTGAACCTTCTTTTTTTCTGGATGAAATTTCTAGGAAGCTTCCTTGGTGTTCCTGAATAATCTTCAACTTTATTGAATTGTTTGGACCTCAAGATGGTCGAATCAGATCCTGGTCCAGCAGACAAAGTTTAAGGAAATTAAATTAGGATTCTAAAGAAATTATAATCATAAAATTTGGATTTATATTGTTTTGTAAATGACCAAAATACCCCTGTAGTGAAAATCTGTCCAAAATGCAGAATTTGGTCATTTTTGCATTTAAACTTAAAATACTTATTAAATACAAAATTGTAACATATAAGCTCAAAATATTATCTTGGGATGTTTAAAACAATGGAAATTCATTAAAAAAATGTGTAAATTATAAGCCCTGTCAATAATTATACCCTTTTTATTTAAATTTAATTGAACAATTTTAAAAATGAATATTTTTCTATGAATCCTTTTACTAAATGAAAAAAGAAATGTATATTTTTAACGTACATGGTGACAATGACCCTTCTGCCACAAAAATCATTATATGATATTTACATTCCTTAACAATCTGTAATGTTTTTAAAGGAAAATAAATACCATATATCTTTTTTACATATTTTGATATTTAAAATTGTTTTTAGAAATCATTTATTATGTCAATATATTGAAATGATATATTGTGATTGCAATATGGAAATGTTATCTTTCTATTTTTCTTGTTTTATGTGTTAAGATTACGTTGTGGTTATTTAGAATTGCTTATGTATATGGGTGGTTCTGTGATAAACTAGGGGAGGGTGATCCCTAGGTAGATCTACAATGAATTTTGTAATTTGCTAGAGGTAAACGTTATTGTGTCTCCTAAGATATTTTTGAGAATATTCTATGATGGGAATTTAAAATGTAACTCCCTATGTACCTTTGAAAGATAAAATGTTGGTATGTTTTAGACACCACAAGTTATCTTTCTGATTTGTAATTTATATGTGTTATTCCTATATATTATGATTTCTTGAGGTGTGTTAAAGATATTATGTTTTTTGAATTAAAATTATGATTTCATGGATTTGCATTAATTGATTGACTATTGTTTTAATTCATTATTTTATAATACATAATGAGTTTTTTATTTTTTTACCATGTATTTGGAAATTTTTCACAGGGTATAATTAAGGGTAAGAGAATTAAATAATTTAATAAAATTTTTATCAGGAAAATAATTATTTTTTTAATCATGGAGTTTTACTATAGTGGAAAAAAAATCAGATAGAGTATAAGTGTCCACTTTGTAATATTTGAGATGTAATTTAATAATTATGGACTAATTATCAAAAAATATAAACCATAAATGATACAAAATATTGAATTCATGACATTACTTGGGATTATGTAATGTTTAAGGTTGGGGCCTTATAAGTAGAATGAATATGAAAAGAATACAAGAGGCACAGTTCTGGTGGTGGTTTACCATTACCAGTCATTCCAAATAATTTTGAGATCCTAATTATATAGTTATGGTTTAATAGGCCTTCCCATATATTTTAAGTTTCTGTTTTGAATCATCATTGATAACCCATAGAATTGGTCACTGATTGGGTAAATTCCCATATTTCGAATATTTAATAAGTTGAACCATTATTGGTTCCTCTAGATGATCTCTATTTCCCTTAACCATTCCCAACAAGATGTTCAATTTTCCTAAGAAATTAGTTTTTACAAGACTTAATTTTCTACATATAAAACATATCCCAATTTATTTAATGAATCTTTCATGGTTCTTCTTCCAAAAAAAATTATCATTTACAAATTTTATCATTTTTTCCTTCATTATCCTCATCACAAATTCAAACATGAGACTCCATCATTGCATTCTTTTATTTGTTTTGAAATTTATCTATGTTAATTTCATTAATTATAATTATTTAAGGATGGTTTAATATAATCACAAGGTTTCCCACCTTGTTTCTTCACCGTTTAGTGTCACATTAGGAAAATCTCTCCAATTATGATGACATCCATTATAACATTATTCCTTCAGGCTTCATCAATTTCTAATACTAAATGCAATTTAAATAAGTGATTAAAACCATAAAATAATATTTTTAGGATAATTTCTTAATAAATTCAACCTCAAAATGTCTCCATCTTCAAAATTATTAATTAAGATTCTCATAAATATAAATTACCCCCTATTAATTATAGGGTTATTTAATTTGGGTTTACCCATATTCCTGAAACTAATTCATTAAATTAATTAAATCATTTATAATTACATGTAAATAGAATCATCCTTATAGATGTAACTAAAGTTTACATTTTCCTAATCCCTAAAAAATATAAAATATTTAATATTTCACTGAATAACTTAAAGGGTTATCTTTAATATTAAAAATATGATAAATATAAACTTATCAACAACTAATAAAATTGATAACTCTTAAATAATCTACAAACAACAACATCCTACCCTTTTAGGTTATACAAACCATACTCTAATACCAACATTTTTAGTTAGTACATAATAATCTAGTAAATAATAAATGTATAGAAAAAATTTCATTACCCTAAAAACTGATGATGTTTTCAGTTTATATATATACAAAATTAGAATAAATAATAAAATAATAATTCACATGTATTTTTAAACTAAAAATCATTTTTATACTATTTAAGAAACTACCTAATCCATAATAAATCATCAATATATTTTAAAAATTAACCACATAAGATATTCTTCCAGACATATCATGTCAATAGATTTATTCATAAACTAAGGAAATGGAAATATATGAATGGGTGAGATCAAATTCTTTTTATATGTAAACATAAGGGATTTCAATCTAATATCATAATTGTTAGTAAGAATAAAATAAATAATATTGTTGGAATATATAATAAAAATTAAATAAATAATAGTTTGTTACTAGAAACATAATATATACAAGTAGGAAAAAGATTAAAAATATACCACATGGATAAAATTAGTTTGTTTTTTGGAGATGAAGTACATATTATTAGACATCTAATCCACTTATGTAAGACAAGACAAAATGATCTTAAAGATCACGATATTATTTTCATGTCCATTTGTCTTGGTAATAATTTGTTCCAAGCTACCATACACTAGACTACAAAAGATATTTTATCTCATAATACGTATAAATGCATCAAGGGGTTATTGTGGGACCCACCTCTCACTAATTATGTCCAACACATTCATAATATGAAGTGATGAATAATATATATAATACATAACCAAATTACATAGTAATAAAATATCATCCACATAGAAATAACATGTATAATGTTTTCCACTATTTCCCCCAATCATCAAATGCAATATCTTTCTATAGAATAGATCCTCAAAATTACATCGTATAGAGTATGAGGTATAATGTGAAGTAAATAATTTCAATCATAAATAATTTGAATAGTAATCTTGGTACATATGTATGGATCATATATAATGAATGTGGAAAAATATAGAAAATAATATTGGGGGAAATGGACAAACAAGAAGAGAACAAAAAAACTATAATGAAATGAGGGTGGTTAGGAAGATTAAAGAAAATTTCATTGAAGGAAAACCATTTTAAAATATTCTGGTGTCTTTTTTAGAAATCAGAAATTGAAAATATAGATTAAAAAATATCCTATTAAAAATATGATATGGGAAATATGTAGGTCACATGAGATAACGCATAATTATATTTCCAATTAGAAAAAATAATATTCACTATTTGAAATTTTATCTTTACCAACAGTTTAAAATTGTTGGTATAAACTATAACAACGGTTGTACAAACCATTGGGTCTTGAGACATAGGGATAAACATATCCCAATGGTTCTATGAGAACCATTGGGATATTTCTGAAAAATTTTGTATCTACCAACAGTTTTAGTAAACCGTTCGTATAATGTTTTTTCCAACAGTTTTAAACTGTGGGTAATAGCATGAATTATCTATATACCAACGGTTTACCACAAAAAAATTGTAAATGTAAAGTAAAATTATCTATTCCAACGGTTTGTAAACCTTTGGAATATACTTATACCAATATTTTATCTAAAACTGTTGGTATAAGTTCTGGTTTTACACATATACCAATGGCAGTGAACCATTGGCATGTGTTTTTTATACCTGCAGCAACAAGCCAGCTTGTTGGCCACCCCATGTGTAGCTGCATCAATTCCTACCAGAAAAATGTATACAAAACTGCGAACCATTTAATACATACACATACAAGAAGTAACACAATACACGATTAACAAGTATAACTGCATACTACACACATAATTCTGTATGAATTCATACAGAATTCATCGAACACATAATTCATACATTAATCTGAATACCTCCAATTATTTAATTAATAACCCTCCACACACATATTGAATTAACACATAATTCATAAGTTAATTACAAAAATAATACACATACAACAAGTATACCCATACACAATTAACACTTAATTCATAAGATAATTAAATACATAAATAATTTAATTCAAAATTCATGGATATGGGGGGTTGTTTAGGGGTTTGGGGTGGCTGTCCAAGGGGGGTTAGGGGGTGTCCAGGGGGAGGGGTGGGGGGCTATTCAGGGTGGTGGGGCGGGGGGTTGTCCAGGGTGGGGGTGTCTAGGGGTTGGGGTGGTGTCCAGGGGGTGGGTGGTGTCCAGGGGGGTGGTTGCCTAGGGGTTGGGGGGATTTCCAGGGGGTGGGGGTGTCCAGGGGGTGGGGGTGTCCAGGGGGGTGGTGTCTAGGGGGGTCCAGGCAGTTGTGGGGTTGTCCCAGGGCAGTTGGGTGGTGTCCAGGTGGGTGGGTGTGGCTATCCATGGGGGTGGGGGTGTCCAACGGTGGGCGTGTCTAGGTGGTGGGGTGGTGTCCAGGGGGTGGGGTGGTCTCCAGGGGTGGGGGGTCATCCAGGGCGGTAGGGGGGCTATCTTGGGTGTTTGGGGGGGTGTCCATGGGGTTGTCCAGGGGGTGGGGCAGTTTAGGGGGTGGGGGCCATCTAAGGGGTTGGGGGCTGTCCGTGTGGGGTGTGGTGGTTTCTAGGGGGTGAGGGTGGATGTCCATGGGGTGGGGTATCCAAGGGGTGGGGGGTGACCAGGTTGTGGGGCGGTGTCTAGAAGGAGTGGGGGCCATCCAGGGGGTTGGGGGTGTCCAGGGTGTTGGGGGTGTTTATGGGGGTGGGGTGGTGTCCAGGGGGTGGGGTGGATTTAATGGTTTTAAGGAAATGAAATTCATGGATTTTAAGATCATTGGTATTTTTAAAATGATTTTGTAATAGTGTTTATTTCAATAGTATGTGTTTCTTTTGGAAAAAATGCATATTGTTTGTGTGTATTGTAAGAAGGGGGATTTGGTTATTAAGAAATGGATTGATTTTTTATTGTGGGATAAAAAAATATATGAATTTTGAAATGGACCCTTAAAATGGATTTTTATAAACCATTGGAAAATTTTAAATAGAAAAAAGTATCTATTATGTGATTTGGAAATGGTTTTATGAAGAATTATTTATGATGTATCTTTATGGGATTTGTGATTTTGTGTCCCTTGTTTTAGAACCTAAATTTATGGTACTAATGGTTTTGTTTTTGATAATTCATTAGAATTTTACCATAATAATTGAATCAGAAAGTCCATAAGGGGATATCTCAAGAAGTTATTCTTGTGATCCAGCTCTTGTTTTCCAAGTCTTGGTCTCTACTCAAACTCTTATGGAAGTGGAATATCCATGTTCTCCTCGGATAATTTATTATGCATGGGAGTTTCAAAAATACCATCCACTATTTTTTATTCGTGATCAAGGATCCCAAGGGGGATCAAAATGGGTATTAATGATTAATGGTTTCTTAGAGTTGTTAGAAACCCTATAATCCACAGGGGTGGTGGCTGTCCAGGGGGTGGGTTCCTATCTACAGGGGTGGAGGGGTTGTCCAAGGGGTGGGTGGGGCAGTCCATGTGGGTGGGGGCCATCCAGGGGGTAGGGGTGTCCAGGGGGTGGGTGAGGCTATCCAAGGTAATACAGGGTGTCCAGGGGTTGGGCGGGTTGTCCACAAGGGTGGTAGGCCTGTCCAGGGGGTAGGGGTGTCTAGGGGGTGGGTGGGTTTTCCACATGGGGTAGGGATGTCTATCGGGTCAGCAGGTTCTCCACAGGGGTGGGGGTTGTCCACGGGGGGAGGGGTGTCCAGGGGGTCGGAGGGCTGTCCACAGGAGTGGTGGGGCTGTCAAGGGGTTTCGGGGGTGTCCAGGTGGTGGGCGGGTTATCCATGGGGGTGGGCGGGCTGTCCATGAGGGTGGGGGTGCTGTCCAGGGGGTACGTGATGTCCAATGGGGTGGGTGCGATGTCCATGAGGGTTGTGGGGCCATTCAGGGGGGTACGGGGTGTACAAGGGGGTGGGCGGGCTGTCCAAAGGGGTGGGCGGGCTGTCCACGAGGGTGGGCAGGATGTCCAGGGGGTAGGGGTTGTCTAGGGGGTGGGGGGCTGTCCACGGGGGCGGAGGGGCTGTCCAGAGGGTAGGGGGTGTCCAGGGGATGGGCGGGCAGTCTACCATGGGAGAGGGGTTGTCCGCAGGTGTACGAGGTGTCCAGGGTGTGGGCGGGGTTGTCCAGGGGGTACGGGGGGGGGGGGGGGAGCTATCCATGGGGATGGGAGAGGGGTGTACAGGGGTCACGAGGTGTCTAGGGGGGTGGGTGGGCCATCCATGGGAGTGGGGGGCTATCCACGGGGGGCTGGGGGCTATCCAATGGGGTTGGGGGCAGTCCACAGGGGGTGGGGATGTCCATATGGGTGGGGGTTTGTCCACGGGGGGTGGGGGGGGGGGCGAGGTTCTATCCAGGGGGTGGGCGGGCTATCCATGTGGGTGGTGGTGCTGTCCATGGGGGTATGGGGTGTCCAGGGGTGTGGGTGGGCTGTCCACAGGGGTGGGCGGGCTGTCTAGGGGAGGGGTGAATCAACCACATCAAATCATGAACTAATGTTTTATTATTTATAGATAAAAAAATAAATATAATGTGACCTACCTAGTCACACATATATTCAAGCATAACTAATCAATAATCATTAAAGGACAGCAATATCATTCAAAAATTTAACGGATCAATCTATCCATTATTACCATCAATATCATCACCGTCATCATCATCCTCACCCTCGTCCTTATAGTCATCCTCATCATCGTCTCCGCCCTCCTCCTCGCCCTCCTTCTCTGCCTCAGCCTCCTCCACCTCTACCATGGAATCCTCCTCACCACCTCCTCATCCTCCACTATAAATGCATCTGGTGAACCATATATAGAATGCATAAATGTCATATATTCATCACAAGCTGGGCTAGCATCTTGTGGAAGTGTTGGACGTAAATCTTCCATCAGTTTCATAAATGAAGTGTTTTCCCTAGAAGAGGTTCTTCCATCTCTGGGGAGCTTTTTTAGCCTATTCATCTTGTGCGTTAACCTACTGGAACTCATTGGAACTATAAATCATACCTAAGGAGGGCCAATACCCTTTTAGAACTATACTCTTCCCAAGTTGACAGCGTAATCTACTAGGGTGCTCATCTCCCAACACCTGATATAAGTGATCATTGGGCCCAAAATTGTCAGGTTCCTTGGAATCAAGGGCCTTTAATGTAGCCTATTACAAATATAAATATATTATTATGTTAAAAAATAGAGATTAAAATTTTAAATCTACAATGTAAAACTTACGACCAGCTGCTGAGTCAGTTCTTTAACTGTACTTCCATGTTTCTTCCTTATTCTCAAGCAAAATAGTTTTGCTCGAGGTTAACGTCCTTCTACATTTAATTTAGGCCTCTATAATGAAATTGAATATAAGAAACCATAATTAGAAATAGGATAAAAATAATTAATTACATAACTAAAATTATATAACTACATTCGAAATCAAATAAATTATCGATGTAGCAATAGAATGTGCAGTTCGTAAAAAAAAATTATAAACTGTCAAACCTGCTGCCTCTCATGATCTGGCATCGTAGTACATCCCATTGTGTGGGTGTATTTTTTAGCATCAATATGTTTTTTAATTCTTCCACATGACTACTAAATAATATTCAATAATTAGTAATAATAAAAAAACATGAATAGTTTCATGTAAATACCTCTAATGTGATTAATTCCTTAAATTGGCTAGTCTTCCAATGAGTAATCATCTGTCGATACAATTATAACAGAAAATCAATCATAATAGGGACTTCTTCTATCTCTGTTCCCACTCTACCACACCATCCAATGTACAACTCGTGCTTAAATGCTCTTCAAATCTTGTCTAAATCTGTTAGACGTGTTGTCCGTGCAACTGCACCATCAGAGAAATTAAACTGTAGCTTACAGCAAAATATTAATTTATCTAAATACAAAAAATAATAAATTGCATAAAGTACAACATATTTTTTACCCATATCTCTACCCAAGCTTTATCCTTGACTTCATTTGGCAGCTGTCTCCATGATAGAGGGCTAATAGGAATGATGTCGGAGTATTTGGCATGTGTCGCAAAACAAACTCCGACATTGTTGCCCTAATTTTTCAATCATTTGACTATATTCATTATAGTCCACCATCAAATACGTGTGGTGGTTCTACACCGCAAACATGCGTGTACACCCCCGCCCTTACCTCCTATCAGTAGATGTATCTGTTATGAAAGAAAAAAAATATTTTATCAATACATGTTATAATAAAAATAAATAATGGTTTAAAAATATGTTCGGATTGTATAAGTATACTAGTGATAGTCTGATCAATGGGCGCCACTGGATCTGCCCAAACTGAAGGAACACCCTATTCAGATGGATTGGGTCCTAATGTATACTCCATAGGGACAGACTCTGGCAGTGCAGGAGTCGAAGAAGAAGGAATATAAAATCCCAAATAGAAGGGAGAATAAGTAAAAGAAGATGATATGGGTGGTTGGTCGAACGCTGGATGGGGAGTGGGAATCATCATCGGATATGGTACCGATGGGCAAGGAGGATCAGACGTAAAGGGTTGTGAAAACATGGGAGGCCTAAATAATTCGTGTGTCTATAATGACACACTAGGATATGAATGTGGGATGGGTGGTAAGTCAGTGGGAGGGGTAGGGTCTAGTCGGGTACGCCGACCAGATCGTCTAACTCTCATACCACCCCCCTCATATGAACACACTGAGTACTGGTACCACTTCTAGGATACTCATTAAATAACTCTAACTTAATAGATTTTACCTGAAAAAAATAAAAAAAATTAATCACATGACATTATATATAATTTAAATATATATTTTTTAAATAAAATACCCACTGCATGACCTGTGTTGGAATGCCTAGCTCAGTCATGCGATGATTTTTGTCCATAATCTGGTTTTGTCACCTCTCTTCAATTGGTTTCGTTTCCTACTTTTGAAAACAAATAGGGAATTAAATAGAAAAGGATAACTATGGTGTAACCCAATAAACAAAATAAATGAGAGGGAATAGGGGGATTCGTGGATAATTTAACACTGTATTGTTTTAGGTGATCTTGAAAAAATATATAATGATGTTAATAAATCATACAAGATGTAATAAAGAAATTTAATTTTTAGTATGATGGTTATTTACTATGATTCATCAATTTATTCTAATCATGGAACATTAATTCTACCAATTTCATAAAGGGTAAATCAGTTTCCAAAATTAAGGAAAATTTTAATTTCTTTTGCCTAGGTAGATGATGAAGGTTTCAGTACATGTTTTGTAGAAGAATATAGACCATCATGTTCATTACCTGGTAACATGTTAACGAGAGGTCTTAGAGTTTTACAAATTTTATACGAAACACATTTGAATCATTGAAATGTTTTCCAAGTTAGAAATGTTGGTTTCGTAGGTTTGAATAATGTTCAGTTCAAAATTAAAGAAGGAAATTAAAATAAAATTGCAACCAATACACATTAAAAATTCACATAACAGTTTAGTCGGACACAACATATTTGTAATAAATATTAAATCAATTTTAATAGTACCAACCATAACACCCCAAGTTGAGGTAATCTCAAATAATTGAGAACATGAATAAATGATTTTATATATTCCCCACCAAAACATCAGGTTCACAGTCAAATCTGACAATTGAGATATCGGAGTCATCAAAAGTAATAAATGGATCGTTTTCAATGGAGGTAGGGATGGTGTCAATTCCATAATCACCATAATCAAAAATATTTCTTGGAATTACTTCAATAATCACACCAAATTTATGTCGAAGACGGTATTTGACATAAAAAAGTTGTTTCTCCATTGATATCAACACATATGGTTCATCTGTAGCAAGAGTACGAGTCATATCAATTACTCAAAATCCATAATCATCAACAAATTTTCCCTTCCTCATCATCTAATCAAACCACTGGCATTTCATCGTCGTGACCGTCGTTGAAAATAATAATCCCATATTATTATTTTTTCAACAACTCCATAATAACCTACATTTTCAAATCGTGGTATACAATCTGATGCACTTGCATAATATTCTGTTGTGGTAGTAACCATAACACCATCTTGTTGTGTTCTCATGTTTTTTTCTCGTTCAGTGATAATAAATATATACACATTGATAACTATTGATTTACAGTCACGAACCATGGTATTAGGACCAAAAGCCAAAGCTCATATTTCCATAGATACAGAGTCAGTAGGAAAACTCAATACCTAAAATATAAATCAATATTAAACTTAATTAATTATTCTTTTAATTATTTTAAACAGTAATATAATTACCTTCAATTTTAACCAAGCATAAAACTATTTTCTATGAAAATTCTCACTTCTTCTCAAAGATAAAGAATGATGCTTTCCATTTATCATCACATTATGTTCCCTATAGATAAAAATAAAATTAGTTTAACAGATATATATATATATATATATAAGATATACATATTGAATTAACTTACAAGATGTAGTCATCGAATAGTTCACAGTTGAACAAAACTGTGCGATGTGTCATCTCCCGCTCTCCAAGGCTTAATGTTGTCAATGTATATGATCCAAGAATTCCTCTTTTTTGAGAAAGTGATGGAGAACTATGTTCAATTTTATCATTCTATTATTCTTCATTTCTCATTGGTATGTTCATTCTTGTAGTAATATCAGACAAATACATAGATCATAAATCCATTCATTCTTGATCCAAGCAACCGTTCATGATAGAACCTTCGAGATGATTCCTGTTATGGACATAGGTCTTTAATGTGTTCATATTTATTTCATTTGGATACATCCAAAAACAATAAATAGGTCCTCTAATAAGTATTTTAGTTGGAATATAGACAGTCAGATGCATCATGCATGTGAAAAATGATGGATAAAATATATTTTCTAACTAACACAAAATTAATGGGGCATCTGCCAACATTTTTTGCAATAAATAATAGGAAGAATTCCTAGAACAATTATCTCTAAAAAACATCACAACTGAATAAAAACAAATGTTACATTAATTGAAAAAAGATGAAGAATTTCTATTAGAATCAACTCATGTAGAAGGATGTGATAATCATGAGTCTTCAATGATTTTACCTTCAACTCTCATCTATTGACCCGTTTAGATATGTTGATTGAATAGCCATCAGAAACATTAATATTCTCTAGTAATTATACAAATTTATTTTTTTTCTGTAGGATTCAACATATAAGAAGCACATGGAACTTTCCATTTATTTTCACTGATAGGCACGTGATGCAATTCCGGTATGATGCCCCAATCCACCAAGCCACGTCAAGACCATAAATCATCTTTTGTATTTCCCTTAACATTTAGAAGAGTCAAAAGAAACAATTCACATATATTATTTTTTCAATGTGCATTACATCTAAAAATGATGTAACAATTTGGTTGACCAAGAAGGAAAATCAAAAATATACTTCTCTTCTTTCAATTGTTATAGGTTTCAATGGAAACATTCTTTCTCTTTTCATATTTCATTTGACCCTTCCTGAATGAAAAACTGAAATCCTTTAGTTCATTAAGCACATAAATTCCATACATACATTGAGGTGGATCATTAGTCTCCATGGTATTGTCAAATCTTCGATGATTATTTCTATTTGGATGTTCCATTGCCAAGAATCGTAGATTTCCCTTAAAACCAAAACTACAACGATGTTTCAGTCTTCTAGATCATTTATGCTTCATACAAAGAAGACATGATAGTTTCCCTTTGTGCTCCATCCAGACATCATTGCATAAGCAGGAAAATCATTGATTGTCCAAATAATCACACCGCACATCTAAGATATGTCTTTCTAACATGCATTGTATGTACGCACACCCACATACCTAATAAGTTTTAACTCTTTTATTAAAGGTTGCATGTATACGTCTATATCATTTCTAGGATCAGAAGGGATAGATATGATTATAATCATGAAATTGAAATGTTTTTTCATACACCACCATGGGGGAATATTATAAATGTGTATAAAAACTAGCCATGTGCTGTGTGACGTAAGCATCTATCCAAAAGGATTAAAACTGTCACATGAAAGACCCAACCTCACATTATGCACGTCAGCTACAAAATCAGGATATAGAGCATAAAATCATAGCCATTAAAAACCATCAGTAGGGTGAACCAACTCATCATTAGTCTTCTTTCTCTCGATACCATGCTGTCACATTTTTATCAGTATTTCATCAGACATAGAGAGATTCTAGATTCTGGGGATCAATGGAAAGTGAAAATAACTTTCTTTGGCACATGGGATGGTGCTACATCAACTTTTAGCTTCTAGAAGGATGTGCCACATTCTATACAATAATTTCATTCAATAGTTTCCACCAAGAATAAAGTGCAACATTTGGGGCAAGCATGAATTTTGTTTCTTGAAAATCAATGTTACTCAATTATCGTCGGTGTCATATAGTGGTTTTAAGGAATATCTAAATAATCTGAATGTAATTCCTTCAAGAAGATAATAATGTAATCAATGGTAGTATTAGAGATCTCATACATTAGTTTCCCATGAAACAGTAAGATTAAAAATTCCATCTTTTTCATTTCACCGCATTATCGATATAATGGAGTCGTGGCATCATCATTCAATTTTTCACCTTGACAACATCATAATTATCATTAGAAGCATCATGTGTGCTCAAATCAAATTCTTCTTAGGTCAGAATCCTTTCTTTTTCATGATGATTAATAAATGGAAAATCATCCTATAACAAATTCTCCAATCTAGTCCTCTCATTTGGATCATCAGCAATTTGATATGTCAATTTCACCCCATTGTGATACCACACAGAGTTTTTTTGCTTGAAACCCATATTTTTTTATACGTTAGCTGACTTCTTAATGGCTCTACCAAGGTCTTCCAACACACTTGTAACAGGGGAAGTGTATGTGACCATTATCTGAAGCATTATGAAATGAAAAATCTAAAAATATCTCCATTTTTTGTTGAAAATCATTTGAGATCCGATCGGTTTCATACATCACACTTCTACCCATTCTATTAGAAAAAATTTTAATTCATTTTTTCAAAATAAATTCAATAAGACTGTAGTTTCATCGAAAATATATTTATGTAAATGAGAATTTTTCACTTTATATGAAACCATAACTGACACACTATTCTTAATGAGAATAATAACATAGAAGACAAGAAAATACTAAAATTATAACAAAATATATTTGAAGAACAATACATGAGTGTACAAGATCATGTATACTTGTGGAGGAGAATTATTCCAGAGTTGAGTAAATTTTAGATCAAAGAAATTTTATATTTTAGTAGATTATTTGAGTGATCACATACATAGCCCAAGGGGGTGGGGGTGTCTAGGGGGTGCGGGGTGTCCAGGGGGTGGCAGGGCTGTCCAGGGGGCAGAGGTGTCCATTGGTGGGGACTGTCTAGGGGGGTCAGCGTGTCCAGGTGGACAGGCTATCCATGGGGGTGGGGCAGGGGGTGTCTCTCCCAAGGGTACGGGGTGTCCAGGGGGTGGGCGGGCTGTCCATGGGGGTGGCGGGGTTGTCCAAGGGGATCAGGGGTGTCCAAGGGTGTGGGGGTTTTCAGGGGCTGTCCAGGGGGTATGGGGTGTTCATGGGGTGAGCGGGGTGTCTATGGGGTGGGAGGGTCTATACATATGGTACAGGGTGTCCAAGGGGTTGGGTGGGTTGTTCATGTGGTGGAGGGGTTGTCCAGGGGGTTACGGGGTGTCCAGGGGTTGGGCACGCTATCCACAGGGGGTGGTCATTCTGTCCACATGGGTCATGGGACTTCCAAGTGGGGAAAGGGGTGTCAAGGTGGATTGGGGGGCTTTCCAGGGGTGGGGCGTCTGAGGGGATGGGGGTGTCTGGGGGTGGTGGGTGGGTTTCCAGGGGTGGGTTTTCCACGGTGGTGGGGGATATCCAGGGGTATTGGGTGTTTAGGGGGGTGGGTGAGCTGTCCACCGGGGTGGCAGGGCTTTCCAGGGGGACCGGTGGTGTCTAGGGGGGCTTTCATGAGGTGGGGGTTGTCCAGGGGGTACGATGTGTCAATGGGGGTGGGCGAGCTATCCAGGGGGTGGCGGGGCTGTCCAGGGGGTATATGGTGTGTGGGCGGGCTGTCCATGGGGGTGGTAGGTCTGTCTAGGGGGTACAGGCTATCCATGGCGGTGGGGGGGGGGCTGTGTTGGGGGTATGGGGTGTCTTGGGGGGGGGGGGGGTTGGGGGTTGTGCAGGCTGTTGGAGGGGCTGTCCAGGGGGGTTGGGGATGGGGTCTAGGAGGGGCTTTCCAGGGGGGGTTGTCTAGGGGTACGAGGTGTCTAGGGGCTGGGCGGGGTATCCAGGGGGTGGCAGGGCTATCTAGGGGGTACAGGGTGGGTGGTATGGCCATCCACGGGGGTGGTGGGGCTGTCCAAGTGGGTACAGGGTGTCCAGGCAGGGTGTTCGGGCTGTCCACAGGGGGTGGTCGGGCTTTCCACTAGGGTGGCAGGGCTGTCCACAGGGTTGGTAGGGCTGTCCAGGGGGTGGGTGTCTAGGGGGTGGGGGTGTGGCTGTCCAAGGGGGTGGGTGCTGTCCAAGGGGGTGGGGGTGTCCATCCCCAAGGGTCGTAAAATCCAATCATTATCCAATTATAGCATGACTTTAAGCCTACTATATATGACCGAGAATTATGTAGTTGGATACCATGAATATCATTCATATAAATCACTACACACCCAATTATAAACACACAACCAAATATCATAGAGGGATCATATTTTATGAGCCATATTTCGATGGGACACTACTCATAGGAGTACGAGCCTTTTTATATCATTATGTGATACAGAGTTGTACAAATGTTAAATTTGTATTAGATCAATATAGATAGTGGATAAGAACTTCTGTGAGATTTCATTTTTGAGATCACTTCTTCCTGCAAGGGTAAGAGTGAGTGTTGGTATGGAATATCATGAAAAGTCTTAACAATAGAAAGAAACTATACATTGGTTATATTTGATTCGTATTTTTTTGTAGAGTATCAGAGTGGACAACCCCCCCCCTCCCTGGACATCCCACACCACCCACACCCCCACACCACTCCAGAACCCTACACCCTCGCACCCCCACCCCACTTGGACACCCCCACCACACCTAGACAGCCCACCCCCTCTTCCCTAGACAACCAAAATCCCTCCTCTCCCCCTAGAGAGACCACCCCCACCCCCTTGGACAACCCAACCCCCCTTGACAGCCCACACCCACCTCCCCCACCTGGATAGCCCACTCACCACCACCCCTAGACAGACCACCCCTCACTAGACATCTCACACCCCCTCCCCTATAGCCCCTACCCCCCTCCCCCCACTGTAACAGCCCAAGATTTTATAAAAAAATATATTCTTTTTAATTTTATTAATGTCTTGTGTTGTACGCTACACAAAAAGGAGCTTGCACAACACACATCCTTGACTTGCCTTTCATTACACACAATCGCGACCTTCCTCGATAGCGTGTGTAGTACGCAATACCGAGTTTCACTAAACAACGATGTGCTATTAAAATATTATTAAAACTAGCCGTTATGAATAGTAATAACCACTTTTTAAAATTCTGTAAATCTTATTTTTCAAAATGAACTTCATTCTTGGATTCGGAGTATCGAATTTATCCTAAGGTGAAATTTTGGTACTTTTCGGATAACTTTCATATTCTGATGAATAGTGAAAATTACTAAATTATAATTAAAAACAACTTTTTTTAATCGAAATAATTAATAGTGATAAATCATTAATTTGAGTGGTTATAAAGTTTATTTAGAATATATTTTTACAATTTAATACAATTTTGGTCATTGGATGTAATTTCACATTTAAACTAGACATAAACAAGTGTCAATCTTTTGATAGATATTGTTTCTTAAAAACACGCTATTTGTTTTAACAGCGGGATTTAATTATAAAATTAATTAATGAAACTTTTATGTTATGAATTTGGTAAAATAGACTTCATTTTTGAATTCGGAATATGAAATATAGCTTGGGATGAAATTTTGGCATTGTTCTGAAAAACATCAATTTTTGATGAATAGTGAAACTACTAAGTGGTAGGTTAAAAACTGAATTTTGCATAAAACATAATTTTACCGCTTCTGTGAATGGAATTTCGAAAATCCGAGTGACACGGTTAATATCAAGGACTAAAATGTGGTTCAATGAGATGAAAATAATTTTTTGGTGAATAGTAACTTTTTACTTTTTTACCACGGTTAATAGTAAATAAGGTAACTAAGGGTAAATATGATATTAATATTACCCTAACACATGTCCTAATTCTATTGGACAAGTGTAATTCGACCAAAAACAAACTTAGGAATAAAATATGACCATTTAGGCCCACTTGGATTATATTAGGACATTTATTATTAATTTATTTAAAGAAGGGTTAAAATAGTTAAAATCAAAGTTTAATAATTAAATCATTTTTAATATGGGGTTATACATTAGATAAATTCGATTGTAAATATTCATTAGAAATCTAAAAAGATTTCCTACATGATGGTATTTTATTTGTAATTTTTAGACATCAAATAATTTAATTTATTTATGACACAAAGATGATGCAGTAATTATCTTATTAATGAAATATTGACATAATTGATGTTATAAACACCAACATAAATGTCATTTGAGACTTTTTATGAATTCCACTAATTTTCTAGGTTACTATGATATAATAGTGATGCTCTAATCAACTTGGTTTGAACATATAATTCTGTTATGACTTTCACAAAAATCATATATCAAATAGTGTCAAAATTGACACAAAATAGTTTTTAAATCAAATATTATATTATTAATTGTTATTTTATTCCTAAAAATCTAAGGTTCGGCCAAATGACTTAGATAAGGATATATGTATTAAAAATATACAATTTGGGGTTCGTTTGGCATGTTATAGTAAGTTTATTAACCATATAGTGAAAGAATACAAAAAGACACGGTAAAAGTTAAATTATTTAACTTAGAGTTAAATCTAATTGATAAGGTTAAAATAATACCCTAAACTTGTCTAAATCCTATTGGTTGATAGGATTTCGACCCATCCCCACTTTATCTTCGAAATAAGACCCTTTGGAACCATTATAAACCGATTTTGACTTTAATATAAAATAATATTTTGAGATATTCCTAAGGTGCCCCTCTCCTCCCCTATAAAAGGACACCTCCTCCCCCTCCTCCTCACACCAATTTGAGCACTCAAGCTCGGCCAACCCCTGCCAATTTATCCTCTCCACTTCCCTAGCAACATCCTAGAGGTTCTGGTCTTCCTCAAAGACCAATTTTAGTGCCCTAAGAGGAGGTCTCAAAGAGGCGCTTCAAAGAAGAGGTAATTACCGTTACCAATTCTTTCATCTTTATTTCTTCTTCCACTTCTTCTTCTTAGGTTGTTTCATTATGAAGTAATAACATCAGTATCACTCATATACTGATATGTTATTATAAGTATGAAACAACCCTATTTCACCATCTATCCATCGTACGAAAAAAGAAATCACCGCGCGTGCGTACGTACGGAATACCGTCTCCACGCCGTGGTGTAATCTATTTTCCACCACCACCTTACACGGATGGGTATAATGGTGTAAAGAATAACTATACATAGTTATTACAACATCATATTGATTCTGATATATTGTATAATATACTCCAATTCAATTCAATATTTATAGAAATGATATCATCGCTCGTGCGTACGTACGGAATACCGTCTCCACGACGCGATGAGATTCATTTTCCATGTTAACCATTTAAGAATGATTATAATGTATATATAAGAAATAATAATGAAATATATGACATTATAAAGCTACTGGATTTATGTATATATATACATATGTATGTCATCTACTTACTTCCATTTCAAGACAATAAGGAAAGGAAAACAGCGTTCATGCGTACGTACGGACTACCGTCTCCATGAACGGTGTTTTTCATTTTATTTATCTACCTATTATATATATATATATACTGAATATATATGATATATAAATCATATTTTATATTCTGGAAGTAAGTAAATCATGATATAAGTAATAATGATGTCAAGAACAACAAGTCAAAACACCTACGATAAATGAAACGATTTAACCAAAACGCTTCTTTTACATGGAATTTACAAAAGAATGGGTAATATAATGTCATAAGTGAACCATATATGATATCATAACAATGAATATGATTCTGTAATAAGTCAATAACATGATTTAAATCATTATACAGGAGGTTCGGACACTTACAAAGCAAGTCGGACCTAAGGTAAGGGAAATATCACAATCTCATTTTTATCCGAGATTGTTTATTCGTAAGTATTTACTGGGGTGTATTTTATCATCCACATCCATGTTTCCTCAATATGTAATATTATTTACATCCACTTGCAATAGTTTAAATCCAATTTTACCCTTAGGTGAGTTTTTAGTAAAGAATATGAAAGGAATCTTTTGTCGTTTTTCCGTACGAGGTACTTTTTGACTTTTCCGACAAAAGTACGAAGAATGTTTTTTTAACTTATACGGCATGAATGGATTTTTAAAACATTGTTTCCAAGAAGCTTCCTTTACAAGTTTTCAAGTTTATTTTTAATCAACTTCTTTTATTTTAAATTTGTATGACATGTTATGAAAGGAAAAATGTTTTTGAAGAAGAAAGGATATTTTCCTCAAGAATGGAGTTCAAGTGATTTTCAAAATTATTTTCCATCTAAGATAATAAAGGGTTCTGTTTTTATCCCTATTATTACATTGATTTGATCATGTTGTGATGGAATTATTTTTATGAATTCCTTTATCTTATATGAATTGATTTATGATGTCATGATGTTTCAAGAATCCCATTTTTGTTTCATGTGTTATGCGATGATGTATGTTTTATGATTATGTGGCACACATAAGAAAGGATTCATTATAAGATGGGTGGGACCTATATCTCCCTCCAATGCATTGGGTAAAGATTTTATATCTCATGAGATAGACATGGCTGAAATGGTAGGTTATACCGGTTCAGTGAAACAGGACTGAAACGAGGGTTACTCGATTCAGAAAGGGACTTTGTCCGCTAAGATAGTCTTGGCAATGAGTCATGACTAACAAGAAATGATTTTCCATGATTATGTGTGCATGCCACAAAGTTTCAAGTCTTATGTTATGATTATGGGGATCTCATTTTCACTTCTATGATTTGTTCCATGTTAAGATATTATGATCTCTTTTGCAGGTTATGATTTTCAAAAAGATATGATATGATTTTTATTTCTTTTGTATACCCTTACTGAGCATTTGAGCTCACCCTTTTATGTTTTCTTTTCCCCAGGATATAAAGAAAGGTTTTAGGTATAAAAAAAAAGGGAAGATCTTTATGGGAGATATTGAAGATCTTTCACCACGATTAGAAGATTACGTTCCGAGTTTCCAAAGACACTAAACTATTACGATCCTTGTGTGTGTGTTTTTGTTATGTACTAAGTATTCCGCAAATGTAACGTAATGTCCATGTACGTCAGGATACGGGTCTCTACAGTTGGTATCAGAGGAAAGGTTTAGTCAACCTTTGGAAACTAGGATGCGAAAACGTTAGTGAGATCCCTAGAGATATTTCTAAGGTATGTCTAGGGATGTCCCTAAGGATAAGTATACGTATAGGATATAGTCCTAGAACAACAGTAACGATCTTAGAATTTAACCTAAGATGTTAGATAATGAAGTTATTTCCCCTTTATTATGATTTTTGCATCTCACACTATTCTTTTTGGGTTTTAGAAAATGGATGGAAACAAGGTGATTCACGATAATGGAGGATATCCTGGACAATGGAATGATATTCTTCATGAGAAACCAAATTAAATGGGATTTGGAAGTCCAAACATCATTATTATGCCGAATCAGCAATCTCACAATATGATCAATAAAGTAAAATTTGGTAAGTTTCCTGACTCGACTAATAAGAGAAAGATGGAGTTCCATGATGATCATAGAGGAAAGAAAGTTCAATTTCCCCTATGTAAATCATGTGGGAAGAGGCATCAAGGAGAATGTTTCAAGGGAACTGGAAGATGCTTTGGGTGTGGAAAAGGACACAAAGCAAGTAAGTGCAAAGGAAAAGGGTCGGTTAACACCATGGATGAGGATAATGGTATTGCTACGACATCAAAAATGGTTAAGTGTTTTAAATGTGGAATGTATGGGCATTATGCAAACAAATGACCTAAGGGAAAGACTCATGAAGAGAATCAGTATGGTCATATGGGTAGTATTTATGTGGATGATGATGAAGAGACTACAAATGATATGTGAGATGAAAGAATTTTTGAAGCTCGGTCAATGGTTTGAGAATGTAGTGGAATGATTACATGTTTATCATGTGTAATTTTGGAATAAAGAGACATCTATGAATTGTTACACTGTTGTCTTTCCTTGTGTTTTGAAAGTGTATGATTAATGTTACCAGTATCCATGAAAGGTTATTCAGATATTTTTGGAATGTAGATGATATGCGCATAATGAAGGGATAAGGAGAAAATTAAATGTTTGATAGTATTCATGAGCTCATGATTGATATAAGGACTAAGTGATATCATGGTTTGAGTATATAGAATTTTGAGGATTTCGGTATGTGAAAAGTGTTAACTTTTAACTGCATTCATGTTTTCACTAAGGTTCAATGGGTATTCAAGAGAGTACAAGATTAAGGCCTTTGAATGTTTGGAATGTGACCAACAAGATATATCTTATGATATATGGGGATCAACGATGGTATTAAATCTCTGGTAATCGTTTTCACTATGTTATGAGAATGGACTGCAGTATTATGAGCCTAAAGATTGGAATGGTTTATGTTGGATATAAGTTAGTATTGTTTAAGGATAGAAGTTTTTTTGATATTATTGATGGGATGTTATAGTAATATAGTTTTAGAAAAAGGACAACCTGCAGGACGGGCGACAGCCCATCGCTTCGAACAAGGCTGTGGGAATCGAACCCACAACCGAAGTGCGACTAGCCTTTATCGCCTACCACTGGCCTACAGGAAGTCCCTGTTTAGTATAAACTAGTTTTATTTTATTAAGCAGTATGATATATGAAGTATAAGTCCATTTTAGGAACTATATATGATTAATCTCACTATAGAATGACTTATGTATATTTAATAACTTTTTCTTACCTTTTGTTTGAGACAGATGGAATGACCCGTCATTCTATCACATGATCTACTAACACTTCACGAATAACAAATTCAACTTCATTTATTTAAGAGATGAAGTGGAAATTGTTCAAGGCACGAACAACAGTGATATTGTATCAAAATAAAGTAAGTATTTATTCTAATTCAAATTTACAACTTTAGGGAAATGATCTTGAAAACCAAAAATGTTGTCCTAGTGATCTTATACCTGATGAATCAGATGGTACCTTAGATCGTCACAAATTTATGGATTTGTGATTACTGGATTTTCCATAGCCATGTTATCTACCACTCTCCATCAGAACATGATGGTTAGATTTCTCTTCCATATCCATATTTTCACCTATGTGGAAACCCAGTGATTAGTTTATTTGGGTAATCGTTACATTTCATTCTTTAGTTTTTAAAGCCAAGTTTTGGTATTCCCTTTTACGATGTGGGTTTCTATTAAAGAAACTTTCAAATAGTAAACCATTTATAACCCCGACGAATTTCGAGGGCGAAATTCATTTTAAGGGGGGTAGAATGTAACAGCCCAAGATTTTATAAAAAAATATATTCTTTTTAATTTTATTAATGTCTTGTGTTGTACGCTACACAAAAAGGAGCTTGCACAACACACATCCTTGACTTGCCTTGCATTACACACAATCGCGACCTTCCTCGATAGCGTGTGTAGTACACAATACCGAGTTTCACTAAACAACGATGTGCTATTAAAATATTATTAAAACTAGCCATTATGAATAGTAATAACCACTTTTTAAAATTCTGTAAATCTTATTTTTCAAAATGAACTTCATTCTTGGATTCGGAGTATCGAATTTATCCTAAGGTGAAATTTTGGTACTTTTCGGATAACTTTCATATTCTGATGAATAGTGAAAATTACTAAATTATAATTAAAAACAACTTTTTTTAATCGAAATAATTAATAGTGATAAATCATTAATTTGAGTGGTTATAAAGTATATTTAGAATATATTTTTACAATTTAATACAATTTTGGTCATTGGATGTAATTTCACATTTAAACTAGACATAAACAAGTGTCAATCTTTTGATAGATATTGTTTCTTAAAAACACGCTATTTGTTTTAACAGCGGGATTTAATTATAAAATTAATTAATGAAACTTTTATGTTATGAATTTGGTAAAATAGACTTCATTTTTGAATTCGGAATATGAAATATAGCTTGGGATGAAATTTTGGCATTGTTCTGAAAAACATCAATTTTTGATGAATAGTGAAACTACTAAGTGGTAGGTTAAAAACTGAATTTTGCATAAAACTTAATTTTACCGCTTCTGTGAATGGAATTTCGAAAATCCGAGTGACACGGTTAATATCAAGGACTAAAATGTGGTTCAATGAGATGAAAATAATTTTTTGGTGAATAGTAACTTTTTACTTTTTTACCACGGTTAATAGTAAATAAGGTAACTAAGGGTAAATATGATATTAATATTACCCTAACACATGTCCTAATTCTATTGGACAAGTGTAATTCGACCAAAAACAAACTTAGGAATAAAATATGACCATTTAGGCCCACTTGGATTATATTAGGACATTTATTATTAATTTATTTAAAGAAGGGTTAAAATAGTTAAAATCAATGTTTAATAAGTAAATCATTTTTAATATGGGGTTATACATTAGATAAATTCGATTGTAAATATTCATTAGAAATCTAAAACGATTTCCTACATGATGGTATTTTATTTGTAATTTTTAGACATCAAATAATTTAATTTATTTATGACACAAAGATGATGCAGTAATTATCTTATTAATGAAATATTGACATAATTGATGTTATAAACACCAACATAAATGTCATTTGAGACTTTTTATGAATTCCACTAATTTTCTAGGTTACTATGATATAATAGTGATTCTATAATCAACTTGGTTCGAACATATAATTCTGTTATGACTTTCACAAAAATCATATATCAAATAGTGTCAAAATTGACACAAAATAGTTTTTAAATCAAATATTATATTATTAATTGTTATTTTATTCCTAAAAATCTAAGGTTCGGCCAAATGACTTAGATAATGATATATGTATTAAAAATATACAATTTGGGGTTCGTTTGGCATGTTATAGTAAGTTTATTAACCATATAGTGAAAGAAAACAAAAAGACACAGTAAAAGTTAAATTATTTAACTTAGAGTTAAATCTAATTGATAAGGTTAAAATAATACCCTAAACTTGTCTAAATCCTATTGGTTGATAGGATTTCGACCCATCCCCACTTTATCTTCGAAATAAGACCCTTTGGAACCATTATAAACCGATTTTGACTTTAATATAAAATAATATTTTGAGATATTCCTAAGGTGCCCCTCTCCTCCCCTATAAAAGGACACCTCCTCCCCCTCCTCCTCACACCAATTTGAGCACTCAAGCTCGGCCAACCCCTGCCAATTTATCCTCTCCACTTCCCTAGCAACATCCTAGAGGTTCTGGTCTTCCTCAAAGACCAATTTTAGTGCCCTAAGAGGAGGTCTCAAAGAGGCGCTTCAAAGAAGAGGTAATTACCGTTACCAATTCTTTCATCTTTATTTCTTCTTCCACTTCTTCTTCTTAGGTTGTTTCATTATGAAGTAATAACATCAGTATAACTCATATACTGATATGTTATTATAAGTATTAAACAACCCTATTTCACCATCTATCCATCCTACGGAAAAAGAAATCACCGCGCGTGCGTACGTACAGAATATCGTCTCCACGCCGTGGTGTAATCTATTTTCCACCACCACCTTACATGGATGGGTATAATGGTGTAAAGAATAACTATACATAGTTATGACAACATCATATTGATTCTGATATATTGTATAATATACTCCAATTCAATTCAATATTTATAGAAATGATATCATCGCTCGTGCGTACGTACGGAATACCGTCTCCACGACGCGATGAGATTCATTTTCCATGTTAACCATTTAAGAATGATTATAATGTATATATAAGAAATAATAATGAAATATATGACATTATAAAGCTACTGGATTTATGTATATATATACATATGTATGTCATCTACTTACTTCCATTTCAAGACAATAAGGAAAGGAAAACAGCGTTCATGCGTACGTACGGACTACCGTCTCCATGAACGGTGTTTTTCATTTTATTTATCTACCTATTATATATATATATATACTGAATATATATGATATATAAATCATATTTTATATTCTGGAAGTAAGTAAATCATGATATAAGTAATAATGATGTCAAGAACAACAAGTCAAAACACCTACGATAAATGAAACGATTTTACCCAAAACGCTTCTTTTACATGGAATTTACAAAAGAACGGGTAATATAATGTCATAAGTGAACCATATATGATATCATAACAATGAATATGATTCTGTAATAAGTCAATAACATGATTTAAATCATTATACAGGAGGTTCGGACACTTACAAAGCAAGTCGGACCTAAGGTAAGGGAAATATCACAATCTCATTTTTATCCGAGATTGTTTATTCGTAAGTATTTACTGGGGTGTATTTTATCATCCACATCCATGTTTCCTCAATATGTAATATTATTTACATCCACTTGCAATATTTTAAATCCAATTTTACCCTTAGGTGAGTTTTTAGTAAAGAATATGAAAGGAATCTTTTGTCGTTTTTCCGTACGAGGTACTTTTTGACTTTTCCGACAAAAGTACGAAGAATGTTTTTTTAACTTATACGGCATGAATGGATTTTTAAAACATTGTTTCCAAGAAGCTTCCTTTACAAGTTTTCAAGTTTATTTTTAATCAACTTCTTTTATTTTAAATTTGTATGACATGTTATGAAAGGAAAAATGTTTTTGAAGAAGAAAGGATATTTTCCTCAAGAATGGAGTTCAAGTGATTTTCAAAATTATTTTCCATCTAAGATAATAAAGGGTTCTGTTTTTATCCCTATTATTACATTGATTTGATCATGTTGTGATGGAATTATTTTTATGAATTCCTTTATCTTATATGAATTGATTTATGATGTCATGATGTTTCAAGAATCCCATTTTTGTTTCATGTGTTATGCGATGATGTATGTTTTATGATTATGTGGCACACATAAGAAAGGATTCATTATAAGATGGGTGGGACCTATATCTCCCTCCAATGCATTGGGTAAAGATTTTATATCTCATGAGATAGACATGGCTGAAATGGTAGGTTATACCGGTTCAGTGAAACAGGACTGAAACGAGGGTTACTCGATTCAGAAAGGGACTTTGTCCGCTAAGATAGTCTTGGCAATGAGTCATGACTAACAAGAAATGATTTTCCATGATTATGTGTGCATGCCACAAAGTTTCAAGTCTTATGTTATGATTATGGGGATCTCATTTTCACTTCTATGATTTGTTCCATGTTAAGATATTATGATCTCTTTTGCAGGTTATGATTTTCAAAAAGATATGATATGATTTTTATTTCTTTTGTATACCCTTACTGAGCATTTGAGCTCACCCTTTTATGTTTTCTTTTCCCCAGGATATAAAGAAAGGTTTTAGGTATAAAAAAAAAGGGAAGATCTTTATGGGAGATATTGAAGATCTTTCACCACGATTAGAAGATTACGTTCCGAGTTTCCAAAGACACTAAACTATTACGATCCTTGTGTGCGTGTTTTTGTTATGTACTAAGTATTCCGCAAATGTAACGTAATGTCCATGTACGTCAGGATACGGGTCTCTACAGTTGGTATCAGAGGAAAGGTTTAGTCAACCTTTGGAAACTAGGATGCGAAAACGTTAGTGAGATCCCTAGAGATATTTCTAAGGTATGTCTAGGGATGTCCCTAAGGATAAGTATACGTATAGGATATAGTCCTAGAACAACAGTAACGATCTTAGAATTTAACCTAAGATGTTAGATAATGAAGTTATTCCCCCTTTATTATGATTTTTGCATCTCACACTATTCTTTTTGGGTTTTAGAAAATGGATGGAAACAAGGTGATTCACGATAATGGAGGATATGCTGGACAATGGAATGATATTCTTCATGAGAAACCAAATGAAATGGGATTTGGAAGTCCAAACATCATTATTATGCCGAATCAGCAATCTCACAATATGATCAATAAAGTAAAATTTGGTAAGTTTCCTGACTCGACTAATAAGAGAAAGATGGAGTTCCATGATGATCATAGAGGAAAGAAAGTTCAATTTCCCCTATGTAAATCATGCGGGAAGAGGCATCAAGGAGAATGTTTCAAGGGAACTGGAAGATGCTTTGGGTGTGGAAAAGAAGGACACAAAGCAAGTAAGTGCAAAGGAAAAGGGTCGGTTAACACCATGGATGAGGATAATGGTATTGCTACGACATCAAAAATGGTTAAGTGTTTTAAATGTGGAATGTATGGGCATTATGCAAAAAAATGACCTAAGGGAAAGACTCATGAAGAGAATCAGTATGGTCATATGGGTAGTATTTATGTGGATGATGATGAAGAGACTACAAATGATATGTGAGATGAAAGAATTTTTGAAGCTCGGTCAATGGTTTGAGAATGTAGTGGAATGATTACATGTTTATCATGTGTAATTTTGGAATAAAGAGACATCTATGAATTGTTACACTGTTGTCTTTCCTTGTGTTTTGAAAGTGTATGATTAATGTTACCAGTATCCATGAAAGGTTATTCAGATATTTTTGGAATGTAGATGATATGCGCATAATGAAGGGATAAGGAGAAAATTAAATGTTTGATAGTATTCATGAGCTCATGATTGATATAAGGACTAAGTGATATCATGGTTTGAGTATATAGAATTTTGAGGATTTCGGTATGTGAAAAGTGTTAACTTTTAACTGCATTCATGTTTTCACTAAGGTTCAATGGGTATTCAAGAGAGTACAAGATTAAGGCCTTTGAATGTTTGGAATGTGACCAACAAGATATATCTTATGATATATGGGGATCAACGATGGTATTAAATCTCTGGTAATCGTTTTCACTATGTTATGAGAATGGACTGCAGTATTATGAGCCTAAAGATTGGAATGGTTTATGTTGGATATAAGTTAGTATTGTTTAAGGATAGAAGTTTTTTCGATATTATTGATGGGATGTTATAGTAATATAGTTTTAGAAAAAGGACAACCTGCAGGACGGGCGACAGCCCATCGCTTCGAACAAGGCTGTGGGAATCGAACCCACAACTGAAGTGCGACTAGCCTTTATCGCCTACCACTGGCCTACAGGAAGTCCCTGTTTAGTATAAACTAGTTTTATTTTATTAAGCAGTATGATATATGAAGTATAAGTCCATTTTAGGAACTATATATGATTAATCTCACTATAGAATGACTTATGTATATTTAATAACTTTTGCTTACCTTTTGTTTGAGACAGATGGAATGACCCGTCATTCTATCACATGATCTGTTAACACTTCACGAATAACAAATTCAACTTCATTTATTTAAGAGATGAAGTGGAAATTGTTCAAGGCACGAACAACAGTGATATTGTATCAAAATAAAGTAAGTATTTATTCTAATTCAAATTTACAACTTTAGGGAAATGATCTTGAAAACCAAAAATGTTGTCCTAGTGATCTTATACCTGATGAATCAGATGGTACCTTAGATCGTCACAAATTTATGGATTTGTGATTACTGGATTTTCCATAGCCATGTTATCTACCACTCTCCATCAGAACATGATGGTTATATTTCTCTTCCATATCCATATTTTCACCTATGTGGAAACCCAGTGATTAGTTTATTTGGGTAATCGTTACATTTCATACTTTAGTTTTTAAAGCCAAGTTTTGGTATTCCCTTTTACGATGTGGGTTTCTATTAAAGAAACTTTCAAATAGTAAACCATTTATAACCCCGACGAATTTCGAGGGCGAAATTCATTTTAAGGGGGGTAGAATGTAACAGCCCAAGATTTTATAAAAAAATATATTCTTTTTAATTTTATTAATATCTTGTGTTGTACGCTACACAAAAAGGAGCTTGCACAACACACATCCTTGACTTGCCTTGCATTACACACAATCGCGACCTTCCTCGATAGCGTGTGTAGTACGCAATACCGAGTTTCACTAAACAACGATGTGCTATTAAAATATTATTAAAACTAGCCGTTATGAATAGTAATAACCACTTTTTAAAATTCTGTAAATCTTATTTTTCAAAATGAACTTCATTCTTGGATTCGGAGTATCGAATTTATCCTAAGGTGAAATTTTGGTACTTTTCGGATAACTTTCATATTCTGATGAATAGTGAAAATTACTAAATTATAATTAAAAACAACTTTTTTTAATCGAAATAATTAATAGTGATAAATCATTAATTTGAGTGGTTATAAAGTATATTTAGAATATATTTTTACAATTTAATACAATTTTGGTCATTGGATGTAATTTCACATTTAAACTAGACATAAACAAGTGTCAATCTTTTGATAGATATTGTTTCTTAAAAACACGCTATTTGTTTTAACAGCGGGATTTAATTATAAAATTAATTAATGAAACTTTTATGTTATGAATTTGGTAAAATAGACTTCATTTTTGAATTCGGAATATGAAATATAGCTTGGGATGAAATTTTGGCATTGTTCTGAAAAACATCAATTTTTGATGAATAGTGAAACTACTAAGTTGTAGGTTAAAAACTGAATTTTGCATAAAACTTAATTTTACCGCTTCTGTGAATGGAATTTCGAAAATCCGAGTGACACGGTTAATATCAAGGACTAAAATGTGGTTCAATGAGATGAAAATAATTTTTTGGTGAATAGTAACTTTTTACTTTTTTTACCACGGTTAATAGTAAATAAGGTAACTAAGGGTAAATATGATATTAATATTACCCTAACACATGTCCTAATTCTATTGGACAAGTGTAATTCGACCAAAAACAAACTTAGGAATAAAATATTACCATTTAGGCCCACTTGGATTATATTAGGACATTTATTATTAATTTATTTAAAGAAGGGTTAAAATAGTTAAAATCAAAGTTTAATAAGTAAATCATTTTTAATATGGGGTTATACATTAGATAAATTCGATTGTAAATATTCATTAGAAATCTAAAAAGATTTCCTACATGATGGTATTTTATTTGTAATTTTTAGACATCAAATAATTTAATTTATTTATGACACAAAGATGATGCAGTAATTATCTTATTAATGAAATATTGACATAATTGATGTTATAAACACCAACATAAATGTCATTTGAGACTTTTTATGAATTCCACTAATTTTCTAGGTTACTATGATATAATAGTGATGCTCTAATCAACTTGGTTCGAACATATAATTCTGTTATGACTTTCACAAAAATCATATATCAAATAGTGTCAAAATTGACACAAAATAGTTTTTAAATCAAATATTATATTATTAATTGTTATTTTATTCCTAAAAATCTAAGGTTCGGCCAAATGACTTAGATAAGGATATATGTATTAAAAATATACAATTTGGGGTTCGTTTGGCATGTTATAGTAAGTTTATTAACCATATAGTGAAAGAAAACAAAAAGACACGGTAAAAGTTAAATTATTTAACTTAGAGTTAAATCTAATTGATAAGGTTAAAATAATACCCTAAACTTGTCTAAATCCTATTGGTTGATAGGATTTCGACCCATCCCCACTTTATCTTCGAAATAAGACCCTTTGGAACCATTATAAACCGATTTTGACTTTAATATAAAATAATATTTTGAGATATTCCTAAGGTGCCCCTCTCCTCCCCTATAAAAGGACACCTCCTCCCCCTCCTCCTCACACCAATTTGAGCACTCAAGCTCGGCCAACCCCTGCCAATTTATCCTCTCCACTTCCCTAGCAACATCCTAGAGGTTCTGGTCTTCCTCAAAGACCAATTTTAGTGCCCTAAGAGGAGGTCTCAAAGAGGCGCTTCAAAGAAGAGGTAATTACCGTTACCAATTCTTTCATCTTTATTTCTTCTTCCACTTCTTCTTCTTAGGTTGTTTCATTATGAAGTAATAACATCAGTATCACTCATATACTTATATGTTATTATAAGTATGAAACAACCCTATTTCACCATCTATCCATCCTATGGAAAAAGAAATCACCGCGCGTGCGTACGTACGGAATACCGTCTCCACGCCGTGGTGTAATCTATTTTCCACCACCACCTTACATGGATGGGTATAATGGTGTAAAGAATAACTATACATAGTTATTACAACATCATATTGATTCTGATATATTGTATAATATACTCCAATTCAATTCAATATTTATAGAAATGATATCATCGCTCGTGCGTACGTACGGAATACCGTCTCCACGACGCGATGAGATTCATTTTCAATGTTAACCATTTAAGAATGATTATAATGTATATATAAGAAATAATAATGAAATATATGACATTATAAAGCTACTGGATTTATGTATATATATACATATGTATGTCATCTACTTACTTCCATTTCAAGACAATAAGGAAAGGAAAACAGCGTTCATGCGTACGTACGGACTACCGTCTCCATGAACGGTGTTTTTCATTTTATTTATCTACCTATTATATATATATATATACTGAATATATATGATATATAAATCATATTTTATATTCTGGAAGTAAGTAAATCATGATATAAGTAATAATGATGTCAAGAACAACAAGTCAAAACACCTACGATAAATGAAACGATTTTACCCAAAACGCTTCTTTTACATGGAATTTACAAAAGAACGGGTAATATAATGTCATAAGTGAACCATATATGATATCATAACAATGAATATGATTCTGTAATAAGTCAATAACATGATTTAAATCATTATACAGGAGGTTCGGACACTTACAAAGCAAGTCGGACCTAAGGTAAGGGAAATATCACAATCTCATTTTTATCCGAGATTGTTTATTCGTAAGTATTTACTGGGGTGTATTTTATCATCCACATCCATGTTTCCTCAATATGTAATATTATTTACATCCACTTGCAATAGTTTAAATCCAATTTTACCCTTAGGTGAGTTTTTAGTAAAGAATATGAAAGGAATCTTTTGTCGTTTTTCCGTACGAGGTACTTTTTGACTTTTCCGACAAAAGTACGAAGAATGTTTTTTTAACTTATACGGCATGAATGGATTTTTAAAACATTGTTTCCAAGAAGCTTCCTTTACAAGTTTTCAAGTTTATTTTTAATCAACTTCTTTTATTTTAAATTTGTATGACATGTTATGAAAGGAAAAATGTTTTTGAAGAAGAAAGGATATTTTCCTCAAGAATGGAGTTCAAGTGATTTTCAAAATTATTTTCCATCTAAGATAATAAAGGGTTCTGTTTTTATCCCTATTATTACATTGATTTGATCATGTTGTGATGGAATTATTTTTATGAATTCCTTTATCTTATATGAATTGATTTATGATGTCATGATGTTTCAAGAATCCCATTTTTGTTTCATGTGTTATGCGATGATGTATGTTTTATGATTATGTGGCACACATAAGAAAGGATTCATTATAAGATGGGTGGGACCTATATCTCCCTCCAATGCATTGGGTAAAGATTTTATATCTCATGAGATAGACATGGCTGAAATGGTAGGTTATACCGGTTCAGTGAAACAGGACTGAAACGAGGGTTACTCGATTCAGAAAGGGACTTTGTCCGCTAAGATAGTCTTGGCAATGAGTCATGACTAACAAGAAATGATTTTCCATGATTATGTGTGCATGCCACAAAGTTTCAAGTCTTATGTTATGATTATGGGGATCTCATTTTCACTTCTATGATTTGTTCCATGTTAAGATATTATGATCTCTTTTGCAGGTTATGATTTTCAAAAAGATATGATATGATTTTTATTTCTTTTGTATACCCTTACTGAGCATTTGAGCTCACCCTTTTATGTTTTCTTTTCCCCAGGATATAAAGAAAGGTTTTAGGTATAAAAAAAAGGGAAGATCTTTATGGGAGATATTGAAGATCTTTCACCACGATTAGAAGATTACGTTCCGAGTTTCCAAAGACACTAAACTATTACGATCCTTGTGTGTGTGTTTTTGTTATGTACTAAGTATTCCGCAAATGTAACGTAATGTCCATGTACGTCAGGATACGGGTCTCTACACCCACAGCACCCCTAAATTGCCCCCCCCCCCACCTGGACAGTCGACGCCCACACCTCCCACTAGATAGCCCACCCCCCCTCCTTGGAGAACACATACCCCATCCCCCACCTAGATACCACCCCGGGATAGCCCACCCCCACCCTGGATAGGCTACACCACCCTCCCTTACATCCCCCCCACCTTGACACCCACCCCCACCTGGACAACCCACTCCCATCCCCACCTAGAAAGCCCACCCCCTTGCCACCCCCACCTAGTCATCCCCCCAACCTAGACACCCCCTCACCCCCTCAACTTTACACCACCCTCCATGGACACCACACAACCCCCTCCCCCACCTGAACACCCTACCTTGACCCCCTGGACAACCCACATCGCTCCTTATGCAGCCCATACCCCCTCCCCCACACCCCTATAGCCCACCTACCCCCCTCCAGCCCCCTACCCCCTTGACAAACCACCCCCACCTGGACAGCCCCCCACACCTGGATAGCCCCCACACCTCGACAACCCTCCTACCCCTACTGGATCCCCACTTAGGGTAATTTTACTTAAAATCATTTTATTCATTAAGAAACGAAAACCATCATACATTATCCATTTCATTCCAAACAACCCATTCAACTTATCAAAACATGAAAAATTCAATTTATCAAAACATGAAAAAATTCAATTTATAATGCTCTATATGTCACTTATAAAATGAAATTGGGGAAGGGGGAAATCATCTACATTGTTAATTACAATTTAAAAAATGGGTCTGCCACTCAGGAGGTGTGGTGGTATCTAGGAGGTGTGGTGGTGTCCAGGGGGGTGTCTGAGGGGGTGGGTGTGGGGGGGATGTCCAAGGGGTCGAGGGTGTTTAATGGTTGGGGTGTCTAGGGGTGGTGGAGGTGGTGGGTCTATCCAAGGGGGTGGGTGGGAGGGGGTTGTCCAAAGGGTGGGGGTGTGGGGGAGGGGGGATGTCCATGGCCGTGGATGGTGTCTAGTGGGTGGGGGTGTCTAGGAGTGGTGGAGGTGGTAGGGCTATCCATGGGGGGGGGGGGCTATCCAAAGGGTGGGGGTTATCCAAGTGGTTGGGGTGTCTAGGGGGTGGGGGAGGGGCGGTCTAAAGGGTGGGAGATGTCTAAGTTGTTGGGTTTTCCAGCAGAGGTGAGGGGTGTCCAGGGAGGGTGGGCTGGGGGTGTCTGGGTCGTGGGGGTGGGGGGAGCTACCCAAGGGGTGGGGGTGTCCAAGGGGTTGGGGTGGGTGGGGGTTGTCCAATGGGGGGGTCCAGGGGTGGCGTGCTATCTGGGGGGTGGGAGGTGTCTCGGGGGTGGGGGTGGGGGTGTTCACAATTCCAATGCATCACCCAACCAACGCAAAAATCCAAATCCAATTTTCAACTAATCCAAAGTCCACAGAAAAGACCATATCACCCTACCAAAAAAACCATTTACCATGTTTAAAATTTAGAAAAAAAACATAAATCAAATCAAAGGGTTCGGTACTCTGCAGAAAGTACTCTAATTTAGCCAAAATCAACATATTAAACAGAAAAAAGAGGAAGAACATTAAATATAAGGTAACACATAAAATTTTAATTATAGAAAAAAATTGTTTGATTGATGATGGATATATGGTTGGAAGGAGTTTCATGACCGAGATGAATTCAGGAAGAGCTCTAGATTAGTTCTACAATCAGGCTGAGTGAGAGATAGGGTGTTGGGAATTTGGGGGAGAACATTCCCAATGGTTTTTAAAATCCATTGGTAAAGCCTCTCTTTACCCACAGTTTGTCAAAACTGTTGGTATATCTTAGAGAAACTAATTATTTTCCAATGGTTTTGGGAAGCCATTGGGAAGTCCTAAGTATATTTGCACATTTCCAACAGTTTGAACAAACTGTTGTCAAATGTTTCTGTCTTTTGCAGTATAGCAACGGTTTGAAGAAACCATTGGTATATTACCGTTGGGAAAACTCTAGATTCTAGTAGTGATTTATGGGAAGGGTAAAAATTGAACATGGAGTAGAAAAAAAGATTAGAGTGGATTATAATAATTCTTAACAATGATATAATTTTTGAGAATTATCTTAATCATGATAAAATATTTAATTTAATACTCATTTTCCATGAATAGTAAGATAATTTTCCATGAAATTTAATATATTAATGTGAAGAAAAAAACCATAGAAGTAAGAAGTTAAACATGGAACAATAAATATAAAATAATGATGACTTGAGTAAAATAATGGATTAAATCATTAAAATCACATGGATAAAAATCGTCTTAATGGAAAATTTAAATGGATTTTATATACCATATATTTAATTAAATGTATGATAGAAATACTATTATTGAAAATATTTATATAAATAAATGGGGTGAACTCATGATTATGAAACAAACCATAATAAATATAAAAGTATATGAAAAAACCTATATAGCTTGGATATTACCTAAATCAAAATAATAATGATGAAATTATATTTATTTGGATATTTTATATAATAAAATGCAACATAGAATAATGTGAAAGGAATTAATGTTTACATCAGATCCTGATTCATTCCATGTGTGTTATTAATATCCCTAATAATCAAATAAATTTAATTTAATACATTATTCATAAAAATAGTCACATATGTATATATCACATTCAAAGGTTATTAAACTAATATATACTATTTATTAATTGTATATATTTTTTGACATCATTTACTTGAGGTTGTTCAGTCAATTTCTAAGTAATTCCTTATATGATTACTATGATATAATGTGTTATAAAATAAATTTATAATGACAAGAATATTACTTTTTTAAGGAAATTATTATTATATACATTTAAAATTCTTTTAAATCTCTCCATGTTTTTTGGTGATGAAAAATTACTTTTATAACTACTGGAGGCGTTAGTTCTCATATATGCAAAATTAACGTTTCTATATATCAATTAATGAGAAATAAATAAGTTATATGAAACTCTATAATCTTAAAAACTTATTTATATTATTTATATCATATTTATTCATCCATCGTTATTATGACCATCCATGAATGGATTTTATGAAAAACTAAAGGCTTTTCTTCATGGAGGTGAATGTTTTCACACACATAGTAATGGTACATTTTTTATTATTAGTGGATGAAGAAAAATAAGTAATGATTGTTTCATTAATATAATAAAATATTAGTAATATAATGATATTATTTCTATATATTTTTATGGATATAAGAGTTTTGTAAGTGGAATATTAGGAATAAAAGGTTATACAGGGAGTCATACTTACATCGAGACATTGAACTTCCTCTTGAAGAACATTATAAAATCGAATGACATGTAAAAACATGTAGAGAGTAATGTCTTATTTATGTGGAATGGAATTATAGTATATATAAATTGGGGATATGTTCAGGGTAATTTAAATGTTTAATTTTAAATAATACAACCCCAGTATCCATAATCCAGTGGATATTTCTTTATGTTGAAATTAAATACAATATATTACATCACAAAAGACCGAATACTATAATAGTATTCAATAGAAAAAAAATAAATTAATAGAACATTAAATTTTAAAACATAAACCCAACATAGTATTTTTTCGATAACACCATTATTCCCTTTATAATTTCCCTAAATATAAATTATAAAACAATTTTTGGAATCTTTGGGAAAGAAAACCTAATAAATTGTTGATCTCAGGTTCTTATTA
Source organism: Viscum album (assembly GCA_963277665.1). Classification (NCBI taxonomy): domain Eukaryota; kingdom Viridiplantae; phylum Streptophyta; class Magnoliopsida; order Santalales; family Viscaceae; genus Viscum; species Viscum album. The sequence goes on along the minus strand of OY728165.1, from coordinate 1,207,806,154 downwards.
AGGTAAACCATATAGTGAAAATTAAATAAGTCAAAAATAATATGAATGTAAAAAAAATAGTCAAATAAATACATATAAATACTCACATGAGACTAAAACGGATCCATGTATATCATAACAATTAAAATAATCACATGGACATCAATAATTGATTTCATAATATTGAAATTCTTAGTGATAAACTTTCCAATGAGGCCACATTCTGTGACATCTGAAAATGACATAGAGGATTTTTTGAAATACATATATATAAATAATCAAGTCTTTCAATAAATACCAAAACAATTTTGTCTCATGAGATCCACCAATATGTCATGGGGATATGTAATTCTAGGCCTTACTATAGAGACACAAACTTTTCATATATTTATATTACTTATTATTAGATGAATATTATTTACATAACACAAATATACAAACAAGAATCATATATTAATATTATATTAGGATCATAGATGCATAAAAAATGATTCATAATTTTTCTATATGTTCTCCCACTTAGATCATTATAACTATCACCTTTCATAAACATATCATACATAAAAAATTATTTATAACATGGGAGAGGAAACAAATTATAGGGTGATCTCGAATACATAGTAATGGTAACCAACTGAGATATACATGATCATATAATCATAAAATGAGAAAAAGATTATGGTAACAAGATATTGTCATTTAAAAACCATACCCTACATATCATATATCATACTATTGAGTCATGGCATAAATCTTACTAGTTTATAAGGAATGAATCGTAATTTGAGCCATGAAACAATAACATTAACATAAGAAATAAAGTTGTTACATAAACATATGCATAAAGAATACCTACCTTTGATTTCAAGGATCTTCTCTAGTACTATCATAGTGGGATGGGTTTACCCCATAAATCATCATAGTTTTCACTATTTTCTCACACGAATATCATATTGGAAAAATTATTTTACTAAATTGGGTATAATTCCCATTACAATGCTTCTAATCTCATAAAATATACTTATTTACCAATCAATTGGGGGGATATATAGGTAACACTTATAAAATAATGAAAATCATACATATGAGTGCTAAAATATCCCAGACTATTCAACATATCAAAACTACGAATGCATTGGTAATGGAATCCGAAAATGTATTCAACACCTTCTGACAAGACATATATATAAATGGAAAAGGCATCGAACAAATAAAAAATCTATTTTTCCTCATGATAAATACTAATTCATTGGGAGGTTGTGTAATTCTAGAAACCACCCAACACAGAATAATTCCAATTTATTCATCATATGAATAATAAATACTACATGATCAATATTACTTAAATAATCAATATTTTTCAATAATAAAAGATTCATCATAAACAATTTCAATACATTCCCCAATGAAACTAATCATAAAACCTCCTAGAAATATTATGGATGACATAATTAGAGTATAACATTATAAATAACAATATTTAACAAATGATATTTATATAGATGAAAATACTATAAAAGGAGTACATGAAAATTTCTTGAAGAAAATATCATTTTCCCTTTTAAATCACTTATGTAAAATTTTAAAAAATATTAAATTATAATTTTTCATTAAAAATGACACTATAATATTTACATAATTTAGTTTTCCTGAAAAAATTAAATTTTAATTATGTTGTATAATTCAAAAAAAATTTCATTCACAATTTTGTTAAAAAAATAAAAAATTCCCTCGTTTGGAAAAAAATTGAAGATTCATTTGAAATAATTTTTTATAAATTCAAAAATGGAAAAAAATAAATATAATACATGATTTTATAATAATAAAACCATTCATTTATACATCTTAGGAAAAATATTGACATTGAAGAATAATATTCCTGACCAAGTTGAAAAACAATGACGATTTTCCAAAATCAATTATTATAGTATCTTCATTCCATAAAGAGAGGAATATGAAATGATAATATAAAATTTCTTAAAATTAAAATATGAGATTATAATATATTTGGGTGTTAGATAAAAAATTTCAAATAATTCCCTCAATAGAGACATAAATATAAATTGTCTTGAATAGTGGATAGATTGTAAAACAAAACCTTATGCCATAACCGAATTCATTTATATGTGTTCAATAATCCTATATAATAATTATATATCTATTATAAATAATTTTATAAAGGTTAAAATATATATCACACAATATATGATTTACTTATAACCTTTTATCACCCATTTAAAAATTCTTAATTTAAATAATAGTTCTGGGTGATAACTGCTTCATTTTTCATGTTTGTTTTTGTTTAGTAAATTTGTTCATTATACATATCTTTTTACTCAATGATATAAATAAATATAAAAATGATATAAATATCACATATATTTATATTCATCTACAAAATATGGAGATAAATTAATGAATTAAACTATTCAAGGAGATGGTAGGCTATATGTACGTTTGAACACTATTTTCACTTTTTGAAAGATGGAATGAAAGAAAGATAAATAATAATTATACTTTAGATGATCAATTTTAGACCATAAATTTTTTATATAGTCATTTATTATAACATTATTACTATCCATGTAATGTGGAAATAGAAAAATGGATCACATCACTTAGTACAGGTTTTAGTCTACATGTACGTACGACCGACATTTTCTCTTCCAAAAGATTGAATGGTAAGATGAAATATTTGATATTAAAAATAATGAATAGTAATAAATAGTAATAAATAATTATTATTATATTTAAAAATTATACCCATAACAATTTATTTCCATAAAATATGCTGATTAAAAATGAATTGTACAACTATGTAGAGACTAAAAGGTGAACATACTTCCGAGAGATACATTCACTTCCCATTTTTTCCAATAGAGGCTGGATAGTTATTTTTTCATATCCATAATAAAAATTAATTATATGGAAATTATTATCTTACGATAAATAACACTACTTTAGAATAGGTCAATGGTGTAAAATAATTTGAAGGAATTCAGGATAGAGTATAACCCTTTCTTATAGAGAACTCTATTAGATCTTTTCTTAAAGAACCTAGTGTTTGTATTTTGGGAAGACGAATACCTCTAAAATATGAATAAGGATTTTTATAAGAGTTATTTTTTTATATGTAGAACTAGGTTTCTAAAATTTGTTTAATGAAGATAGGTAACATGTGTAATTTTATAAGTGAGGGGAGGGACATTTTATAAAATTTATAAAATATTATAATATAATACTTCTCCAAGTCATATAAAATGGTTTCAAAATGGAATATATTAGAACAAAAGAATTATGTGTTATTAATGTAATCATACAATAAAATTTTTATAGTTTTGTATATTATTTTAAATATTATCCTTTGGATTAACCCCTTAGTTAACCAATTTTATCCTTAAACATAGTAATTTCTTCTTAAATAGTTATGGGTTATAATTATAACAATATGACAAAAAATTTCTCTTAAATGGAAAAGGGAAAAATAAAAATTTCATATACTACCCGCTTGCACTATTTTTATTATTTAATTTTAATAAAAGAGTTTAATAAAATATTATTTTTAAAAAATATCATTAATAAATTTTTTTAGAAAATTCATTTAGTGTGAGTGTATATACATCAATAAAAAAATTAGAATCTTATCCTGTTAAAAATTCCTAATATGATATATTTAACTATTCAATAAATCGATCAAATTAATTCCGCCAAATTATATTTCTTTTAATATTTTTAAAATAAATAATTATATGTTTCCATTAATTGAATAAATAATGTGATGGTGTTGTGAAGATGATTAAGTAAATTACATAATCACTAAAAATTAGTAATACCATTCCATAATAAAAAAAATTATTATTCAAAAAATAGTAATTAATATTAATTAGAAATTTATTTTTATTCTTATGTGAACATGATAGAGATGTTTAAAGTCAAGAGAGTGACATTTTGTGTTTTTCTATACTAAAAATAATATAAAGGTCAATATAAATGAAAAATGTTATAATATGGACATTAATTATTGGCTGGTATGTAAATATATGAACTACAGTAATCCAACTATACAACATAAAGTTTTATATAAATTTTGAACTCTTGTAGATGAGTTTTCACCCTTTTTTCCTGTTTTACCCTTACTAAGGTGACAAAATATTTCCAAGGTTACTATTTATAATTGGAAAAATTAAAATGGAACTATTTAAAAAATATTATCATAATAATTATAAATACAGAATATATTTTTCAAGATTAAATTTATAATTGTTGTAGAAATTAATTTGAATATAAATGTCAAAAAATGATAGAATCTATTTTTTTGAAAAATAAATCTTTTATGAATAATAATATATTTATTCTTATCCCATGACTAGAAAATTTATAATTGTAATGCTCAAATATTCTATTGAATACATAATATATAAATTTTGTTAAATACATTCACTAATAGTGATTAATTAAAAAATTTAAGACAAAAACACATTGCACACATAAGAAATACTTTTTCAAAAAAACATCTATTTATCCTTTAAAAGAATTTTAATTATGTTTATAATAATTTAAAAATAAATTATCTAATTTTAAACTTTTATAAACCATAACATTTTTATGATTAATTTATTTATATTCAAGCATACTAATTTTAATGGTGAGGTTATAATAGTCATATTTAAATAAAATTTTAATAGTAAAATGGGGTATTCATAAACTCAGTGTAGTATGTAGTGAAAGATATAAATAATAAATTTTATTAAAAATAATTATATCATAAAATATATGGGTGTTATAATATGTTTAGAATGAAATGGTTGGAAGTGACCACATTTTATAACTGGATGAAAATATCACTTTTGGGAATACCCATTATTTTTTTGTGATATATTGATGGTATTCAAGAGTCAATGACATAAAACATAGTCCATAAATTAGTATATAGTGGTTTGGGTAACAAAATACCCCCCTATTTTACACACATATTTTAAATATATCATTATATTGTACTATTATATTTCCACACATTACTTTTTTATTTTTTACATTGGGAATATGTTTTTACATTAGATTTTTTTTATAAAAAAAATATAAGATAACAAAAATACCCAATTTTGGGTGTGAATAATGTATATTTAATATCCCTTTAATATAATTTATTAAAAAAATAATATAAATATTTAAATAAACAAAATTAAATATAGAAAATATTTTTTTTGAAAAATGACATTTTAACAAATATGTATTTGTAATATTATTTTTCATTGACTACCAGTTAAATGTGTCATGGCCCGTCCCCCAGGTCTCGTATCGTGACTACCCCAAACCCGCCTGCCATAGGCCAGGGGCTGACGACTAGCACTAAAGGCATAAATCCCTAAACTGGGAAGGCATTGCCTTTAAAACAGTAAACAAACACAACAAAGTATGCAACTAGAAGTAAAACTATAAGCAAAATTATATACAGAAGAGTATATTGAAGGTAAGGGGGCCGAAAATACAAGCCCAATTGTAAAGTACAATACAACTGAAAAGCTAGAACAACTGAAGAAAAGAAGTAATGTAGCAACTAGGTCATCCTCCAGCATTACCACATGAAGGGTGGGTACAGATGGCCTCCTCAGCACTCCAAGTCCATCCGTCCGCTCCGTGTACATCTCGCCGAGTGGTCCACCTCTGGGTATCATTCAGTACTGTTACTCTCTGCCCCGATCAGCAATGTCCGTCGTCCGCAACCAACAAAACATGGTTTGGGCATAACACGTGCTGGGTTGAGTATAACGATACTCATAAGGGACCCCGAGACCTTCAAGGTCTCACAAAATCCAACAAGGATAAAAACAAAGTAAAGAATCAACGGATAAACCTTACATAGGTATATGACCATACATATACCTATTTTATCTAGTTACCCATATCAATCATGAGGAAACACGAAATTCATTGACTCAGATCAAACCAGGATTTTTAGTGTAGCATAGAAGTGAAGATGAATAGTCGTGAAGCTAGATCATCTTATTCTGACAAGAGGCCCTTCTTCTAACCATACGGAGTCTGACCCACATAGGATCGATAGGTACTAACCCCTGCAATGACCCACACAGGATCTGACCCACACAGGATCGGTATGCGCTGACTCACACAAGATCGTTGAGTGCTGATGCACACAGGATCTGACCCACACATGATCGGTATGCACAGAGCCACACAGGATCGCTGAGTGCTTACCTCCGTATTATCTGTCTGCAACCTCTGCCTCACTATCAGCCACTGGATTCCTCGCACCCATTGCGCTTTAGTTCTGTAGAATCTGCCCTTGAGATATCATTCATGCCCTGACCACCACAAAACTCTACAATGGACTAACCCGAAGGACCTCCATGTCGTAAGGGTTCCAATGCGACAGATGGTGCGTCAATCGGACGCCTGGTCTGTGAGTTATTGGCATTTCCATTCCAGGGGCCCAGTTGGGTTTTTAGGTACAAACCAACCTGATCATACTCCAACTATATCCAAACCTCGCGTGGGGTATTCCAATAGAACTGTCTTGCTCTGAGCATTCCATCGCCGCAAATGGTTCCTTGATTAGACACACATAGCCCAAAATAGGGGTGAAAAGGTGTAAAATGGCCAAACGGGTCTGGGTCCGGCCCGACCCGGTCTGTGGGTCCGACGCAGTCTAAGGAAGCGGACTGGCCCGAGGGGGCAGCCCAGACCTAGGGCAGCCCGACCCATGAGTGGCCCGGTGCAAGGGTGGCCCAGCCGATGGCTGTCCACCTGAAGGGTGGCCCGACCGAGTGCATCCTGGTAGAAGTCTGGCCTGACATAGGGCGGACCGGTCGAGGGCGGCATGGCCGTTGGAATCCCAGATGAATGCTACCTGGCCCGAGGTGGTCCGGCCCGTCGCGGCCCGTCTGCCTGCGGCTGGGGGGGGGGGGGTGCGGCGCCCCTGGCATCTGAAGGAATCGGTGCTAGGCATCATTTTGGAGAACCATGAGACCCAAGTGGTCCCACCTGTAGCCCGCACCGGCAACTGGCACAGCCGGTAGCCTTTGGTTCCTCCACTGCGGCGTGACGACATCGCTCCATCTCTGTCATGGCCCAACCTGGCCGTGGCCTCCAGCTCCTCCATGCGGTGCGACGACGCCGCACTAATCATCCACACAACATGGCCCTCCTAGCCGCAGCTCTTCCTTCCAGTGCGGTGCGACGACACTGCACCCCTCTAGGACCACCACGGCCTGCCTGGGCGCTGCTCGGTTCTCCACGTGTCACGGCGGTGCCGCGACCACGTGGTGACCCATCATCCTTGTTCCACTGCCTTCTTCACGGTCCACCTCTGTCGTTAACAAATAAGAAAAACCAAAGGGGGAGGGTCGACCCTTGTTCGTGTGGTCCGATCCCTCCACGTCATGGAAATAACATTTGGAATACCATAATCCAGAAATTTGAACAATGAAGAATAGAGGTTTATACTCATATATAATATAACTCTAACCCCCCTACCCTGTATAACGATATTCATTTACAAATTCACAGTAAGGCGTACGTCGTTCTACTGACGTCGGAAGAAGACAAAGAATTTGACATCGTCGGCGTTCATCAAGGACAGTGAGGTTTCCCTTTCTTTCCGTGATGGAAGAAGGAAGAAGATGGTGTTCGTCGTTCTTCGGTGGTGAGGGGCGTTCTTGGTGTTCTTCGTGGAGAGGATGTAGTTCTCTCAATTCATCCAAGTTTCTCCAAGGCTCCTCCAAAAGAGAGTTTCAAACCGAAATGAATTAATAGCTTTGTCTATTATTTTATTATTGGCATCAATTCAAAATAATTCAAAAAGTGCCAATTAATTAAGTGAAGGAGTTGGCACTTTAATGAGGGGAATGTGAAGAGGCTCCCCACATAATTTGGGGTTCCATGGGGTTAAAGGCGGTTAGAAGTTCATGTGGGCCTCACCTTAATTATCCTCCGAAGGGAGGTTATGCTCGGGTGGGCCCCACCTCCATAACCTCTCATGGGAGGTTAAGGTTTGGGGGCCACCACCCCCAACCAACACCTGGTGGTTTCAACCACCCAAATAAATATAACCTAACTCTTATTTTTATTTAACACAATTAAAAACCACCAAAATATAACTTCTATTCTTATTAGAACACAACTACGATGAAGGTCACACTAAGCCATCACTGACACTATGAGTTTAACGGTGCCCTCATATTTCAATTTCGTGCACCGGTTCAAAAGTTACAAAATGTCTCTCGTGCGTTTACTGAACGTACCTGAAAAAAATTCGAAAAAAATATTAATAGTCACCCTCGACCCACTGCAATCGAGTTTCATCTCTACTGAGGTGAAACATTCCCCAAATAACCCAACCGTACTCTCATATTTTCAATCCTAGTTACCGTTTAGATGTTATGATTTTTACAATAAAATAATTGTCACTTAATTATTTTATTTTCGGCCAAAAACTAACTTTTGGTGGTGGCCCGTGACGACTAAAGTTAGTATCTGCTTCAATAAAGAAAGCCCTCATGAGTTCAGCGGTGGTCTCAGATTTTTAATCTGAGCAACCATTTGTGAGTTATAAACATTTGAAAAATAACATAACATTATTTAATTATTTTATTTATGGTTATGCCATTTTTGGGTTTTCTCATAGGAGGCCTACACCGACTAAAGATAAGTCTCGCCTAGGGTAAACCCGCCATCCTGAGCGCATCAGCATCCTCAGATTATTGATCTAATTAACCGTTTTAGAGTTATTCCACTTTTTCATGAAAACTGCTTACTAACATTAATTTAATCTTAACAAAGCATAGACGGATCATTCCGGGTACTCCGGGCCTCGGAATCACATGCTGTCAGATTTTGCTGATTCCTAAAATTCCAATATATTTTTAAAAAAATTACATGGAAATTCAAAGTCTTTAAATTCTACCCACCTCAGGGATTTATGTCCCCATAAGCTACTACTCGAACTAATGGAACAAATGGGGGTACTGATCATGCATCTGAGCCTCCCGCTCCAATGTGCTCTCTTATAGGTTCCTATGCTGCCAACGAACATGCACTAGAGGTGTCGACCATCCATGTAGGACCTGATCTTGTCGATCTTCAATATCCACTGGAATCTCTGTAAAAGTCTCCCCATCATCGATGTCTAGCTCTCCATGGTCGATGATGTTGGATGGGTCATGAATGCCTCTCTTCAGCTGAGATACGTGGAAGACGTCGTGCACCCAGTGCAACTGAGGTGGAAGAGCTAAGCGGTATGCCACCATGCCTACTCTGATGAGGACCTGGAAAGGTATGATGAATCATGGAGATAACTTACCTCCTCGGCCAAATCTTTATAGACCTCGTCGAGGTGAGACCCGTAGAAAGACGTGGTCGCCATCCTCGAACTCTAGAGGTCTCTGTCTCCTACCAGCATATGACTTCTGTCTACTCTGTGTAGTCTTCATCTTCTCCTCGATGACCTGAACCTTCTCCATGGTAGCTCCTACCATCTCTGGTTAGTAGGAAGTGGGCCGACTTTGTGAGTCGGTCGATGATCACCCAAATAGAGTCATCTCCCCTGGACGTATGTGGAAGACCCATCTCAAAATCCATGGATATCTAATACCTCTTCCACTCTAGAACCTCTATAGGCAGAACCAAGCCTGCTAGTACTTGGTGCTCTGCCTTCACTTGCTGACAAGTGAGGAACCATGAGAAAAACTCTACTATCGCCTCTTTATACCTGGACACCAATGTTGTCGTCTGAGTTCCTTGTACATCTTCGCCACTCCTGGATGTACTGCTAGAGGGGATGTGTGGAACTCCCTAAAAACATCCTCTTGAAGTGCTAATGGAACCATGATACTTCCTCAAAAGAGAATGGTGTGCTTCCCACATTCAGAAAATTCATCAGGTGCCTTCCCTATGGAAATCTGAGCACGTTGTTTCCCAGAGTCAGCGTCTCCACATTGCGCCTCCCTGACTCACTAAAGAAGTTGAGGAGTGACTGTAAGAGACTGTAGATAGTATGCTCCATCCCTATCCACAAAGGATATCTACAAGGCATCCACCTGCTCTGTTGCCTCTCATAGTAGTTGAGTACCATTACTCCTACTGAGCACATCTGCAACAACATTCACATTCCTAGGAGTATATATTATCTCAAAGTCATAGTCATGGAGGAACTCAAGCCATCGCTGTTGTCTCTTGTTTAGGTCCTTCTTCGAGAAGATATACCTGAGATTCTTGTGATCAGAGTACATGGTAAAATGTTCACCCATAAGATAGTGTTGTCAGAACATCAAGCAAAAGACTGTTGCGGCTAACTCCAGGTCATGGGTAGAGTAGATTTTCTTATGTTGTCTTAGCTACCGAGAACCATATGAAATCACTGCTCTCCCCTGCATTAGGACACAATCAAGTCTGGTCCTAGATGCATCGCAGTAGACTACGTACCCAACGCCTTCCTCTGGAATCCTATAGATGGGGGCACAAGTTATCCTCTACCTCATTCCCTGAAAGCTCTGCTAGAATCTCTCCAATCACATGAAGGGGTTCCCCATATTTTTCAAGGCTCATAGTGGTGTTGAAACTCTAGTGAAGTCTGGAACGAACCTCCAGTATTATCCAGCGAAAGCAGACGTACCTCCCCCTTTGGGGGGGGTAATCATAGAAACATCTTTTGAAATGATGTCCCCATGTTCTGTCACTGCTGTTTGGAACTGAAATATCAAAACTCCTACTACCATGAGGGTAAGGCTGGCCGACTCAAGAGTGATCAACTACACCTTCCTATGCATGAGTTTAATCTATGCTTCTTGGGTTCCATTTTTCACCGACTATGGAAAACCTCATCCCAGCGTTGTAGAAAAACCAGAACCTTTTTTCCTAATACAGTCATTCTATGTATGAACTGTGGTTTCACATTCCTTACCCAAACTAACGTCGTAAGGCCTCGATGCTACCACCGAGAGGTTCCAACAAAAACTCTTGCCTCTAGGGTCAGATCACACCATCGTCCTATGTGTGATTATCAAGTCTCCTCCCAAAGGTATATCCAGACATGAGGGTCAAGTCAACAGTTTAACTGGAAACTCTAGGTCTGGGACAAGATTTGTGGAAGTAAAGAATGATTGGTACCTATGTCTATTTATACGACAGCTAATAGTAGACACAGTTCGTACCTCGAATCATTCCTAGAGCCCATGGGTCACACTCCCTGGCGATATGTAGCTACTCTCTTCCCCTACCCTCCAGCTCCCTAAGTGTGCTAGGATCCACAAATAGGGGGTGGTTGTAACATGTCAAAATGTACACCACCTCATGCTGCTCTCCTAGCTCTGCTTCCACATCTACTACTCTGTAGATTCATCTATCCTTAACAGTTCCTCTTTCCAAAATAGTTTACACTCACAAGTCTCTGATACTGGCACTAGTTTCCTACTTTCCCGCTACTAGAATTCACTGGCTGGATCCGCTCATCAAAAGAACATTCAACCGCAAAGGTTCTCTCCAGCATCCTTACATAGGTAAGAATACATAGAGGAAAAAATTTATGGCTCGAATGTACCTAAACACACCTCACTTGGTGGTCCAAGCTCCAATGCACTGATCATATCCTACTCATCGAGTAATAGGAATGGGCGATATGACTCGATGAATACTAAGCTACCGAATTGTCATCCTGCTGAAGCTGTAGTAGTTCTAGAGAACTCTCAACCACATCCTCAGGCTAGTCCTCAGTTGCCTGTATGTCAGGCTTGCCTCGGAACCTGAGGGGTATCTAATGCTAAAACATGTGTAAGGAACTATGACTACAGGTTTCATCTACCAATACTGCCAGTTGAAACTCTGGAACAATAGGTAGTGATATAGCTAACACACCACCTAAATGTACAATCTCAGGAAACGGTCCACATACCGAAGCCTCAGCACTATGTGGTCCAACTTCATGGTCACTCGATGGGAAACACTAGTAGCTAAGATCACCATATGCTATAATTGTGTCTCAACTTGGCAGAAAACTCTTGAAATCACCTCCAGTCAGTCCTTTGCTTCCTGGGAATCTTTCTCTCCTCATAACCTCGGAGGTCTCTGCCTTTGGAACTCATAAAACACCCTCAGTCAGCGTGCTTCACCCGCCAGTGTGGCTGGTGTAATTTTCTGCCCAATGGGGGTGGTGTTGCTAGTACACCAGCCGAAGGTGCCAATATAGTAAGAGGTCCTTGCAATGGAGACCCGTCGCTCGGTGGGCCGTCATCATGCACACTCTTGGAACTCTAACTGTCTATATGTGTGGAAGAATCCTGAACAGATCTGACACTATCAAAATATTATACCTGGTGAGATGACCTGGTTGAGATGACTTAAAGAAAACATTTGAAACACACACAAAATCAGTGTTTTCATGCACTTAGTCGGAAATCAAATGTCAGGATCATGGTGTACAGATACGTCGGCCGCTGCGACAACACTGGACTCCCAGAACTGAAAACCGCACACGGTGCCCTTAACACTATTGCTTCACAAAAAATTATTATCAGAGTCCAGATTTATGCGGTAGAACCAACTCCTCTGAAACCGATTTGTCGCGACCAGTCCCCAGGGGCCCATATCGTGACTACCCCAATCTCACCTTCCATGGGCCAGGGGCTGGAGATTAGCACAAAAGGTGTAAATCCCTAAACTGGGAATACATTGTGTTTAAAATAGTAAACAAACACAATAGAGTATGCAAATGTAAGTAAAACACTAAGTAAAACTGTATACAAAAGTGTGTGATGAAATTTATGAGGACGGAAATACAAGCGCAATAGTTACGTACAATACAACTGAAAATCTAGAACAACTAAAGAAAATAAGTAAAGTAGCTACTAGGTCGTCCTCCAGCATTCCCACCTAAAGGGTGGGTATATATGGACTCCTCATCACCCCAAGTCCATCTGTCCGCTCCGTGTACGTCTCATCGAGTGGTCCACCTTCAGGTACCATCTAGTACTGCTACTCTCTGCCCCGATCAGTGTTGTCCGTCTTCTGTAACCAACACAATGAGGTGTGGGCATAGCTCGTGCATGGGTGAGTATAACGATACTCAGTTGAGACCCCGAGACCTTAAAGGTCTCTCAAAATCCAACAACGATAAACACAATGTAAAGAATCAATGGGTATACCTTACTTATGTATATTCCCCTACATATACCTAAGTTATCTAGAAACCCATCTCAATAATGAGGAAACACGAAAGTTATTGACTCAACTCAAACCCGTATTTTTAGTGTAGCATAGAAGTGTAGATGATTAGTCGTGAAGCTAAATCATCTTATTCTGACAAGACGCACTGCTCTTGACCATACGGAGTCTGACCCACATAGGATCGATAGGTACTAACCCCCGCAGTGATCCACACAAGATCTGACCCACACAAGATCGATACATACTAACCCCCACAATGACCCACAGAGGATCAGTATGCGCAAAACCACACAAGATCACTGAGTACTGAACTACACAATATCCTACCCATAGAGGATCGGTATGCACTAACCCACACAGGATTGTTGAGTGCTAACCTCTTTATGATCTGTCTCCAACCTCTGCCTCACTATCAGCTACTGGATTCCTTGAACCCGGTTTACTCGAGTTCCGTAGAATCTGCCCTCAAGATATCGTACATACCTCGACCACCACTAAACTCTACACAATATTAACCCAAAGCACCACCACATCATAAAGGTTCCAACGTGACAAACAGTTCGTCAATTAGATGCCCGATCTGTGAGTTATTGGTATTTCCATTCCAGGGGCCCTGTTGGTTTTTTAGGTACAAACCACCACGACCACACTCCTACTGTGTGAAAACATCAAGTGGTGTATTCCAATAGAACTTTCTTCATCTGAGCTTTCTGTATCTCCAAATGGTTCGTCGATCGGACACCCGTAGCCCAAGATAGGGGTGAAAAGGTGTAAACTGACCAAATGGGTCTGGGTCCAGTCCGACCCTGTCAGATCGACCTAGCCCGACCTGGTCCATATTGGGGTCCAACCTGGTCCACGGGTCTGACCCGGTCCGAGGAAGCGGCCTGGACCGAGGGCGGCCCGGTGGAGGGCGGCCCGCCCGAAGGTGGCCCAGCACGAGACGGCCTAGCCCGAGGCCGGAAGGTTTGGCGGCTCAGCTGGCCGCGCATGGGGGGGGGCTTGGTTTATGAAGGAACTGATGCTAGGCACCGGTTCGGTGAACCACATGACCCCAGGAGTCCCGCCTATAGAATGCATCAGTGGCAGGCTCTGCCGGCTCCCCTGGTTCCTCCACCATGGTGCAACGACGTCGCGGTTCTACTGGCCTCCATGTGGCGTGACGGCGTCGTGCCCTCTCCACCGTAGCCTGGCCTGGCCCTGACTTCCAGCCCCATAGCGCGGTGCGAAGACACCGCCCTCATCGTCTAACCACCACATCCCTCTTGGCCGCAGATCATTCTTCTAGCATGGTGTGACACCACCGTGCCCCTCCGGCACCACAATGGCCCGCCTGACCGCAGCTCGGTTCTCTACGCAGCATGGAGATGCTGCGCCCTTGTGGCGACCCGATGACCTTTCGCCACCAGCTTCTACATGTTCCGCCTCCACCGTCAACACATAAGAACAACTAAAGGGGGATGTTCTGGTCGGGTTCATGTGGTCTGAGCTCTCCTCATCATGGTGATAACATTTGGCATACCATAATCCAAAAATTTGAATGACGAAGAACGAAAGTTTATACTCATATATAAAATGACTCAAATCCCCCTACCTTGTATAACAATATTCGTTGTAGAATTTACAGTAAGGAGGACATCATTCCATTGACGTCAGAAGAAGACGATGTATTTGATGTCATTGGTGTTCTTCAAGGACGACGATGATTCATTTTATTGCCCCGGTTGAAGAAGCAATAAGTTGGTGTTCATCTTTATTTGGTGGTGAGGGGCGTTCTTGGTGTTCCTCGTGGAGAGGATGTAGTTCTCTAAATTATTCCAAGTTTCTCCAACACTCCACCAAAAGAGAGTTACCAACCATAATGAAATAATAGATTTATCTATTATTTTATTGTTGGTAAGAATTTAAAAGAATTCAAAAATTTCCAATTAATTAAGTGAAGGAGTTTTTACTTTAATGAGGGGAAGGTGAAGAGGCTCCCCACTTAATTGGGGGTTCCAAAGGGTGAAAGGGGGTTAGAAGTTCATTTGGGACCATCCATAATTATCCTCCCAAGGGAGGTTATTCTTGGGTGGGCCCCACCACCATAACCTCTCATGGGAGGTTAAGGTGTGGTGGCCCCCACCCCAACCTCCAATTGGAGGTTTTAACCACCCAAATAAAAATAAGCTAACTTTTATTTTTATTTAACTTAATTAAAAACCCCCAAAATCTTACATCCATTCTATGTATAATGAAACTGCGGTGAAGGTCTCACTAAGACATCACCAATACTATGAGTTTAATGGTGCCCTCATATTTCAATTCTGAGCACCGGTTCAAAAGTTACAAAATTCATCTCACGCGTTTACTGAACGTACTCAAAACAATGTTCGGAAAAAATATTATCAGTCACCCTCGACCCATTGTGGTCGGGTTTCAACACTACCTTGGTGAAACACGCCCCAACGAACCCAACGGTACTCTTGGATTTTCAATCCAAGTTACCATGTAGAAGTTATAAATTTTAAAATAAAATAATTGTAACATAATTATTCTATTTGTGGCCAAAAATTAACTTTTTCTGGTGGCCTGCACTGGCCAATGTTAGTATCTGCTTAAATAAATAAAGCCCTCATGAGTTCAGCCGTGGTCTTGGATTTTTAATCTAAGATACCGTTTGTGAGTTATAAAAATTGGAAAAATAAAATAACTTTATTTAAATATTTTATTTAAGGTTATGCCATTTTCAGAATTTCTCACAGGAGGCCTGCGCCAACTAAACTTAAGTCGGGCCTAGGGTAAACCCGCCATCCTAAGGGCATCAGTGTCCTCAGATTTTTGATCAGAGAAACTATTTAAGAATTATTTCACTTTTCAGGAAAACTGCTTACGCGCATTAATTTAAGATTAACAAAACATTGACGGATCATTCCGGGCACTCCGGGCCTTGGAATCGTGTGCCGTCAGATTTCACGGTCTTGTAAAATTCCCAAATATTTAACAAAATAGATTTACTTGGAAATTATCATTCTTTAAAAATTTACTGATAATATATTAATATATGTTCTTAAAAATAATATATTTATAATTATTTAAAATATATCAATTTATTTTAATATGTAAAAATTACACTAAACTAAAATGAGAGTTAGTTGAAAATGACCATTTACCATTATCACACTCATAAATTTAATCACAATAATCAGAATTTATTTCCAAAAATGAAGTTAAAATTATTAAATAATATTATCAATACTGATCTAAAATGAAATATCTACATTTTTATATTTAATTTATTCATGAGATGAAAATCAATTTTTAACATAAGAAAATAAAAATGTTTTAGAATTAATTATTACATAAGTTTCCAAAAAAAATAAAAACACAAGTTTTATAAATACAAATAAGGTTTTGTTAAATTAAATATATTATCTTTATAAAATTATATTATAAATATAAAGTTTCCAAAATTCATTTTTGTCAATATTTTATTGGGATTATATCATAAATGTTATTTTTTTACAAAATCTATATGTTTTAACTATTGACCTAAAATCAATTATTTCATAAAAATTTAAAAAATCCATCAAATATAATTTAGCATGATGAATTAGAAAATTAGTCCCATTTTAAAATATTAATATTTTATAATTTAGGAATTTATATTTTAAATAGAACATAAAAATATAATGAAAATTTATTACATAGGAAACTAGATTTTTGAAAATATAAACAATCCATATTCCTATTTCTAATCAATTAACCATTATAATTTAATGACTATATTTATAAAATAAACCTTATATTTATTGAACATATTTTTTTCTTAAAATAATGCTTGTAAAAAATTCATTTTTAGAGAAATATCACTTTAATAGTTAAATGGTTTTATAAATTTTATCAATATATTAGTAAACCAATCTTTTTTTTATTTTAATAAATAATATGAATATTAGTAAAATATGCATGGTAAATATCATTTATCATGTTAAATTATGCTTTTATACAATCCAATTTTTCTGGTTAAGTATCCCTTCAAGATCTTTTTGTATGATCTAAGAATAAAGTAGTCCATAGTGTTAGTCATAAGTGGTGATTATTGTAGCATGAATGTCATTAAAATTCCCAAAATCTTGAACATATACCCCATATGACTTTACTCATACCATAATTGTTGGCGATGATCTTGGACGTGTTGTTTGGTAAATCCTATTTAACATATCTCCTTTCAAATCTTATAAAAGTAAACTTTATATTTGATCATTATGTTACCCGATACCATTTATTTTATTTGTAGATTTCAAAATATAGTTACTCCCGATTTATAACTAATAAGCTAAAAACAATATTATAATATTTTAATTTTAAAATTTTATTTTATATTATTTTAGTTTCAATTTACTATTGTGTTTTATGTAAAATAATATATTAAACACTTTATTTTTAAAATGAAAAATATATTGTAAAATATTTGGGTTATATATAAAATAAATATAGGTGGTGGTATACAATACTATTATTACTATAATAACAAGAAAACATGATTAATTCAACACAAACTCATTCTAAGATCACACATAAGAGGGGAAAACATGAATCACCGCCGTCAGCCAACTACAATCCAAAGTAATTTGTCATCTCTTCATAACATCATCATATATAGAAAATATATTATTATTATTAATATTTATGTTTTGATACTGATAAGAATGTATAATAATCTATTAAAATACTGTTTTTAGAGATTTAACTAAATAATTCATCTCTCACATTCTATCAGATTAGTCAACTGAATGATTTTCTAATCAGTGTTGAATTAAATACTCTTACAAAAATAAAAATAAAAAGTGGGATATTAAAAAATTTAAAACTAGTTTAAACAACATTACCATTCAATATAACAACCTATGAATATTTTGTGAGAAATTATGAGAAACATAATGTCTAGTTTTTTATAGAACCATTCACTAACATGCCAATAATAATAACAAATTACACTTTCTAGCTCTGATGTTTTCTATAATAAATACTTTTTTAATAACACTTATTGAATGTTTATAAATTTATGATCTAATTTATTATTTTTAGTCATCAATTAAAATCATAAATATCAGTAAAAAAACATTCTAAACTAAATCATTTATCTAATGGAATTATAATATCCATACAAGCGATCAAATGACTCAGTAGGAGAACGTCATCTGTTAAGTCAATGCAAAACTGTTACTAACTACCTGTATGTATATTGAAATTTGAAATTACTATTAAACATTAAATTATTCTTTAATGGAAAAAATAATCCAATTAATTGAACATTTAACACCCCAATATTTCATAGTATGTTATTTCTTCAAAGTAATTCAATAAATTTCACTACACGCAACACTGAGTTCAAGCGCACCACAACATACCAAACTAGCCATTCCAAAGTGGTTATGAATAGTATTAATTTAATTTTTAACATTATATAATTCTTATAATTTTATAACACATATTATCTTTTTCATAGAGATAATTTAAGAAAAAATTCATTATTTTCATATAAAAGAAGTATTTTTCAAAAAATGAAATTTTTCCGCCATTTAATGGAGAACCCTTTTCAAATACAATATTTGAAACTTTTATATATTAAATTTGACAAAATAAACCTCTTCTCTAGAATCGGGACAAAAGAATTTAGTTTCAATAAATTTTTTGGTGTTTTTCTGAAAACTTTCAATTTTTGAAGAATTATGAAAATCACTACATTATTATTTAAAACCCGATTTTTATTTAAACAATTAATTATTGTATTTAAAATTAATTTAAGTCAAAATATATACATAATAACAATATTAGTTCAATTTAATTCATTGGAATTTTTATAATAAAATTAGATTTAAAAAGTTTTATTGAACTTTTTACGGTCTTTTACCCACCATCTAAAAGCATTTGAAAATTTGTATAAAACTTATTTTAACTTCTTATGTTAGTTGAATTTAAAAAATATAAGAAACACAGATAACCTCAATAAGTTAAATTTTGTTTAATAAGATGAAAATAATTTTTGGTGAATATTAACTTTTGACTTTTATTTACAATAATTAAAAGTAAATAGGGTAATTAAGTGTAAAAATGATATTATAATTACCTTAACACATGTCCTAATTCTATTGTATAAGTGTAATTAGACCAAAAACAATCTTTGGAATAAAATATTACCATTTAGATCCACATGGATTAGATTAGTACATTTATTATTATTTAATTTAAAGAAGAGTTAAAAGTGTTAAATTCAAAGTTTCAGAACTAAAACATTTTAATATATGGTGATACATAAGATAAATTAAAGTATAAATATTCATTAGTAATATAAAAATATTTCCTACATAATTTTATTTTATTTATAATTTTTATAAATTAAATAGTATAAGACATGTTAGGGTTGATTAGATAAATTTTCTTTGAAGTGATAAAGTTGTTATGACTTTGAAAAAAACAAATTTCCAAATAGTGTCAAAATTGACATAAATTAATTTTTACAAGAAATACTATATTATTGGTTGATAAAAAACTTCTAAAAATATAATGTTCTGAATAATGGATTAAATAATATTATATATGACATTAATTAACCACTTTAGTATCACTTGGAAGTTTATAGTAAGTTTATTAACCATATAGTGTAAGAATACAAGATGACATGGTAAATGTTAAATTATTTAACATAGACTTAAATTTAAAAGATAAGGATAAAATGGCAACCTAAACATTTTTAAAACCTATTGGTTTAGAATATTTAGACCCATACCAACTTTAGATTCAAAATAAATCAATTTGGAGCCATTATAAACTGAATATTATTTTTTATAAAATAATATTTCAATCATTTCCTAAGGTGACCTTCACCCCTCTTATAAAAGGGCACGCCCCCTTCTCTCAAATTTACACCTTCAAAGCCATTTGGTTCGGCCAAAACCTACCCAAATATCATATGATCTGTCCTACCTTCATCCTACATTCCTTCCTTTATTTATAAAACCATCCTATGGAGCACTTTTGATCAAATCAAAAGGAAGAACCCAGAGAAGAGGTAAATATTTCATCACCTCTTCCAAGTTCTTTTCTTCTTCCACTTCTTAATTCCTTTTTGTTTCCATTAAAAAAAATAACTCTAGTATCTATATATATTTTTATGTTATTATAAAAATGGTAAAACCATATTCACGATTCTATCCATCCTTTTAATGAAATATCACCATACGTGCGCACGTACGGCTTACCGTCTCCACATCATGGTGTAGTTGTTATTCAATACATTACTATTTGGATGAGTATAATAATGATGTATAATTGATGTAAATAATAAATATAAAATTATAATTATACTTTATATTTGATATACCATCCAATTATATACAATTTTAATGTCAAAAGAATGATAGTTTTGCTCGTGCGTATGTACGGATTACCGTCTCCCCGAACGCGATGAGATTCATTCCCCATCATAACCATTCAAGACTAATTTTAATTTGATGATTAAAAATAATTTTTAAAGACTTGATATAATTATATATATAAATAATAAACATCCCATCCATAACAAGCATGACTCATGTAACAAAGAATATAAAGGAAAACGAATCTGTTAACACCCGAAATGACGATAATACTAAAATACCATTAACAAAGCATTATTAAAAGATCATATATGATAACATAATTATGTATATGGTTCATGTATAATTTAATAACAATTATTAAACTATTATATAATAGGTTAACGTAACCTAGACCAAGGAAAAGTATAAAGTAAGGGTTTATTTCACAATCTCTTTATTATCTGAGGTTGTTTTTACGTAAGTATCTATTGGGACCTCTTTATCATCCACATCCGTGTTTTCTTAAAAATGTATTTCGAAACATTTATAATATTTTCTAGACAATTGGATAAATTCACTTATACCCTTGTATAACTTTTTATAAGATATTTATAAAGGAATATTTCTGTCGTTTTCCAAACAAAGTACTTTATGGCCTTTTCAACAAAATTGTGTTAAGAATGTTTTTTTAACCTGTACGGAGGGTGCAGCTATTTTCCACCATTATAACATCATTGAATCATCCATTACAAGATTATAAGTCTATTTTAAAAATAAATTTTTTCTTTATAATTATGTGACTCGTAAATGATTTCAAAATAGAAAGAATATTTCTCTCAAATAGTTTTGATTTCATCTATGTAAACATCCATTGATAAATTTTACACTTTTTTGAAGTTGATTTATTATGATACAAATCTCCCATATTGTATTTATGGTTTTTTATATGTTTGAATGTGGATGAGTTATTTTTAGGCCATTTATGGTTTAAGGTTAAAGCATTGACATTTCATATGCTATTTTTAATATGAATGTTTATGTTATATTTCAACGTTTTTTTAAGATGAATTTATTGGACTACTATGTTCTAGGTTGGGGACAGGTAAAAGTAATCCCTATGGGGTGGGGTACAGTTATAGCAGACCGTCTAGGTTGGAGTCCGGTTATAGAAGCTCTCCAGGTTAGAGTCCGGTTACATAGACTCTCCGGGTTGGGGTCCAGTTACAGTTAGCCCCTAGGTCCTGACACGAGTCCTTGACACAGAAATTAAAGTCTGGTACTATACATTCCCTCATTATGAAATTAGTTATTACATGTGATTATTAGACTAGTATAATATCCATGTGAATATTTATATGGTAATGTTTGATTTATTTTTTCCATATTATGTTCATGTTTATGATTAAAATGCTATTGTTTTTATTACACATCTTTCCTTAAAATTTTATAGCATCTGCAAAATTATTTACCCTTACTGAACATCTCAGCTCACACCATTATTATGTTTTATTTTCCCTGGATCCCAAGAAGTATTTTACGTTTGAGATTCTGGGTTAGGCTAAGGGAACAATAAAATTATCAAATGATTTTTTTTTCATATGTTAGAAAGTGTAATGTAACGTTCATTTATGTGATCTATTTTCCAAGACAGCTAAACTGATCGGTCTTTTGGGACATGATTCCTTGTAATCATGCCAATGTATTAAAATAATACACTGACTCTGGGATTCTAAGATCGTGGTGTTACATTTGGTATCAGATTTTGTTCAATAATAACCTTGAAAACTAGATTTAGATAAACTCGGATTGAAGCACACTACCATAAGATAGACTTTGAGGATTAGTATTGAAGAACTTCCTAGAATTATGGTAATGTAGATATTTTTGAGTTTTTCAATAAAATGCATCCCTATCTGGATACGCGCATGTAGAGGCATCTCTGGCACATATGTACCTATGGGTAAAACCTAAAAACATCGCTTTGAGTTACACTTGAACAAGAACTAGTGCACTACAATGGGCATTTATCCGCTCTTGGTTACTAAACTCCCAGGGGATATGCTTAGGAAAATTATCATTTTATTTTCAAATCATTGTGATGAATTTATGAGTATATACCTCCTCAAAGAAAATATTTTTATCATTACAGATTATATCCACTAACTATTCAATTTACCTTTGGTATTTTACAAGTATGGAATTATTCAATGGGATTCATAAACTGACCTAGTGTATGCCATTGTATATAAATGATGCCCAGTATAAGGAATGAGAACTCCAACAATACATATGATATAAAGAGTAATAAGGATCATAGCTTTTATGGTATTAAGCCAACATTTAGAAGGAAAATAGTCTCCCAAGTATTCTCAACATATGATGATATAATATCATGTGTTAATAAGATAAGTAATGAATTATCTGAGTCATATGGATTTGAAAGGAAGAAATAGAAGAAAAGGATGGAAGAGAGAAAGATGGATAAAGAGAACAAGGGAAAGAAGGATTTTTCCCATATGTGATAAATGTGGAGAGAATCACCTCGGAGAATTCTTAAAGGGAATGTGAGTTTATTATAAGTGTGGAGAAAAAGGACACCAAGTACGTGATTGCAAGGGTAAGAAAAGGTTTCAAATTTAATCAAGTTATGATAATACCTCATATGAAGAGGAATAACTAGTGTTATTATGTTGTTATTATGGAATTATTTCATTTGAGTGTTGTATCAATAGTATACTGGTTATATGAATGATGGACATAAATAAGTATTGTATTGCAGTACTATTTTATTAATGATTTGAGATTATATGATTCTACGAAAAGCAACTTAATAGTAAGCTACTCTTTTTGTAAAATGCATAGTTTAAAGAAAGATAATCATTAATATGGTCCTAATAATGAGGTAGTGATTTTGGAATAAGAGATTTATGATTTCGATAAATTATATTGGATATTTTTGACATCCATGTAACTGATTAATAGTTTTTTTATTTCATCATTGTTGGAATATTCAAAAAAAAATGTTATAAGGAATATATCCAGTATTTTATAAATAATAAGGGAGCATGAATGTAATAAATATGTTCTTATGGTAAATAAGGATGTTACCATGTTTTGAAAAATATAATAAATGATGAAGTTGTTCACATGTTATCACATGAAAAAAAGTATCTTCATTGTGTTTAACATCCTTATAAATTTTGGATTGTGAGTTAGGATAGAATTATATTGGATAAGTATAAAGTTTTGAATGGATTATGTTTTAAATAGGATTCTACTGTTAAGGTTATTTTTGGTTTGATATAAAAAGGGCAACCCAGAGGTGGGGCGATAACCAGTCATGTCCGGCAAGGTCGGGAGACATGAACCCACAACCGAAGGGTGACAAGGGTACATCACCTACCACTGGCCTATGTGATGACTTGGATTGTATGATGTAGTTCCTTTTTTAAAAGGTCCTATAAGTGAATTATAAATTAGTTATTTTAGTAACCCTATACTATTAGGAGAAATAGAATATGTTTTTTTTTGAAATCATTGGAGCGAAAGATGAGTTGGTGGAAGGAATTAGTTGAAGGATGAAAATATACTTGTCATGTATATATATATATATATAGAATTCTTTTCCTCTTATTCTATGGATAAATTAATTATTAAAATTTAGGGAAGGGATATTAAAACCAAAAATGTGTTATCATAATACCTTATGTTCTGTTGAACTGATGATATTTTAAATCATCATAGATTGATGGATTAGAGGCCCTCAATTTTACATTTTTTTTGTGACTGATAACCTCAATCACTCCCTATAAATATTTACATGTTTTCTCAAATTATGTGTCTCGAATTTCCACCAATGTTCTCGTAATCAAGATCATAATTTGGTGGTGACCTTTTCATTTCCTTTTTCCTCTTATTAAGACTAAATTTTATTAAACCAATTTCTGATGTGAGTTTTCCAACAAAGGTATTTTTTATTTTCAACCTTTTAATTTTGAAGAACAATATAAAATTGTAAGGATTCAATTTATTGAAGGAGGGAAGAATGTAACCCCCCAACATTTAATAGTATGTTATTTCATCAAAGTAATTCAATAACTTGCACTACACGCAACACTGAGTTCAAGCGCACCACGACTTACCAAACTAGCTGTCCAAAAGCAGTTATGAATAGTATTAAATTAATTTTTATCTTTATATAATCCTTATAATTTTAGAATCCATATTATTTGTTTCTTAGACATAATTTAATAACAAATTCATTTTTTCATATAAAAGAATTATTTTTTCAGAAAAGTAAATTTTTCCTCCTTTTAATGGGGACCCATTTTTAAATCCAAGATTTTAAACTTTTATATATTCAATTTGAAAAAATAATCTTCTTATTTAGAATCGGTATATAAGAGTTTAGTTTCAATAAATATTTGGTGTTTTTTTGAAAACATTCAATTTTTTATGAAGAGTGAAAAACACTGTGTTATTCTTTAAAACCAATTTTTATTTAAATAATTAATTATTTTAATTAAATTTATTTTAAGTCAAAATAGATACATAATAACAATATTAATTCAATTTAATTCATTGGAATCTTTTTTATAATAAAATTATATGTATAAAATTTTATTGAACTTCTTACCATCTTTTACCCACCTTCTAGGAGCATTTGAAAAGTTGTAAAAAAAATAATTTTACAGCTTCTATGAGTTGAATTTCAAAAATCTAAGAAAAATTTTCAACCTAATGAAGTAAAATTTGGTTCAATAAGATGAAAATAATATTCGGTGAATAGTAACTTTGGACTTTAATTTATCATAGTTAAAAATAAATAGGGTAATTAATGGTAAAAATGACATTATAATTACCTTAACACATGTCCCAATTCTATTGGATAAGTATGATTCGACCAAAAACAACCTTAGGAATAAAATATGACCCTTTAGGTCTACTTCTATTAGATTAGGACATTTATTATTATTTAATTTAAAGAAGAGTTAAAAGTGTTAAATTCAAGGTTTCATGACTAAAACATTTTAATATAGGGTTTTACATAAGATAAATTCGACTATAAATATTCATTAGAAATATAAAAATATTTCCTAAATAATTTCATTTTATTTTTAATTTTCAGACATTCAATAATTTAATTTATTTATGACAAAATGATGATGCATTAATTACCATATTAATGAGTGATTAAAATAATTGATATTATAAAGATCCAAATAAATGTAATTTTAGATTTTTGATGAATTAAACTAATATTCTAGTTTTCTATGTCATGTTAGGGTTGATCAGATAAATTGTTTTTGATGTGATATTATTGTTATGACTTTCAAATAAACAAAATACCAAAGAGTGTCAAAATTGACATAAATTAATTTTTAAAAAAACTACTATATTATAGGATGATATAATATTATTAAAAATATAATGTTTGGTCAAAAGGAATAAATATTGTTATATATATTATTAATTAAGCACTTTAGGTTCTCTGGGATCTTTATTTTATGTTTATTAACAATATATTGTAAGAATAAAAGAAGACACGGTAAAAGTTAAATTATTTAACTTAGAGTTAAATCTAAAAGATAAGGTTAAAATGGTAACTTAAACATGTATAAAACCTATTGGTTGAGATGATTTCGACCCATGCCCACTTTATCTTCGAAATAAATAAATTTGGAGCCATTATAAACTAAATAAATGTTTATTATAAAATAATATTTCAATCTTTTCCTAAGGTGCCCCTCACCCATCTGATAAAATGGAACTCCCCCTTCTCTCAAATTCACACATTCAAATACATTTGGCTCAGACAACCCCAACCTAAATATCCTATAAACTATCCTCTCTTCATCCTATAGGCCTTCTATTAGTCATATATCCATCCTATGGAGCTCTTTTGATCAAATCCAAAGGAATAACCCAAAAATAGTTAAATATTTCATCACCTCTTTCAAGTTATTTTCTTCTTCCACATATACTTTCCTTATTGTTTCCATTATAAAATAATAAATCCAGTATCTTATATATATTTTAATGTTATTATAAAAATTGTACAGGCATATTCATTATTCTATTCATCCTTTGAATGACATGTCACCATACGTGCGTACGTACGACTTACCATCTCCACGTCGTGGGGTAATTGTTAGTCAATACATTTTTATTTGGATGCATTTAATAATGATGTATAATTGATTTAAATAATATTTATAACATTATAATGATTCTGTATATATAATATCCGATACAATTAAATATGATTTTAATATCAAAATAATAATATTGTCGCGTTTGCATACGTACGGATTACTGTCTCCACGAACGCGATGAGATTCATTCTCCATCTTAACCATTCAAGTATAATTTTCATTTGAAGAATAAAACTATTGTTTAAAGACTTGATATCATTCTATATATTAATATTAAATATCCCATCCATAACAAATATGACTCACATAACAAAAATAGTATCAAAGAAAAAAATCATTTAACACCAGAAACGACGATACTACTAAAATACGATTAACAAAGAATTATTAAAAGATCATATATAATATCATAATTATGTATATGGTTCTTGTATAATTTAATAAAAATTATTTAACCATTATACAGGAGGTTAATGTACCATTTACCAATGAAACGTACTAGGTAAAGGTTAACTGGACAATCTCTTTATTATCCGAGGTTGATTTTACATAAGTATCTACTGGGACCTCTTTATCATCCACATCCGTGTTTTCACAAAAATTTATTTCAAAAGAATTTTACTATTTAATAGACAATGGGATAATGTCACTTATACCCTTTTTTAGTTTTTATAATATGTTTATAAAGGATTATTTCTGTCGTTTTTCAAATACTGTACTTTATGACCTTTTCGACAAAATAGAGGTAAGAATGTTTTTTTAACCTATAAGGTGGGTGTGGCTATTTTCTGATGTTATAACATTGTTGAATATTACCTTAAAAGCATATAATACTATTTTCAAAATAATTGTTTTCTTTATAATAATGTGATTCTTAAATGATTTAAAAAATTAAAGAGACATTTCTCCCAAATAGTTTTGATTTCATCTATGTCAAAATCCTTTGATAAATTTTACACTTTTTTGAAGTTGATTTATAATGATACAAATATCTGATATTGTATTTAATGTTTTGTGATATGTTTGACTGTGGATGAGTTATTATTAGTCCATTTATTTTGTAAAGACCCAGAAATTTCAAGGAAATTTATTTTCTTAATTTCTTTGGGATTTTAAATGAACGCAGTTTCTAACTACACCTGATTCTGAGGCCCGGTGTGCCCGGAATAAATTTCTGAAGTTTAGCTCGGGTACGTTCAGTGAATGAAGGAGTGGGTTTTTCTAACTTTTGAACCGGTGCTTGGAATTTAAATCTGAGGGCACCGATGAACTCGCAACGCCAGTAATTGCTTACGGGGACCTTAAGCACAGATGTGTTTTGTCGTATAAGGTAGTTAATTTTGGGGATTCGATAAGTCGTAACTAAATTATAGTGTTACAATTTATGTCTAGTGGAAGTTATTTTCTCCATAGAGATGTTGGAGGTGGGGCCACACCGCACCTAACTTCCCAAGAGAGGGTATGACCAAGGGTGGTGGGGTCCACACGAAACCCCAACCCTTCACCTTCCCTTTAACTCCCATGAGCTTTTCCCCATTTAACACCCCTTGTGTTTAATTGTATAACTCCCTAACTCCCCCATTATTGAGGTAACTCCTCCTCTCCCTCTCTCCCTCATAACTCATGCCAACTCACACTTTAATTAAGTTATTGAAACTCTTAATCAATGATGTGTTTGAAATTTGAACTTTTTATGCATATCATGGTTAAAATACAATAAGGGAGAAACCTTATTTTATTTTTGGTTGGGTTGTGTGGATATTTTGGGGGAAAAAGCTCTTGAGTTCGAAGAGCACTTCATCTCCTTCGTTGAAGATCTTCATTCTCCAGCGAAGAACGATTCTCCATCCTCTTCTTCCTCCGCGACAATGGAGAAGTCAGTGACCGCGGTGTTCATCACCAACAAAAATGTTCTTCTTCATCTTCCGACGTCGACGGAAACGATAACGTTCTTCCGCGACACCCGAATACCGCGAGGTTCGACTTTCATGACTCGACGATGTGCGACGTCAATTTGGAGGTAGGGGTTAATTGTTTTGTGTTGGTGAATACATTTGTCACCGTTATATGTTATCAAATTGGGTCGCCTGTTATCACAATAATTGGAGGAGGTCGGACCACACGAACATGGCCGACCCTCCTCCCCCTTGATTGTTTGAACTTTTTGCGGTATGGGAAAAGTTAGCACGGTGCCGTTGCACCGCGCGGAAACAATGAAGGATGGGCGAAGAATCACTGTGCCATCACGCCACACCGTTGAAGTCGAACAAAGTTGTGGTAACATCGTGCCGCACTAGAGAACCTCAAAGATGCCACCACCAGAGCGAGGCCATGGAGGAGGGGTGTGGCAACGTCGCACCACGCGGATCGGATAAGGCCGTAGCCTATGGCTGTCGTGGTGCGGGGAGCGGCGGCCGGAACCGCCGGCCATCGGAGCAGGAGGGCGGGACCGCGGTGACAGCAACCTGCCCGCCGGACTGGGCCGGCCATTTTAGGGGGATACCGGGGGTTCATAACCCCAGGCTAGTTAGAGAGCAGCCCCCACATGGGGGGGGGGGGGTTGTCAAACAGGGGGCAGCGCGCGCCCCCTTCCGCTCGGCCGTTTCGGACGAGCCGCCTGGTCACGCGAGCACCACACCAGCGCGCCAGGCCGGGCCGCGCCCGGCCCGGGCCGGGCCACGCCCTAATGGGCCGGACCCAGACCTGGTTTGGGTTGACCCGGTTCGGTTCGACCGGTGGGGGGGTATCGGGTCGGGTCGGACCGGGCCCGAACCCCCTATTTTCGGCAGGTTTCGTCCAAACGCACATAACATTGGATACAGACCTCTGATCGATGTAATTTCAATTTTGATGTGATCCTTTAATCTAGAAGGACGTTTCGGTATATTAAACTTAAGGTTTCGGAGAACTTTGGGTACAACCGGGTTCGTTCGAACCTAAAACCAACCGGGCCCTCAGAGCAGAAACGCTTAAAACATGACCTTCAGACGTCCGATAGACGTGCTGTCAAATTTTTTGGATTTCTATTGATGATATAGAACTTTTGGAATAATTCTCCTGAGGTTTGGATGCTGTTGGATAGTGGCCGGGTTGGATTGAACCCAAAATCCAACCGGGTCCCTCGAACAGAAAAGCTGATAACTTTCAGACCGGATGTCCGTTTGACGAACCGTCAGCGGCGTTGTGGATCACGTTGAGAAAAGGTCCCTATGAGTATACACTATGATAGTTCGGGGGTATAGTTGAGATATGACCGAGTTGGTTCGCACAGGAAACCAACTGGGCCCCTGGGACGAAAATGCTAAGAACTCACAGACCGGGCGTCTGATTGACGCGCTGTCTATTGCGTTGAGACCTCTAAGATGAGGCGGTACTTTGAGATACTTCTTCATGGGACTTGTGATACTTGGAGTATCAACCTGTAGCTCATGGAGCGGACCCTCCCGGAGATGAGCGTACGGAGTACGAAGACCGTGTAGCTGGCTGAGACCTGACGACTGCTTGACCGACTCGACTTGGAGTGAGTCGACTAGCCCAGTGGACGGAGCACTACTGTGTTTGGGTGCAGACCCATGGCGGATGGAGCACTACTGTGTTTGGGTGAAGAACCACCATACTCAACCGAAGCAGTACCTATGTAGGAAATTAGGGGGGGTTCACTACTATGCTTTGGTGGCAGACCCAGACGGGAAGTACTACTGTGTTTGGGTGGATGACCCGCGATAGTCGACAGGAGGCATACCTCTGTAGTCTTAGGTTAGTGATAATTACCTCGGAGTCATGATAGGATCACTATACTCAACATAGATGGGGCTCTTCAGTAGTTACGGTTTCGATAATGAAAATCCTGGTTTTAGCTGAGTTTATGACATTTGTGTTTACCTCATGATTGATATGGTTTACTTGATAACTTAGGTATATGTATGGGAATATACCTGGGTAGTGGTTTTCTGTTGATTTCTTAACCATTGTGTTTCCTCATGATTGAGATGGGTTACTTGATAACTTAGGTAAAAGTATGGGCTTATACCTAAGTAAGGGTTATCTATTGAGATCCTTATTTGTGGTTATCCTTGTTAGATTTAGTGAGACCTTGGGGGTCTTAGGGTCCCTACTGAGTATTGTTATACTCACCTATGCATGGGTTATGCCCGCACCTCGTTGTGTTGGTTACAGATGATGGGGAGCACTGACAGAGGCCGAGTGTTCAAGGACTGAATGGTTCCCGGAGGTGGACCTCACGATGAGTCAGTATCTGGAGGTGGAATTCATGGCAAGACGACACTCGGAGGAGGTTGACAGGCGAGAGCGTTGTGGAGGCTATCTGTACCAACCCTTTAGGTAGGATCTGTGGTGGATGATCCAAGAGTGGCACTATCTGTATCTACTCTTCAGGTAGGATTCAGGGAGGACGACCCAGGATCTGCTTCCATTCTTCTACTGTTTGACTTTTCTGTTGTACTTTCGTTCAGTTGTAGTTATAGTTTCAGTTGAGTTTGTATTCTGGCCCACTTACTTTTCAGCACTTTCTTTTGTACTTAGTGTATTACTTCATCTTGTACTCTGTGGTGTTTTGTTTACTTTTATAAAGGAAATTCCTTCGCAGTTATCGGGATTTACCCCTTTGGTTCTAGTCTCCATCCCTTGGCTTATAGAAGGCGGGCATGGGGTAGTCATGGCACGGGCCCTGAGGACAGGTCGTGACATATGGTTTAAGGTTAAAGTATTGAAATTTCATATGATAGTTTTAATAAGAATGTTTATGTTATATTTCAACCGATTCTTATGATAAATGTATTGGACTAGTATGTTCTTGGTTAGGGACCGGTAAAAGTAAGCCCTCCGGGTTAGGGTACATTTATAGAAGTCCCTCCATGTTGGTGTCTAGTTACAGAGGCTCTCTGGGTTGGAGTCTAGTTATATAGGCTCTCCGGGTCGGAGTCCTGTTATACAGGCTCTCTGGGTTGGGGTCCAGTTAGAGTTAGCCTCTAGGTCCAGGAACGTGGCCTTGAAACAGAAAATAATGTCTGGTACTATACATTCCATCATTATGAAATTAGTTATTACATGTGATTATTCATCTTGTAGAATATCCATATTCTTATTTATATGGTAATGTTTGATTTATTTTTTCCATATCAAGTTCAAGTTTATGTTTAAAGGGCTATTGCTTCTATTACACATCTTTACTGAAAATTTAAATGCTTTTGGTAAATTATTTACCCTTACTGTGCATATAAGCTCACCCCTTTATAATGTTTTATTTTCCCAGCATCCCATGAAGTGTTTTAAATTTGAGATGCTAGGTTAAGCTAAGGGAATAATGGAATTCTTGAAGAAATTTTTTTGTTTTATGTTAGAAAGTGTAATGTAATGTTCATGTATGTAATCTTATTTCCAGGACTAATAAATTGATCAGTCATTCTGGACTTGATTCACTGCAATCATGCCAATGTATTAAAATAATGCAATGTCTCTGGAAATCTATGGTCGGGGCATTAAAGTTGGTATTAGAGGATGTTTAACAATAACATTGGAAACTATATTTAGATAAACTCTGATTAGATCACATTACCCTAATATATACTTTGAATATTTGTATAGAAGAACTTCTGAGAATTTTGGAAATGTAGAGATTTGTGAGTTTTCCAAGAAAATACATCCCTGTCTGGATACGAGCAGGTAGAGGCAGCTCTAGCACAAATTTACCTAGGGTTAAAACCCGAAAACACCGCTTTGATCTATACTCGAACGGGAACTGGTGCACGAAAACGGGCCTTACTGTGCTCTTGGTTGCGACACTCCCAGGGGATATGATTAGGATAATTCTAATTTTCTTTACAAATCATTATGGAGATATATGAGTATATACCTTCTCAATGAAAATATTTTTATGATTATAGGTTATATCCATAAACTGTTCAATTTATGTTAGTTATTTTACAATTTTGGAATTATTCAGTGTGATTCATAAAATTACCTAGTGTATGCCATTGTATAGAAATTGTGCCTAGTAGAAGGAATAATAACTCCAACAATACATATGATCCAATGAGTAATAAGGATCATATATTTCATGGTATTAAGCCAACATTTAGAAGGGAAATAGTCACCCATGTATTCTCAACATATGAAGAAATAATATCATGTGTTAATAAGATATGGAATGAATTCTACGAGTCCTATGGTTTTGTAGAGAAGCAAGAGAAGAAAAGGATGGTAGAGAGAAACATGGATAATGAGAAGAGGGGAATGATGAATTTTCCCATATGAGATAAATTTAGAGAGAATAACCTTGGTAAATGCTTTAAGGTAATGGGAGTTTGTTAAAAGTTTAGAGAAAAAGGACACCAAGTACGTGATCACAAGGGTAAGAAAAATGTTTCAAATGTAAAATGTTTCATCTGCAAGGCGTTGGGACACTACGTGAATCAATGTCCTAGTCATCAGAGTATACCTTAAATGATGATATTGGATAATAAGAAAGTTTTGTTACTATCTCAGATGAAGAGGAATGACTAGTTTTCTTATGTTGTTATTATAGAATTATTTCATTTGAGTTTTGTATCAACAATATACTGGTTAAATGAATTATGGGGATAAATAATGATTTTACTGTAGTACTATTTTATTAAGGATTTAAGATTATATGATTCTAAGAAAAGTGACTTAATAGTAAGATACACTTTTTGGAAAATACATGGATGAAGGAACAGTAATCCATAATATGGTCCGGATATTAAGGTAGTGATCTTGGAATAATATATTGTTGATTTGGATAAATTATATTGGATAATATTGACTTCTTTTGAACGGATTAATAGTTTGTTTATTTCATCATTGTTGGAATATTAAAAAATTTATGATATAAGGAATATATCATGTATTCTATAAAGAATAAGGGATCATGAATGTAATTAATAAGATTTAATGGTAAATTAGGGTGTTACCATGTTTTAAAAAAATAATAAATGATGAAGGTGTTAAAATGTTATTACGTGGCGAAAAGGATCATCATTGTGTTTAACTTCTTTATAAATTTTGGATTATGAGTTAGGATAGAAGTATTTTGGATAAGTATAATGGTTGGAATGGATTAAGATTGAAATTAGATGCTATTGTTAAGGTTATTTTTGGATTGTTATAAACGGGCAACCTAGAGGTCGGGCGACAATCAATCGCATCCGGCAAGGCCATGAGACTTGAACCTGCAACCGAAGGGAGACTAGGGTGAATCACCTACCTCTGGCCAATGTGATGTCTTACATTGTATAATGTATTTTATTTTTTAAAAGGACTAATAGGTTAATTATAAATTCATTATTTTTTGGGACCCTATACGATTATAATAAATATAATATATTTTTTTGAATTCTTTTGTAGTAAAAGATGAGTTTGTGGAAGGAATTAGTTGAAGGATGAAACTCTACTTGTTAAGTATATAAATATATATATAATTCTTTTCCTCTTATTATATGGATAAATTAATTCTTATGAATTAGGGAAGGTATCTTAAAACCAAAAATGTTTTATCCTAATACCTTATGTTTTGTTGAACCGATGGTACTTTAAATCATCATAGATTGATTGATTTGAGGACCTCAATTTTATACTGGTTTGTGATTGATGACATGAATCAATCCCTATAAATACTTACATTTTTTCTCTAATTTTTTGTCTCTAATTTTCACCAATGTTTTTGTATTCTGGATCATAATTTGGTGGTGACCCTTTCATTTCCTTTTTCCTCTTATTAAGATTTAGTTTTACTAACCCAATTTCTGATGTGGGTTTCAGACAAAGGTATTTTCTATTTTCAACCTATTATTTTTTAAGAAAAATTTAAAATTGTGTGGAAGAAATTTATTGAATGTGTGAATAATTCAACACCCCAACATTTCCTATTACGTTATTTCTTCAAAGTAATTTAATAACTTGCACTACACGCAATAATGAGTTCAAGCACACCACAACATACCAAACTAGCCATTCAAAAGCGGTTATGAATAGTATTAAATAAATTTTGAACATTATATAATCCTTATAATTTTAGAATCCATATTATGTGTTTCTTTGACGTAATTTGGGAACAAATTCAATTTTTCAAATAAATGAATTATTTTCCAAAAAATGCAATTTTACCGCCTTTTAATGAAAAGCCTTTTTAAATCCAATATTTGAAATTTTTATATATTCAATTTGACAAAATAAACTTTTTCTTCCGAATCGTGACATAAGATTTTAGTTTCAATAAATTTTTGGTTTTTTTCTTAAAACATTCAACTTTTGCTGAATAGAAAAAATCACTACGTTATTCTTGAAAACTCACTTTTTATATAAATAAATAATTATTTAATTTAAATTTATTTTACATAAAAATAGTTACATAATAATAATATTAGTTCAATTCAATTTATTTGAATCTTTATTATAATAAAACTATATGTATAAAATCTTATTGAACTTTTTACCGTCTTTTACACACCTTCTAGGAGAATTTGAAATTTTTTATAAAACATAACTTTACCCCTTCTATGAGTTGAATTTAAAAAATCTAACAGACACAGTTTGTCTCAGCAAGTAAAATTTGTTTCAATATGTTGAAAATAATTTGTGGTGAATAGTAACTTTTGACTTTTATTTACCCAAGTTATAAGTAAATAGGGTAATGAAGGATAAAAATGAAATTATAATTACCCTTAAACATTTACTAATTCTTTTGGATTTTTGTGATTCGACCAAAAATAACCTTTTGAATAAAATATGATCCTTTAGGTCCACATGGATTAGATTAGGACATTTATTATTATTTAATTTAAAGAAGTGTTAAAACTGTTAAACATTTTAATATTGGGTTATACATAAGATAAAGTCAACTATAAATATTCATTAGAAAGATAGAAAGATTTCTTACATAATAGTATTTTATTTATAATTTTTAGACAATCAATATTCTAATTTACTTTTGACACAATGATGATGTAATAATTACCTTATTAATGAATGATTAAAATAATTGATATTATAAATATCCAAGTAAATGTAATTTTAGACTTTTGATTAATTACAATAATTTTCTAAGTTATTATTCTATGTTAGGGTTAATTAGATAAATTTTTTTCAATGTTATAACATTGTTATGTCTTTCAAAAAATAAAATACCAAATAGTGTCAAAATTTACCTAAATTAATTTGTAAAACAAATACTATATTATTGGTTGATATAATATTATTAAAAATATAAGGTTCAGCCAAAATGCATAAATAATATTATATAGTTCATTAATTAACCACTTGAGATTTACTTGTATGTTTATTGTAAGTTTATTAACCATATAGTGTAATAATACAAGAAGACACGATAAAAGTTAAATTATTTAACTTAGAGTTAAATCCAAATGATAAGGATAAATTGGCAACAAAAACATGTCTAAAACCTATTGGTTGAGAGGATTTCGACCCATCACCACATTATCATCTAAATAAATCAATTTGGAGCTATTATAAACCAAATAGGATTTTATTATAAAATATTATTTCAATCTTTTCTTAAGGTGCCCCTCACCCATCTTATAAAAGAGAACTCCCCCTTCTCCAAAATTCACATCTTAAAATCCATTTGTCTGGGTCCATCCCCTAGACAAATATCCTCTCAAATGTCCTCCCCTAATCCTAGAGTCCTTTATTTAGTCAGAAATCCAACCTATGGAGCCTTTTAGATCAAATCAAAAGGAAGAACCCAAAGAAGAGTTAAATATTTCATCACCTCTTTCAAGTTCTTTTCTTCTTCCACTGCTTATTTCCTTATTGTTTCCATTGTAAATTAATAACTCCAATATCTTCTATATATTTTGATCTTAATTTAAAAAATTTGAATGCATATTCATTATTCTATCGATCCTTTTAATGACATGTCACCATATGTGTGTACGTACGGCTTACCATCTCCACATCGTGGGGTAGTTTTTATTCAACACATTATTATTTGGATGGGTATAATAATGATATATAATTGATTTGAATAATAAATATAACATGATAATGATTCTGTATATATAATATACCATCCAATTAAATGTGATTTTAATATCAAAAGATGAATATTGTCACATGTGGGTACATACAGATTACCGTCTCCACGAACATGATGAGATTTATTCCCTATCGTAACCATTAAAGACTAGTTTTAATTTAATGATTAAAAATAATGTTAAAATACTAGATATAATTCTCTATATTAATAAGAAACATCCCATCCATAACAAACATGACTCACATAACAATTAATATAAAGGAAAATGAATCAGTTAACACCGGAAACGACGATAGTTCTAAGATACCATTAACAAGGCATTATTAAATGATCATATATGATATCATAATTACGTATCTGGTTCCTTTATTGTTTAATAACAATGGTTAATGTATAATAAAGGAGGTTAACATGCCCTTGCCAAAGAAAAGTAAAAGGTAAGGGTTAATTTCACAATCTCTTTATTATCTGAGGTTGTTTTTACGTAAGTATCTATTGCGAACTCTTAATCACACACATCTATGTTTTCATAAATATGTATTTAAAAAAATTACTATTTACTAGACTATGGGATAAAGTCACTTATGCACATGTTTTATTTTTTATAAGTTTTTTTATAAATATTTCTGTCATTTTCCAAACAAGGTACTTTATAACCATTTCGACAAAATTGAGGTTAGAATGTTTTTTTAAATTATACGGCGGGTGCAGCTATTTTCTTCCATTATAACATCATTGAATCTTTTTATACAATATTATAAGAATATTTTTAAAATAAATGTTTTCATTAAAATTATTTTACTCTTAAATGATTTCAAAATTGAAAGATATATTTCCCTCAAATAGTTTTGATTTTATATATGTCAACATCCATTGATAATTTTTACACTTTTTCGAAGTTGATTTTTTATGACACAAATCTCCCATATTGTATTTAAGGTTTTTTTATATGTTTGTCAAAGGACGAATTATTTTCAGGTCATTCATGGTTTAAGGACAAAGTATTGAAATTTCGTATGCTAGTGTTAATACGAATTTTTATGTTATATTTCAAACTTTTCATAAGATGGATGTATTATACTAGTATGTTTCAGGTTGGGGACCGGTAAAAGTAATCCCTCTAGGTTTGTGTCCAGTTACAGCTGACCCTCCAGGTTATAATCTTATTACAGAGGCTCTTCGGGTTGGAGCCCTGTTCTAGAGGCTCTCCGTGTAAGATTCTGGTTACAAAGGCTCTCTGGGTTGGGGTCCAGTTACAGTTAGCCCCTTGATCCTAGCACGAGGCCTCGAAACAGAAATTAAAGACCGATATTATACATTCCCTATTTATGAAATTAGTTATAATATGTGATTATTCAACTAGTATAATATCCATGTTCATATTTATACGGTAATTTTTTATTTACCTTTTCATATTATGTTCATGTTTATGTTTAAAAGGCTATTGTATTTATTACACATCTTGCCTTAAAATATTATAGATTCTGCTAAATTATTTACCATTACTGAGAATCTGAGCTCACCCCTTTCTTATGTTTTATTTTCCAAGGATCCAAAGAAGTGTTTTATGTTTTAGATAAAGGATTAAGCTAAGGTAGCTATGGAATTCTCAAAGAATTTTTTTTTGTATGTTAGAAAATGTAATGTAACATTAATGTATGTAATATATTTTCCAAGACTGCTAAAGTGACCGTTATTTCGGGACATGATTCCTTGTAATCATGCCAATGTATTAAAATGATGAATTCTCTCTGGGAATCTAGGGTCGGGGTGTTAGATAACATCCTTCTTGTACTTGTGAAAATGAGTGGAAGAACAATCTTGTAAATTTCTTTGGTTGAGTATCTATCTATTTCAGTGTAAAAATATGAAGAATGTTAAAATAACCTATAATTGATATATTTTGGTCTCTTTAATATTCCTATCTCAATCAACATGATGAAATTATGAAAATAAATTATTTATTTGTTGAATGTTTTTTATCAGACAAATTTTTTTCTCTATTCCTATACTAAGGGTTATGTGGTTACCCTAGTGACCTGACCACATGTCAAACATCGATACCATATATGGGTATTAAACTAATTGTTCTGATTTTAAGATTTCATTGTAATACATTGGTATAATGTTTGATCTTGGAAAAATATTTGTTGGTTGAATAAGATTCAAAAAACCCACGAAAAGAACAACATCAAAAACTACTACTAAAAAAACCAAAACGAAAATATATTAATGTCATTAAATTTATAATAAAACAATAAAACACATGCTCATAAACCAACAAGTATAATCTATACCCTCTCCAAGGAATTACCCACTCCATATCTAGAACGTTATTATTTTTATATAGGATTAATACCTCCCATATCATGGTTAGGGAACACATTTTTAATTATTATAGGGTAAATAAGTCTTGATTTCCAAAAGGCTGAAATTTTTTATTATGGAAACCACTAATTTTTTGTATCCAAGACTCCCACAATTTTCATAACATTATGGCCTTGGTTTTACATTCCATAGAGGATGAGAATTTTAATTAGGAGCCGACCCTATTTTTATTAACCTTGTGACTGGAATTTTTAATAACACAAAGTCCATAAGTCAGTGATTATAAAATGGCCATTTTTATGTTCACTAACCCATGTATCTATGTAATTTTATGGTCATAGCTTGAATGTGCCACATTACTTATTATTTCAGCATGTAATTATCACACACATACTTTATCTCATTTCTTCCAACATTTTATAATATTTTCTACCTAAATACTAAGGATTACCCCCCATCAGAACTTCCACGTCTAGTTCATT